>CM031234.1:184353840-185553840 GCA_018340775.1 Taxus wallichiana var. yunnanensis | reverse complement strand
TAAAATCCACATCAATCCCAAACCTCTTGTAGGCCTTCCAGCCCACAAATCTCTGAATTTTTACACCAATAACATAGATGCCCACTCAAACATTGTGTGGCGGTCCATGTCTCTGCCACAACTCCTATCATCTTCCATGGAAAATGACCATCTCCTAAATCTAGTAAAGAAAAATAAGATATGGCCATCATCATCATGTTCATCCATGTATAACCCTCTCTCCCGAGGATCATACAATACCACGGTAATCAAATTCCCGATTAATATCTCATGTCCCTGTGACGCATCACCATATAATCTCTACAATACATCTCATCTCTCAAAATCACTAATAATCTAAATGAAATCTCCCAGGATGGGCATTCTCATAGTTTGATGAACATCCTCTAAGGTGATGGTTATCTCTCCCGTAGGTAGACAAAAATTACATTTGGAAGGATTCCACTACTCTAACAATGCCAACATCAAACTAAAAATATGTGAATCTTCATATAAGTCCTCATGCCACCAAAACCACTACCTCAATATGCTCCCAGTCATCATCTATCATGTCATCCCTCACCTCATCCAAGATCAGTGGTATACAATCACAGATAGTCAATTGAGCATCTACCTACAAACAAAAAACACATAGCTGAACATTAGCATCATCATTAAAAATATTGAAAATATCATCCACAACATATCAAAAACATCTTTACATTAAAACATCAACATTAACATTATCACCTAAAATACCAACAACATCTAAAACATCAAAACATATCATTAACATTAACATCAACATCATCACAAAATATAATCAATATTAACCACATTAACATCAATACATCAAACACCAATAACTAAATTGGAACCACAAACACCATACAAAATTGAAAAAATTTCTTAAAAACATATTTTATCATCAAAGATACAAACTTTCCATATCATGTAGGTGAATCACCACCGATTCTATTCAATCATTGATGATTTCATGAATCACCGGTGATTCTTACAATTCTAAATAAGGGCATTTTCCTACCTCCTAAAATGACAAAAAATTCCTAAAAATAGAAAAAAAAAAGACAACAAAAGGCACATAAAAGAAATTCAAAATCACTTACCTTAGCTAAAGTAGGTTTTGGTGTATACATTATATGAAGCCATGATGTCAAAATATAATATTTTCCACTTGCAAATAAGTTTTTTCACTGCAATTTTGTTTCTAGATTGGTAACAATAATCCAATTTTTCATGCAATTAGCTATATATAGCCCCATTTTTTACCCGATGCAATCACCAATGATTGTCCTAATCAGCGATTTCTCCACAATCACTAGCAATTATCCGGATCACTAGCTATTCCCCCATTTTTGACATCCATGCCCATTTTTATCAATTTATCACTTTTCCCACATTTTTTCCTTTTCAAAGGACCCTAGTCCTTGAAACTTTAATGGAACAAAAAAATCAACATCGGGATTCATCATATGTCTATGGGACACGCTCCTTTGGCCCCCATCACTTGAATTTCCCATTCATTTATCCTACCTTCATGGATCATACAACTATAGGTATCGAACCCTTTGGTTCCCCTATCATTTGGTCCCTTGGTAGCACATCTTGTTTTGGTACCCCTTGGAATAAGGCAGCTTTATACAAAACATGTGATAAACAAACATGGGTGTTCCCTATATAACATTATAGTTGGATCACCCATATAAATAAAATTTTTGTTGTTTTTTCTAACACTTTGTCATTAAAACTGCTAGACAAAAAGGGGCAAATGTAGACACTAAAAATCTACACTCCTCATCTTTGTCCAAATCATTAATTAAACACATCAATATTTAATATAATGCACCCTCCTCTTTAATTAATTAATCACATCAACATTCCACAAATACATCTCTCCTCTTTATTAAATCAACACATTAATATTTCCCCTTTAAATTAATTAAATATTAATACCTACATAATCCTAAGTCCTACATAACACCCCCATTTGATTAACACATGAGTATTCCACATCTCAAGCTATACATTATACATGTTTATCCTTAATTAGTTAATTAAGAATACATTAATACTTTATAGCCTAAATATACATATTTCATCATCTTATCAATATCCTATTATCTACCAATTATGCTATACAATATTATATTTGTACACTTAATGAATCATTAAATAACCACCTAATATCTATCCTAAAACAAACCTAGCTAATTTAGACAATATCTAACTTTTTCATCAGTTCCCTAAACTAATCCAAAATGTCTCCAACCAACCCAACACTTCCAAAAAATTAACAACTCACCCCTCGAAATTCAAAACAAGAAACCTTGATCTAGAAAATTGTTTCAACCATTTTCCATCCAAAGCTAAATAGAAAAAAATCACCGACAATTTGGGTAATCGCGCCAAATGATTACTTCAGATAATTTTTCAGTCTCTCTTTAGAGATCATCCACTTGAATTTTTAGTATGAGTTTCATTCTTGAGTTCATTCATGCATCAAATTTTTCATGTTGTCATCCAATATTTTTATTCACAATCATCAAGCATTTTAGGAGTAATTTTGGAGTGTTTTTAGATCAGTATTTCATCATCCAACTGCAAACTTCATCAACTTCTTGCGTCACCTTCCATCAAGGTTAGATATCATTTTTAGTCTCATTTCTACATCCAAGCACTCTTATCCATTAATTTTTTTATCTCACATTATTATCTAAGTCCTTGAAAGACCATAATTTCAAATTAATTAGTTAAATACTACATTTTATCAATTTGTCATTATCCTCTAGAATTGTCGCGATAACATGAATCACCAAGTGATTCTGTTAAGTTTATCTTCCTTATAGTATATATATATATATATATATATATATATATATATATATATATATATATATCTAATTTTTTTATCAGTTATTTCAAATATTTTTTATTCTAACATTATTTCAGCATGGATTATTTTAGATGGCAATAGATGGTCCAAGTCACGAGATTACTAGTATCAACTCATTTCCCATTGTTCATCATCCATTATACTGGGAACAATACGACATCTTACACAATCTTGAGATATGCGTTATCTATTGTGCCCCTTTGGATCATTTACGAGAGAATATTTGAGTCCACTCGGTGGATCCACAATGGTGTAAAGGAATTTTGGGAAGCATACTTTTATGTCCAACACATTAAAACTGATCTTGCTTGGTTTGAATATCAGGACCGAGATGAGTTGGAGGATTCAAACTTCGAGTTTGAATATGAGGATGAAACTCACTCGAGGAATCATATTCTAAATTTGAGAACCATTACAACACCGAATAAGAGGATTCGGACTATTTTGAAGAAGAAAATCCAGTATACGAGAAGAATATGATTCAAATTTCTCTAAGAATTCAAATTCGGACTTAGATTTTGAATTTGAGCCATATTTTATACCTTTCATTTCTCATTATCTATCAGCTATATGTTTTTAATAAACTCATTTATTATCATCATATGATTATCATAAATCTTATATTGTTTTCATACCCACTTGATTGTGTAAAAGTGGGTTAACACCTTGTGATTAAGTCCTTTGATTTCTAAGGACTGACCTTCGCAAGACAATCTGCCTCATATTTTACTAATCATATTTTGTTTAGTGTCTGTGATCTGCAAGTTTTCTCACAAGAAGAGAGCCTACATCATTTTGTATATGGAGCACAATATCAATTACCATTAGTCACATCCATGAGTATCACTAAACCCCATCATTTTGAGGTTGGTTAAATTTTACTTTCTTTCTTAGTGAATTAAGTTGAAGAGGTAAGATTTATTCTAAACATGTGTGATGCCTATGTGTTTCTTGTGTTGTTTTTAGAAAGAAAGAACTCATTCTTATAAGGTCGATAGTGGATGGGTTAGGTATCCACCGACCATGGGGAAACTTTCCTTAATGGAGTGGATTGTATGTTTTAAGTTGGGATTTCATGCTTTTAAGGAGGGAAAAATCACTTTAAATCTTATTTATGGGATTAGGTTGTTTAGTGATGTAGATTGGGTAGTTAGAAGATAGGGATGGGTAGAAAAAGCATAAGGATTTATATTTAGGATAAAAGTGTCCTAAATAGCAAGTTGATTAGGGCAAGCTAAAATTAATTAATTAATAGGAATTAATTAATTAATGTGAATTATATGATGATAGGATAATAAGTGGGAAATTTATTAAATCGGAAGGGGATGGATTTAATTAAAGGGGGACCTAGATAGGACCCTAGAAAAATATGTGTACATGTAAAGACAAGGGTGAATATATTGAATTTAAGTGTTTAGATATATTAAAAAAACAAAGACTCGAGTGAATATTACACATCACAAGAGATTTCTTTAGTGAGGCATTAACCCAACAAGGAGCACCAACCTCTAAACCCTTGTTGATATTACACATAACAAGAGAATTATGTGAATATGACACATCACACAAGATTTTAATTAAGTATGAACATTGAAAATTTCATGATACCATAGCTGATAGTGATTAAAGTATTCATCTCTAAACTCTTCCAAACCCTTGCTCAAACCCTAGGTCTTTAACTTCCATAATCAAGCTCTTCCGTCACTTCTTAAGGCTTAAAAATATTTAACACATTCTTTATGATCTTCCTTAACCTATAATACACTTGATATGATATCAATTCATGCTCACACACTTGTGAAACAACTTCCCCTAGGTCACACTTCTTGCACACACACCACTAGCTCACAAAAGCACCCAAAACAATGCTTGTCAGACAAGATCCTCTTCATTTCAATTTCAAAAAAAAAAAAAATTCCCTCATTTAGATCGACCCATGCATCATAAAAAATCCCAAATTCAAATAATAAGAGTCACAAGTGACCCAAGTAGGTCAGCCTGGCAAAAATTCTCATTACATGCTCCAAAGATGACTAAAATCCCAATGGGCACAAAGATAAAAATTCCCTAGCATTAAAACCATACTTATTCATGACCCATAAATTTCCACACATGTTTAAATTAACATTTAAACATCATATATGGTCACAATTTATCTCAACCAATAAAATTATTTCGTTTAATGGGCCCGGTGCTTTTTGTACTTGTCAAAATAGTCATTTCCTACACCCTTCAAGACCCTCAAAACTTCTCTAGGAAAATATATCACTTCCAAACATCCAAAATATGTCATGCTACTGATCTATGGAAATTTTATAACTTATATAACACTTATAATAAATTTATAATTCATTTAAAAATCACCTACTCAAACCTTAGCCACTTTTGTCTTCACTAAATCCCAAAATTTAGTTTTGAAAGGTCTATTGATAAAAATAGTTCTAGGATCAGTTAATACCTATAAATGGATTAATTCAATGAAAAATTCACCCCTCTTCACATTCCAGATGATATCAAGCATCACCTAATCCATCTCATACTTCAAAAACTCAAAACTTCCAGCAGATCATGTTCTATCCTACCTTTGAAAAATATTCTTATACAAAACCTGACCTAGACACTATAAAAAAGGTTATCATCATGAGAAAATCCTTATATCACAGGAAGTATATCTAAATCCTATTTCCAACACATTTTTAATCATCTCAAAATTCCACATGTAGCTCCAGTTATGCCCATTTCTTGAACACTACTTTTTATGACACGAAAAATAACGCTTTGACCATTAAACTTGAATAAAGCTCATTTGACCATGTACCTACATCAAAATTTCCTAAAAATACTTGTACATGAATAAAAACTCACATAAATCATATAAAAACAATTTAGTCCATACTTTCTTTGGAAACACTCTTCTTCTGAAACTCACTTGTTTGAGTGGGGCCCACTCATCACCATGCCCTCTACCATACCTTTCTAGAAATATGAAGGTGTAATATACATTTTCCAATTATAAATTTTGAATATTAAATCAAAATATGATCACTATACATATTCTTCTACAAGTTGCTCATAGCTAAGGTTTAGCTAGGGTTTCAAACCACTATATCTTCTTAACAATTGTTCATAAAAAAATGATGATCAAACCACCTAATTATTTTTAGAAAAGATTCATAATTTACCTAAGAAGATATTCTAAATATTTCAGGTTCCCATGCAAAACACACAATTTACAATGAGCATTAGAAGGTCCAACTTTTCTTCAAAATTACACTAAAACTTATCCAATTTCACCAAAACTTGCATAACTTGCAAAATTTTCAACATAGCAACCTGAATTTTTCCCACAACACAAGGAAACATAATAATATCATCTCTAATCATCAAAATTTTATATTTATGTCTCAATATTTCTAGCTAGTGAGACATTCATAGCTACCCCTTTGGGTTTTTCATTATAGAAGCTAGAGTCAACTAAAAGAACATTGTAACTCATCATGAATACATTCAAAATGTTCCAAAAATACCTGATATACCTACATACATACATCCATGAGCTCATATAGCTCTAAATCTCAATATCACACCTCCTAGGATCCACACCTCCTCCAAATGAGCACTGAAACATGGTGAATCACTTGTATCCACACGTTGTAATGATGTGTGTGTGCCCAAGCACTATCAAACCTGTTATCAGCATGCCAACATGCTTCTCAAGAAAACAAGAAGCTCTTAACTCCATACAACATCACGTAGGCACCTGAATAGGTTTGCAAGATCAATCAAACCTCACTTAATCTCCTTGTAGTATCATGTACACATGTGAACTATCATGGCAACATCATATACAAAATCATCTAACCCTACACCATCATATAATTTTTCATTAATGTGGTATTTCATCAATGAAAACACCTATAGGACCACATGTTAATAATATCATCCTTTGTCATGATGAAAACTACCCGAACTTCTCCTTTTTACATTAATGACAAAGACATACTTGTAGTAGAATATTCATTATCTTACTCAACTTCATAACATCATGTTTTTCTTAGAAACATAAACGAAAAATATTTTACAAGCACAAAAGCCTTGAAATTTACACAAAAACTTATTTTTCCTTCTTTGCAAGCATGCAACCACCATGCTCCCCCCAGGATGAGCATATACATCATTTGAAAACATAAATAAATCATGAAAGAGATGTCATCATGCCTTTGTTTGAGCTGAGACATCATTATTCATATTGTAGGTAGGAAAAACTAGCTATTTTCCTTTTCAACCCTATTTTATCATTTATGAATCAAATGTAGTAACTCGACATCTGAAGTAAACACATTATGCACATGCCAATAATGTCATATATGCCCATAAATCCATCTTACCTCCTTTATTGAGCATACATAACTTGTCTAGGCACATTTATAGCTTATCGTTACCATTCTTGTCATCATTCAATCATAAGGACTCATGTCCCTAAAAATTCATCTTAGTGTAATTTCAATCAATTTTGTCATGCTACAATATGAAAATCATACTTTGTCTTACAAAAAAACACCCCCTAGACTCAAGACCACTATATCTAGTAATCCAAATCAATTTTAAGAAATTTACCTTGTATTCTTGGCATGAAATCACCTT
The DNA here is from genome assembly GCA_018340775.1 of Taxus wallichiana var. yunnanensis. Classification (NCBI taxonomy): domain Eukaryota; kingdom Viridiplantae; phylum Streptophyta; class Pinopsida; order Cupressales; family Taxaceae; genus Taxus; species Taxus wallichiana. Next base: position 185,546,303 of record CM031234.1, on the reverse strand, counting down.
GAGCAACTTTTTCCCAGTCTAAACTATCTTCTCGGTCCTTAACAATGATAATTGACTAAGATCATACATCAATGATTTTTTTTTCCAATGCATTATTTAGGAACCCAATACTTACCTTGATTTCCTTGATACCACCATGTTAACTTATAGAAAACTTATTCAATCTCCCCTATCATGAAGAGACTTTTCACACCTTAAAGCAACATTTGGATATGTAGGATAACGTTTCTTGTTACTTTATCTTTGACTATATCTCAAACTGCCGATATACCGCTAATTCAATGCTTCAAATAGCCAAGTAGATAGCTTAAAAACATATGATATTACCTATAGACCCATCAAGAATTAAATATTATACTCCCCTTATAGTTCTAAGCATATTTTAATAGCACTATACCACAATATCACATAATGAGCCTCAAATATTCTATATCAGGTAACTAAGTCAGCTATGGACCTCAATGACCTCTTTTATTTGTCAACACAAGAGTAACTTTAGAGATTGGTTTATCAACTTAGAATGAACTCATACTCACAACATACATATGAATATCTTCATAATTTTCCTTTCACAAACAATGTTATATTGTACATAGCCAAATTTGCATAATTTCCAACTAGGAGCCACAAACATTCTTAAAAAATATAGTGGTCATCTTAAGATACACCAAGGATTATATATCACATTTTAAGGTTACACACACCATCACTGAGCTTTAGACCAATCCAATAATGATGAGAAAAAGTTTTTAACCTATAGAAGCTTATTTTACACAAGGAGCAATAAGATAACTCCCTCAAGCTCACCAACTCTAAGATCATATTCAATTTTTCTTCCTAATCATAGTGATGTATTTACTAATGCAAAAAAATGCTTCTAAAAGCTATAATCATCACAAAAATGATGCAAAAAAAAACCTATACTTGAAGATGCAACATGCTCGCCTCTAAGAATAACCTAAACTGTAGCATGCAATTTCTTGCACATGAAGTCATAAGTGGACAAAACAGATTTGCCATGTCTGAGAACTTATTTCTCACAATACTAGCACTCATAACACCATTTAATTTGCATATATCAAATTCAATACTTTTGGCTGTAGATACATACTTTATCCTCTAAGATCACAGTGATATGGTCTCTTTAGACATTTTTTTTATATTTTTCAAGATGAGACTATGGGAAAGCACCTGATAATTCCTTTTTCAACTCAAGAACCCAAAAAAATATCTCCACCATCTTACACCTTTGTGAATTAGGTCTCCAACTTGATTTAAAATAAGACAAAAATGTTAATCATACTTGTAGCTTACTTCATGTTTCCATCAACACAATCTAGGAATATTCATACAAAATTTCATTGATATATTTCATGTTTGAAGGAGATGGATCATGATGATCATCCTTCTTAGACCAAAAAAATAATTTCAGGTTCATTGAACTCATGCACATTTATTTGGAAGACTCTAAGTATACAAAAATGACTTACATGCCCAAATCAAGATAAACCACTATCTATATTGCTTCAAGAATGCATGAAAGAAAAAAATCTCACCTTTTGACATTAACTATATTCTAAAATACATTTCATATAAATCACATTCTTATTCATGCCATATAAGCTCTAGAAAATCAACAAAATTTCACTAACCTTCTTTACTTCACCAAACTGTATACTTATAGTCTACTAGCCCTTGTGCAATGAAAAACATGCCAAAATTTTCATGTAGATTCTTACATGAAGAAAAATCACTTGTTTCAAGTATCATTTTTGCCATAATTCATGATCCATAAGCCATGTATCATTCCCTTGAATACACGTAACCCAATTTGTAAAATTCATAGGCCAAATTAGGTCTTTAGATTCTTCCCAGTCAATTTCCAATACTTTCATAAAATCCACCAAGTTATGAATTCATTCAGCTAGGAAACCACATAAATATTAATTTTCATATAATCTATAAGTTTTTACAAAATTGTATCACTGGAATCCACCATTTGGTCATTCAAATTCATTACTTCATTCATACCACTCAAATCATACTATGAAAAACTAGTATGAGGAGATAACTACCTCAAATGCACAAAGTTACCCTTATGACCTAAAATTTGGTCAATGACCCTGTAGATACATCTTATAACATACTAAGAACCCTTTTTAATGATTTAGGATCAAGAGAACTAATAAAATATTTAAAACCATCATGATTTTATCTTTTTAATCATTTAAGAACATCAGAAAGATCTTCCCCTTCAAGTTGATTGACCATGTCATCTTCAAATACACATTCGAGAATCTTATACTCCCTTTTAAAATCATGACATATGAACTAATGAATCTCAAAACCATGGACATGCTCAAACCACACATGATAACCAAAACATAAATTTTAAAGAGAGTAAACCCTCTAAGACTCTTCACATGACCTTTAACAATATTACGAGATACATACATATAAAAGACTCTTAAAAACAAATAATAGATGCATTTATAAATCATGAAAATATCATGATTCACCCTTTTGTCATATAAAAATCCACTTGAGATAATTCAGATTATAGATTAAACCATCAAGACTAACTTCAGACATAAATCGCAAGGATACTCATATCATGATTACCACACTACTACAAACTTTTGTCATGTTTTTCATGACATAGTATACCTTATGAGATACATATGCATGACACACATACTCATTGATACACCTCAGAGAAACAATTCACCATGAAAATACAGATAATAAACTTACAAGAACATGATCATGTACTCAAGAGGATAACGGGAAAAAGATCTTTGACATTTCTCGGCCGAACAAGAAAGATTGAGCCAAATGAACATGTAAAATGACACTATAGGACATACCTTATCACATGAACTAGACAAACTTTCACTTAGACAACTCTCCCTCACTACAAAGCTTCATATGAATGATTACACCTCTAAGAACCATACTAGAGGCATATGAACACCATAAATACCTAAAAGAATGTCTTGAATAGGTATTAAACCTCCTTAGGTAATTGAACAACTCCTTCTAATTATATTTTTATATGTGATATGTATCACACATTTATTTCCACCATCACCAAATTTTATTAAAGTATTAATATATCTTCTTTGTTTCCAAGTCATTCTTGGACCATTTTCATGTATTCTAGGCCTTTGAAGACCCCTTCCTTGTACTCTAGGACCTTAAAAACTCATGTTTTGACTTGAGATCTCTTGATAGCAATTCCTTGCAACATGACCAACTTTTTTTTACAGATGTAACACACTATTTAATTCTTCCTCTTGAAACCGTCAACATATCTAGGTGGATAATTCAATTAAAATATAGTAACATGGCCTTTCGCATTGTAACTAGAGAACACACTACAATCTTAAAAATTTCACTCCTATTGTCTCTCCATGAATGAGTATCTCTATAATACCTTCTACACTCTCTTTCCCTATGACCAAATGCATTACATGAATAACAATATCCATTGAAAGTTATTTCATACCTTGAGGAATTAGGTTTCCTAATTGGCTTTGCTTTCACATTGTCCTTGATGAGAGTCTTCTTATTTTCTTCCTTGGTGATTGGTTCACCAATTTCTTGCATGAGACCAGGTCCTCTTGCTTCATTTCTTTGTTCTTGACTTCATATTTGAAGCCCAAACTAGCTCTATCACCTACAACTTTCTGATTTCTCAAGAGATCATCAAGAGCATTGGTAATTTCTTCAAACCTTTGAAAAGACATAGTTTTCTTACCAACCTCTAGAAACTCAACCCTTAGAAACTCTATATCTTCTTAAAATTTTGTGCACACACTCTCTTTATCCTTCAAACTTGAGACAAAATACTTTACCTTATCTTCTAACAATCTGATTGAATCACTTTGCTTTCTTGATTTAGACTTGTATACTTCTTCTAGCTTGTGCATATGACTTTCATACTCTTTTACCTAAAGTATCTGCTTCTTGTTCTCTTTCTCAACATAGTTCAACTTCTTTTGAATGCCATCAAAATCATAGTTTCCATCCTCACCATATTCAATAGAATAGGTGCAATAACCTGATACAAAATATCCTAACAAAGAAGATCCATCACTAGAAGACCTCATAACTTCTTTAGTCATGAAAAATTCCTCATTTATAAAATTCTTTTTATCAGGTTCATATTTAGAATCTGAAACACCACTTCTAGCATCAGATAATGCATCATCTTCAATTGTATAAAAACTCTTTTTGTCCTTCTTCTTATAGTCAACCTTCCTAAATATTTTGTTTCACTTATCATACTTGTTGTACTTGTGGTCATGATCACTAGCATAATCATGTTAATCATGATTTCCCTTAGTTTTTATGAGGAAAACTAACAAAAAAATTCCTATCTTACCACATTTGAAACATTTATAAGGAATATTACCTTTGTACCTACTAGATCCAAGTTTTAATCTTCTAGCCATCATAGAAAGTAGCTTTTCATCTTCAATTTCAAGAGTAGCTTCATCATCCTTCACTTTCTTGCATTTAGTCTTCATTTCAGATTTGAATGTAACCTCTTTCTTGGCTGGTTTGAGATCACCTATTCTCATCTCATAAGTAGTCAAGGTACCATGCAAATCATCCATCTTCAAAGTATTCAAATCCTTTTCTTCTTCTATGGAAAATACTTTGGAATCAAATTTTGGAGTTAGTGACCTTAGAACCTTTTGAACAACCACTTCTTCTTTTACATATTCTCCTAACCCTTTCATGTTATTGAAAATTTTTTCAACCCTAAGTAGATATGTAGCAATGGAATCTTCATCATTCATCTTAAGAGATTCAAACTGATTTCTAAAGGTTTGAAGTTTAGAAATTCTTACCTTTAAGTCACCTTCATATAGGACTTGAAATTTCTCTCATTCTTCCTTTGCTGATTTATAGTACATTACCTTTCCCAACTCAGATTCTCCAAGACCTTGAATGATAGCATTAAAGGCCTTATAATTATGTTCATATGCATCCTTGTCTGCTTAACTAGTAATAAGAGTGGAAGGAGGAGTATATCCATCTTCCACAGTCTTCCAAACATCAAAACCTTGTGACATAATTTATCTCTTCATCCTTAGTCTCCAAAATGCATAGTTTTTTCCATCAAACATTGGTGCCTTGCCAACGAATCTAACACTCACCATTTTATGGTTTAAGATCTCCTTTCAAGATGTCAAACTTATCTAAAAGGACCTACTCTGATACCAATTTTTAGAAGCACAATGGAATGAGAGGGGGTGAATCAATACTTAAAATTGAACTACAATTTCAGACCATTCACATAAATCATTTATCAATTATCCATCCATTAATGTGTGCACAACAACATATAACATTCATAAAATTTATCATGAACAATAGAAACAACACAAGGACACAAGATGTAAGTGGGAAACCCTTAATGGGAAGAAAAACCACTTAAATTTTTATGATATTACAAAAAAAGAGATTCAAGTGAATATTACACATCATAAGAGATTTATTTTTGAGGCACCAACCCCTAAACCCTTATTGATATTACACTTAACAAGAGACTCGTATGAATATTACACATCACACAATATTTTGATGAAGTCTGAAAACTGAAAATATTTTGATACCACAACTGATATTGATCCAAATATTCAACTCCAAACTCTTCCAAACCCTTGCTCAAACCCTAGGTCTTAAACTTGCACAATCTAGCTCTTTCTTCACTTCTCAAGGCTTCAAAATCTTGCACAAATGATTTCTGATCTTCCTTAACCTATAATACACCTAATATGATATAAATTCATGCTCAAAAACCTGCAAAAAAACTTTCCCTAGGTCACACTTCTTGCACACACACCACTAGCTCATAAAAACACCCAACACAATGCTTTTATAATCTCCTCTTCATTTCAAATTGAAACACACACTCTTTCCCTCCTTTGTCTCAAACCATGCATCATGAAACATCCAAAATTAAAATAATAATAGTCACAAGTGACTCAAGTAGGTCATCCTGGCTAAAGATCTGATTACATGTTCCAAAAGTCACTCAAATCCCCATGGGCACAAAGATAAAAATGCCCTAACATCAAAACCATACTTATTCATGATCCATAAATCACCACACATGTTTAAATTAACATTTAAACATCATACATGGTCATAATTTATCTCATATGATAAAATTATTTTGTTTAATGGGCCCAATGTTCTTTATACTTGTCAAAATAGTTGTTTCCTACACCCTTCAAGACCCTGGAAACTTCTCTAGGACACGATATCACTTCAAAACATCCAAACTATGTCATGTGACCACTCAATGGAAATGGAAGAACATGTGCAACAATTCTAAGAAATTTATAATTCATAAAATAATCACACTGCTCGAACCTAAACCAATTTTGTATTCATAAAATTAACCCTTTGCCTAAAAAGTTGTTTTCAAAGATTAGTTGATAAAACCATCTATAGGAACAATTAATAACTACAAATGGATTCATTGATCTAAAAATATTAAGAAAAATTTCACACTTAATCCAAAAATTCTTACACAAAGGATTTTTAATTTAAATTTGACATTACGATCTTTTTGTATTTCTAATTAATTTATAAAAAATGCAAATAATGTGTAAAATTAGAGAATACACTACTAAAATTTGAGAGATTTGAAAAAAACATGATAACGGAGTTTAGCCCTTATGGCCTACATCTCCAAGTCCACTTTAAAGGACTGATCTATTAAAAGCATGCAAAATAGTACTTATAACTAGTATAACATGAATTTTATCTTCATCTTGTAATCCCCTGCTAAAAATAAACCTAGTCTCTTTTTACACTTCTTGAAAATTCTCTCTTTAGATATTTCTACAAGCCTTTGAATTATTACATAGTTTGTTGTTGTCCCCCTTTACATATCACATAGCACTATTTATAACATTGTTTAAGTTTTTGGACTAATAGTTAGCATTAAATTTTAAAGCGACGGGATAAATTTTCAAATCCTTTATCTCCCCCTCCGCCGCTATGTATTTATTTTTTGGAAAATATCCCACATGGCCCACGCATTAGTTAGGTGAGTTGTTTATATGTTGGGTGGTGGCCATTTTACATTGGATATGGAGCCATTTTGGATGTCGCGGTTATGAGATCAGTTGGTAAATGCTAAGTGGGTCACGTTGTATGTAAGGTGAGGTAGCCGCATGGAGGATAGAGGTGATTTGGAGTGATAAAGAGAGGTGGATAAGGAGATAAGTTGTTAGCATAGGAGATGGCGATGAGATGACAACATGAATGGAGGGATAAGTAGAGATGTGGTGGTTAAGGTAGTAGGAGGTGAGGTTTGTGGGAAGGATGACTTGGTTGGTGAGTCATCTCGGCTTACTAAGTCCCGTTGTCCACCGAGCTACCCTTAGCAATATTATAATGCAACATATATAATAGAAAATTAATCCTTTTAATACAATATATAAAATATATAGATAAAATATCTGTAATGGTAGTATGAAGAAATGGAGGCCAAGGAACCCCTCCATAATCAAGTGTCTATAACTTGGTGAGGACCACTAGTTAGAAAATAGTAGGGTCCACCTGTCCATCACCGAGTTCCCAAGACCAGTGTTCTCAAACCAAATTTTTACTTCATACCCATGATGCCACATGTCACAATTTCATCGGTCCACTTGACAACACCTATGCGTAGACATTATTTTTTTCCCGATTGGTGAATGTTTGGTGAGCCATAACTTCTACATATGTGCTTCATTTTATGTAAAAAATATATCTTCGGAAAGCTATATTTTTCCCCACACAATGAAACTACCTGTAACTAATTCTAATAAGATTATAGATAGGAATTTATTAGTGAGGATCCTCTAGATCACTCCTCCCCACTGAGAAAATTTTGGACCTCCAAAAGTTAATTTAATTGGTGAATAGGTGAGGGTATTTCTCCCTCACCTTTCTATTTCCATCCATTTCACCTTGTTTAGATGCATTCCTTTTAGCTAACATGAAGATATTCAACATCACCCCTTCATGAGGTTCTAACCTTCCTATCCAAAATGATATCATCTTGTAACTCATCTAGATATCTAGGTGAAAAATATTCAACGAGAAGGTACAACATTAGCATCATCATGATCAATAATCATAGGCAATTTATATAATTTCAAGTTTTCAACATTTACAACTGAATAAATTTTCATGTATGGAGGTAAATCCAACTGGAAAGCATTGTTACCAATTTTCTCCACTATTCAGAATGGACCATACCAAATAGGTTTTAACTTTTTACCTTCACCTGTCATCCTTTCTTTGCTAATGTGAAGCCAAACTGAATCACCAACTTGGAACTTGTGATCAGTTCTATGTTTATCATGCCTTTCTTTATATTTCTCTTGACTTTTCTCCAACTATTCTCAAATGTACTGATGGACCTTATATATTTGATGCACAATTTTTTTAGCTTTTTCAGTATCACTAAGTCCACTAATAACAGTTTCTTGTCCAAAAGATAAATCTAATGGAGATTTAGGAAGATAACCAAAAAAAGTCTCAAAAGGATACTTCATAGTAGAAGAATGTAAGGCACAATTATAAGCATGTTGCACATAATATAAATGTTCATCCCACAATTTAGGGTGTTTACAAAAATAGCCTCTAAGTAAATGTACAAGTTTGTGTGGCTCAAAAAATTTGTTTGGTCATCGGTCTGTAGATGGAAAGTAGTTCTTTTCTTCAGTTTAGTGTCCATCAAACCCCATAAAGTTGACCAAAATTCCCAAGAAACATAGAATCCCGATATGAAATAATAGAAGTGGGAAAACCAAAATGAACCCATACAAATTGAAAGAATAAATGTGCAGTCCCTTCACCAATTATTTGTTTAGTACAAGGAATCAACACACACATCTTGTTAAATCTGTCCACAACCACATATAAATAGTCGTGTTTCCTTCATGACATGGGCAAGCCTCCTACAAAATCCATGTATATACTTTCCCATAAACATGTAGGGATAGGAAGTGGAGTGTAAATTCCTAACTTCCTATTGTTAGGCTTGATTTTGGCACAAATAACACATCCTTTTATATACGGTTACATGTTCATGCATTTTAGGCCAATAACAATACATCTATAAATGTGCAATTGTTTTACCAACACCAAAATGTCAGATATAAGAGAAGTATGAGCTTCCCTAATCATATGCACTCTTTCATTTTCTGGAATACGAGTTTACCATGATGATATAACATTACATCATGCACTTAATAATCCAAATCTCCTACTTGTTTCCCACTTATTAAGTCCTAATGCACTTCTTTAAAATCAACATTATAACCATATGTTCTTTATAACTATCATTAGACATAGAACTATGCTATAAAAGAACATATGTAACAATAATTGGAGGTCTAGATAGCATATCAACAACCCTGTTTTGTATACCTTTCCTTTTCTTGATCACGAGATGAAATTTCTACAAGAAGCCCATCCAATGGATGTTTCTTATTTGTTGTAGCTTTTTGTGTTTGTAATTATTGTAGGGGTTGATGATCTGTATGTATTATTATTTCCTTTCCCATAAATAATGTTTCCATTTCTTTACACTTTGCACTGAAGCATACAAATTTTTATCATATGTTGGATAATTTTTTACCACACTTGTGAAGGTCTCGAGATAAACGGGTTTTTGTTTCGCATCAATGCTGCCCCCATTGCATAGTCACTAGCATATGTCTCAATTTCAAATGAGTGCTAAAAATATGGAAGTGTTAAGACTAGAGCGAGACTTGATTTTTTTCTTTTAGTGCATAAAAATCTCTTTTCTTTTTCCTCCCCACTGAAAGAAATGTTTAATACTTGTCAAATCATGTAAAGGAGATGCAATAAATGAGAAGTTAGAAATAAATTTTCTCCAATATTATACTGCACCAAGAAAACTCCTAACTTCTGTCACATTATTGGGTCTAGGCTAGTTAACAATGACCTCAACTTTTGCAGGATCTATTTTCAATTCACCATTTCCCACAACATAACCCAAATAAACCAAAGATATTTTTCCAAATTCACATTTAGACATCTTCAAAAATAGTTTCTCCTTTCTTAATGCATCTAAGAATTTCTAAATATGGATGATATGATCATCCCATGATTTATTGAAAATCATAATATCATCTAAGTAGACTATGAAAAAATCATCAATGAATGGCCTAAATACATCATTCATCACATGCATGGATGTAGTCCCCGCATCGCACAATCCAAAAGGCATAACAAGCCATTCAAATAAACCCTATTTTGTTTTGAAAGTAGTTTTCCACACATCACCTTCATTGATTCTTACTTGGTGATAACAAATTCTTAAGTCTAACTTAGTGAAATAAATAACATTCTTTAATTGATCCAGTAAATCATCAATATAAGGAAGAGGGTAACGATTTTTCACCGTGACTTTTTTAAGGCACAAAAATCAACACACATCTACCATGTTCCATCTTTCTTTGGCACCAAAATAATTGGTGAACCACAAGGATATGTACTTGGATAGATAATACCTTTTTCCAAGAGTTCCATCACCTATTTCTTGATTTCCTCATTTTCAACCATGGACAATCTATACATACCAATGTTGGGAAGAGGTGCATCCTGTAGCAATTGTATCTCATGTTGAACCCCTATTTTGGGAGGTAGACCTTGTGGATCCTGAAAAACATCATCATAGTTAGAATGTTTAATTCATTACGATGTTTAGGATCACAATCCTCAAAAGCCTTTTTTGATCTTTTTCTGTCTTTGATCACCGGGAGTACAAAATTCATACTTGAATTGAAAATTCTTTTCATCTACCTGTAGTAACCAAGGAAAGAATTATTTTCAAGTGGTGAGCTCTAACAATATATTCAACTCCATCCTTTACAAACATGTTCTTATTCTCTTCCCTTTAGAAGATTTCTTTGAGATCATATAAATATGTTGGGGTGATAATGTCAAGTGGGATCTACCACTACAGTACACCCCATTATTATTAAAGTTTTCCTAATCAAGTTGTATTGTGAAGTTCTTTCACATTTAAGAGTGAAATGGATTGACCGATTCACCCACCCACATTGATTTGGGTGATCCCTCTCGGGATTAGCTATCAAAAAAGTTTACATTTGTACATTCCAAGGTTAAATACTGAGATCAAAATATAAGACACACTAGATGATCATTGTATTAAATGATAAAGAGACATAGCTCTACAGACATTATAAAATACCAAGGAGTGAAGTGGAAGTGTTGGGTTAAACTTGTGTAAATTCTTAATACAGATAGTGCTTTACCAGTGGATTTTTTTCCTTCGGGTTTCTCAACTTAAATTTGGTGTCTATATGTCTCTTATTCTTGGTTTTATTTGTTTTCACTCTTTCTCATTAAGCTTTTTTATTTGCTATCTATTTTAAGATATTTCTATGTTTAATCGATTGCATATCATAATCTATAGTCTTCGAGCATTTTAATGGTGGATCTGTAATTTGTCGATTACATTTCCCTTGCTAAATCTAACATGGTATCAGAGCATGGTGATTATGCATGTGCAGGGTTGATCTGGAGATTTTAATTTTCTAGAGTAAAGAAGCTTGAAGTTTATTTATAGATCTATAAAACCCTAAAAGTTCTGTAGTCGTCTTCAAGAAAACTAGGTTTAAACTTCCAGTTCCTACCTAAATACTATTTGAAATATTGGTTAAATATGGGCTAAATGGTTGTTTAGATCATGTTTGATATTTTTTATGCTTATATATTTTCTTCTGCATCTTGTTTCAGTCGTTTACAATTTAAATCCATCATTTACGATCTTATTTTAAGTTTTCACACTACTTATAGCCATTTGGGGTTTTTTTGACTTTGGATCCAAAAGATTTATTTAGATCCAGTTTGTTTGGGGCTTTTCTAAGTCATTCTAGTAGTAAAAATTTTATTTTTCACTAGTTTTTTCTTTTCAAAGCTTGGTCCAATCATTTTGTGCCATCTGGCTTTGCATTTTTAGTCTTTCTTTAGATCCTATCATTTTTACAAAGCTTGGACCAATAAAATTGCTCCAAATAGCTTTGTTATCCTTTTTTCATATTTGTGAAGCCATATCCACTCTTAGAGTGCCAAGTGGCTTCAATTTGACACCTTTATGTCTTTGTGAAGCATGATCCAATCTTCTAGTGCCATCGACTTCGCTCTATCAATCTTTTTGACTTTTGTTTATTTCTATGAAGTTATTTTGACTGTGAAGCTTGAGCCAATCATTTTTCTCCAAGCTTATGCTTTGCATTTCTAAATAGACATTTTACTTTGTGAAGCCCAAACTAATCGAAAAAGGCTCCATCCTACTTTGTGGTGTAAGTTTTATTTTTATATGATTTTTAGTTGTGAAACGTAAGCTAATAAGGGTTTTACACGTGTCTCCATGTTGTTAGACTTAAATTAGTTTCCCTCTATCATTTGTGAAATACGATCTAATAAGAAAGCTCCAAGTCACTTAATATTTTTGTCATGTAACCAATAAAATTATTTTCTAACTTTGCAAAATATAGACAAATAGAATTGCTCCATATTTTACATTTTTTAGTCTCTTCATTTGTGGCAGTGGTTATCAATTAGAATTTTCCACCTTTTCACATTTTTTAGTCTTGCAAAAAGTGAGCCATTTAAAAGGCTCCATGTGTCCTCAATTTGCTTTAGCCATTTTGGTTGCACTACGAAGTGCAAACCAATAGCATTTGGACACGTACATCTCTTTTTCACATTTTTCAATCTTTGTCAGACTTGCGAAGTGTGAGCCATTTAAAAGGCTCCACATATCTTTTTTTGGTGTAGTCTTTGTTATATTTGCAAAGCATGAACCAATTTTTTTTGACACGTATATTAATCTTTTTAATTGTGTTAGCCTTTGCAAGTGTCAAGGTGTCAATATTTGCTTTGGCTTAGCCACTTAAATTATGACACACTGTCTTGTACCTTTTTTAGACCCAAACTTTATTTTAAGTTTGGTTTATTTTGGGGACTTTAATTCCGCTCAATGAAATATATTTAAAGTTTGGCGAAAAGTCACGACAAGTGTCAATTTTTAGCCATTATATTTTCAACAAGTGGCTTTGTTTGACTAAGAATTTGATTTCGCATTGTGTCAAAATGTGAAAAAGTGATCCAATTAATTTAAGACACGTGTATATGATTCATTTTTAATTAATTTTCTTCGAATTATTAGCTGCATTGTGAAATGCGAGCTAATTGAAAAGTGACACATATATTTTTTTTTCATTGTTTTCAGTCTTGTCATAGTTTTTTTTACATGTGTTTATTTTTTTATTGTTAAAGACCCAAAAAGGCATTGAATTTAATTTTTAAAGAGTTTACATCCACCCGAGGATCTATTTTAAAGCCGACACGTGCCTTTCTTGGTATTGTTGATATGTGCCACGTGTCGCCCCCCACCTTGGTTGTTTTTAACTTGTTTTTATTTGTTAAGTAGCTTGTTTTGAGATCATATAGCTTGTTTTGGAGCTTGGCCCTTTGAATTACTAAATAAATCATCGAGCTACTCTAACCCGACTCAGTTGAGCTCGGTTAGCTCACTTGTAAACTTGACCCGACTAAGCTCTGTCAAATTGATCTTAAATTTGATCAAATCAAGATAATTTTTATTAATTTTATAGTTGTTTGCATTCATATAGAAAATTAAAAGTTTTTAGCTAGTTTTTTTGTCTCTGTTTGGCTTCCTTGATTTGTTTTTAGCTGTATTTGTCTCCATTTCCATCTGAGCATTAAAAAAGCTAGTTCTGCTAGTTTTTCTTTAGATAAGTCTCATCTCTTAAATGGAACAAATTATAGAATATGGAGAGTTTATTTGAAAGCTTGTTTTATGGCTATAAATCTCTGGGATCTTGAGACTAGTGTTGAAAAATGTTCCCATAGGAGACAAAGCTACCCCTAAAAACTAGAAGCCTCTATATCAATACATGTAAGTTATGCCGATTCATGATGAATTTTGTAGTTGAATGATAATAATTAGACATCATGAACCCTATAAAGAGTAATTAAGAAATCCTAAACCATGTCTAACCATGAACAAAAAGAAAGGATTATCACAAAGGTAGAATAAAAGTTGATATCATATTTTGTAATGCATCAAGTGCATTTATACATCATGAAATTTGTACCTAGAGGTTACAAAGAATATGTGCATGTTCTTGAGATTTTTTGTAAATATGCCTCTCTACCCTCTTCTGAGTATCCTAAAACTGAAACTATTCTGCAAGTTTTTTTTAGTTTCCTTTTGATATAATGGATGTAGAAATTGAGGGGGAGATCTTTCAATCCTTGACTTTGACTAGGATTCTCTGTGTCAGGTTCTTTCATGAGCATGGTTTCTCTAACTATTTTTTTCTTATAATGATTCTTTTGTCAAAACAATGTTTTTTACTGTTAAATCATGTTTCTTGGCATAAAAATATGATCATATATGACATGTCTAAGCTTAAATTTTTCTTACATGGTCATTTTATTCTATGAATATTGTGATTACTCTTGAATGATTTGATTATCTGATCAACTTAGTTATCTATCAAGTCTTATCTTTGTATAAAAGGCTTGGAATAAGATATATATGTTTGTTGATAAAACATTTTATGTGATTAGTAAAATATTATTATATGCATATCAAATGAAACTTGGGGATGCCTTTTGTTTGTATTGGAGACATCCAATACTAATTGCATCTAATAAATATTTTAGTAGTATAATATGTTGAATTTTTTTCAACATATTTGTAATGTAACATGGTTAGTTGTTAAGCATATTATTATGATAGTTGTTATGCCTATTATGTTGTCTATCATGACTCTAACCATGTTGATGTTGTGTTGGATATACAACTAGATTTATGTTCAAGTTTTGATGTAGGTACCATCACTTGGAGTAGAAAAAGAGCCATGTGGCTAAAGAGGTTGTTGGAAGTGATACACATAGGAGCTAAAGGAAGTATTCCTCCTCTATGTGAAGGCCAGATTGCTCTTGATAAAGAATCTAGTTCAACATCAAAGATCAAGTTACAGATATCTTCACTAAGCCATTGCATGTTGTGAAGTTTTTCAAATTTTGTACCTTGTTGAACCTATGAGATTTTTTTCATTGAGGGGAATGTGTATGAAAATGCCACCTCTTGATGGCTTATTATAAAAGACTCGGGTCAGATTTTAAGAGTGGATCATGACCACCCACTTTGTATGTAACAAAGTGATCCTTTAGGGATTGGTTACACATGGTTGTAACATTGTATAAGTAAACTTCCAATCGTTGTAAACTTCAATACTTCTCCATGTGTAATAAGTAAATGTGTCACTTTATGTGAAGTTACTTGTAAATCCCAGTGAAGCTTTAGTTATGGGTATGCCTTAGTTTATAAAAGGATCCATAATCTGATGTAAGTCTTCATATGTAAAGAAATTGTCTTAAGAATTTTTGTATGGGAAGATCTCTGATTTCCCTTATTTGCATGCTAACCTAAATCATTGTTTATGATTCAAGGATCGTAAATCCTTTTGTAGAAAAAGGTAAATTTAGCATGTCTAATTTTTCTTCCCACTTAACATTAAGGGGAGTGTTGGGGTGATAATGTCAAGTGGGATCTACCACTATAGTATGCCCCAATATTATTAAATTTTGTCTAATCAAATTGTATTGTGAAGGTCTTTCACATTTAAGAGTGAAGCGGCTTGACCGATTCACCCACCCACATTGATTTGGGTGATCCCCTCTCGGGATTGGCTATCGAAATGTTTAGATTTGTATAGTCCAGTATTAAATACTGAGATTAGAATGTATGAAATGCTATATGATCATTTTATTTAATGATCAAGAGACATAACTCTGTAGACATTGTAAAAGACCGAGGAGTGAAGTGGAAGTGTTGGGTTAAACTTGTGTAAATTCTTAATACAGATAGTGATTTACCAGTGGATTTTTTTCCTTTGGGTTTCTCCACTTAAATATGGTGTTATTTGTCTCTTGTTTTTACTTTTATTTTCTTTCATCTCTTGCTCATTAAGCTATGTTATTCGCTATCTATTTTAAGATATTTTTGTGTTTAATTGACTGCATATCATAATCTATAGTCTTTTAGATTTTAATGGTGGATCTCGTGTCTGTCAATTACATTTTCCTATCTAAATATAACAAAATATGGACTTCCAAAAACTACACCACAAATATCCAAAGGAACAACATCCAAATCAACCTCATAAATAAACTTGTATGTAATGGAAAACATGAATCTACAAGTTTTGTTACCTCCAACTTTGCATCATCAAAAACACAATGCAAAGGATAATGCTTAGGGCGTGGCTTATTATTGAGTCCCAATTTCTTAACGTATTATGAAATCAGATTAGCTTGAGATCCTATATCAAATAGAGTATCAGTTTGTGTATGTTTTGAAATATCTCTCAAGTGGAAAATATCATTATGTTTCTTTTCATTATGCATAGATTGTTGATTATAAGAAGATGCAAAATTTGATGAACTAGTGTTGGAAAAAGAGAGAGAATGATTACCTTGAAAACTCATGGCCATGATCTTGGTTTCATCTCCTGAATCAGACCCAAGATCATGAACCACAGTATTCGTTTTATTCTCTTTTCCTTTCTTATTAGTCATCCATTTAGGCTTCGTTTCTGGATGTAATTTAAAACATTTAGATTCATCATGGTTATTTTTACAATGATTACAAAATGGTTTTTCATATTATTTCTTAACAATAGATTTTTTCTTTTGTTTTCCCTTTCATTTTCCTTATTCTTTCGAGCCTTTTTATTTTCCTTCGTATTTTTGTTGCTTTTTTAGGAGGACTTGTTAGTCATTTTCCCTTATGCTTCCAAATGTGTTGCTTACACACACACTAAATCAAGATTAGTAGGACCTAGAATGATAATCATATGCCTCAAATATCTATGTAATCCACTAATGTACTTAAGAAGTGTTTCTTATGTATTGAGAGAAATACCAATAATAAGAGCCATTTTCCTAAACTATTGTGTATAATCTTGAACACTTTGTCCCTTAGTTTGTCTAAATTTTTTCCTATCCATCATAGCTTATTTCTTATATCCAAGAGGATAAAATGGTTGTCTAATAATTAAAACAAAATCAAACTAGGAAGTGACTACATTACCTTTTGTTTCATCAAATTCTTGAAGCTTACTCTCCAACCATATGAGTGCGGCACAACCCATTCGAAGAGTTGCTAAATGAATCTTTTCCTCATCATTAAAAATTTTATGAACCCTACAATATACCTCAATCTGCTTGATCCATTTATCTAACTTCTCTATGTTAAGCTCTCATTATACATTGGCAATTCAAAATTTATATCTAATATTAATGAAGGAAAATCAGATTTTTGAGTTTCTTCTTTAGGAATTTCATAACTAGAGATTTTTTATTTATTACCTTCTCTAGTTGATTTTTCCCTTTTCCTATCTCGGTACAATTCTTCCACCATCTCTTTCATTTGAAGGAATGATTGATGAAAATATTCTTCTTCTCAATCCACCATTGAAATACTTCAAGGTAATCTTATACCAATTTATGGATCATCTTCTACTAGTTCTCCTTCACCATTCTTAGACTAGAACCTTGTTAACATTAAACACAAAAAATTGCAATCCAAAATTAAAAATTGCTAAAAACTAGCTCTGATACTAGTGATCTAAAAATATTAAGTAAACTTACACACTTGATAAAAAATTATTACAAAAATATTTTTTGATTTAAATTTGACATTATGAACTTTTTGTATTTTTAATTAATTTATAATACTCCATTTCTTGTGTAAAATCGGAGAATAGACCAGAAAATTTGATAGAGCTTCAACACGTAACGTGATAACGGAGTTCAAAACTTGTGGCCTACGTCTCTAGGTTCAATTTTAAGGACCGATATATTAAAATAATGTAAACTAATAATTATAACTACTATAACATGATTTTGACCTTCTCACTATGATCCCCTTCCAAAAATAATCCTACTCTCTTTTTACACTTCTCCAAAATTTTGTCTAGCTCTTTCTACAAGCCTTTTAATTATTACACATTCTACTACTTTGTCCCCCTTTACATATAGCTCTATTTATATAATTGTTTAAGATCTTAGCCCAATGGTTAGAATTAAATGTTGGAACTAATGGGATAAGGGTTTTAATCTATTATTCCTCCCTCCAACACTATGTATTTATTTTGTGGGAAAATATCCCACCTAACATGTGCATTCAAGTTAGGTGAGTTATTTATATACTAGGCGATGGACATGTTGCATTGGATATGGAGCCATTTTAGATGTCGGCAGTGTTGTCACCCTCAAAATTCCCTTCTTTTTTTTAAGTCAAGTTTTGAAAATTTTGAGTCAGTACCTTGGAATAATGGATCACGTCGAGCTTGGTATTGTTTGTAGTTTTCCATTCCATGGAGAATAACTTGAAATTCAGGCATAAAGGTGGAGTTTTTCCTTTCTTTTTATTCTTCCACAATCAAGAATGATAGGCATATCTTCCCTGTCAATTTACGCCCCAACATCCACAGTAGTACATGGACATCTCTGATTGGATGCGAGCATGGCCATGTTTCAAGTAGCAGTGGAAGCCTCCACATGTCTTAATGACACAAATCCAAGGGTAGGGCCTAAGAGACAATCCTCAAACAAGCATAGGCTTTCCACATGTCTCAAGTACAAAATGAAGATAAAACAAGCCTGAATCAGCTAAGTATGGGAGGTTCACAGACGACACCACATGTCTCATCGGTCTGCAACTTAAAGGGTCAATGCCAAAGGTGGTTGTTAGGTAATAAGAGATAAAATATGCAGAATAATCCCTTACAATTGCAATAGTAGAAACTAATATGCGAGAAAATATTACAGATTGCAAATAAAAGTGTAGAATAAATAACACAACACGAGAGAGACAAGATTTAACGTGGTTCACCCAATTTGGGATATGTCCACCAAGAATCACTTACTCAGATTTTATTACAAGCCTCCACTCTCTCAATACAATACCCAGATCCGTTTGGAGCTATGCTCAACAAACTCTACAGAATTCACACTCGAATTCGAAACACATATGTAATACATTTTCTTGTACATCTATCATATGCATAAGACCATATAAATAGACAACTGCTTAAGCAGTTTGATACAAAACCGTGGGTATCAAAACCAAGGGCAAAAAACCGTGGGTATCAAAACAATGGGCAAAAGACCGAAAAAACCATGGGCCCAAAAACAGCCCATAACGGTTACCCATTACCCATGGGTTAATAAACCACCCATGAAAATTTGCTTTGGGGATTTGCCCCGAACCCCTCGACCCGCTCAGTGGCAAGCGGGACCGCCGTAAAAATACCGAGTGTAACACATAGAAGGTGTACCACACTCTAACATGAAAATAGGCTCCACAAACATAACAATCTCCCACTTGGAGACTGATTTCCATTCTGAGCAAGCTTCTCAACCCTTCACTATCATCCGCGAAGGCCAACCAAAGCTGAACATAGCTTTAGTTTATCCCTTGTGACCACCTTGGTCATCATGTCTGCAGGATTTTGACTGGTATGAATCTTCTCCAACTTCAACTTATCTTCCTCCAAATTTGTCCTGATGAAGTGATATCTCAACTGTATATGCTTCGTCCTGGAGTGGAAAGCAGAGTTCTTAGCTAGGTGTATAACACTCTGACTATCACTATGCAGCTTACATTCCTCCTACTTATGCCCCAACTCCTCAAGCAATTGTTGTAACCAAATCATCTCTTTGCTTGCCTCTATGGCAGCAACATACTCAGCCTCCAGTGGTTGACAAAGCCACTAGCTTCTGTAGTCGTGAAATCTAGCTCACTGCTGTCCCACCTACAATGTAAATATAACTGTCGTGCTCCTCCTGTTGTCTACATCTCCAGCCATGTCTGAATCTACATAACCACGTAAAGTGGTGTCTGATCCATTATAGCACAAAACTGTCCCCATGGTCCCTCTCAAATACTGAAGGATCCACTTTACTGCTTGCCAATGCTCTTTACCTGGATCACTCATAAATCTACTCACAACTCCCACTGCATGGGCAATATCAGGCCTAGTGTACACCATAGCATACATCAAACTACCAATTGCTGATGAGTAAGGTACCTTGGACATCTGGTTTCTTTCCTGCTCTGTCATGGGACACTGCTCCTTTGATAACTTGAAATGGCCTACCAAAGGAGTCCCAACCGGTTTAGCATCCTACATGTTAAACCTGTCCAATACCTTCTTAATGTACTCTTCCTGAGATAAAGTCAACTTCCATTCCTTCCTATCCCGAGTTATCCTCATACCAAGGATTTGTCTGGCTGCCCCCAAATCCTTCATATCAAAGGATTCACTTAGTTGTTTCTTGAGTACTTTTATTTCCTGCATGTTTTTACCTGCAACCAACATGTCATCAACATACAAACACAAGATAATATAACTTCCATCCTCAAATTTCTTTGTATACACGCAATGGTCAGAATGACATCTAATATAACCTTGCTCCATCATGAAGCTATCAAACTTCTTATACCATTGACGTGGAGCTTGTTTCAAGCCATACAAGCTCTTCTTCAGTTTACACACCATCTCCTCTTTACCTTTGACCTCATAGCCCTCTGGTTGCTGCATATATAGTTCCTCCTCCAAATCACCATGGAGAAATGCAGTCTTTACATCTAACTGTTCTAAGTGCAAGTCTTCGGTGCCACTATTCCAAGAACAGTTCTAATAGAAGTCATTTTTACTACAGGAGAAAATATCTCATCAAAATCTATACCTTGTTTCTGTGCAAACCCCTTGACCACCAACTGGGCCTTATATCTTTTCTTTCCTCCTTCGTCTTTAACTCTGTACACCCACTTGTTCTGCAATGCTCTTTTGCCTTCCGGTAGGTTCACCAAATCCCAAGTTTGGTTCTCCATGAGAGACTTATGCTCCTCATCCATGGCTTGCTCCCACTTCTTACTGACATCTACCTGCATTGCTTCATCAAAGCTCTCTGGCTCTCCACTATCAGTGAGTAATAAATAATAAAGATAAGGAGAAAAACGTTTAGGTTCTTTTCTTACCCTAGAATACCTCCTTCTTGTAGGAGTTTGGGGTTCTGTTGAGTAGGTTCCTGAACTGATTCATGGGTCACTTTCCCATATGGAAGATCCTCTACCACTGTATATTCTTTCTTGGGTTCTTCCCTGTTTTCCTGCAATTGTTGCTTATACATGACTTTCTCATTAAAGACCACATCCCTAGACCGAATGATTTTCTTTTCCTTAATACTCCAACATTTAAATCCAAATTCATCACCACCATAACCAATGAAAGTACATTTTTCTGATTTAGCCTCTAGCTTGGTCCTATCATCCTTGTCTATATGAACAAACACCTCACATCCAAAGACTCTAAGAAATGAATAATCAACTTTCTTACCATACCATGCCTCCTCAGGTATGCCTCCATCCAAGGCACTTGAGGGTCCTTTGTTTATCAAGTACATAGTTGTGCTCACCATTCGCCCAAAAAGAAAGAGGCAGTCCTGCATGTAATCTCATGCTCCTAGCACGTTCCATTATTGTTTCTGTTCATCCTTTCTGATACCCCATTCTGCTGCGGAGTTCCTGGAACCATCTTTTGCCTACGGATTCCATTCTTAGAACAGTAATCATTAAATTCATTGCTGCAATACTCCCCTCCATTATCTGACCTGAGACATTTTAGCTTAAGACCTGTTTCATTCTCTACCAAGGCTTTCCATTTAACAAAAGTGTCAAATACATCAGATTTGTGTCTAATACAATAAACCCAAACTTTCCTTGTTGCATCATCAATAAAAGTAACATAATAACTTGAACCCCCAAGAGATGATACCTGAGCCGGCCCCCACACATCAGAATGTACCAGCTCTAACTTACTCTCTTTCTTCGTAGGTCCAACCTTGAGAAACCTTACTCACTTCTGTTTCCCATATATGTAGTTTTCACAGAAATCCAAACCTGTTTCTGTATATCCAGGCAAATTCTTCTTTATGATGTTCATGCCCTTATGGCTCATATGACCGAGCCTATAGTGCCATAATGTTGTATCTGCATCTGAAGCCACAAGATTACAATCATTAGTATTATCAGTGGTTAAATACAAGGTTCCAACCTTCTTACCTCTTGCCACCACAAGAGCACCCTTGGTAACCTTCCAAGAGTCTGCTGTAAATATCACAGTACAACCATCACTTCCCAACTGCCCTGCCGATATCAAATTTCTCCTTAATGTAGGCACATGTCTGACATCCTTCAATAGCCATGTATTCCCATTCTGCATCTTAACCTGAACAGAACCTTTTCCAACTATGCTGCAAGGCTCATCATCACCAAGAAAAACATGCCCAAAATCCCCTTGAACATAATCAACAAAATAATGCCTATGTGGAGTAGCATGAAAAGAAGCCTCGAATCTAAAACCCAAGATTCAGTAATATTGTGCAAAGAAAGAATCAAAGCATCCTGACATACATTACCCATTGCCACATTTGCCTCCTTGTTTTATTCTTGTTGTTTCTTCTTATCCCGAAGCTCCCAACAGTCCTTCTTTGCATGCCCAGGCTTTCCACAATTCTAGCATATAATCTTGTTCTTGGATTTTGACCTTGCCCGATCTTTTGATTTTCCACGGTTTCCTCTATTCTTCTGTCTCCCTCTAGTTTCCACTGTCAAAGCATTCCCTGAAGTAGAAGATTCCCCAGATTTTTCTTCACATTTCCTCGCTTAGAATCACCCCTACAACATCCTCAAACTTCAACTTCAAGTTAGCTAGAACCGAGTTACTTACCGCCATTACCAGGCTATTCCAACTCTTAGGTAAAGAGCACAGAATTAATAAAGCCCTAACTTCTTCATCAAATTCTATTGTAACCGAAGCTAGCATATTCACTACCGTATTGAAATCATTTAAATGATCTCACTTGAACTATTATCGACATCTTCATATTAAATAGCTTTTTCATTAAAAATATCTTATTAGAGGTAGAGGGTTTTTCATACAACTTCCCTAATGCATCCATTAGATCTTTTGTAGTCTTTTCCTTTGAAACATTAAATAATACCGAAGATGCAAGACACAACCGAATCATTCCAAGTGCCTTCCGATCCAACAAATCCCATTCCACATCTATCATACTCGAGGGTTTGTTCACCTTCTCAGACAGCGGAGTATAAAGATCCTTCTAATAAAGGTAATCTTCCATCTGCATCTTCCAAAGACTGAAATTCTTCCCGTTGAATTTATCAACCCTAGATCTTCCATCATCTGCCATAGCTCCCACTCAAGATAAAAATTTCCTGCGATTCAACACTTCAACAAACCAAACCAGGCTTTGATACCAATTGTTAGGTAATAAGAGATAAAATATGTGGAATAATCCCTTACAGAATCGCAATAGTAGAAACTAATATGCAGAAAATATTACAGATTGCAAATAAAAGTGCAGAATAAATAACACAACACAGAGAGACAATATTTAACGTGGTTCACCCAATTTGGGCTACGTCCACCAAGAATCACTTGCTCAGATTTTATTACAAGCCTCCACTCTCTCAATACAATACCCAGATCTGTTTGGAGCTATGCTCAACAAACTCTACAAAATTCACACCCGAATTCAAAACACATCTGTAATACATTTGCTTGTACATCTATCATATGCATAAGACCATATAAATAGACAACTGCTTAAGCAGTTTGATACAAAACCGTGGGTATCAAAACCAAGGGCAAAAAACCATGGGTATCAAAACAATGGGCAAAAGACCGAAAAACCATGGGCCCAAAAACAGCCCATAATGGTTACCCATTACCCATGGGTTAATAAACCACACATGAAAATTTGCTTCGGGGCTTTGCCCAACCCCCTGACCGCTTAGCGTGCAAGTGGGACCGTCGTAAAAATACCCGAGTGTAACACATAGAAGGTGTACCACACTCTAATATGAAAATAGGCTCAAAAACATAACGGTGGTCCCCTAAACTTGCGCTTATCCCCCACATGTCTTAGGTTTGAAAAGGGGAAGGATTCAGCCATTTAATCGACTAAGTATGAGAGGGTCGGCAGAAGCCTCCACGTGCCTCAATGGCATAGTTTCAGAAGTGAGACTAAATGGCTAGTCTTCAAATGAGCATCAGCTCACCACGTGGTTAGAGTTAAAGGGATTCTAGGACCGGATGAAGGAGGTACATGGTAGTTCAGCGCCCTTTTAAGGGGAAAATCCAAAGTGAAAACTCAAATGAGCTCCATCTCTCCATGTGTCTAGGGTTCAACAGAAGTCTAGTGGGAGGCGAGTACAAATTGGCTAAGTATGGGGAATTGGCGGAAGTCTCCATGTGTCTCTTTAGCGTAGATTCAAAGGAAGAATCAAGAGCAGGTCTCCAAATGAGTGCCAGTTCGCCACATGGTTAAAGTCAAAGAAGGGGCAGAGATGATCGTTGTATCGGCTAAGTATGGAAGGGTTTGCAGAAGCCTCCACATGTCGGCTTGACATAATTTCAAAAAGCAAAATCCGGAGGTAGGTTCCAAATGTTTCGTTGAGTCTCCATGTGTCTAGGGTCAGACATATGGCCCCACCAAACAAAAGGGACTTAGTAAAAAAATATGAAAAATAATGAACTAACCCGTAAGGGGACACATGGTCACATTTCAAATGAAGGCGGGGAGGTGGGCCCTTTTTTGTTTTGATGTCATTGAAAAGTCAAAGCGGGAAAGTGGGCCATCGGAGCAATTTGGGAATTTTGGATTTGTTTCCAAAAGGGATAAAGTCAAATATTGATCCTGCATCAAAATTCAAAGTGGGGAGGTGGGTCGACGAAGTAATTTGAGTTTTTGAGCCTGCGTTCAAAAGAGGTAAAAGTATAAAAGTGAGCCAGGACTCTGTCACCACTAAAGTAAAGCCACGTGTCAGGCTTATATCAAAACTAGGTGGGTGGGCCAAAATTTTCTAAAGTGCCATTTCTAAGAGGTACAAAATACAAAAGGTGTCCCCAGGCCCGCCTTAGTTTAAATCTCTCCCATGTGGATGACTCAAATTTAAATTTTACAAAGGTAGGATGAACGATTGCAATTCAATGCATCTGGTTTTTCCACTAGGTATGGAAACAGCCAAGGCATTGGAGAAGTTTAGATGTCATTTTCTTGAATCAGTTCTATCATTTTTGTAACCGAATGTAACCATTCTTGTAAGCTATTTAATGGCTTCTCCATGTCATTGTTAGGGTTGGATCCTGGTACTCTGTAGATGTAATAGATTCAAAGTAATCAATACAAAATTTTTCCCTTTTCTTCCTTTGTTACTCCTTCTTTCCTTGTCTAAAAATTTACGAATCATCCATCTTTGCATGCTAAGAAAATTTGTGTTCTTTTTTCTACGATTTCTATAACTTTATGTCTGTGAAATTATATTTGTTTTAAAAGTGAATGATTCTATTATGCATCTCCCTGGCTCAATACTTAGAAGGTTATACTTTGCTATCTATATTTCTTGAAGGTATTGTTATGTTCTTCCTCCCTCATCTCCTTAATTCTTCTATTATTTTGTATTGATGATCTTTGGGCATAAACGTTTCAAAGTATCAGGAATCCACGCTTTGAAAGTTGTATATTTGTACATAAGTTTTGTTGCTTTCTTTCAATAAGGGAACCTCTCCCATTAAAGAGGAGGGACTTGTTGTCCCCTAACTGTGGTTTGTTAAAGTTCCATTTAAAAACCCAATTTTTTTGGCAACTCTCATTGGGGATTTCATTTCAAATGGATCCCTTTCTAAAAGAACAATTTCAAGATCATTCTTTGGTCTGACGAATCTATAGTATACACATGGGAAGAAATATCTCGGGGTTGAGGATTCCCATTTTCAACTTCTGGAGCAACAAAACTTCTCTCTTCTAGTAAGAAGGAACAAAGGGACTCATTCTACAAGCACACCTCCTGTAAAAACAAAAATTCCAAGGATAGCATTCCTCAGGAGCATCTTAGTCCTAATCTTCATGCTTGGATACTTGCTGGTGTTTTTATTCCCCTTCAGTCAATTTTTCCAAAGATGGCAGCCCCTTTGCCTTGGGGACAACAAGTTAGGCCTCTTTCTCTTCCTTAGCCATTGCATGAGTTACCTAGGGGTAACAGGAAAAGTTTTCCCAAGTTCGGGGTGATGGGAAAGTTCATCCAGATGAACAAATTTCAGCCTTCATTGTTACATGTGGGATTCTTGGGGTTGAACATGAAGATGTCTCCATCAGGATTTTTGTGGAGACATTGCAGGACAATGCTGCTGATTGGTTTTATCATCTTCCTGTTGGATCGATCACTAATTGGAATACCATGAAAAATTAGTTTGAGAAGCATTTCAAACCTGTTGAAGATGTGCATGCTCTGTTAGCACAAATCTCTCGTATCAAGAAATAACCATTTAAGCCCATGAGGGAGTTTTTGGCTAAATTCAACAAGCTAATCAATAAAATTACATAGAACACTCATCCAATGGATCAAATCCAAAATTGTTTCTTCCTCAATGCCCAGTTACTTGAAGTGAGTTACGCACTAAGGAGAGATAAGCTTACAACTCTAGATCGATCGGCGTTTGCCTATCAATGTTGAGGATGACTTAATCATGTTTGGTAAAATAAAAAGAGAATCCTCCAAATCTAAATCTTCTTCTTCTTCCTCTTCCCATGCATCAAATTCTGAGTAGTTAGTACAAAATCTTGAAAATGATCTCATTTCTATCAAGAAATAATTGGCTCAAGATACAACTTACCAAGATGTTCCAAAAAAAATTCAGCCCAAGAACCATTTGCCTTTTTCTTAGACTAGATTGGAAATTGAAGTCCCACCCATCATGGTTCCAATCAATGCAACTTGTGAATTTAAAGAACCGATGATGAGGAGTTTAATGAACTTTGTGAAGAACCGAAGAAGAGATTGATGAAGAAATGGGTCTCAAGTTCATTTCCTCACCACCGAAGGTATGGATGATGAAGATGATTATGACGAAAGAGTGGAAGATATGAATAATGATTCATATGTTGTCATGACTCGGGAGCAAACAAACGAGTAAAAGAAAAATTGGTACTGACTTGCTAAAAATTCTAAGGAGTTTCCTACAACTATTCTAGTTATTGCAAGAAGAGGAGCCCCTATTCCCACTTTGCCTCCATGAAAAAGGTGAGTAATGCTAGTTCTCCTTCTTCTCCTTCTATTTCAAAAACTCCTTGTCCTTCAAATCCTAAAACTGATAGATCAAAAGTCTCTCAAGTTCTTAGCAATGATTCCCCATCCACCTCTGGATATTTTGATATTATTGATCACCTCAAAAAGACCAAAATCCAAATTTAGAGGCAGAGTTTTACCAAACCCATCCAAAAGTTTTTGCTAAAATGGTAAAATTTATCAATTCTAAATCCAAAGCCTCATCCAGTACATCTAAAGTTTTTTTCCCAATCCCTCTTCCTCACCTCAATCAAGCCTTATGGCTGCATTCGCTTCCCCTAATGAGAAAATTGAACCATTCTATGTGACTCTTCTCATAGTTGGCCATAAACTCGATAATTGTGTTATAGACTTAGGATCATCAGACAATGTAATGCCTATGAAAGTAGCTCATGCTTTGGGCCTGAATCTAACATGTGCATTTAGTTCCTGATATTCTATGGAGAGTAGGAAAGTTCCTTTGGTTGGAATAATTAAAGACGCACAAGTAGCTTTTACTACTTTTCCAAAGAAAAGGGTCTTATCCACCATTTTGCTAGCTGATATTCCTCCCTCATATGGGATGTTGTTGAGTATAAATTTCTGTAAGGAGGTAGGAGGTGAAATTCAAATGGACTGGATGCATGCTTTGATCCCGGTCAATGGAAAAATGAAGAAGATGCTACCTAAGAGACAAACTAAATACATTGTGTAAAAGACTAATGATCCAAAAACACAGATACTCTATGAAGATACATGGCATGGTAACTACATGATCATGTCAGAAGATGAGGCAAAACTTCCTAAGGGAGTGGTTCTTAACCCTAATGACATTTGGACATTGGATTTTGATGGAGTCGATCTTCAATTGGTTCGGAGCGGCACGGTGGTGTTGACCTCTCTAGAAGGGAACATTCATCCTTTTTCTTTCAAGATTTGTTTTGAAAATACAAACAATACAACTGAATATGAGGCACTCATACTTGGATTGAACATGGAAAAAGAAATGGAAGTGAAGAATATTTATGCTCGTGATGATGCAAAGATGATTGTGAAACAAGTCAGAAATATTTTCCAAGTGAAGAACAGGAGATTGAAACATTATAGAAATCTTATCTAGGATTCCATTGAGTTTCTTGATGCTTTCTCCATTGAATCTGTGCTAAGAGAAAGGAACACTAGAGATGATTCTCTAGCTATCTTAGGATCTTTGTTGATTCCTCACCTAGATTTCTCTCAAGAGAAATTTACCATTGAAATGATTCATAGGTGCAAAGTGTACCAGATAATGCAAATAACTAGCAGGTTTTCAATGATGATCAACATTTGCTCTCTTTCTTAGAGCTTAAGGATAATTTTGACCAGTTGTATTTTGAAGGAAGTGAGACCTTTCCTAGAGAGTGTGTATCCTCTAATGAAGGAGATATCAAGGAAGAGATGGATCAAGATGGCTGCATCAAATTGAAAGGTAACAATATTCATAAAGGGCTAGTGAGTTTGGAAGACCTATTTGATAAGCATGATAGGTACATTAAGTCTAAAACTTCCCAAGGAGCTTAGCAATCTGCTAAATGTGAAAAGGTTAATATTGGGAGTCTTGATGAACCCAAGATGGTGAACATTGGGAAATGTTGCACTCAAGAGGAGAAGAAGAAGGCAGTAAATCTACTAAAAAGGTATGCTGATGTTCTTTCCTATTCATATGATGATCTCAAGGCTTTCAATGAAAGGAGATGCAACATTTTATCCCTCTAAAACCTGGGATCAAACCGTTCAAGCAGAAATAAAGATAATACAATCCCAAGGTTGCTGGCACTATTTTTCAGAGATCTAGAAGTTTCTAAAGGAAAAAATCATATTTCCTATACATCATTCAACATGGATTGCCAACATTGTGCATGTCAGGAAGAAGAATAGTGAGATTCACATCTATGTGGATTTCAAGAATTTGAATCAGACCTCTTTAAAAGATAACTATCCTCTCCCCATGATGGATCAAGTTTTGCAAGTTGTCATAGGCTCTGAGATGTTGTATATGCTTAATGCATTCTCTACATACAATTAAGTGGAGGTCAATACCCCAGATTAACACAAAACTACTTTCACTACTCCTTAGGGCACCTTTACTTACAAGAGAATGCCTTTTGGTATTATCAATGCTGGTGCCACCTTTCAGATGGAAATGGACTCGGATTTTGGTAGTTTGAAGGGAAAGTGTGTGGTTTTGTACCTTGATGATTTGACTATTGTCTCCAAAAAAAGGGTAGATCACTTTCAGCATCTTGAAGTAGTCATCCAGAAATGTAGAGAACATGGAGTTTCTCCCAATCCAAAGAAGTCTATCTCTTTTTTCACTAAAGGAAAGTTGTTGGGGAATATTTTCTCCAAATAGGGAATCAAGATAGATCTAGAAAGAGTTCAAGAAATTCAATGATTCCTCTTCCCAAAAGAAAAAAGGGGGTTTACTCTTTCTTTGGTAAGATAAACTTCCGAGGAAATTCATTCCCGATTTTGTAGAACTCGACTATGAGAATTGCTCACATGATGAAAGGAAAGTGAAAATTTGGTTGGAATTCCAAGGGTAAGGAATAATTTGAAGGTATCAAGAAAGCCATTAGTGAAACTCCCATCTTAGCATGTCTCGATTTCAGAAAGGATTTTATCATCTATTTCTATGCTACAGAGAGTACCTTGGATGTTGTGCTAACTCAGAAGGATTCGAGGATCATGAAATTACAATTGCATTCATGAGCTCTGTTATGAAAGCTCATGAGTTGAAATATACTATGATGGAGAAACTTGCTTTTGTAGTGGTTAAAGATGTCAAGCAATTTTGTTTTTATATTCTAAATTCTCACTCTATTGTGATTATTCCTGATATAACCATCAAGTCCTTTTTTACAAAACAAGAGTTTCAAACTAAGAGAGGAAATTGGGTAGAAAAAGTCCAAGAATATGACCTTAATATCAAGATAACTAAGCTAGTCCAGGGTAAAGTCTTGTGTGAGCTTATTACTGAAGGAGCTGATGTAATGTAGTCCAAAGAAGTAGTTGATGTTCCTATTTTCCTCTTCCTTAGTTCAATAGATGAATGGTATGCTGATATTTCATTTTATTACTTATGGAGATTGTCCATCCCACTTTAATGGCAAGGAAAAGAGGGCTATTAAGCTAAGGTCTACACAATATGTATTATGGGAGAATTCTTTGTTCAAATGAGGCATAGATGGAAGATTCTTGAAGTGTGTGGACAAAGAGCAACATAAGAAGTTGTTCTCAGCTTTTCATGATCAGACATGTGGAGGGAATTTATTTTCTACTATCACTACCCATAAAATATTTCGTGTTAGGTATTATTGGCCTACATTGTTTAGAGATGCATCAAAATGGGTAGGTAAGTGTGAAGCCTGTCAGACTTTTGTTGGGAGACCTAAGTTGGTTTCTTTTCCACTAAAGCCAGTAGTGATTGATGAGCCTTTTCAACAATGGGGATTGAATTTCATTGGAAATCTTAACTCACTTTCTAGTATTGGGCATACTCACATGCTAACTGCTACTACTGAGAATACTTCACAAAGTGGGTAGAGGCCATTCCATTAAAAACACTACTTCTAAGGTGGTGTGTAATTTCATTAAGGAGAACATATTGATAAGGTTTGGGGTACCAAACAATATTGTGACTGATAATGCTTCAAATTTGTATTCTTTGGAGATGATGGATTTTTGATATGGTTGTGGAATTTCCCTTGCTCATTCTTCAGAATACTACCTCTAAGGGAATGGACAAGTAGAATCAAAAATAAGAATCACAGTAACCACCATTTGGAAGCTTATCAATGACTCTAAGAGGAATTGGCATAAGAAAATATATGATGCTCTCTGGGAAGATAAAATTACACCCAAAAGAGAAATTGGAATATCTCCATTTCAAGTGGTGTATGGTGTTGAAGCTCAGTTGTCGATAGAATAAAGTGGAATTACCACTTTGCACTTAATGAAGGCTATTGTAGATTCAAGTTTTACCAGTTCCTTGGACAAGAGGATCATGTATCTCTAGAAGCTGGATGAAGACGGGTTACAAGTTTTTGATAGGATATCAGCTCATCAACTGAGGGTGAAATATTTGTTTGACAAGAAAGCTACACCCATAGATTTTCAAGTGGGAGATATTGTTCTGCTATGGGAAAAAAGCATGAACCTTAAGGAATCCATGGTAAGTTTGATTCCCTTTGGCTTGGTCCTTTTAAAATCAGGAACTTTGCTAGAGAAAATTTGTTCTATTTGGATTATATGGATGGTTCTCCTCTCCCACTTCCTTATAGTGGGTAGTATTTGAAGTTGTTCAATTCCTAGGTGACTAGGTGGTCCTTCTGTATATTGTGTACAATGTTGTTGGTTTTGGGTCGTTCCTTTGTGTTTTGTTTCTATTTTTCCTTTTGGTTTGTTTCCCTTTTCATGTGTTTTATCTTTTGTATTGGTTTTTCCTTTGACTCTATTTGCCCAATGGATAAGGCACTGGTCTACTTCCCGATTTTTCTATGGTCCTTGATCTTGCCTCATTCCTCTATCAAGCATCTCATGAAAGAGCATTATTGTCGCCCTCAAAATACCCCCTTTTTTTGAAGTCAAGTTTTTAAAATTTTGAGTCGGTACCTTGGAGTAATGGATTACATCGAGCCTAGTATTGTTTGTATTTTTCCATTCCATGGAGAACAATTTGAAATTCGAGCGTAAAGGTGGAGTTTTCCCTTTATTTTTATTCTTCCACAGTCGGGAATGACAGGCATATCTTCCCTATCAATTTGCACCCCAACATCCATGGGTAGTACATGGACATCTCTAATTAGATGTGGTGTGGCCATGTTTCAAGCAAAGCAAAGTGGAAGCTTCCATATGTTGTCTTAGGTCCAAAATGAAGATAGAACAAGCCTAAATCGGCTAAGTATGGGAGGTTTAGTAAATGAAACCATGTGTCTCATCGGCTCAAATTCAAGGGTCAAGGCCAAAAGGGGACAGAGCCAACCCCCATGTGTCTCGGGTATAAAAAGGGGATAGATATGGCTATTTAATCAACTAAGTATGAGAGGGTCGGTGGAATCCTCCATGTGCCTCAACGGTGTAGTTTTAGAAGTGAGACAAAAGGGTCAATATTAAAACGAGTTCCAGCTCGCCATGTCGTTAGAGTTAAAGGAGAGTCTAGGACTGGTGGAAGGAGTAATGTGTCAAGTCGGTGCCATTTTAGGGGGTGAATCTAAAGTGAAAAATCAAATGAGCACTAACTCTCTACAAGTCTATGGTTCAAAAAAAAAGTTAAGTCGGTGGTAGGCTTGAATCGGCTAAGTATGAGGAACCAGCGGAAGTCTCCACGTGTCTCTTCAATGTAGCTTCAAAGGAAGAATCAAGAGTGGGTCTCTAAATGAGCGCCGGTTGCCATGTGGTCGAGTCAAAAAGCGATAGGCGATCGTTGAATCGACTAAGTATGGAAGGGTTTGCGAAGCCTCCACGTGTCGGCTTGGCATAATATCAAAAAGTAAAATCCAGAGGTAGGTTCCAAATGTGCATTGAGTCTTCACGTGTCTAGAGTCAGACATATGGCCCCGCCAAACAAAAGGGACTTAGTAAAAAATATGAAAAAGTACTTGAACTAACCCATAAGGGGACACATGGTCACATTTCAAATGAAGGTGGGGAGGTGGGCCCTTTTTTTTGTTTTGATGCCGTTGAAAATTCAAAGTGGGAAAGCGAGGCCATCGAGTGATTTAGGAATTTTGGTTTCATTTCCAAAAGGGATAAAGTCAAATATTGAGCTTACATCAAAAGTCAAAGCGGGGAGGTGGTTGTGAGTAATTAGAGTTTTGAGCCCGCATTGAAAAGAGGTAAAAGTATAAAATTGAGCCACTATTCCATCACCACTCACGTAAATCCATGTGTCAATCCTATATACAAATCAGGTGGGCGGGCAGAATGTTCCAAGGTACCATTTCTCTAAGAGGCACAAAATACAAAACACGTCCCTAGGCCCACCTCAGTTTAAATCTCTCCCATGTGGACGACTCATATATAAAGTTTACAAAGGTTGGATGAATGGTTGCGTTCAATGCATCTGGTTATGTCTCCATGTATGGAAATTTCCAAGGCATTGGATAAGTTTAGATGTCGGTTTTTGAATCAATTCCAACATTTTTGTAACCAAATGTAACCATTCTTGTAAGCTATTTAATGGATTCTCCACATTGTTGTCGTGGTTGGATCCTGGTACTTGGTAGATGTAATAGATTCAAAGTAATTAATATAGAAGTTTTCCCTTTTATTCCTCTATTACTTTGTCTTTCCTTGTATAAAAATTTACGAATCATCCATCTTTGCATGCTAAGAAACTGTGTGTTATTGTTTCTATGATTTTTGGAACTTTGTGTCCATGAAATTATATCTATTTTGGAACTAAATGATTCTATTTTGCATCTCCCTGGCTCAATACTTAGAAGGTTATACTCTTCTATCTATATTTCCTGAATTTATTGTTATGTTCTTCCTCCCTCATCTCCTTAATTCTTCTATTCTTTCATATTGATGATATTTAGTCATAAATATTTCAAAGTATCAGGAATCCACGCTTTGAAATTTGTATATTTGTACATAAGTTTTTCTAATTTTTTTCAATAAGGTAAACTCTCCCATTAAAGAGGAGGGACTTGTTGTCCCCGACCGTGGTTTGATAAAGTTCCATTTAAAACCCAACAGAGATAGTTATGAGGTTTTTGGTCAATGTTAAGTGGGTCACATTCTGTGTATGGTGAGGTGGTTGCATGGAGGATAGAGCTAAGTTGGAGGAATAAAGTGAGGTGGATAAGGATATAGGCGGTTAGCATAGGAGATGGTGATGAGATGGAAGCATGCATGGAGGTACAAGGTGAACTATTGTGGTTAAAGGAGTAGGAGATGAGGTTAGTGGGTAGGTGTCACCAAGTTGGGTTGTCCACCGATCCACCCTTAACAATATTGCAATGCATCATAAATAATCCCACATTGATGTTGTTAATATATTACACAACATATATAAAAAAATATCTACAATGGTAATATGAATAAATGGAGGCTAAGGCACCCTCCATAATCAAGTTTTTCAAACCTAGTTGCGGACCCCCAACAAAAAAATAATGGTGCCCACATGTCCGTCACTAAGTGCCCAAGACAAACATTCTAAAACCAAAATTTTACTTCATAACCATAATGATACATTTCATAATTTCATCACTCCATTTGGTATACGTGCACACATGTAACCTATGTGCAGACCTTATGTTTTTATTATTTGACCAAAAATTCAATGATCCATAACTTCTACATACATGCTCTATTTTCGTAAACAAGATATGTCTAGAAAGCTCTATTTCTTCCCCACATGATGAAATTGCCTATAACTAATAATGAGAATATTATGGATCGGTGTTTTAAAGAAAGGATCCTTTGGATAATTTATTTTATGCCAAATTAATCCCTATTAACATTCCAAGTTATAGAGATGTGGGGGATCTGAAAAATCTATTTGGAAAGAGGCTCGGAGGCTGGTAGGTGAGAGAATGGAGGAAAAAATGTGAATGCCGGGAGTAAGGTAAAGGCCAAAGGCAGAGGTAAGGAGGGCTCACTGAGGCTATGGTAGGGGAGGGAAATACCACGGTTTGGTCGTAGGGATCTCTCGGGTAGGTTGGGGGTGAGCACGGTAATGGTGGATGGGGTAAGAAGGGGAGGAACAATGCCCTAATCCTAGGGTTTTAAAATTCACTGGGACATCACCGAGGATAGGTGGGAAAAAAACATTATAAATGAAGTAGCGACGGTAGTGCTACATGCCGGCATGGTCCAAAAACGATGTAGCGGTTGATCCCCAGGAAAACAAAAAAAAAATAATCTAGCCTACCTGGTTGATTTGGCTGAGGATATTCCCTCTGTAACCATCGAGAACCCTGAGGTGGAGGAATATTTCAAAAATTTATCAAGGGATGTAATGATCGGTAGGTTTAATGGGTTTTGGCCTTCCTCCTCTACTCTGTACTAGTGGGTATTTGATACTTGGACCAATAAGTGTGAAATATCCCTCTATTCTAAGGGATTTTTCATTTTCCATTTTAGAGAAGCTGAAGACTATCAATGATGTTTGACAAATGGTTTGTGGTTCTGGGGACATGCGGGTTTATTTATAACTCCATGGTTTCTAGATTTCGATCCAAACACATATTCGGTTGCCAAAACACCTGTTTGGGTCAGGCTCCCTAATCTCCCCTTGCATCTATGGTATGCCCTGGAGGATATTGGTAATGGTTTGGGAAATTTTATCAAAGAAGACTTGGATAGAACACATTCGGTCTGTGTTCTTTTTCCGTATGTGTGTTGAACTTGATTTGAGCAAAGGATTACCGGATCAGATCAATCTTAAATTTGGTAATTTTCAGCACTGCCAGATCTTAGACTATGAGAATACTACATTTCGGTGTAGATTATGCAGAAATACGGGTCATCTACAAGCCTCTTGTCCCTTCAACAAAAACCATAAATCTACAAAAATAATGGATTGACCTCTTCTAGTGGTTAGGGCTTTGTTAACCCAGATTTGGTATCTACTTCAAATTTTAAGGATGCTTCAAATAATCTAAACCCCGTGAATAAAGTAGACATAGGGAAGGAGGAATCTAAGATGGTAATTCAGGAAAATCACATGGTTGTAGGTGGAACAAAAAGAGGACATTCTTCGGAAAGTTCGGAATCAAATCGGGATTCCGTGTCTGATAAAATGATTACTTCGTAATTCCGAGTGAACTTGCATTGGTTATCTCGAATGACCAAGGCAAGTGGTTCGAAGTAAAAAAGTGAAAAAACAAAAAGGGTAGAATGGGAAGCATTGAGGATTATTTTCCATCACAAGGTGGGAAGTAATTTTTTTGTTTAGGCTATTTTTGTTTTTTCTTATACTTTTGTAAGTTGTTCAGATGTAGTTGTTGTTTACCTTTGGATTTAAAATCTTGTTGTTATCAAGAGGATCTGGCCTCTGCTTTATGAATAGGGAATGGGTCCCTTCAACCCACTTTATCAATAAAAAAACATTCCATGTGATAGAAATCATCACATAATTGATATGATTCTTAAAACAACTCAAAACGTCCAACAAATCATGTGTTTTTACACTAGAAAATATATTATTCTCCAAAAAATTGACTCAAAAGCCATAGAAAAACTCCTCATCATGATAAATAACTTATATCAATGGATTTCTCTCTAAAACCCCTTTCCAAACCATTTTGAATCATCTAAACATTCCACCTACAACTCCATTTATGCCCATTTTAGTGAACACTACTTTTTATGGCCTAAAACGCCCTTTGACCACTGCCAACCCGAATGAAGCTAATTTGACCATGTAAATGCATTAAAATGTCCTAAAACTTCCCTTGATATCAATAAAAACTCACATACATCGTACAAAATCAATTTGGTTCATATCTTATTTGGACAACCTCATCCTAAAACACTCTTCTTCTTAAACTGGCCTATTTCAAAGTGGGGCTCACTCATCACAATGACCTCTTCCACACCTTTCTAGAAAGATGAATAAGTCATCTACATGTTCCAAAAATCACTAAATAAGTCTTCTATAAGATTCTCCCAGCTAGGGTTTTAAACCACTTTACCTTCTTAATGATCATTAGTAAAAAAATGACAATAAAATGACCTAATTATTTTTGTGAAAGCTTCATAATTGACCTAAGAAGCTATACCAAAGATCTCAGGTCCTTATGTAAAGAAATAAATTCATAACGAGCATCATAAGGTCCAAATTTCCTTCAAAATCACACTAAAACTTACCCGGTTTCACTAAAACTTGCATAACTTGAAAAATTATCAACATGACAACCTAAAATTTTTCACAGAGCACAAAGACACACCCTACTATCATATCTAATCATAAAAATTTCATAGTTACCTCTAAATATTTCCATCTAATGAGACTTTCATAGCTACCCCTCGGGGTTTTTCACCGAAGAAGCTAGGGTAACTGAAAGAATACTTCAACTCATCATGAATGCACTCGTAATGACCCAAACATACCGATACACCTACATATATGAATCCATGATCTCATATAGCTCCAAATATCAAGATCACACGTCTTAGCATTCATGCCTCCTCTAAATGAGCACTGAACACATGATGAATCACCTGTATCTACACCCTACAACTTATGTGAGTTTTGAATCACTCTCTAAATTTTTATCCATTATGCCAACATGATTCTCAAGCAACAAAGAAGCTCCTAACTCCATGAAACGTCACCTTGTCCCATGAATGGGCTTGCAAGAGCAAGAAAAACTCATTGAATCTCCTTGTAACATCATGTACACATCTAAACTATCATGGAAACATGATACATAACATCATTTGGCCCTACACCATCATCCACATTGTCATTAATATGGTTTTGCATCATTGGCAACACCTAAAGGAACACATGTCAATAATGTGTGCAAGAGTTTGAATCCTTGGGAAATGAAGAAGGTACTACTTTGTGAGATATTTAAGACCTAGGGTTTAAAAAAAGAGGTTGTGAGCTGAATTTGTGATCGTACTAGTTTTGGTAGTACCAATATATCAGAGATATTCTTAAATAAGGTGGTTGATGGAGTGCTTGATCATCTTGGGGGTTTTAGCCTCCTTTTGGAGTTGGTGCCTCACTAAATTTGAAACATATCAATATAAAGATTTTATTTCAATGGGTTTTCTTCTCCTTGAAGGTTTCCCACTTATAACTTGTGTTTTGTGTTGATTATCTTGTTCAAGGTTTCTTACATATGTGATATTTTATTATGTGCACACATTAATGGATGGTTAAATGTTATTCAATTTTGAATAAGCAATATGAAATTTGATTTGATTTTTGTAAGGAATGATTCTCCCCCTCAGTCCATTGTGCTTCCAACATCCCTCATATCCTATGGTTTTCATATGAAAATCCCCAAATTTTCCATTCTAAATCTGATGGGCCCCTCATATGCATATTTTCTTCCTTGGAAATCTGAGGGTACTATTCCTTAGTTGTCCACCACCTCATCATCCATACTTATGATGGATTCAAGATTTGGCAACATTATGTCCCAATAATAAACCTTTGTTTGATAATTATCAATTAATACTTTACTTACACCTATTTTTTAGACAC
This sequence comes from Taxus wallichiana var. yunnanensis, assembly GCA_018340775.1. NCBI lineage: Eukaryota > Viridiplantae > Streptophyta > Pinopsida > Cupressales > Taxaceae > Taxus > Taxus wallichiana. The sequence continues at coordinate 185,507,784 of CM031234.1, read as the reverse complement.
CTAGTTGTATCATTTAATTATATCTTTGAGGAATTTACTATCTCTACTTATTAGCTCCTTCTCCCACTCATTGGCGGCCTCCCCTTATGTTTCAAATTATCTAAATTTTTTAATTCTTCTAGGGTGATATCTAAAAAAAAATATTGGCTCACCAAAGGAGGTTGTATCCACCTTTTAACATATGTCAAAAAAATATCAAATCTCTTTTTGAGTTCTTTCTTGGTTTCCTTGTCTCTATCCATCTTTTGAAAAATTCCACCCACTTCCATAGTAACCTCATGCTTCAGAAATTTAGTAGTTGGTTCTCCAAGTGGGACCTTGGTGACTTGCTAATGAGATAGGGAAACTATATCCCTCAAAGTATCAGTTTTGTGGATAACAACCTCCATGAATCTTTCTCCTTGATCACTCACCATTGTTCTTAACATTTTTTTCTTTCTTTGATGCCTTGGATAATCTTAAAGAGATGCCACTTTCAAGGTTAGCCTCATATATTTTCACTCGACTCTTTTTATTTACGAGGTAATTTTCCAGCCAACCTTTAGCCCAAGTGCCACCTCCTTCATGTTCTTGCTGCTAGGAAGTACTTGGTATAATCATAATTTCTTTTGATTTAGAGAGTGTGAGGATGGATTTGCTAACCTATACTTATGGTATTTCAACATTTTGAACTAATTGTACCTTGGTTTCTTCCTCATATGTCCCTTTTTCTTTTACCTCTTATTTCTTAGCTAAATGGAAAAAAGTACATGCATCTCGTAGGTTTGAGAACTTCAATTTTAATCTCCTTCCTAGATGGAGAATATTTATTGATTCGATCAATTTATTGTTACTCTTGTTGTTGAGTTTCATGTTGTGTAACTTCATGAGTTACTTCTCGTTTCTCAATTGTTTCCAACATTGGTTGAGTAGGTTGTACAAAACTAGTTTGTTTACTCTTAGCAAGTGTGACCTTTTCAATCTCAGTTTTCTCAACCTATTTTGTAACATCTTCTTCTCTTACCACCTCTCCCATACTACTTCCAAAAATTTTCATTGTAAGTTCCTCCTATGTTGTTTGGTATCCCTCCCCTTTCCCATGTGATTTGATTGTAAGGCTTCATGGGAAGGTCATATTTAACATATTGGTCCAATCCCTCCAGTAATTTAGTGAAAATCCTACTCTATGGATGGGTTTGACATTTCAATTGTTCCTCCCTCATGGGACTCTTGTTTATGGATTTCCTCAAAAGGAATAATGATAGGTACTTATTACACACATGCACCTGAAATTACCTCTTGTCAAAAATATGGTGGGGTGGTATGAACCACCTTCAAGATTTGACGAGAAAGTGTAGGTACTTGTATAATTAGAGTTTCCCTTACAGTGTTGCACTTAAAATTATTTCCATTATTGGTGTTGTCAACTTTGTCCTCCTCTTAGTCCTTACAAAGTGTAGTGTCACAGGATCCTCTTCTTGTTCTTCCTCTTCCAATTCTTAGATGGTTTCCAAGGTTAGGTCCTTTGATCGACAAGAAGGAATGCTTCACCTAATTCTCTTTTTTTTGCTTGAATACTATTTTAAAGAATTTGTTGTCCTTTTAGTTTGAGTAGTTGTTTTTTCCATGGGAGATTTCATTTTGAAGTAGGATGGGGAAATTCTTGGAGGGGTTTGACTATAATCACATGGACATCTTGTATGATTTTATCCAACATATTTTCTTCCATGTGTGTCAATTGTAATGCTAGAGTTCTTGTTTTAATTTTTGCATCACTTAACTCTTCAACTAACCTTAAAGTTTTTCCTTTGATGGAAATTTATGGGGTCTTTCCTTTTAAGGGTATTGATCCGTATCTTATTTTATATGGGAGAAGTGCATCCTTTATGAATCCATTTTACCTATACTCCCTTAAGGTTGTTCTATTTTATAGAGTTAGATCAATACCCTTTTTGCTTAACCATACACCCATTCTCTTAATAACAAAGGTAATCCTACCATGGAGAGAAGTGTTATATGTCTTTTATCAATCTATACTTACAATTTTTCATAATGCAATGTTTTTCTCAACATATTGTTTTCTTACTAGGTTCGCATCATTTGAAAACCCTTGACAAATAATAAAAAATTGTAATCTATTATCTAGGTGAGGGTCATTCTGGAGTAATATATTAATATGACATCCTCCTCATCCTTGCAATCCATCCAAAAATCTTCACAATGAGGGTAATTCACTTATGAATTGCCCAAGGATCCTGAATAATCAACCTAATATCATATTTAGGTATAGGGGAGAGCTTTTGTAATGTAACACTTCCCATTTCTACTTCTAGAATCTTGGATTTGACTAATGTAGGGAAAGAGTACCTTCCAATAGAGTTTGGGAACTTGATTTTGTCTTTTTGTTATCCTAAAATTAACTAGTACATTGTCACTAAATGCCTTGACACTTCTAAAAGTGCCCAATTATCATAAAAGTGACTTGGCAGTATATACAGAGCCTTAATAAAGCCACTTAATATGATATATGTGAAGGTATGGAATTGGATGAAGTAGCATCGAAACCCATATATTACTTTATTGGCTTGTGTAGATAGTCTATTGTTCTCCCAATCGGGATGAAATAAGCAAATGAGGGGAGAAAAGATGGTGTCATGTAAAATTATGAAGGAATTTATGTAATTGGCTAAGTTTAGTTGATGGTATACATGATAGAATCTAAAGTTACCAGATTTCCTTACTGTATCAAACCTAGGGAATGTTCTATGCTAGGAAATATTATAAACAAGTATGAAGTCATATATAATTCCTCTCGGTCAATGGAACCCTCTCTAATTTCAATTTGCCAGTTTAAGATTTTTCTCAAGAATGCAATCACTAATGAATTCTCCCCAATGGATATGCATCTTACCAATGAGGATGAATTAGATGAAATTTTACATCAAATCAATGGAATAAGAAGAGGAATATTTTCCCATGACCCTATTCAAGAGGGTAATAATATCTCTAATTTCTTCCTCAAAATCTACCCTACTCAACCTCTTGGGGATCCTACTGACAGTAATTCTTGGTTTATTGAGCTAGTTGTTGTTTAACATTTTAGAACACCTGGTATTGTTGGATTTCTAGTATTCTTCTACATTGTTAACTAAAAGGATTTTCACATGATTCATATTAGGGAGACCTAAAATTTCCTAAAAAGTGTCGAACTTAAGGATAGAACCAAGGATTTACTCCTATATTTCCCTAGTTCTTGGGTTGTAATGCTCTGTGAAAAACCATACTAGTTTATGATAGTGTGTAGAAGGAGGAAATGAAGGTGCTAGACTGATCTCGCTCAAATCAATTTTATCCATGGTTTCATTTTGGTTTATGGTATTCAACCTTTATTGAAATTATCCTAAGTCCACATTAACTAGGTTAGTGTCATTTATTTATTTTAGTTCAAATGAGAGGTGATAAGTGGCACAAACAATAGCCAATTGGGTCTTCATATTTATAGGGTGAAAATTTTGAAATGACACTAAGAGTTGGGTTTTATAAATGTTTCACACTACTTAAATCTTCCCATACATAATTCTAGGTCAATACAGATTCAAAATTTATTATACGAGAAATAAACTCTTACCTTGGCTAATCATCATTTTTTCTCTCTTGTTTTCACCGCAATCTAATGCCAAACTCATCACTAAAGATTTAGAACTATCATTCATGTAATCGAAGTGCAGAAATTTGCTCTCATTGTCATTCTAGGGCTTTAGAATGCAAATTAAGTGCAAAGTTTGAAGCCAAAGTGATGAATTTTACTAACGCACTCTACATCATACTTCACATACTTCCATTAATGGTGGTATCTACTTTCATATTTCCTTCATTTTTAGTTGTTGATCTCTACCGTCAAGTTTGAATGTTATCCTTACACATGTAAAACTACTATGCTTAGTTGTCTTCTTTGAGAATTGGGGATGCATAAATAGTTTGTACTATTGCAAAAAATACAAAGGTACAAAATAAAAAATTGTTTATTTTCCTCCCATAACCTATGTCATAAAATTGAGCCATGTATCATTTTTTGGTCTACAAGTGATGAAATCAAAATTTGTAGTTTTTAGTAACTAAAAAGCTACAAACTACAAAGTTGTGACATTGCCCACCTATATAGAAACTTTGGTGACATGCCACATGTCCATTTCAGACATTGGGATCACAAGTGTAGTTTGTAGAAATGTTGTAATTGTGAAAATTCTAACTACAATGATCTTTGTGAGACTGTATATTTACTCCATGGCTTTGAGATTATAAAAATATTCCTTTTTGGGCCTCAAGGTTGAAATGCAAAATGAAGTTTTGTAGCCATTTTTATTTTCAATATAATTTGGGTGAAGGAATATTTCTGAATATCCCTCATGTGGGGTTTGGAATTGAATTTATAATTTAAAGTTTTCATGAAAAGTGTGAAAAAGACCTACATACCCCGAGATGGTTTAAGTATTCCTTCTATCATGCCTCGGGAAGAACTTGCAATTTGCACATCTTTCCTAAACTTTTAATTTGTAGAAAAAGTCATCAAATAGAGGAATTTTCTCATAATTCCTTTGTTGGGGCTCGAAAGTGTAATCAAAATTTGTAACTTTATAAAAAATTACAACTCAACAAGATGCTCTAAATATTCCCTTTGTTGAGTTGTGGAGTAGAATTGCAATTTTATAGAATTACAAAAATGCAAACTTGTAAAATTGTATAGTAAAAATTTCCAAAGGCTAGGGGCCCTGTCTTTGAAGGCCTAACTATGTAATTATATTTCCAATAGTTTCTCTTATTCCATTAAACCTAAAAACCATCAAAATTACAAGAAACCAAAAAAATGTTAATGTGTTAACAAAAACATAGACAATTTGATATGAGGACATGTTTTCAATAGTTGGATCTCAGTAAGGCACATGGTGGCATGAGGAACTAGATAGATTGATAAAAATTACTAGGAAACATCAAAATTCTTATAAAAACATATAAGAGGTGCCATGATTTTGGATGGGATCAATTCAAGCACCAATAATGTACATCCCAAGGTTTTTTGGTTTTTACATACCATATGGGATTCTTGGAATGAACACCATCCATTAGTTATTCTTTCCAAAAAAAAAAAATTTAATAAATTATATATATTATATGAGATGTCTTTGTTATGCAATATATTTACCATTTTAAGAAAATATTTAAGTGCAGCAACCACTCTTTGTTTTAAAATCCTCATCATTTACCCATGTGTGTGCTTCAAATTATCTTATGTTATGACTAATTTATTTTATGTTCTCATTGTAATTCAATAATCCTTTGGCCTCTTCAAATAGTTGTTTCTCCTTTTATGGATTTGAATACTGTCATTATATGAGTGCCATATCTAGAGCTCACTAAGTACCTCCATAGGTGTTAATCGTTATTCCTTCCTTTGTGACATAGTAACAACTTGGATAATCCTAGTATCTTAGGGCACTAGATCAATCATTTTTTAAATTACACAACTGTTTATATTTATTCTCTAAAGAGGGACAATATTTTGTGGGATGTTGTGAAACTACTTTCCAATATACAAAATATATTTCCCACTATCGATTAGAAGGAAAATTTCATGTAATATGATACAAATCTACGTAAAGCTAACATATTGTTACTTTCCTATGGGGTCTATGTACCATTCTTGTTTTTCTAATAACCACCATGATATCCTCATTACTATGCACTATATAACCTTTTCAAAGCAATCCACCTTTTTTTTATTTATGGTATCCCCATAAGGACCTTTCTATGGAGGGGTGCTCCATATGGGTGATTTTGGGGTAAAAAGTTTCCCAAACCATAATATTTTGTGGATAAAGTGAATCCCAACTCATAATTTTTCATGGATATTATTAAGTTTATTATGTATTAGTTTGAGGTGATGGAGGGCCCAATTTACACTTTTTCTAGGAGATGTAACCATTTCTACCTCTAGGAAAAAAATTGCACACGTTACAACTAATAACATTTATAGTATGAATACATTCCATATAACTTTTTTTTTCAAATCCCTATATTGGATTTATGCATATAAGATATATAGAAATTACACACTAAATAATGGGGATATTGCACATAATGTTACATTAAATGAAATTTTCTCATAAAAATATCCCTCTCCTATCTTATCGAAATAACAGTTTATTTATCTTGTATTTTGTATAATCATTTGTATTGTATCATTCATCTCTACATTTTATGCACCAAATGCTTAGTCTTGGTTTCTTCCATTCTTGTAATTCTTCTGAAATTCACTTTACAACATCTAACATGGATTCTATTTTTAACTCACTCCCACACTATCACCATAATCTTCAATATTCTCTACCCCTATAGCAGCCTTGATTGCTTACAAATTGGTGGTAAATTTGGTTTTTTGCAATTGCAAAATGGATCTTACTATTGTTAGGAAAATTATCTAGTGCACATGGTAATTAATGTTTTACTTGTATGGTAAAAGAATTAGTACTACGAGTTATATTTCATTATTAGGGAGGTTGTATAAACAATATATCTAATTAGATTAGTGTGTTACGATTCGTTAGCTTAACTCGTTAGAGAGTTGTTCCATATCATATTTTGTAGGAAACATAGACTTATATTATTGTACATTATTCATTGAATAATCAATGGAAAATTATTCTTTGTTAGATTATCCAACTCTTTCATCCGGTATCGAGAGAATCTTATGTTTCGGGTAGTGTATTCTTGTTCATTGTCAAGATGATGTGAATTTTTTCAAGGGGCATAAATTCTAATCCATCAGCCTTACATATGAAAAGTTTTATAAATAGTGAGCATGTGAATTAGAGAGAATTTATATATTCTAATTTGTTCTTAAAAATGCTACATAACTAGGGCACATCTCTCGCTTGATGGAGTTTAGTGCATTCAATTAGATATCAATGCTTTAATCCTGGAACTTAACTCATTGTAGTGAGTGAAGACTTCTATATATACAGATCAGTATGTTCTAAATAATTATTGATCCTATAGACATTTCACTTATGTTCATTGGTTATAAAACGACATTGAAATTTTCATTTTTAAAGCTGGTTATCGATCCTTCTCAATTATTTATCGATTATGTTAAGGTTTTTGATAACTCATTTGGTCTTCATTTTTGGAGCATTGTAATGGTGTTTTTTCATATTGGAATTTTTTCAGATTTCCTACATTAAAATCATCATCTCTGCAAATATCCATATATCAACTACCAATTTCTATGGTCTTCCATCAATGTTTGGGCTTCATTTTTTCCATTCCATTGATACTCTTTTCCCGCCTATAGATTTGTTGTTTCCCGATATTTCTTCATTTTTATAGCTCTAGCATACACATGCAATGCTTTGCACTACACTAACATATTTATGCATTATAGTCCAACCGTGCACATTTTTCTACCTCTGTAAGGACATACATGGCCATTTAATTAGTTTGGCTAAGGTTATATGATTCTTCATGATATTCTCTGCTGATATTTTTCATTAAGATCAAATAATTTGATATATGGCTCCTTCAATTTAGTCTTTCCATTGTTTCGATTCATGTCAACATAATTATAAGATAATATTCATTTCTATCGACACCTTAATTTTAACACCATTGCGTGGACAAACCACTTCTTGTAAGCTCATAATTTTAGGTCTTTAGGTTTAAGTATTTTTAAATGTTATTTGGTAGATAATATTTTTAATAGAGTGATCATTCCATTAACATAGTATTTAATTATATCAATGTCGTTATGATCTATTATAAATCGATACTAAGTATAAACAATATTTAATCATTGGTATTTTTGAGTCAAAATTATATTTCATATAATTGTTTATTATTATTTTGGAGTCTAAGGAGTTATTTGTTTAGGTTATATTAGGATTAGTAATATTATCTTGTTTAAGAGTCATTTAGTCAAAATCAAGTTTTTAGTCAAGTTAAAGAATTGTTCATGTTGTCAATATAAAATTTGTGTCATTCTGAAATTCTGATTTTTTTACCTCACTTTTCAATAATTGGATACATTTTCACTTGAACACGATGTCCATTTTATGGGGGTGAAATGTTCAAAGAGCCTCAAAGCTAAATCAACATGGGTTAAAAAATTTCAATGGAATACAAAGGCAAATAGAGTTTTGATGTCAATCGGTGACCTCTAGTTAGTCGTCAATGACGTGGCCGCATAAAAGGTTTGGCAGCACATTTTGTTTCAATTATGTGTTTAATTCAAGTTGTGCATGGTGTGTTGTAGTTTACAGTGTTCTTGTTTTAATAAGTGAAAATTTCACATTGAAGGGGGAACATGATTCAATGTTCCATTTTCAGTTTTCAATTTGTGTGTATAAGTAAATGTGCTTTCAATAGAATTTCCTATGTTATTCCCTGTCGTGAGATGTGTTGAGGGTTAATAATGATGTAGTTATATGTGAACCAGTTGAAAACATTCATTTTTGTTTTGTGGTACTATACATGTAAAACAACCATTTTTGGTTCGTGTTTAATAGTTTGAAAACCATACATCGGGTTTGTGATCATCCTAAAATAAAAATCACCAAATCATGAAAGTAGGTGCAAGTATAAAGGCATGTTTTCCCCATGTTTGCACTAAGGGGGAATGTTAGGAAAATTATCTAGTGCTCACGGTAATTAATTTTTTACCGTATGGTAAAATAATTAGTACTAAAATTATATTGCATTATTAGTGAGGTTGTATAAACAACTTATGTAATTAGATTAGTGTGTTACAAGTTTTTGGAACAACTCGTGTATTATTAGAGATTTGTTAGATCTCCTATTTTATAGGAAACATAGACTTATATTATTATATGTTGTTCATTGAATAATCAATGGAAAATTATTCTCTATGTTAGATTATCCAACTCTTTAACTATATAATCCCTTCAAACACCAAAAAATTAATCGGCCTCATCAAAAACTTGTTTCGTTCATCACGTTAGAAAAACTCATACCATAATCTGTTATAAATTATATAGGATTCTCTTTAATTTATATTAAGTCATGAATAGTATAGTCTACACACTTTTTCCTTTTAAATATCTAGTAAGAGCATCCCACACTTATTTTAATGCCTTCCCGCTCAAGTTCATAGATTATATAAATTCCAATTCCCTACCATATAACGCTTGTATGAGCTCACTTTTTTGGATTTCTCATCTACCACTCCCTTTTCACCCCACCACATTTCAAATGTTAGAAAATAATGTTTCAGATCAGTGAACCCATCATAAGGTTGCATGCTTATGTATAAATTGGGAATATAGACCATGTTTCTTTATACACTGGATGGAGACTTGGATTACTATGCATTTGATTTGTGTTCAATTACTATTCAATATTATATTTTTTGTGCCCTTAACTATTTATTTCTCACACTTGTACTAATATGCATACTTTTATATTTGTTCTTTACTTGTTTAGAATATGAAGATTCATTGCTAGATTATGTGCATTCTAAAAAAATTACGCAGTTGTCTTTCTTCTCTTTGTATTCACAAGGGTTGTTTACTTATGGAATGGTCTATTTCCACCATGATTTATTCCACACTTATGTCTAAATACTATAGGTAACATTGTTTCACTATGTATGAGTGATTTAGTTTCTCTCACTATTCATGCAAAATTCCTATCATCTCCCAATAATTCAAATAATCCCAACTTATCAATTCCCAATTTGGCTCAAGGGAAACATATCCTAGAAGAGGGGTATTATCATCATCTACTAGAATGCATAGATCATATATGATTTCCTCATTTCAGCTTGCTTCTCCTTTGTTTAATATTATTCTCTCTATGTTGGCCTCTCTCGGTTAAGTTTCAACTAACTAATAAATTTGTTCCTAACTATATTCCTATACCCTCCTTTTCCTCCTTACTTTCCTTGGTCTATTCTATCCTATTTTTGGTTCCACAATCAATTTTAATTCTTCCTTGTGCATGCTCTCAATTTTTTTATCAAGGTTAACATCTTCCCGTACACCTTCTCAATCACTTCATTTTTTATTCTTCTCTCTTCTCCTTTATTTCTTGGGATGTTTCTTTCTTCCTTCCTCGATCACTATTTGTACTCTAGTCTAATTTACATTTGGTTTCACATTTCCCACCGTAGCACTAAAACTTCCCCATCTATTATGTTTTCTCACTTCTATTTGTATTCAATCTATTCAACTATTTTCTTCTCTCTAATCCTTCCCGAACCCTTCAATGGCCTACTTTGATTCGGCCCTTTCCCCTTCACCCTCCTTCTTTTACAACCGCATCCCTTTAGCACCTACTCAATTACTTTGTGTTGCATGGAATTGGTACCTCGTCATTTTCCATAGCTTGCATTTTTACCAACAAACGAATTTATTTGATAAATTTACCTTACAATCTAGAAAGAAAATGTGCTTCCAAAAATCAAGTGATCAAAATTTTTGTACAATTTTTTTATTTATGTACATGTCAATGGTAGTTTTCATCTAGTGGTCTACAACTCGAGTTCATTTAATGTCCAATTTACCTAATTTTTTCTATCTTATTATCTATTCATAAATATTCTTCTTTGTTTTTCATACCTAAAATAGTAATATTCTAGTTGAAATAACCACGCGGCTATTTTTTTCCGAGATCTTACACAATTTATTTTCATGAATGTCTCCATATATGTGTTCTCGACCTAATCCTTTTTATAGAAACTCCCATTACATCCTCATCATCTTCTAAAAAATGGTTTGGCTTCTCACATCCATCATCCCTGGGTAGTAGTATTAGCATGGGTGCTTGGAATCACTCACATGGACATTCCATAGGTTGTAGTACAAGAGAATTACAACCTTTCCCATTTATTACTATAAAAATAGTGCACAATCGATAATATGGATCTTAACATACATAAACACAATAATTTCATATCAGTAAACTTAAGGAAATATATGAACAAGAGAAAAAAATATGCAATAGTACTCTAGAAATATATTACTGAATCAAGAACTTATTCATAAATTCAAAATGGAAATAAGATCAACCTTCCACATAGTTTTCTTACATGGTTTTACAAAATTTGAGGAAACTATTGGCTTATCATTCCCTCTTCTTTAGTTATTGTCAAAATAGGCTCTTAAAATTCTCTACTTATTCTTAGAGAGAATTTCATATCTTGCACTTTGTCTTATCTATACTATGCATATACATTAGATTTGTAAAATATAAAACAATATCAAAAATATATTAGAGTTATATTTTTAACACCTATACTCTTCAAACAAAGGTAAATTGTCAAGTTTATGGGTTTTCTAAGTTTGATATTGATTTTTTATTTTTATATCAAACAGAAATGTGGTTTCATCTCATATAATAATGTATTTTGATCTCATATAGGAATTAGGAAAACTACATCAACATTGATTCAACCAAACATTTTTTTATGGATATGTACCACTTAAATCTCAAATCATTGGAGTAAGAGAAGTCATTACACACCAATAGAATAATAAATTTTAACATGTATTAGTATTTGAGTTTTTCTAGATTTTTGACAAAGACGATCACAATTCTATAACATAGCACATCAATACACATGTACAAGCCTAAAATACAAAATATAAAATAGAGGAAAACTTGAACCATACTTTTTAGGTTTATTTGAGAAGTATATGAAGTATCATAGACTTTTAGTTTCATCTAGGAAATCAACCAGCATGATGCTTTTGGGCACAAAATTGACTAGCAAATTCTTTCATCCAAGAAACTAACCAAGTGCACGTGAACCCGACCTTGGAAGATTTCCAAAAGAACAAATTTCTATTCACTATTGATGACTATTTCTTGATCCTCTTATTGATTCCTAAACCCATCATACATTCTTAATATCAACATAATCAAGTATGAATATTTTATTACACATACTTGTGTACATTTTACTATATTTTGATTTATTGGACTGTCCTTATTTATCTATTTAGCATAATTATAGTATTATTCATTAGTATATATAGTGATAAAAATGTCAAAATTAGAGTGAATTTCATGTTGATTCATGTTTGTTATTGTTTTTATTTTAGAAGGGATATCCAATGCAAATACAATACAATAATAGTGCCAGAGATGTGGTGCCAATGTGATGAATTTGGTGTTACCTTTGTGACACATTTATGTCATATTAGTTTTGACCACTCGGTCCCACATTACCTATTTAATCCCAAGTGGATGTCATATTCACTATACCTATCATTTTCACTCTTGCAAAGAAGGAGAAGAAGCTCAAACAACCTAGTGTTTTTTTGCATAAAAATAAAGGTAAGTTAAAAAAATTAGTTGAATTTCATTTATATTTTTTTGTAAATAATTGATATCAATTTCAAGTAATCTTTTAATGTAGCCAAATTCAACACATACTCATTACTCTATAAATATCTTGAACTAAAAGAGAATAATTTTTCTTCTTCCTTATTCAATCATGGATTAAAATGCTTCATAAATAGGAAAACAACTCATAGCTCGAGTTTCCAATGAAACTCTAACTAACTTTGACTAAATCTACTCTAGATGGAAATTTTTACCATTTTTAAAAGTTACAAGAACCTCGCTATTCTTAGTAAGTTTGCATGATTATTCGTATTGTGCACAAAAATTGCCACGCATCATCTATATGCCTAAATTAGAGAAAAATCCAAATTTCTAACCTACCATACATTCAAGAGACTAAATTAACTACTACCCTAAAATAGGAAACAATTGAACAACAACTTAAATCTTGTTTTTTCAGCCCCGAGATGGTAGATATTGGGCCCAAAAATGTGTAAAAATGTGCTCCAACTAGTAGGGATGGTTGGTTAGTGTGTCTTTCTCACCGAAATAGGTGGTTTAAAAAAGAAAGACTCTAACAGACACCCAGAGCAAAAGTTATGACATTTCCATGTTCCCGCTAAAATTAGTGCATCATTCTCCCCCGCTTGAGAAAACCGCAGCTCCTGCACTTGTCTTCTTCAAAATTCTACCATTTATCTCCATCCAGCCTTCTTAATATCCCACTCTATGACCCATGCATTTTCCTCTTGTTCCAATCCTTTCCAATGTACTAAATATTTTTTTATTTCCCTTGTCATGTGTTCAATGTTTTCTTGTCTAAAATCTAATCCACTTCTTCCTTATTTTTCATCGGAACTTGTTGCCTCTCATATAATACTTCTTCAATATCATCCCCTTCTTCACCATCACCATGAAAATAATATAACTCTGAAACATTAAATACTAAAGAAATATCAAAATTTGTTGGCAATTCTTCCTCATAAGCATTATCATTTATCTTCTTCACGATTTTGCAGGGACCAATCTTCTTGTACTTCAACTTATTATAGGTTCCTTTTGGAAACCTTTCCTTCTAAAGGTATACCATAACCAAATCACCCTTTATAAACTCCTTTCTACTTACTCGTGCATCTTCTATTTCCTTATACTTATCATTACTATTCTACTGATTCTTCGGCACTTCTTCATGAAATTGTTGTATATGTTCGGAAAATGCTTCTACATTATCACTTGAATCTACCATCAATTGGTAGCTACACCAAATATAACACCCCATTTGGATTACTCCCATACATAATATAAAATTGAGACTTTATTGTGTATCTATTTACTAAGCTATTAAACGCAAACTTAGATTGTGGTAATATTAAATCCCATTATTTTGGCTTGTCCCCAACAATGCACCTTAACAAAGTTTTCCAAGCTCCTATTTGACACCTTTGTTTTCCCATCAGTTTAAGGATGATAGACACCGATGAAATGTAGTTTATTTCCCAAATTATTTCATAAATTCCTCCAGAAATGACTTAAGAACCTTGTGTACCTATCTAAAGTGATAGTTTTGGAACACCATGCAACCTAACAACTTCTTTGAAAAAAATTTTTACTCTTGTTGCATCACTAGTTTTCTTACAAGCAATAAAATGAACTATCTTAGAGAACCTATCAACAACCACAAAAATTCAGTCATTACCTTGTTGTGTTTTTGGTAATCTAAAACCAAATCCATACTCAAATATGTCCACATTCCTTTGGGAACAAACAATGGCATATACAACCTTTCATTTTGTGCATGGCCTTTCGAGACTTAGAAAGTTTTACACCTCTCCACATATCTTACAATATCTCTTTTCATCTTTGGCCAATAGTATTTCTCTTCCACCAAAGCTATAGTCTTATCCTTATCAAAGTACCTAGCCAATCCTCTGATATGTAGCACTTTCACTATATTCTCTCTCATGGACCTAATTGGAATACATAGTTGTCATCCCTTAAATAGATAGCCATTGTGCAAAAGGTACTCATCCTGGAAGTCACCTGCATCGTCTGAAAATGGATTAGTTAACCTTTCAACAATATTCTTGAAATAAAAATTAGAAGAATACAAATCCTTTATTGCTTCAAAACCAACCACCTCATTCTCTATAGATGTAAATAGAAGCACGTGCCTTCTCAATGCATCTGTAACTTGGTTCTATTTTCCTGATTTATGCTTTAGACAAAAACTATAACCCATACAAAAATGATACCCATTTTGCATGCCTACTATTCAAATTCTTTTGTGTATTCACATACTTCAAGGCTATGTGGTTTGTAAATAACACAAACTCCTTAGGCACTAAGTAATTCCTCCAATGCCTCAATGCTTGTACAATTGCATAAAATTCCACATCATAATTAGAGTAGTTATTTCTTACCTCATTTTATTCCTCACTAAAGAAATCTATTGGCTTCCCTCCTTGACTTAGGAAAACACAAATACCCACATGTGAGGCATCACAATCAACCTCAAACACTTTATCAAAATGGTAGTGCTAAAATAGGTGCTTATGTCACCTTCTTCTTTAAGAACCGAAAGCTACCCTCAACTTACCTTATCCATAAAAATTCCCTTCCTTTTTTGCAATTTGTTATAGGTGCTACAATACCGCTAATGTTTTTAATAAACTCGCCTATTAAATGTTTCTAAACCATGAAATATTCTTACCTTTTTTATACTCCGTGGAGTAGGCCATTCAATAATTACCTTTATCTTTTCTGATTGCATCTATGTACCCCATCTCGCTAAAATAATAAAACACAAAAATACCAAATTATTTTGGATGAATGTGCACTTCTTTAAATTTTCATAGAGATTCTCTTTCATTAACACTTCAGATATCACCCTTAGATGCCTCAAATGCTTTTTAGTTTTATTGAAAATCAATATATCATCAAAATAAACCACAATAAACTTACCATTCTACTCCCGCAACACAAGTGTTCATTAGCATCATAAAAGTGATAGGTGAATTAGATAACTTGAATGACATCACCAACCACTCATATGATCAATTCCTTATCTTGAATGCTATTTTCCACTCATCTCCTTCTCTTATTTGAATCTGATGGTAACCACTTCAAGATCAATCTTGGGAAAATACATCGATCTAGCAAGCACATCCATCATATCATCAAGGCGAGATATTAAGACCCTATATTTGATTGTAATTTTATTGAGTGTTTTGTTATACATGCACATTATCTATGTTCCATCCTTATTTGGAGTTAATAAAGTTGTATTTGTACATAGAATCATGGTCTCCCTCACTACCCCCTTTTATACGAGCTCTGTCACTTGCTTATTCAATTTTACATGCAATGTTGGGCTCATCCTATAAGCCACTTTATTTGGGAGTCAAGACCCTGGGATCAAATAAATATGGTGTTGAATGTCTCTTTTGGGTAAAAATCCATTTGGTAGCTCATCAGGAATAACATTAGAAAATTCTTCTATTAATTATGTTATCTCTATTGGTATTTGTGCACTTGCAGGTTCATCCTTATTTGCGACTAGTGCATAACAAAACCCGGTTGCCTTTTCCTCCTTCACAAATTATTTTAGTAGAAAGAATATTTTCAGCCTTCCCCTCTTCCTTAAGAGGTAGAAAACTATTTTTGTGCCATCCTTCCAAAAATTATAAGTTTTATTTCCCTGTCATGAATAAATTTTCTATCAAATTGTCATGGTTTGTCTTCAAAGCATATGACATGCATCCATAGGAATAATATCACACCAAATCTCATACTTATAACTTTTTCTAATGGAGAAATTTATTAAACATCTCTTACCAACATTAAATTCATTACCCTTCTTAAACCATGCAATACGGTATGGGTTATGATTCTTCTCATAATGCAGGCCCGGTTTCTCAACCATCTCATTTGAAACCATGTTCTCAAAAATACCACCATCAATAATAGCATTACATACCTTTCCTCCTAAACTTCATATTTTTCTGAAAAATATTTGTACATATCCATGCATCACCCTGGACCTCCTTTCTTGGAGTAATCATCAAACTTTTAATCATCATATTTTCTCCCACATCTAGTGGAATTTCTAGGTCCTGCTCTTCTTCTTCTTGTTCATCTTCAATAATTTTTACTCTTGGAGGATCTTCTTGCCTATTTTCATGTGTATAATAATGATGGCATTAAAATTCCCTATGCCCCTCTTCACCACATATATATTAAACAAATGGTCTTCATGGAGCCTCCCATCCTTTGCGACGACAAAGATATCCTCCGCCCCTAGGGAATCCTCTACCTCTTTGTTGATTTGGGAGATATTTTCTTATATATTCTTTCATTTCCACTCCATGAGGTTGTTCTTATCTACCTTTATTGAAACCATATTGTCCCCGAAAGGAGGATGAGGCCCCTATTCATCCGGGTGGTCTCCTAAAACTTTATGACAATTTTTTTCTTCAACATCTTCCATGCTCTTGAGCATGTGCATGATTATCTCATCTTAAATAGAAAATTTTAATCCATTTACATAACTTTCAGCCATTTTTCATTTGTTTCTTCATGTTCTACACAAATGGAAAACTTGTAAAACTCATTTGTGTATCCTTGCATGGTTTATAAGTTCTATATGAGATTTTGAAACCTCCTATAAAGGGTTTGTGCATAATCAATAGGGAGTAATTTATCTTTAAGCTTCTTTTCCATCTTACTCCAGGTCCAAATCCTCTCTTTTTACTTTCTTAACCACTCCTTTTATAGGTGATCCCACCATAACATAGCATGACCTTTTAATTTCGTGCATGAAAATTTTACCTTCTTTTTCCGTAACATAGCCTTCTACTCAAAAACATTCCCATGCTAGCCAACCAAGTATATAAAATCCTCTATTTTTAGGCTACCTCCATACTTTGAAACATCAACTCTTATCCCATCATTATTTCCTTCTAATTATCACAACATCCTTTCCTCAAAATCTAAGTATGGTCCTTGTGTTTCATCTTCTTCATAAACTTCTTCTTCATTTGTGTCATCTTCACCTTGATTTCTTCTCTAGGCTATAATTGCATAGTAAGTGCAAAAAGTTTCCTTTGTAGATTTTTCATACTTATATTCATCCGGGAAATACCACCTCCTCTTCATCTTACTCTTCCCGCCATTGTTTTTTTCCAAGACTCGAACTCACTCGATTTACTATTTTTAGAAGTTTCAAGAACATGTTATTATTGGTAAGTTTGCATTCTTATTCGTATGGGCACACAAATTTCCAACTTTATAACCTACCATACATTCAAGAGACTAAAATTAACTAATGCCCTAAAATAGGAAAAAACCGAACTACAACTTAAATCCTAATTTTCGGCCCCTAGATGGTGGATTACATGCTCGAAAATGTGCTGAAATGTCCTCAAATTGGAAAGGCGGGTTGACAGTGCGTTCATCTCATCGAAATAGTTGGTTTAAAAAATGGACTCAAATGGACACTTGAAGCACAAGTTATGACCTTTTCAAGTTCTTGCTAAAATTAGTGCATTATTTTTTGATTTTATTTCAGTGTTAACAAAACAGATTATTAAAAAAATTATGCAAACACATATCGTTAAGTAATTTTTTTAATAAAATAAATTAAACAAATGCATTCCATAACATATCAAGTATATTCTAGAGTTAATTTTTAAACAATTTGTGATTTGTTTATGTAAACAACTATAACATTATATAATAAAAATTGCATTATACTTCAATAGATATCCATACCCTAAAATGAAACTCCCCTTTTCACATGGGCTTCAAGTAATAGAGAAATGGTGTGGAGTCTATCTTTACACTGAAATTTGCCAAACTTGTGAAAAAAATCAAAATTTTCCAAACTTTATTCTCATATAACATGAAATCCAATTTTATAAATAATAATTTTTGACACAATTTTGCATTATCTTCCCTTAATGTAAAATAACTTAGATAATTTTTCATAAATTTAAATATGTTTAAATGATTATAAAACATTACGTTACAAAAAAATGTAGGTTATTTTTTCATTTTGGTTCCAAATAGCTTTTGCAAGGTGAAATATGATTGTTTACACTACTCTCATATGAGATATAGTGTCTAATAAAATAATGATCACCCCATGTCATGATTAAAATTAATTATAAGGTATTATAAAACTCCCTAGGTGCTTAGAATGAGCACAAGGTCAACCAAAGTGAAAACTCCCTTAATGTTAAAATGTAAAACTCAACAATAGTTCTATTCATTTCCCATTGATTAACTATACATGTTGTATAGCTTGCAGAAAGATTTATTAAGGTGTAACAAACAAAAAATGATTATTAAAAAATAAGTTAGATAAGGATGGAGAGATCCCTTTCCTAATACACAAAAAGAAACTAAGAAAGACGTTTTCTAAGAATGGTTTTAAATACACACTTACAAAATGAACCATAAACATTGTATAACTATATAGGAGCACAAAAATGTTTACATCACACAACACTTTTATTTAATGTATACAAATTAATATATAATCATTTGTGGTGGGGATGATAATAAATACAAACTATTTCTTTTCCTTTCATACCCAAGATCATCCACTCACCAAGAAAACACGTCCACACAACCATCAAAATTGTAATAAGATTTTAGATTATAGATTTTATAGATTCTTCAAGATAGCCAAGATGACCAAGAAAGTTTACCATGCATACAAAATGATTCATTGTGGGTGTAAAGCAATAAAAATTCCATGCCCTAGAAATATATATATTCCTTATCCACTCAAATTGCATGGTTTCATGCACATAAATATTATTAAAGTATATACTATCAAGATGTGTTTTAGATTGCTTCATAAATTAAAATATTTTGAAATCATCCTTGTACAACCACTTTGTGAATATCATGTAACTGTTGTATTCCTTGAGAGTAAAACTCCTTGAGGAATTTAGTTAAACATTTCATGTTCCTTGTGTATGCTTCCATATTTCACATATATTCCTATTACAACATTTGAAATCAGTAACAAATAAAAAGTACACTTTCAAATGATTTATTATGAATCTTAATAACATGTTTCAAGTGTCATTGTAGTAAAATTAGATTAGAAAACATAACAAATTTCCAATGCTCAACATAACTATACAATTCCAATTACAAACTCAATCTCAAACACATAACATGATAAAAATACGGTGGGTTGAAGTATACACTTATAATTCTATTTGCAACACATAAAACACTTATAAACCCTCTATATATCAAGATCTTGCAGACACGTGCTTCCCCTTTAGAGGGAAAGTAAAACTTTTCCAACCTAAAATATATGGAATACAAAAGGATTCTCACCCAATGTTGAGATAGTAGATTTATTTACTTTTTGCAAATATAGACATGTCTTCAGTATGCTTCCACATTTTACATAAATTTATGCAAGATAACATGCCTCATATTGAAATGGAAATATGAAAAATTGTAACTAGAAATTTTATTAATATAGTATTATAGCATTTTTATCTATCAAGAAACTACAAATTATTTTTTTGACAAAAAGTCATTTCATCATATTCCTTTTAGCCATTTTTTCCAAAATTCCTCATGCTTTGTTAATATTACCACATTTTGAATAAATATATATTATGGAAATTGTAAGTATGACATATGACAATAGTCCCTTCTCCATGATGTTCATACCATGTTTGAATACCGAACTTAATGAAACTTTTGTAATAATCGCATATTTATTGTTAGAAATTGTGTGTTAGTGTTATCATTGATGTCAATTAAATTTATGAAAAAGGGTGTCATGAATTTGCATGAGTATCCATGTGGTGTTAGTCAGATGTCAAGTATGATGGTTGATTGGTAGTGTCGAAGTTTGGTGAGTTCCCTATTGTCCCCGAGCATGATTTAAAGTGTATGGTCATTATATGAGTCCTCATAAATTGATTGAATTTTTTCATGAAATTAAAAATGGTCCTAGTGTTTTTCAAAAGTTTTTATGGATCTCCATGACCTCAAGGTTAGTTAATTTGTTAGGTGTCATGGTTGAGTCAGGTCATTTTAGGCCTATTCCTAGCCCTAGAGCATGCAATATGAGATGAATGTATGATATTTGGAGCTAATAATTCATGGTTAATATTTTGGGAAGTTTATATGAGGTTAATGATAAGTTTCAAGAAATTTCTTAGTGGTTTTGTGGTGTTTCATGGTCCCAGGAAGTAAACAAGTGAATAATATGCAAGTTGGCATAGCTAAGTATTAAGGGCTAGAGAGTTTAAGAATTATTTAGGATATCTGGTGAGTATTTATAGTTATATTATTTTTTCATGATGATTCATGACGAATTTCAGGTCAAATTGAATAATTTTTTTAAAGATACACCAGTTTTGGTAAAACCGGGTAGTTTAGAATGTGATTTTGAGGAAAAAGTTGACCTTCTGATGCTCGTTGTGGGTTGTGTGATTTGCATGAGGATAATATATATTTGGAATATATTTTTAGATCAGTTATTAATGTTTCAAAAAAATAATTAGGTGGTTTGATCATCATGTTTTTATGAATGATCGTTAAGAAGATAAGTTGCTTTGAAACCCTAGCTAAACCCTAGCTAAAAGTGACTTGGAGAAAAGAGGTATCATGATCCTATCTTGATTTATTTTTCCAAATTGATTATTGTATGATGTATAGGACTCCTCCATATTTCCAAAAATGTAAATTATAGGATGTGACTGTATGTGGGCTCCACCTGAAAATGCTTCTTTATAAAGAAGTTCAATTTGTGGAAAATTTCTCCAAGGAAAGGTGATGAATAAATTGACATTTTTTATCCCTATATTTTTATAGATTTATATGATAGTTTTAGATCATGGTTGATATTATAAATGGAAAAGTGTTCCCTATTTATGAGGACTAGTTTTTGGGGTAGTTTGGAGCAGCTTGTGGTAAAAGTGGAATTGTAGGAGCTACATGTGGAGTTAGAACTTGATTAAAGTTGTGTTATGATCCTGGTTCATATATATTTCTAGTGATATATAAAAATTATGTTTTTGATATGATATGAATAAGTTATGACATGTTCTTTGAGGGACAAATATGGAAGATGCTTGGTCTAGTAGGGTGCAAGTAGCTTCATGTGGTAAAGTGATAGTTCTTAGTTGTTAATTCTTATTTAAGATTTATGAAAGCTTATATAAGATGTATAAGGGTGTTACATGTTTTTGTTAAGCATGAAATTGATTTTTGAGGTGATGGAGCAAGTTGAGCTAGGCTTAGTTCTTGAGTCATAGAAGACTAAATGAGTAGTTTTAGAGATTAACTTTGTTGATGGCCGTCCACTTGGATTTGGAAGGAAAATTAAGATGTTATAGAAATATAATGTATATTAATTTCTAATTTTTTTTATGGTTTGTTTCATGATGAGTTTATTTGATATGCCGGCTAGCTCAATTTTTAGGTAGGAATGATGTTTGTTTCTTAGGATAGAATTTCTATGGCTAGGAAATGGAGGTAGATGATGCATGTAAGTGATTATTTTATTATTGATATTAGTTTTAGAGTGAAGAGGGATGAATTTTGTTCCTAGTGAAGGAATTTTGAGGTCTATAAAGTGAAAAAAAGGGTTCAAACTAGTTGATTTTCTAAAAGTTCTTTTCGGGTAGTTCTATTTAGAGAAGATGAAAGTTGGTGTGGTTTTCACATATGGATGTTTCATAATATATATCATGCATGGATGTGATATAAAGTTATAGGGGATCGTAAATAATCTCTACATGCCATATTTTTTATGCTCTTGAGTGGTATTTATGCCCAAAGGTGAAGACATAGTCCTTGAATCAACTATTTTGAGAAGGATATGAGCCTTCTTGATAGAGTTATGTGAAATTTTATTGGTGTAGAATAATTAATGAGAATGGATGATGTTAATGTGATATATTTCACATTAATGAGGAATTTAGAAGCTTGAAAAATAATGGTTATGGTGTGTGTGGTTTTAGCCATCCAAGTTATGGGGTTTTGAGCTTGTTTTGTGCTAATTTGGTGCATTTAGGCATGACCAACCTAAATGGGACAATTATGAATGTTTTTATGAACTTTTTGGGATTTTTATAAGATGTATTTGTCAAAATAAATGTTTATTACTGGTATTCTTTGTGTTTAAGAGATGAGAAGCATATACAAGAGAATTTTTAGTTCAAATTTGAGTGAGTTGTGCATGGGGGAAATTTTTACTCAAGAGAGAGAATAAAATAGGTCTCGAAGGAATATTTTCAGAAAATATGAAGTGAGAAAAGGTCTGAAGAACTCAAGATATCATGTGTATAATAGATAGAATCCAAATCAAGGCATGAACATCCATGTTTGAGTGAGTTGAAGAAATGAGAGTTTGAAGAATGTGTGTGAGCTGAATTAGTGACCTCCATCAGTTGTGCAAGAAACAAAAATCATATATATTCATCTTCATATGGTTGATTTGGTGCTTGATCATCTTAGGGTGTTATAGCATCCTTGTAGAGTGATTTTTCACTTAATTAGGGGTTGTGCTCCTTATAGGGTTGGTGCTCCTTGTGAAGTTGGTGCTTCAATAAATTTCTTTGCTTTGTGTAATATAAGTAGAGTTTCAGTGTGTTTTATTCCCCTTGAGGGTTTCCCACTTATATATGGTGTTCTTGTGTCTTCTTCTTTTTTCATGCTTTTATGAATTCTTAATACACAACTAATGTGCTCATATGATTATGAATGTTAAATGGATGAATTTATGTGATGGTAATTAAATTTAAAGTTTTGTAGGAATGATTCACCCCCTCTCAGTTCATTTTTATTCCAACAATTGGTATTAGAGAAGTCCTTTGAGAACCAATCCTAACAGCTTGGAGGAGATCCTAGAAATACAAGATGGCTAAGAAAACCAGGAAATAGAATAAAGAATTGTGAGATATGACCAATAAGGATGAAGAAACCATAAAATTTCTTGAGAGTTAATGGAGAAAGATATTTTATATTTGAGTTAAAAGGAAGAGGAATGTGAAAGATTGAAAAATAAGCCCTTTGATGTTTATATGCATAGCCAAGATGATCTTAAAGAGTTTGCAATGGATCTACAAACAAATTTGGATTTCCATAGGAAGGAGAACATCCATTTGAAGTATGAAATCAATGGTATCTCAGTAGATCTTATGACTAAAGAAGAAGAGAATCTTAAAATCAAGGAATATATTCAAACCCGAAAGGTCAAAGGAGATGAAAAACCTAATAAAAAAATGAAGAAGTGGTCCTAGTTCTAAAGGAAGTTAAGATGAAGGTGTTCATGGAAAGAAGGTATATTGAAGGCATAATCTCATTAGATAGCTAAATGAAATGAGGTATGAAAAATTTTGAGGTTATTGTTATGCTTACAATGGTTTTCGTCATAGAGTAAGGGATTGTAGGAACTTTTTCAGCTGTGTGTACCCTTGGATAAATGGAAAAGACCATAAGAGTGATGAGTCAAGAGATATGAAAGATGTTATTTGTCGTAAGTGTCATCTCAAGGGTCATATTGAAAGGTTCTACTCTCATGAATCATGTAGACAAGTGAAGAAGATTGAAAATATCAAAATGAAGGAAGTTTGGATGCAAAAAATTTTAAAATGAGAATCGGTTTTAGTCAAGGTGATTGCTCAAAAGGAAGCTAAGTAAAAATCAATCCCAAAACAATATGAAAAGAGGCCTTATCATGTAAATGAGGTCAATAATCTTGATTCAAGGGTTAAAGTAAAGAATTTTCCTATACTTGAGAAGTTGAGAAGGCTAGGAGTGTGGGATAATTCAATAGTTGTAAGGTATGTGATTTGATCCATCCATAAATTTTATTCCTTATTATTGGTAGGTGTCTAAGATTGTGTGAGGTCTAGTTTATTAGGGTATGTTCTTATTGTCTATCTTATTTATATCTATCTATCAAAGGTTGTGGTAAGGTGTACTTTCTTTGAATTGTGTTTATGAGTCTAAATATTGTAAATAGGTCTATATATGGTGATAGTTAAGTCTTGATACTAAAATTATATCAAGTATGAAGATTTTGTGTCAAATTAGTATAGGTGTGTGTATCTCTAGATGATACTATAAATCATGAAATTCTTGGTATAATTCTCAGTCTTATTAAAGTTTATTAAAAGTTTGGTTTCGGTATAAATGGTCATTTTATTGTTTTGAGATGTATATATGTCTACAAATTCATTATTATATAAAGGTATATATATAATTCATATATATATATATATATATATATTATATGTCTATGGCACCATTAAGAGTTAACATTCCCCTTTTTGTGAAGTACTAGTACAAGTGTTTCCATGCTTGAAGGACTGATGATGTCACTCAAGGTCATTTTTAATGATGCTTCAAAGTTTTTAACATTGTCAAGTGTCAAGGTTTTGGTAAGGTTTGTGAGTGAATATTTAACAACTGTCAGTTGTATATAATATGTGTTATGGAGTATAGGTCCAAAGAGAGTATATTTTGTGTGTTAAGGCTCAACATGATCTATGTTTGTACTTTTTTCAAGGCCTTCATGCCTTGTTCAAAGTGTCCTAGGAAAAAGGATATGTAATGATATTGTGTGAGTTCTTCTTAGTTGATGTAAGATCCTAAAGTATGATGTTGAGATATGTGGCATAAAGGTCAAGAGAGGTTGATTCTCATTATATGAAGCATGATATGTGTAAGTCATGATTTTTACATCATAATGGAATATCATCAAATCGTGTCTTGTAAGAGAGTTTCTAAGTCTACATTGAATGTCTCAAATCCTGTAATGATATTTCATGCATGAGTATAGTATGTCAAGAGGGATTATGAAGACTAGAGGCTACATATATGGAGAGATGTTTAAAATGAATTTTTCAATTTTAAAGACTCTTTGGATGAAATATTGGTTGTGTCAAATGTAAGTACTTAGACACGCGAAAGGTTTAAGATCAAATTATGTGGTGGTTGAAAAGAGCATTTACTCTGTTTTAGCTAGAAGCTTGAATGAATTTGGATTTTATGAGTTGGCTCTAAGAAGTGCTAAAAAGGACTCCATGGACAAGTATGTACTTTAAGTTGACTTGAATATGTGTTAGATATTGACATTGGGAAGCTAGAATTTGATACTTTGTTTTAAAGGTTTACAAATCAGTGTAAGGTCATTCATATCTCAATTCTACACAAAGTTTACTAATATTCATGGTTTGATGCTCATGAAAATTTCAAAGGTATGCTAGTAAGTTGTTGCAGAGACAAAGTAATACTATATCTCCCGAGGCCTTTGGAAATATATCAAGTGAGTTTCATTGTATAATGCTCCATCAAGTACAGTAGATAGGATATCTAAAAGAAGATGGAGGCATGTGCAGTCTCTATGAATACCTAAAGGAATATGGAGGCATGTGCAGTCTCTATGAATACTAAAGAATTATGTGAAGATGTATCTTAAGCCTAGGTATGTTCTTAAGTTCATCCATGATGTGACAACATGAAGTTGAGGTGTTCATCATTCTTTAGAGGTCAAGATTGAAGTATTTTTACACTTTCAAATATTGCATAGAGGGTTTCAGTAGTGTATTAGAATTTTTCATCATATTAAAGTACTAATTCATGCCTTAATATATTCAAGTAGGCACGTGACACAATGTTTGAAATATATCTTGAAGGGTTTACAAAATAAAGTGTATCTAAAGGAATGCTCAAAATGTGTGAAGCATCTTCTTGATTGAAGATAATGGATCTTTAAGCTAACTAATATCTCTTAGTGTGATGAAAAGGGAAAGGTTTGGTGATGGTATTCAAATATCAATACTTGTACGAAGTGTGAAGAAAAGTGTAGGGTTACAGTTCTAGGGGGATTAAAGTGTGTTAAAAGGATTCATCAAGTAATATTGATTGCTCTATGTTTTCTTCAAATAATATGGTTGAAAAGGAGTGAATAGAAAAATTCTACTGAAGTATCTAAAATTCAAATGAAGAATGAAAAGGATTTGTGCAAAGGCTTAAGGAATGTGTTAATATTTTTGAGGTAGTTCTTCATCATCAAGTGTAGTTTGAGATAAGGAATGTCGAGTCTTGGTACTAGTGTCATGAAGTTCTCGAGTGTTTTGAAAAGTTTGAATTTCTATCAAATCTTGTGATAAATGTGTGTATGAATAACAAGGATGAGATGATTAGGAGCTGAGTAGTGGTAATATTTTAGTTCACAAGTCCTGGTTTATGAATTATTATTATCAAGGAAGAATAAATTGGTCTCATCAAGGTTTGGATTTACCAATGGGATGTATCTCTATGGATATAAATTATGCTAGTAAGCTTTATATTCAGTTAGTCAATCATGATTTATTCTTAATCTTGTGTGTGTGAAGTTTTTCTTAAAGGATCTAATGTATCATCAAAACATTGTAAAGATGTGAGAATAATTTCAAGGATGATGCCGTGAAAATGCTTTTGAAGTTGATATGTGAAAAGGGAACATTTTACCTATGTGTGGACCATTGTAGAATGGGGTATGTAGATTGAAGTAGATGTCTTTAAGGTATTTTACACCATGGAGTAGGTATATGTGGGTCTGTCAAGTGCTCTAAATTGAGAAATTTCTGTAAATGAATTCAAACACCAAGAATTCTATGTATAGTGTGAGAACGAGGTATGTAGTGGTGTATAAGGACAAGGTTATCTTCTCATGAAAGGAGTGAAATACATCAAAAGGTGGATCTATAGGTTTTTAATGCCTTTATAGGAAGGTGATCTATTAAGGGTCTAGATTTAATTTCTTAGGAATCTAGGAGGAGCTTTAGGATTGTATTGAAGTGTTTGATCCACATTCACAGGTTGAAATCAAGGTAAGAACCTCAAATTTTGTGATTTCAGTTAACGATGGATGCAATGACTCCATGGGGGTATAGGGTGATATGTCATGTTGAGTTTTAGATTTTAGATCTTGGATAATTCGGTTAAAAGGTATTGAAGATGAGGTTTAGGGCATATGGTCCTAAATGATGTTTTGTTTTCCTCGATGGCAGAATTTATGTTTTGAGCTTGAAAAAGACCTAGAGAGAGATGTATGGTTGAGATGAAGGAAAATTGTGGATATTATCAATTCAAGGGGAGGGTTTTTTTTGTGGCTCATTTTAGGTCCATGGATCATCATTTTTTTAATGTTAAGGTCGGAAGATAGAGAGTTCTTTCCTAGGGGAGCTATTTGAGTCAAGTAAGTTGTGTTTTTACATTATTTCATTGTGTTTAGTTATGAGTTGTATTTTTGTGATTTTATCCTTCATAATAGATTTCAAAGGGGGAGAGAAGCATCATAAACATGGAAATGAGGTCTAATAGGTGTGTTGGTCTTGTTGGTTGCCATCAATGTTTCTAAAGGTGGTTGTCATCAATGAAAAAGGGGGAGATTGTTGGGCATTGTGTGTTAGTGTTGTCATTGATGTCAAGTTCATTGATGGAAAATGGTGTCATGAGGTCATGTGAGTCTTCACGTGGTGTTAGTCAGATGTCAAGTATGAAGGTTGATTGGTATTATCCAAGTTTGGTGTGTTCCATGTTGTCCTAGAACATGATTTAGAGTGTATTGTCATCGTACAAGTCCTCAAAAGCTGAGTGAATGTTTTCACAAGGTCATACATGCTCCTAATGGCATGTAAAAGGTTTCTACGAGTCTTCATGATGTCACATGATTAGTTCATGAGGTGTTATGGTTTAGACAGGTCATTATAGGCCTATTCCTAACCTTGGAGCATGCAAAATGAGATGGAGGTATGATATTTAGAGCTAATAATTCACGGCGGAGCATGGTAATAGTATTTTGGTAGTGTATAGTTTGGTCATGTTTCATGGTCCTTAGGAAGAAAGCAGGTGAAGAACATGCAAGTTGGCATAGGTATTTCTTAATGGCTATAGAATTTCAAACTTATATGGGTTTGGTGAGTATGGATAGTTAGAGGAATTTATCAAGATACTTCATGATAAGTTTCATGTCGTATTGAAGAATATTTTTAAGATACATCATTTTTGGTAAATTTGGGTATTTTAGAATGTGATTTTGAGGAAAACGTTGACCTTCGGTGCTCATTTTGGACTCGTGCTTTTCTTGGGTGCATGAGCTCTTTTTAATATATTTAGAGATTAGTTATGAAGGTTTCAAACAACTAATGTGGTGGTTTGATAGTCAATTTTTATGAACGATCGTTAAGAAGGTAATTTTTTTGAAACCCTAGATAAAAGTGACATGGAGAAAAAGAGGTATATCTTGAGATGCTTCATGAAAAATTTCATGTCAAATTGAAGAAGCGTTTTTAAGATACATCGCAGTTTTGGTAAAATTGGGTATTCTAGAATGTGATTTTGGGACAAAAGTTGACCTTCTAATGTTCATTATGGGCTATGTACTTTGCATGGGTACATGAGCTCTTTATAATATATTTATAGGTCAGTTATGAAGGTTTCAAATAACTAATGAGGTGGGTGGTTTTATAGTCACATTTTTATGAATGATCGTTAAGAATGTAACTTGCATTAAAACCCTAGCTAAAAGTGACTTGGAGAAAAAGTGGTATACTGATCTTGTATTGATTTATTTTTCCAAAGTGATGATTATAGGAATTAGAGGAATACTCCATATTTCCAAAAAGTTTAATTAGAGAATGTGACTCTATGGGACATCAATTGAAAATGCTTATTTGTGAAGAAGTTTAGTTTATGGAAAATTTCTCAAAATAATGTGATGAATAAATTTCCATTTTTTTATCCCCTGGAGTTTTTTTATAGATGTAAATGATAGTTTTAGATAACGGTTGAGATTCTAAATGGAAAAGTGTGCCCTATCTATGAGGACTGGATTTGGGGCATTTTGGAGCAGCTATTGGTAAAAATGGAATTGTAGGAGATAAAAGTGGAGTTAGAACTTGATTAAAGTTGTGTTTTGATCTCGGTTCAGAGATATTTCCATTAGTATATAAGATTTTTGTTTTTGATATGATATTAAGAAGTTCATACCTTTTATTTGAGGGTCAAATTTGAAGGATGTTGGTCTAGGAGGGCCTCAAGTAGCTTCATTAGTCAAAGTGATAATTTTGAGTTTTCCATGCTTATTGAAGGTTTCTAAGTTCTTGGAAAATATGTATAATTATTTTCCATGCTTGGGTTAATCCTGGAAGTGATTTTTTAATTGATGGAGCAAGTTGAGCTCAAGCTTAGTTCTTGAGTCCTAGAAGACTAAATGAGTAGTTTTAGAGATTGAATTGCTTATAAGCATTACACTTAGAATTGGAAGAAAAATTAAGATGTTATATAAATAAAATTATGATATATTTCGAATGGTATATTTTTATTTTCATGATGAGTTTATTTGATAGGCCAACTAACGCAATTTATAGAGAAGAAGGATGCTTCTTTCTTAGGACAAAATTTCTCTAGCTAGGAAATAGAGGGAGATGATGCATGTAATGGATTATTTTATACTTGATATCAGTTTGAGAGTGAAGAGGGATGAATTTTGTTCCTATTAAAGGCCTTTTGAGGTCTTGAAAGTGATAGAAATAGTGCAAACTAGTTAAGTTTCTAAAACTTCGTTCTAGGTAGTTCAATTTGGAGAAGAGGAAAGTTGAGGTGGTTTATACATATGGATGTTTAATGAGATATATAATGCATGGATTTGATATAAAATTCTAAGGGATTCCAATAATTGGTTACATGCTATAGTTGAGATGTTTTTGGGTGGTCTTTAGGCCCAAAGGTGAATATAGGATCATGGAATCGGTTGTTTTGAAGGATATGAGTCGTCTTGATAAATTTATGTGAAATTTTATTTGTGAAAAATAATTAGAGAGAATTAATGATGTTAATATGATATATTTCAAATTTATTAGGAATTTGGAAGCTTTAAAAAGTATAGTTATGGTGTTTTTGGTATTTAGCCATCTAGGTGAAGGGGTTTCGAGCTTGTTTTATGCTAGTTTGGTGCATTTGGGCATGCTTAGACCTACATGGTCCCAATATGAATGTTTTAATGAATGTTTTGGTATATTTTAAAAATTTATTTATTGAACTAAGGGTTTAGGACTGGCCTCCTTTATGTTTAAGTGATAAGAAACATATAAAAGTGAAGTTTTAGTTCAAATTTAAACTAGTTGTGCATAGGGGACAAGTGCGACTAGAGTAGATGATGTGAGTAAGAGTCTGAAGAACTCAAGGGAGAAAGTTTGGAAGTGATAAAATCCAAATAAAGGAATGAACATCCAATTTTTAGAGACGTAAAGGAATGAGGGTTTGAATAAAGTGTGTGATTTGAATTAGTGATCTCGATTAGTTGTGGCATAAAAACATTAGTCATATTCATCTTCAGATATTTGATTTGGTGTTCTACTAAAATAGGTGTTGGTACTATTTCTAAAGTTCATGCTTCACAAAATATTTTTATTTGTGTAAAATAAGCATAGTTTTAGTGGGTTTTCTTCCCCTTGAGGTTTTACCACTTATATATGGTGTTCATCTGTCTTCTTATTTATTTCATGTTCTTTTGAATGATTAATACACACCTACTATGATCATATGTCTATGTATGTTAAATGGATGAATGAAATTATGTATGTATGTGATGGAAATGAATTGAAATTTTTGTAGGACTGATCCACCCCCTAATAATCCATTGTGCTTCCAACATTTATTTCAATATTACAAAATATATAAAATTGGAGAAAAATAAGAGAATCGGGAAAATATGAAACATTATAGAAATATGCAAACCAATTTTTTTGTTCATTTTTTTGTAAAATAATGATACTTTTATAATTTTATTATCGGTAATTGATTTTAGCTAATATTTGTAAAATAATTACATTATCATTATTTTAGTAGATATGAAAACCTCGAAAATTCTATTTTCTCTTCACCACATTCATAACTATCTACAAAATTGTATGTATACTATTATTTTCCATAGTTATATGACAATATGCCCATTTCGTTGGTAGTTAGGGTGCAAACTAGTGATCATCTATAAATTTTTAATATGATATATTTTGAATATGTAGGGACATGGATCATAATAATCTTATAAAGATGGGATGGAGTACAAAATAAAAGGATGCAATAGGGGACATATCACCTCCTCCCTCACCAACCATCAATCCCCTCACATCACATGCACACATGCATGCACACATGTGCACACACACACACACACACACAAGGTTCATCCTCTCTATTTTATTTCAAATTACAAGATATATCGGGTTGATATATACTTCTAAATAACTAAGGATATCCCATTACAAGAAATATAGTAGTAGGGACCTTACCTCTATCCCACTTCACCCCCACCCACATATAGATATATGAAGGGTTTCATGGTTAAACCACCACACATCTATCCTAATAAAGAGGTGCAAAGGTTAGGGGTACGTGATTTGGAGATAGATCCAAAATAGGGAAATTACTATTCCGCATTCCATATATGTGATATAACCTCTATCTCCAAAAAGAGATATAGGGGTAGGGGTTGCATGGTTTGGTGAAAATAGAATCCTAAGGTTACACTCATCACCAAAAAGGCTTGGGGCTGGCCTATATAGATTATAAGAAACTTTTAATATAGTTGTTATAGTTATCTTAGGGAACACAAGGAGAAAAGATACAACCTCTAACATTATTTAGATATGAGGTTACAACATCAAAGAGGAAGACAACCTACACCCCATATTTAGTATACTCCCTAAACACCTTCGTGAACCTCATTCTCTTACCCATATATATTTCTATATGGATGACCCTCTCTCTCTTAAATTTTTTTACTTTCCCTCTTTCCATGTATTAGTCCATTCTTCAATCCCTTCCTTCTATGTTCCATTCTATACGATTTATCCCATATTCTATATATCTATATAGTTCCTATCGAAGAGGTAACATTTATATCAAATTGAAATTAATAGGGAAAATTAGGCATATTACCAAACCAACATCCTCTAGTCAAATCCCAACCCAACACATAATAGCAAAACCTTGGTAATGGGAACACCTGAAGCAATATGAAGGAATACTTCTACCCTCTTTATTATACTATCCATAGGTCCACCGACCTAAATAGAAAAGAAAAAAATACCAATCCTCTCTCTTCAACCACTAAGCATACTTTCAAGTGGGGAGATATTGGTACAACCCCTATATATGCAACTTGCATATTTACTATTCATATAGATAGAATCCACATCCTCCCCTTCTACATTCATTGAATTTATCCTATTAGGGTAATGCATTGAGATGGGTAACACAAACAAAATTACTTGTTACTAAGTCTCCCAATACAACATCGACATTGAATCCAACCTCCCCATGGGATTAAAAATTTCTCCCATAAAATCTAGTAGTGCTAGGGATCCCCTATTTATAGATATGGTGAAAATACCCATATTAATAGAACAAATTGAATCTATATATCTAGGTTAGGATTTTTATGTGATACTTATTATATTCTCCCTCCTATACATATATGGGTAGTTATGCACTCATTCTCATCCATATATATCATAATAATTTAATCAATAAGGGGTCAAGGGAATCCAAGAATACAAAACACACACTCTCTCTCTATGGTCGCATGTCATATATAAATACTACACTACACTCACCCAATTTATAGATAGTGGTGAACATAACTTTATAAATTCTTGTAGGAACCTATCTTGTATGGGGGTTTCTATCTATAGATACAAATTTAAGATATAGTTATATTCACTTCCCTCTCATCCCCCACATATCAAGGTAGGGTGGATAAAGAGAGGGAGAGAAAAATCTAGTGATTCTCCCCTACATATATAGGAAAGGGGCCTACCCTGTTCTTAAGTCACCCCAAGATATGATAGTTCTTTATAAAATGTATATGGCCTTCATAGAATATATTTTTGGTATCCTTATTATCTTATCTCTAGCATTCACTATCTATCTTATCTTTCCCACAATGAACTATAAATAGATAGATAATTAGGAATATGAGTGTTATGGATTGATAATTTTGACCCCCTATCCTAATATAGGGGAAAATGTGACCTAACTATAAAAATGGGGCCTATATAAACTCCTATACTACTGTCTAGGTTGGGGGTCTAGTAATTAAGGTTTTTGATAAAATATATTAACAAATGTGGAAAACATTTACATCAATTTTTTCCACATTTACACTAATGGCTGTCATTATATCCAAATCATTTAATATAATTAATTATTCAATTTATGGCATTGTCTAAGGCTATCTATAAAAGAGGAAAAAGGAAGTAATGTATTAAAAGTTCTTCATCCTAGAATTTAAAATGCTTGAAATAAAATTCAACAAATATTCTAACAACTAAAAGTAAATAATTTAACAAACTAAATAAATAAGTGAAAAATAAAAGTAAAAACATGAAAGTCAAGCTTCATACAATATTACTAAATTAAACATGCACCGCTGATTTAAATAATCTAACTAAACAAACAATAACAATCCTATTATAAGAAAATAGTAAACCATCCTCCTCCTTAGGTAAAGTGGATCCTTTCTCTTCCCTTAGAGTTTGGTTGATATCTTAACACAAGTTTCTTGTAATATATTCAAACTATTGATTTTAATTTATCAAAAATTATATTAGAAAATCATGCCTATTACATTTAATGTTTTGGAGATGTACTTATAACTTATCACTTGGTCAATACTCCAAGAATATAGAACTAGTTACCTATAATCTTGGAAAAAACTTTAATGCATATTCCACATGCTAAGGATACAAATGTGGAAGATAATTATTCTTATCTACTTTTACTCAAACACTACAACTCATTCCTTTAGATTACGAGCATAGCATGGGAGATCAGAACTTGAATACTTTTCCACTTGCTAAGGAGACATATGTGGACGGAATTTATTCTTAACAACTTCTAATAAAAACTAGAACTCATCCCTTTAGAATAGGAATACAACATGGGAGAGTTCTTAAGTTGAATAATTCTTCCACTTGTCAAGGAGAAAAGTAGGAGAATGTTAAATTTATGTTTTTGACTATTTTCCTTCCATATGGCATTTTAATGTCATGTATACCTTTTTCTCAAAAACAAAACACCACAAACATATATTTATTCTTGTATCTTGGAATACCACATGCTTCTAGATGGTTCTATGATAGTTTAGAGTTTCCACATGAATTTTGGAGTTACCAAAAATAATCTTGAGATTTTGCAATATAGTATATAGTTGGTTGTTTTGAGTCTCGATCTTAGAAGTATGATTGCTGCACTTTTTGGATAAGTCCTATGTTGTCTATAAAATTATTTTACTATTTGAGGATAGTTTTGACTTGTGTGATTCTTGTGCATTTAGTGGAAGTCCTATTCTAGACACAAAATCACACAATTGGGTACATTTCTTGGTCCTAATCACATTCTACTTTTCATATGATTCCTAAGGAGAAAACTAGTAATTTTCATTTATCTTTGGCCTCATTTATTTCTTTCTTATTTCCTATTTGGTCATGCACCCCAAAACCCAGTCTAATATTCATATCTTTATCTTTGTTGACTCGAACACCATTTTCCAGCCAAGATGTCATCACCCAGGTGCCCTCATCCTCTTTGGGTGCCCTCGACCTCCTTGTATCTTACTCGCCTCTTCTGGTTCCCTTTTATCTTTTGGGCATATTGTTTTCTTATGGGTCATCCTTCTAGTTTTCAATTACAAAATTCAAACAAGGGAATCATATAAATACAAATATATGCAACCATAATAAAGGACCAATTTCTAAGCATCGATTATCACCACATAAGGTTACATCCAAAGGCATTATAAGACCATCAAGGAATCCATATAGCACTCACTTAAGGAATAAGGGACTTCATTTTTGCATTCATGTATAAGAGGGCAAGTTCATTTTTCCATCCACACATCTATTTACATTGATACATCTAGCTAAAACTCGCTACTAATTTCATCTTGAACAATGATTCCTAGGGCCCAATTTTTACACATGCGCACAAGAACTACATGGATTACGAGATATAGTGCATCGCTTAGTTGTATGTTCACTATGTTGGGTGAATTTTGGGGTCATTCTGACTCCCCATTTGTATCTTTATTTTTTAGGATTTTATGTAGTTTGGAGTTTTATAAACTATCATTTCTTTTGTAGGTTATAGGAGAACTCTGCAATCATTTGGTGACATACAGGTGACTAAAAAACAAAGGTTAGTGATCATCATGTGACACAAAAAAACATTTTTCAAGGTCTTACATAGTCATAGGTGCTCAGGAGAGGTCTCAAACACCTAGACACCCTCACCCCATTCCAAGTGCTTTGGTCCATGCTCATCTAGAAATTAAAATTTGTTTTGGGTGCGATTTAACAGTTTGTCCCTCCTATTTATTGGTTTTCCGGACCAAAAAAATTAGAGATTTATTAAAAAATGAGATAAGTTTTTATTCCCTATCTTGCACCTAAGGTTTCATATTTCTTTAGCTGATTATTTGTGTCGAGATATGTACTTTAGTGTTTATTTATCATATTTGACTATGTAATTAGGGTTTTAAAATTCAATATTTATTAAATCATTTAGTGAACTCATCCTTCAAACCCTTTCTTCTTATGCATGACACCCATAATGGTTAGTTAATATATTTTGAGCATATTGAGTGTCCTCCATTTTCCTGTAGGGTTTCTAAATAAATGGCTAAATCGATAAGCCCTTAGTTACCTTTGAAAATGTTCCCCTTGAAAAAATTGAAACATATGACACTGAGCAATCATATGATGAAGAAAGCTGACATGGATCAAGAGAAATTAGGACAGTCTTACCAATTTTTGTAAATCTTTACATGAAAATCCCGCCCATCTTTCACATATTATCCATAATTTGACTTGTGCTAAAAAATCTTGAGATGTTTCTTCTTTACCCCTTGTTAGTTCTTCCTCTTCTGCCATGGCCTCCACTCAACCCCTTCATCTCCCTACTTCCATTCCCACTACTACCGCTACCATCATTCAACCTAAAATTCTATTAGACAACATGGCTCTTCAAACAATCCAAATTTAACTTCTTTATATCAGGATTCGTAGACTCAAATTCGTCAACTTCAAATTGATAATTCTCATGCATCTCCATCTCTTGATTCAAATTTTCTCACTCCTTTCACACCCACCATTTTATTCTATCCACATCCTCCAAATTTCGTCACCCCTAAGCTTCCCACCTTTAAAATTCATAGTGACCCTCAAGAACATCATGAGCATTTTAGGTGGCATGTCTAGATTATGTGGATGATCATAATTTATTAGAAAATAGATTTCATGGAAGCCTCCAAGATTATGAAATGTGTTGGTTATAAGATCCACCTCTCCATTCGATAAAATAATTTACACATTTTACGATGATTTTATAGCTCATTTTTCAATCAATATCGGTTCTAAGATAATATATGTTCAAATATCACAAATTAAACAAGGATCTAATGAGAATCTAGTGGATTATGAGTAACGATATAAGAACAAATTATCTGTGATGTCTAATGTACTCACGGACTCTAAATTTAAAGATCTTTTTTTTTCTATAGTTTCTTACCACCTCTACAAGAGAGCGTCATCTTTGAGACCTCTGCGTGCATAATTTGATAAGCTATATACCATACTCTTAAGCAATACGATTTTTTTATCTATGGTAAAGCTTAGATATGATGATCGGGATTCATCTTCTACTTAGTTTCAAAGAAAATAAAATTTCTATCCATCTACTAAGACATATAAAGAAAAAGCTATTGTTAATGTTTTCTCTACTCCTAAAAATATTCAATGTCAACCTCCGAGCGCACATTCACAAAATGTTCTTGCACTATGCATATTCTATTTCCATAACTTATTAAAAGAAATTTTATTACACTTCCTCCTCCACTTAATCTAGATCCATATTTCCCTAAAGGACACAATTATAATAAAAAAATTGATGCGACTATCATCATTGTATAGGGAATTCCACCAATCAATGTTTCAAACATAGGGGAAATTATGGTATAGCACATGTGTTTGAAGGGTATTAAATAATACCCTTGATTCTATTTTTTACCTCTAAATATTCAATTGACAATACCCCTCATGTTATATTATTAGAGTGAAAATAACCCCTATTTTTTCCTTGTACCTTACCCATTTTTCAATTAAAATTTTATTTACCCCTTTTGATTTCTACCCTAATGTTTTTCACTGTTAAATCATATTTATTGGAATAAAAATTTGATCATATATGACATGTCTAAGCTTAAATTTTTCTTACATGGTCATTTTATTCTATGCATATTGTGATTACTCTTGAATTATTTGATTATCTAATCAACTTAGTTATCTATCAAGTCTTATCTTTGTATGAAAGGCTTGGACTAGAATATACATGTTTGTTGATAAAAAAATTTATGTGATTATTAAAATATTATTATATGCATATCATATGACACTTGGGGATGCCTTTGTGTTTGTATTGGAGACATCAAATACTAATTGCATCTAATAATATTTTAAAATTTTCAACATAGTTGTAATGTAACATGGTTATTTGTTAAGCATATTATTATGAAAGTTGTTATGCCTATTATGTTTTCTATCATGTCTCTCTTTTTGGATATACAACTAGATTTATGTTCAAGTTTTGATGTAGGTGCCATCACTTGAGTAGAAAAAGAGCCATGTGGCTAAAGAGGTTGCTAGAAGTGATACACATAGGAGCTAAAGGAAGTATTCCTCCTCTATGTGAAGGCTAGATTGCTCTTGATAAAGAATCCAGTTCAACATCAGAGATCAAGTTACAGATATCTTCACTAAGCCATTACATGCTGTGAAGTTTTGCAAGTTTTGTGCCTTGTTGGGCCTATCAGAGTTTCCATTGAGGGGGAGTGTGTATGATAATTCCACCTCTTGATGGCTTATTATAAAATACCTAGGTCAAATTTTAAGAGTGGATCATGACCACCCACTTTGTATGTAACAAAGTGATCCTTTAGGGATTGGTTACACATGGTTGTAACATTATATGTAAACTTCCAATACTTCCTCTAGTTTGTAATAAGTAAATGTGTCACTTTATGTGAAGTTACTTGTAAATCCCAGTGAAGCTTTAGTTATGGGTATGCCTTAATTTATAAAAGGCTCCATAATCTGATGTAATTCTTCATATGTAAAGCATTGGTCTTAAGAATTTTTGTATGGGAAGATCTGCAGATTTCCCTTGTTTGCATTCTAACCTGAATCATTGTTTCTGATTCAAGGATTTGTAAGTCCTTTTGTAGAAAAAGGTAAATTTAGAATGTGTAATTTTTCTTCCCACTTAAGATCAAGGGGGAGTGTTGGGGTGATAATGTAAAGTGGGATCTACCATTGTAGTATGCCCCAATATTATTAATTTTTTTCTAATCAAAATTTATTGTGAAGGTATTTCACATTTAAGATTGAAGCAACTTGAATGATTCACCCACCCACATTGATTTGGGTGGTCCATCACAGATTGGCTATCAACAATGTTTACATTTGTATAGTCCAATATTAAATACTGAGATTAGAATGTACGACATGCTAGATGATCATTATATTGAATGATCAAGAGACATAACTCTACTGGACATTGTAAAAGACCAAGGAGTGAAGTGGAAGTGTTAGGTCAATGATTTACTAATGGAGTTTTTTCCTTCGGGTTTCTCCACTTAAATACGGTGTTATTTTTCTCTTATTCTTGCTTTTATTTTATTTCATCTCTTTCTCATTAAGCTCTATTATTCACTATCTATTTTAAGATATTTTTGTGTCTAATCAACTGCATATCATAATCTATAGTCTTTGGAATTTTAATGGTGGATTTTTGATCATCAATTACATTTCCCTATCTAAATCTAACAAAATATGGAATTCCCAAAACTACACCACAAATATCCAAAGGAATAACATCCAAATCAACCTCATAGATAAACTTGTATGTAATGGAAAACATGAATCTAGCATTTTTGTTACCTCCAACTTTGCATCATCAAAAACACAACGCAAAGGATAAGGCTTAGGATGTGACTTGGTATTGAGTCCTGATTTCTTAACCTCTTCTAAAATCATATTAGCTTGAGATCCACTATCAAATAGAGTATCAATTTGTGTATGTTTTTAAATATCTCTTAGGTGGAAAATCTCATTCTGTTTCTTTTCACTATGCATAGATTTTTTATTACAAGAAGATGCAACATTTGATAAAGTGGAAGAAGAGAGAGAATGATTACCTTGAATACTCATTGCCATGATCTTGGTTTCATCTCTTGAATCAGACCCAAGATCATGAACCATAGTATTCATTTTATTCTCTTTTCATTTCTTATTTTTCATCCATTTAGGACTCATTGCTAGATGTAATTTCAAACATTCAGATTCATCATGGTTATGTTTACGATGATTGCAAAATGGGTTTTCATCTTCTTTCTTAACAATAGAAAAAAAAATTGTTTACCCTTTCCTTTTCCTTGTTCTTTCGAACCTTATTATTTTCGTTTAGATTTGTTGTTATTTTGTTTTGAGGAGGACTTGTTAGTCATTTTCCTTGTGCTTCCAAATGTGTAGCTTGCACACACACTGCATCAAGATTAGTGTGACCTAGAATAATAATCATATGCCTCAGATATCTATGTAATCCACCAATGTACTTAAGCGGTGTTTCTTTTGTATTGAGATAAATACCAATAATAATATCCCTTTTCCTAAACTCTTGTTTATAATCTTGAACACTTTGTCACTTAGTTTGTCTAATTTTTTTCCAATCCATCATAGCTTATTTCTTATATCCAAGAGGATAAAATGGTTGTCTAATATTTAAAACAAAATCAGACTTGGAAGTGATTGCATTACCTTTGGTTTCATCAACTTCTTGAAGCTTACTATCTAACCATATGAGTGAGTGTGGCACAACCCATTCAAGAGTTGCTAAATAAATCTTTTCCTCATCATAAAAAAATTTATGAACCCTAAAATATACCTCAATCTGCTTGATCCAATTATCCAACATCTCTCGCATTAGGTTCTCCATCATACGGTGGCAATTCAAAATTTATATCTAATATTAATGAAGGAAAATCAGAATTTTGAGTTTCTTCTTTAGGAATTTCATAACTAGAGATTTCTTATTTTTTACCTTCTCTAGTGAATTTTCCCATTTTCCTATCTCAAGTACATTTCTTCCACCATCTCTTTCATCTAAAGGAATGATTGATGAAACTCTTCTTCTTCTCAATCCACAATTGAAAGACTTCAAGGTCATCTTGTACCAACGTTGGGATCATCTTCTACTATTTATCCTTCACCCTTCTTAGAATGGGATCTTATTAACATTAAACACAAAAAAATGCAATCCAAAACTATTAAATCTGTTAAAAACTAGCTTTGATACCGGTGATCTAAAAATATTAAGCAAACTTGCACACTTAATAAAAAAATTATTACACATATTTTTTATTTAAATTTGATAAGACGAACTTTTTTATTTTTAATTAATTTATAATACTCCATTTACTATGTAAAATCGAGAGAATAGACTAGGAAAATTCGATAGAGCTTCGACACAAAACATGATACCGGAGTTCGACACTTGTGGCCTACTTCTTTAGGTCCAATTTAAAGGACATAAATATTAAAATAATGTAAAGTAATAATTATAACTACTATAACATGAATTTGATCTTCTCACTATGATCCCCTTCAAAAATAATCCTACTCACTTTTTACACTTCTCCAAAATTCTCTCTATCTCTTTCTATAAGCATTTTAATTATTACACGGTCTCACATCTGCCATCCCCTTTACATATAACATAGCTCTATTTATAGAATTGTTTAAGTGCTTGACCCAATGGTTAGCATTAAATATTGGAACCAAGGGATAAGGGTTCGAATCCGTTATCCCTCCCTCCACTACTATGTATTTCTTTTGTGGGCAAATATCCCACCCGACATGTGCATTGGTTAGGTGAGTTATTTATATACTAGGCGATGGCCATTTTGCATTAGCTATGGAGCCATTTTGGATGTTGACGGTTATGAGGTTTATTGGTCAATGTTAAGTGGATCACACTCTGTGTAAGGTGAGGTGGTTGCATGGAGGATAGAGGTGAGTTGGAGGGATAAGGTGAGGTGGATAAGGAGATAGGTAGTTACCATAAGAGATGGAGATGAGATGAAAGCATGCATGGATTTAAAAGGTGAACTGTGGTGGTTAAGGAAGTAGGAGATGAGGTTGGTGGGCAGGTTTCACCGAGTTGGGTTGTCCTTTGATCCACCCTTAACAAAATTGCAATGCATCATAAATAATATCACATTGATGTTGTTAATATAATACATAACATATATAAACAAAATATATACAATGGTAATATGAATAAATGGAAGCAAAGGAACCCCTCCATAATCAAGTTTTTCAAACCTGGTGAGGACCACCAATGAAAAAATAATGGTGCCCACATGTCCATCACTGAGTGCCCAAGACAGGCGTTCTAAAACAAAAATTTTACTTCATAACCATAATGCTACATGTCGTAACTTCATCATTCCTCTTGGTAGATGTGAATGCATGTACCCTATGTGTAGACCTTATTTTTTTACCATTGACCAAAAATTTCAAAGTGATCCATAACTTCTACATACATGCTCTATTTTTTGCAAACGAGATATTTCCGGAAAACTCTATTTCTTCCCCACATGATGAAATTTCCTATAACTTATTTTGGGAAGAATATGGATCATTTTTTTAAGAAAGGATCATATATATCATTTATTTTATGCTAAATTAATCCCTATTAACATTCAAGGTGACAGAGATGTGGGGGATCTAAAATATCTATTTGGAAAGAGTCTCTGAACTGGTAGGTAGGAGAATGGAGGGAAAGAATGCGAAGGCAGAGAGTAAGGGAAAGGAAGAGGTAGGGAGGGCTCATAGGCCATGGTAGGGGGAGGGAAATACCACAATCTAGCTGCGCGGGATCTCTAGGTAGGTGGGGGTGAGCATGGTAATGACAGATAGGGTAAGAAGGTGGAGGATCAATTCCGTAATACTAGGGTTTTTAAATTTGTCGAGACTTTGCTAGGGATAGGTAGGAAAAAATATTGCAATAAAGCAACGGAAATGGTGTTACATTCCATCATGGTCCATATATTTCCTGGAATACTACCTCTTTCAAAGATATACTCGAAAACAACAAGCGACCAATCCCTGGGAAAACAAACAAGTAAGTTATCCGGCCTACGGTTGATTTAGCTGAGGATATTCCTCTGTAACCATTGAGAACCCTGAGGTGGAGGAATATTTCAAAAATTTATCAAGGGATGTAGTGATTGGTAGGTTTAACGGGTTCTGGCCTTCCTCCTCCACTCTATACTAGTGGGTATTTGATACTTGGACCAATAAGTGTGAAATATCCCTCTGTTCTAAGGGATTTTTCATTGTCCATTTTAGAGAAGCTGAAGACTATCAGAAATGTTTGACAGATGGTCCATGGTTCTGGGGACATGTGGGTTTATTTATAACTCCATGGTTTCCATATTTTGATTGGATACATATTTTGTTTCCAAAACCCATGTTTGGGTCAGGCTCCCTAATCTCCCCTTGCATATATGGTATGCCCTAGAGGATATTGGTAATGGATTGGGAAATTTTATCAAAGAATACTTGGATAGAACACATTCGGGTCTGTGTTTTTTTTCCG
Source organism: Taxus wallichiana var. yunnanensis (assembly GCA_018340775.1). Taxonomy (NCBI): domain Eukaryota; kingdom Viridiplantae; phylum Streptophyta; class Pinopsida; order Cupressales; family Taxaceae; genus Taxus; species Taxus wallichiana. The sequence continues at coordinate 185,464,695 of CM031234.1, read as the reverse complement.
TATGTGTGTTGAACTTGATTTGAGCAAAGGATTACCGGATCGGATCAATCTTCAATTTGGTAATTTTTAGAACTGTTAGATCTTAGACTATGAAAATACTACATTCCAGTGTAGATTATGTAGAAATACGGGTCATCTAAAAGCCTCTTGTCCCTTCAACAAAAACCAAAAATCTACAAAAATAATGGATTGAACTCTTCTAGCGGTTAGGGCTCTGTTAACCCTGATTTGGCATCTACTTCAAATTTTAAGGATGCTCGAGTAATTTGAACCCTACGAATAAAATAGACACAGGGAAGGAGGAATTTGAGATGAGAATTCAAGAAAATCACATGGTTGAAGGTGGAACAAAAATAGGAAATTATTTGGAAAGTTCAGAATCAGATCGGGATTCCGTGTCTGATAAAATGATTACTTGACAATTCTAGTGAACTTGCATTGGTTATCTCGACTGACCAAGGCAAGTGGTTTGAAGTAAAAAAGTGAAAAAACAAAAAGGGTAGAATGGGCAGCATTGAGGATTATTTTCCATCGCAAGGTGGGAAGTAATTATTTTTTTGTTTAGGCTATTTTGGTTTTCTTATACTTTTGTAAGTCGTTGTTCAGATGTAGTTGTTGTTTACCTTTGGCTTTAAAAGCATGTTGTTATCTAGAGGATCTGGCCTCTACTTTAGGAATAGGGAATGGGTCCCTTCAACCTTATATATAAATGAAAAAAAAACATTCAAGGTGATATCAAACATCACGTAATCGATATGATTCTTAAAAAACTCAAAACGTCCAATAAATCACGTATTTTTTACACTAGAAAAATATTAATCTCCAAAAAATGACTCAAAAACCATAGAAAATTTCCTTATCATGATAAATACCTTATATCAATGGATTTCTCTTTGAACCTCCTTTCCAAACCATTTTGAATCATCTAAACATTCCGTCTGCAGCTCCATTTATGCCCATTTTAGTGAACACTACTTTTTATGGCCTCAAAACTGCGCTTTGACCAGTCAACTTGAATGAAGCTAATTTGACCATGTAAATTCATAAAAATTTCCTAAAACCTCCTTTTGTATCAATAAAAACTCACATACATCATACAAAAACAATTCAGTTCATATCTTATTTGCACAACCTCATCCTAAAACACTCTCTTCTTAAAGCGGCCTTTTCGGTGGGGCCCACTCATCACAAGACCTCTTCCACACATTTCTAGAAAGATGAATAATTCCTCTAGATGTTCCAATCATCACAAATAAGTCTTCTACAAGCTTCTCCTAGCTAGGGTTTTAAACCAATTTACCTTCTTAACGATCGTTAATAAAAAACGACAATAAAGTGACCTAATTAATTTTTGAAAGCTTCATAATTGACCTAAGAAGCTATTCCAAAGAGCTCATGTCCCCATGCAAAGAAAAAATTCATTCATAACGATCATCATAAGCTCCAAATTTCCTTCAAAATCACACTAAAACTTACGGTTTCACTAAAACTTGCATAACTTGAAAAATTCTCAACATGACAACCTGAAATTTTCACAGAGAAAAAGACACACCACGATATCATATCTAATCATAAAAATTTCATAATTACCTCTCAATATTTCCATCCAATGATACTTTCATAGATACCCCTTAGGGTTTTGCACTGTGGAAGCTAGGGTCAATTGAAAGAACACTACAACTCATCATGAATACACTCAGAATGACCCAAACATACCTGATAAACCTACATACATGCATCCATGATCTCATATAACTCCAAATATCAATATCACATGTCTTAGAATCCACCTCCTCTAAATGAACACCTGAACACATGGTGAATCACCTATATCTACACCCTAAAACTTATGTGAGTTCTGAATCACTCTCTAAACCTATTATCCATTATGCCAACATGATTCTCAAGCAACAAAGAAGCTCCTACCTCCATGAAACATCACCTTGTCCCATGATTAGGCTTGTAAGAGCAAATAAATCTCAATTAATCTCCTTATGACATCATGTACACATCTAAACTATCATGGCAACATCATACACAACATCATTTGGCCCTACACCATCATCCACATTGTCATTAATGTGGTTTTCATCATTGACAACACCTATAGGACCACATGTCAACAATGTGTGCAAGAGTTTGAATCCTTGGGAAATGAAGAAGGTAATGCTTTGTGAGATATTTAAGACCTAGGGTTTAAAAAAGAGGCTATGAGATGAATTTGTGATCTCTATCGGTTGTGGCAGTACCAATATATCAAAGATATTCTTCAATAAGGTGGTTGAGGGAGTGCTTGATCATCTTGGGGGTTGAGGCTTCTTTTAGAGTTGGTGCTTTACAAAAAGGGTTTGGTGCCTCACTAAATTTGAAACATATCAATATCAATATAAAGATTTTGTTTAGTGATTTTTCTTCTCCTTGAAGGTTTCCCACTTATATCTTGTGTTTTTTTGTTGATAATCTTATTCAAGGTTTCTTTCATATGTGATATTTGATTGTGTGTAGACATTAATGGATGGTTAAATGTTTTTTTTTTTGAATAAGCAATATAAAATATGATTTGATTTTTGTAAGGAATGATTCACCCCCTCAGTCCATTGTGCTTCCAACATCCCTCATATCCTATGGTTTTCATATGAAAATCCCCAAATTTTCCATTCTAAATCTGATGGGCCCCTCATATGCATATTTTCTTCCTTGGCAATCTGAGGGTACTATTCCTTAGTTGTCCACCACCACCTCATCATCCATACCTATGATGGATTCAAGATTTGGAAATATTATGTCCCAATACTAAACCTTTGTTTGATACTTATCAATTAATATTTTCCTTATGCCTATTTGTTCGGACACCTAGTTGTATCATTTAATTATATCTTTGAGGAATTTACTATCTCTACTTATCAACTCCTTCTCCGCTCAATGGCAGCCTCCCCTTATGTTTTAAATTATCTGAAGTTTTTAATGCTTTTGGGGTGATATCTACAAAAAAATTCTTAGCTCACCAAAGGAGGTCATATCCACCTTTTAACATATGTTAAAAAAATATCAAATCTCTTTTTGAGTTGTTTATTGGTTTCCTTGTCTCTATCCATCTTTTGAAAAATTCCACCCACTTCCCTAGTAACTCATGCTTCAGACCTTTAGTAGTTGGTTCTCCAAGTGGGACCTTGGTGAATTGCTAATGAGATACGGAAAATATATCCCTCAAAGAATCAATTTTGTGGATGGCCACCTCCATGAATCTTTCTCGTTGATCACTCACCATTGTTCTTAATAATTGTTTTCTTTCTTTGGTGCCTTGCATAATTCTAAAGATATGAAACTTTCAAGGTTAGCCTCATATATTTGCACTTTGACTCTTTTATTTTTTATGAGGTAATTTTATAACCAGACTTTAGCCCAAGTGCCACCTCCTTCACATTCTCACCGCTAGGAAGTACAGTACAATAAAAAAATTGTGATTCGAGAGAGTGTGAGGATGGAGTCACTAACGTGTACTTATGGTATTTCAACATTTTTAACTAATTGTACCTTTGTTTCTTCCTCATATTTCCCTTTTTCTTTCACATCCTCTTATTTCTTAGCTGAATGGTAAAAAAAGTACATGCATCTCGTAGGTTTGAAAACTTCAATTTTAATCTCCTCCTTCCTATATGGAGAATATTTTTGATTAGATCAATTTATTGTTACTCTTGTTGTTGGGTTTCATATTGTGTAACTTCATGAGTTACTTCTCCTTTCTTATTTTTTTCCAACATTTGTTGAGCAGGTTGTACAAAACTATATTTTTACTCTTAGCAAGTGTGACCTTTTCAATCTCAATTTTATCAACCTATTTTGTAACATCTTCTTCTCTTACCACCTCTCCCATACTACTTCTGAAAAATTTCATGGTAAGTTCCTCCTATGTTGTTTGGTATCCTCCCCTTTCCCATGTGATTTGATTGTAAGGCTTCATGGGGAAGGTCATATTTAACATATTGGTCCAATCCCTCCAGTAATTTAGTGAAAATCCTACTCTATGGATGGGTTTGACATTTTAGTTGTTCCTCCCGCATGAGACTCTTCTTTTTGGCTTTCCTCAAAAGTCATAATAATAGGTACTTATTCCAAATGTGGACCTCAAATTCACTCATGTTAGAAAGGTGGTGGGGTGGTATGAACCACCTTCGAGATTTGAGAAAGAGTAGCTACTTGTACAATTAGAGTTTCCCCTTGCAGTGTTGCACTTACAATTATTTCCATTATTGGTGTTGTCAACTTTGTCCTCCTCTTAGTCCTTACAAAGTGTAGTGTCACAAGATCCTATTCTTTTTCTTCCTCTTCGATTTCCTGGATGGTTTCCAACATTGGGTCCTTCTTTGATTGACAGGAAGGAATGTTTCACCTAATTATCTTTTTTTGCTTGAATACTATTTTAAAGAGTTTTTGTCCTTTTAGTTTGAGTAGTTGTTTTTTCCATGGGAGATTTCATTTTGAAGTTGTAGGGGGAAATTCTTGGAGGGGTTTCACTACAATCACATGGACATCTTGTATGATTTTATCCAACATATTTTATTCAATGTGTGTCAATTGTGATATTGGAGTTCTTGTTTTACTTGTTGCATCACTTAAATCTTCAACTAACCTTAAATTTTTTTCCTTTGATGGACATTTATGGGGCCTTTCCTTTTAAGGGGCATTGATTTGTATCTTATTTTATATGGGAGAAGTGCATCCTTTATGATTCCATTTTACCTTTACCCACTCAAGGTTGTTCTATTTTATAGAGTTAGATCAATACCCTTGTTGCTCAGCCATACACCCATTCTCTTGATAACAAAGGTAATCCTATAATGGAGAGAAGTGTTATATGTGTTTTCTCAATCTACGCTTACAATTTTTCATAATGCAATGTTTTTCTCAACATATTGTTTTCTTATTAGGTTCTTATCATTTGGAAACCCTTGACGAATAATTAAAACTTTGTAATCTACTATCTAGGTGAGGTTTGTTTTGGAGTAATATATTAATATGACATCCTCCTCATCCTTGCAATCCATCCAAAAATCTTCGTAATGAGGCTAATTCACTTATGAATTTCCCAAGGATCCTTTAAGAATCAACCTAATATCATATTTAGGTATAGGGGAGAGGTTTTGTAATGTAACACTTCCCATTTCTACTTCTAGAATCTTGGATTTGACTAATACATGGCAAGTGTACCTTCCAAAGTAGTATTTGGGAACTTGATAATGTCTTTGTGTTATCCTAAAATTTACTAGTACATTATCACTAAATGCCTTGACACTTCTAAAAGTTCCCAATTATCATCAAAGTACCTTGGCGGTATATATGGAGCCTTAAGAAAGCCACTTAATATGATATATGTGAAGGTATGGAATTGGATGAAGTAGCATCAAAACCAATAGATTACTTTATTGGCTTGTGTAGATAGTCTATTGTTCTCCCAGTCAGAATGAAATAAGCAAATGAGGGGGGAAAAGAGGGTGTCATGTAAAATTATGAAGGAATTTATGTAATTGGTTAAGTTTAGTTGATGGTATACATGATAGACTCTAAAGTTACCAAAGTTCCTTATTGTATCAAACCTAGGGAATGTTCTATGCTATGAAGTATTATAAACATGTATAAGGTCATATATAATTCCCTCTAGTCAATGGATCCCTCTCTAATTTCAACTACCAGTTTAAGAATTTTCTCATGAATGCAATCACTAATGAATTCTCCCAATGGATATGTATGTTACCAATGAGGATGAATTAGATGAAATTATACATCAAATCAATGGAATAATAAGAATAATATTTTCCCATGACCTTATTCAAGAGGGTAACAATATCTCTAATTTATTCCACAAAATCTACCCTACTCAACCTCTTGGGGATCCTACTTGGTAATTCTTGGTTTATTGAGCCGGTTGTTGTTTAAGATTTTAGAACACTTGGTATTGTTGGATTTATAGTATTCTTCTACATTGTTAACTAAAAGGATTTCCACATGAGTCATGTCAGGGAGACCTAAAAGTTCCTCAAAAGTGTCATAAGTTAAGGATAGAAACAATGATTTACTCCTATATTTCCTAGTTCTTTGGGTTGTAATGCTCTGTGAAAAACATACTATTTTAGGATATTGTGTAGGAGGAAATGAATGTGCTAGAGTGAACCTTCTCAAATCAATTTTATCCATGGTTTCATTTTGGTTTATGGTATGCAACCTTTGTTGAAATTATCCTAAGTCCACATTAACTAGGTTAGTGTCGTTAATTTTTTCCAGTCAAATGAGAGGTGAGAAGTGGCACAAACACTAGCCAATTGGGTCTTCATATTTATAGGTTGAAAATTTTGAAATGAAATTTATAGTTGGGTTTTATAAATGTTTCACACTACTTAAATCTTCCCGTATAGTCTTCTAGGACAATACAGATTAAATATTTATTATACGAGAAAAAAATCTTACCTATGTTAATCATCATTTTTTCTCTCTTATTTCCTCCATAATATAATTCCCAAATCATCACTAATATTTAGAACCATCGCTCATGAAATTGAAGTGTAGAAATTTGATCTCATTGTCATTCTAGGTCTTTAGATTGCAAATTAAGTGCAAAATTTGAGGCCAAAGTGATGAATTTTACTAATTGCACCTCTACATCATACTTCATATAATTCCATTAATGGTGGTATCTACTTTCATATTTCCTTCATTTGCAGTTGTTGATCTCTACCATCAAGTTTGAATGTTAGCCTTACACGTGTAAAGCTCGTTATGCTTAGTTGTCTTCTTTGGGCATTAGGGATGAATGAATAGTTTGTAATATTACAAAAATACAAAGGTACAAAATACAAACTTGTTTATTTTCCTCCCATAACCTATGTCATCAAATTGAGACATGTATCGTTTTGTGGCACATAGTGACATGAAATCAAAATTTGTAGTTTTGTAGTAACTACAAAGCTACAAATGCAAAGCTATGACATTGCCCACTTATATTGAAACTCTGGTGACATGCCACATGCCATTTCAGACATTGGAATCACAAGTGTAGTTTGTAGAAATGTTGTAATTGTGAAAATGCTAACTACAATTATGTGAGACTCGTATATTTACTCTATGGCTTTGAGATTCTAAGAATATTCCTTTTTTGGCCTTAGGGATTGAAATGCAACATGAAGTTTTGTAGCCATTTTTTCTTTTCAATATAATTTGGGTGAGGGAATATTTCTTGAATATAACTCATGTGGGGTTTGGAATTGAATATATAATTTACAACTTTCATGAAATGTGTGAAACTACTCCAAAGACCCGCATACCCTAAGATGGTTTAATTATTCCTTTTATCATGCCTCACGGAAGAACTTGCAATTTGCACATCTTCCCTAAACTTTTAATTTGCAGAAAAATTCATCAAATAGAGGATTTTTCATAATTCCTTTGTTGGGGCTTGGAAGTGTAATCACAATTTGTAACTTTATTAAAAATTATAACTCAACAACATGCTCTGAATATTCCTTTGTTGAGTTGTGGGAGTAGAATTACAAAAATCCAAACTTGTAAAGTAAAAATTCCAAAGGCTAGGGGCCCTATCTTTAAAGGCCCAAGTATGTAATCAGATTTTCAATAGTGTCTTTTATGCCATTAAGCCTAAAAACCATCAAAATTACAAGAACCCAAAAAATGTTAATGTGTTAACAAAACATGGCCAATTTGATATGAGGACAACATGTTTTCAATATTTGGATCTCAAGAAGGCGCATGGTGGTTAGAGGAACTAGATAGATTGATAAAAATGAATATAAAACATCAAAATTCTTATAAAAACATATAATAGGTTCCATGATTTTTTATGGGATCAATTCAAGCACCAAAATGTACATCCCAAGGTTTTTTGGTTTTTACATACCATATGGGAATCTTGGAATGAACACCATCCATTAGTTATTCTTTCCAAAAAAGTATTTAATAAATTAGATATATTATGTGAGATTTCTTTGTTATGTAATATATTTACCATTTTAAGAAAATATTTAAGTGCAACAACCACTCTTTGTTTTAAAATCCTCATCATTTACCCATGTGTGTTCTTCAAATTCTCTTATGTTATGACTAATTTCTTTTATGTTCTCACCTGCAATTCAATAATCCTTTGGCCTCTTCTAATAGTTGTTTCTCCTTTTATGGATTTGAAAATTGTCATTATATGAGTGTCATATCTATATCTCACTAAGAAACTCCGAGAGGTGTTAATCGTTATTCCTTCCTTTGTGACATAGTAACAACTTGGATAATCATAGTATCTTAGGGCACTAGATTGATCATTTTGAAATTGCACAATTGTTCCTATTTCTTCTCTAAAGAGGGAAAATATTTGGTGGGGTGTTGTGCAACTACTCTACAATATACAAAATATATTTCCCACTATCAATTTGAAGGAAAATTTCATGTAATATGATACAAATCTATGTAAAGCTAACACATTGTTACTTTCCTATGGGGTCTATGTACCATTCTTATTTTTTTGATAACCACCATGATATCCTCATTACTATTCACTATATAACCTTTTCAAAGCAATCCACCTTTTTTTTAGTTATGGCATCCCCATAAGGACCTTTCTATGGAGGGGTGATCCATATGGGTGATTTCTATGGTAAAAAGTTTCCCAAACCATAATATTTTGTGGATAAAGTGAATCCCAACTCATAATTTTTCATGGATATTATTAAGTCTATTATGTATTAGTTTGAGGTGATGGAGGGGCCCAATGTACACTTCTTCTAGGAGATGCAACCATTTCAACCTCTAGGAAAAAATTGCACACTTTTACAACTAATAACATTTATAGTATGAATACATTCCTTGTAACTTCTTCTTTTGAATCATTGTATTTGGATTCATGCATATAAGATATATAGAAATTCCACATTAAATAATGGGGATAGTGCACATAATGTTACATTAAATGAATTTTTGTGATAAAATTTTCACAATATCCCACTCTCCTATCTTATGGAAATAACAGTTTATTTATCTTGTATTTTGTATAATCATTCATATGGTGTCATTCATATCTACATTTTATGGACCAAATGCTTAGTCTTGGTTTCTTCCATTCTTGTAATTCTTCTTAAATTCACTTTACAACGTCTAACATGGATTCCATTTTTAACTCACTCCCACACTATCACCATAATCTTCAATATTCTCTACCCCTATAGCAGCCTTGATTTCTTAGACCTCGGTGGTAAATTTGGTTTTTTTCCAATTGTAAAATGGATCTTACTATTGTTAGGAAAATTATCTAGTGCTCATTGTAATTAATGTTTTACTTTGTATGGTAAAATAATTAGTATTACAGATTATATTTCATTATTAGGTACATTGTATAAACAACATATGTAATTAGATTAGTGTGTTATGAGTTGTTAGATTAACTTGTTAGAGAGTTATTCCATATCCTATTTTGTAGGAAACATAGACTTATATTATTGTACATTGTTCATTGAATAATATATGGAAAATTATTTTGTGCTAGATTATCCAACTCTTTCATCGGTATCGAGAATCTTATGTTTCGGGTAGTTTATTATTATTCATTGTCAAGATGATGTGAAGTTTTTCAAGGGGCATAAATTCTAATCCATCAGACTAACATACGAGAAGATTTATAAATAGTGAGTGTGTGAATGAGAGATAAATTATATATTCCAATTTGTTCTTAAAAATGTTGCATAACTAGGGCACATCTTTGCCTGATGGAGTTTAGTGTATTCAATTATATATCAATGCTTTAATCCTAGCACTTGACTCATTGCAGTTGAGTGAAGACTTTTGTATATACAAATCACTATGTTCTAAATAATTATCAAACCTATAGATATTCCAATTATGTTCATTGGATATACAACCACATTGAAATTTTCATTTTTAAACTAGTTATCGATCCTTCTCAATTATTCATCGATTACATTAAGGTTTTTAATAACTCATCCTGGTCTTCATTTGTGGAGGATTTTAATGGTGTTTTTTCAGATTGGAATTGTTTTGTATTGCCTTCATTAAACTCATCTCTGCAAATATCCACATATCAACTACCGCTTTCTACGGTCTTCCTTTAATGTTTAGGATTCTTTTTTTTCCATTCCATTGATACACTTTTCCTGCATATAGATTTGTTATTTCTCCTGATATTTCTTCATTTTTATAGCTCTAGCATACACATGCAACACTTTGCACTACACTAACATATTTATGCATTATAGTTGAGCCGTGCACATTTTCCTACCTCCGTAAGGACATATATGGGCATTTAATTAGCTTCAGCTAAGGTTATGTGATTCTTAATGATATTCTCCGTTGATATTTTTCATTCAGATCAAATAATTTGATATATGACTCCTTCAATTTGGTCTTCCATTGTTTTGATTCATGTCAACATAATTACAAGAAAATTTTCATTTCTATCGATACCTTAATTTTAACACCATTGCATGGACAAACCAACTTCTTGTAAGCTCGTAATTTTAGGTATTTAGTTTTAAGTATTTTTAAATGTTATTTGGTCAATAATATTTTTTAATAGAGCGAGTTTTCCATTAAAATAGTATTTAATTATATTAATGTCGTTATGATCTATTATAAATTGATACTAAGTATAAACAATATTTAGTCATTGGTATTTTTGAGTCAAAATTATATGTCATATAATTGTTTATTATTATTTTGGGGTCTAAGGAGTTATTTGTTTAGGTTATATTAGGATTATTAATATTATATTTTTAAGATCCACTTAGTCAAAATCAAGTTTATAGTCAAGTTAAAAAGAGTTGGTCATGTTGTCAATATAAAATTTGTGTCATTGTAAAAATTCTGATTTTTTTACCTCACTTTTCAATAATTGGATACATTTTCAATTGAACATGATGTCCATTTTATGGGGCTGAAATTTTCAAAGATCCTCGAGCTAAATCAACATGGGTTAACAAATTTTCAATGGAATATGAAGGAAAATAGAGGTTTGAGGTCAATCGGTGACCTCTAGTTAGTTGTCAATGATGGGGTTGCATAAAAGGTTAGGCTACACATTTTGTTTCATTTATGTGTTTGCTTCAAGTTGTGCATGGTGTGTTGTAATTTATGTGTTCCTTTTTCAATAAGTGGAAGTTTCACATTGAGGGGGGAACATGATCCAATGTTCCATTTCTAGTTTTCAATTTGTGTGTATAAGTAACAAATTTCAATAGAATTTCCTATGTTATTCCCTGCCGTGAGATGTGTTGAGGGTTAATAATGATGTAGTTATATGTGAACCAGTTGAAAACATTCATTTTTGTTTTTGGTACTATACATGTAAAAAAACCATTTTTGGTTTGTGGTTAATAGTTTGAAAACCATACATCGTGTTTGTGACCATCTTGAAATAAAAATCACCAAATCATGAAAGTGGGTGAAAGTATAGAGACATGTTTTCCCCATGTTTGCACTAAGGGGGAATGCTAGGAAAATTATCTATTTCTCATGGTAATTAATTTATTACCGTATGGTAAAATAATTAGTACTATAATTATGTTGCATTATTAGTGAGGTTGTATAAATAACCTATGTAATTAGATTAGTGTGTTACGAGTCTTTGGAACAAATTGTGTAGTATTAGAGACTTATTAAATCTCCTATTTTTTAGGAAACATAGAATTATAATATTATATGTTGTTCATTGAATAATCATTGGAAAATAATTCTCTATGTTATATTATCCAACTCTTTAAACTAGATAGTCCCTTTAAACACCAAACAAATTAATCGGCCTCATCAAAAACTTGTTTCGCTCATCAAGTTAGAAAACCTCATACCATAATCCATTATAAATTATATAAGATTCTCTTTAATTTTTATTAAGTCATGAATAGTACGGTCAACACACTTTTTCCTTGTAAATATCTAGTAAGAGCATCCCACACTTATTTTAATGTCTTCCCCCTCAATTTCATAGATTATATGAAATCTAATTACCTACCATATAATGCTCTTATGAGCTTCGTCTACCACTCCCTTTTCACCCCACCACATTTCAAATGTTATAAAATAATGTTTCAGATCAGTGAACCCATCATAAGGTTACATGCTTATGTATAAATTGGGAATATAGGCCATGTTTCTTCATACACTTGGATGGAGTCTTGGATTACTATGCATGATGATTTGTGTCTAATTACTACTCAAGATTAGATTTCATTGTGCCCTTAACTAGTTATTTCTCACACTTGTACTGATATGCATACTTTTAGATTTGTGCTTTACTTCCTTACAATATGAAGATTCATTGCTAGATTATGTGGATTCTAAAAACTTACTTAGTTGTCTTGCTTCTCTTTGTATTCGCAAGGATGTTTACTTATGGAATGGTCTACTTCCACCATGATTTATTCCACACTTAAGTCTAAAAAACTATAGGTAACATTGTTTCACTATGTATGAGTGATTTAGTTTCTCTCACTATTCATGCAAAATTCCTATCATCTCCCAATAATTCAAATAATACCAACTTATCAATTCCCAATTTGGCTCAAGGGAAACATATCCTAGAAGGGGTACTATCATCATATACTAGCATGCATAGACCATATATGATTTCCTCATTTCAAATTGCTTCTCCCTTGTTTAATACTATGAACTCTAAGTTGGTCTCTCTCCGAGTTAAGTTTCAAATAATTAATAAATTTGTTCCTAACTATCTCTATTCCTATACCCTCCTTGTCCTCATTACTTTCCTTGGTCTATTCTATCCTCTTTTTCATTCCACAATCAATTTCAGTTCCTCCTTGTGCATGCTCTCAATTTTTTTATCAAGGTTAATATATTCTTGTACACCTTCTCAATCACTTCATTTTTATTCTTCTCTCTTCTCCTTTATTTCTTTAGGATGTTCCTTTCTTCCTTCCTTGATCACTATGCATACTCTACTCTAATTTACATTTGGTTTCACATTTCCCACCGTAGCACCAAAACTTCCCCATCTATTATGTTTTCTCACTTATATTTGTAGTCAATCTATTCAACTATTTTCTTCTCTATAATCCTTCCCAAACCCTTCAATGGACTACTTTGATTCGGCCCTTTCCCCTTCGCCCTCCTTTTACAACCGCATCCCTTTAGAACCTACTCAATTACTTTGTGTTGCATGGAATTGGTACCTCGTCATTTTCCATAGCTTGCATTTTTACTAAGAAACAGATTTATTTGATAAATTTACCTCACAATCTAGAAATAAAATGTGCTTCCAAAACATCAAGTGAACAAAGTTTTGTACAAATTTTTATTTACGTACATGTCAATGGTAGTTTTCATCTAGCGGTATACAACTTGGGTTCATTTAATATCCAATTTACCTAAGTTTTTCTATCTTATTATATATTCATAAATATTCTTCTTTGCTTTTCATACCTAAAATAGTAATATTCTAGTTGAATAACCACGCGGCTAGTTTTTCCGAGATCTTACACAATTTATTTTCATGAATGTCTCCATATATGTGTTTTGACCTAATGGTTTATCTTCTCACATCCCATCATCCTGGTAGTAGTATTAGCATGGGTGCTTAGAATCACTCACATGGAAATTCCACAGGTTGTAGTATAAGAGAATTACAACCTTTCCCATTTATTACTATAAAAATAGTGCATGATCGATAATATGGATCTTAACATACATAAACACAATAGTTGCATATCATTAAAAACTTAAGGAAATATATAAACAAGAGAAAAAAATATGCAATAATATTCTAGAAATATATTACTGAATTAAGAAATTAGTCATAAATTCAAAGTGGAAATAAGATCAATCTTCCACCTAGTTTTCTTACATGGTTTCACAGAATTTGAGAAAACTATTGGCTTATCATCCCCTCTTCTTTAATTATCGTCAAAATAGGCTCTTCAAATTCTCTACTTATACTTAGAGAGAATTTCATATCTTACACTTTGTCTTATATATAATATGCATATACATTAGATTTGTACAAGTATAAAACAATATCAAAATACATTAGAGTTATATTTTTAACACCTATACTCTTCAAACAAGGTAAATTTTCTTTTTCCAATTTTATGGGTATTCTAAGTTTTATATTGATTTTGTATTTTTATATCAAATAGGAATGTGGTTTCATCTCATATAATAATGTAGTTTGATCTCATATAGGAATTAGGAGAACTACATCGACATTGGTTCAACCAAACATTTTTATGGATATGTACCACTTGAATCTCAAATCATTGGAGTAATAGAAGTCATTACACACAAATAGAATAATAAATTTTAACAGGTATTAGTATTTGAGTTTTTCTAGATTTTTGACAAAGATGATCACAATTCTATAACATAGCACATCAATACACATGTAAAAGCCTAAAATACAAAATATAAAATAGAGGAAAACTTGAACCATACTTTTTAGGTTTATTTGAGAAGTAGATGAAGTATTCATAGATTTTTAGTTTCATCTAAGAAATCAACTAGGCATGATGCTTTTGGGCACAAAATTGACCAACAAATTCTTTCATCCAAGAAACTGACCAAGTGCACATGAACCCGACCTTGGAAGATTTCCAAAAGAATAAATTTCTATTCACTATTCATGACTATTTCTTGATCCTCTTATTGATTCCTGAACCCATCATACATTCTTATTATCAACATCATCAAGTGTGAATATTTTATTATACATACTTGTGTACATTTTAGTATATTTTGATTTATTGACTGTCCTTATTTATCTATTTAGCATAATTATAGCATTATTCATTAGTATATATAGTGATAAAAATGTCAAAATTAGAGTCAATTTCATGTTGATTCATGTTTGGTATTTTTTATTTTAGAAGGGATATCCGATGCAAATACGATACAATAATAGTGCCATAAATGTGGTGCAAATGTGATGAATTTTTTTATTACCTTTGTGCCACATTTATGTCATATTTGTTAGTGAAGAATCACAACACCCCAAAATGGCCTCGAGTTTGAAATGAGTCATTCGGCATGATTGCACAACATTGGACCATCTCTTAAGTTATGGGACTTACGGATTTAAGATGGACCTTCGGAGAAAGCTAGTTCTTGCTTCCTAATCTACCTACCACGAGCTACTCCAATGCAGGCATAACCTATCTAATCCTAATCTAACCTTTCCAAGGGAATAGAGAGAGAGATATTTAAAGGGAACCTAAACTAAGCAAAGAATACACTAGAAAAGAAAGTGGTTGATCATGGATTCGACTGCTTGAAGTAGAGAGAGGTGAGTAGAGGAGGGGGTGGACAAGATGCACCACAAACCAGAGATGAAGTCATAGAAAACACCACTCCAAGACCCATTAAACACAACTCCCTGAACCTACAATAAAAATCAGATTATGCACACTATACCCTGTAATGATGAGAGGTGAGAAGAGATGATAAAATAAGAAATTATGGACAAATGCATCATAAAACATATTCTATTGCTCCAAAATTTCACACAATACATCATTAGTGGGCAAGAAACAAGAAAATTCCATTACAGAGCCATGAGAAGAGGCTTAGACTCCACATTCTACCCTAAGGAAGAAAGAGAGAGGGGGCAGGAGAAACAATGACCAACCGTTTGAATATGCCCCTCTTTTTAATATATAGAAGAATGAAGGAGAAAGAGAGAGGGAAAATTTAACTTTGTTCTAACCACCTTGTGATGCATTGAATCTTACTCTAAAAGCTCAACCACCATCCCTTAATGCCCCCTACAAATCTACCTACAATCTATGACATCCGCCGCTCTATGTCTATTTGGCATGTTGAAGAAGGAAGAACAGTGGATCAAATCAAATCTGATTTGGTTGTTGAAGTAATCGAATCGTATATTAATGGCATGAAGAAATTTTGCTATTTTTTACCCTCTCAAATTCTCGCTAGAATAATATTTTATGCTTCCATAGCATAGAGGGTGTCAAGACCTTTTCAAAATTTCTCCCTTTTCTCAAATATGAGCTTCCAGTCAAAAGATGTGGATGTCTAAAGATCAAGGTCGCCGGCATGCAATATTTGAAAGAGTTTGTCTTTACTGGGTCCATGTGGCAGCCTCGCGCATCTTGAAGATTCAACTCCTTCCTTTCACTCTTGAAATCACATCGAATGACACGTGATGGCTTCGTAGGTGGGCTCCTTTGTAGTTTTCCTGAGTCCCTCCTGTTGGCGGAGACAATGTTCCTAACCCAAGACACGTGGAGGCTTCGCGCTCATTTAGAAATTACCCCAGATTTTACCTTTGAATTGAAAAACACGGTTGAGACATATGGAGACCTCTGCAAGCTTTTGGAATTTTCAACAACCACCCTCACCTTTTTGGGATCTCGACCACGTGACAAGTTGGCACTCATTTGGGGATTGCCTTTTAGGCCACGCCTTTGAAATTACGCCGATGAAACATGTGGCTCCTTCTACGGATCTTCCCTATTTCTTGTGGTTTAGATAAGTCCCTTTTGTTTGGTGAATCCATAAGTTTAATCCTAGACACGTGGAGGCTCAACGCACTTTTGGAAACTCTCTCCGCATTTTTCCTTTGAAGTTGTGTTGGGTTGACATGTGGCTCCTTCGCTGATCTTCTTATACTTAGTTGATTTAGGCCCGCTCTGTCCCCTTTTTTAACTTTGACCATGTGGTGAGCCTGTGCTTGTTTAGGGTCTCCATTTTGGATTCTATCCTTGGAGTTGCACCAATGAGACATGTGGCACCCTCGTGGGTCTATGACTTTTCAACGTGCAATGAGATCTCTGCGCGAGCTGCGGCCCGCGCTTGAAGATTGTACCATTTTATGAAAGGTGAAAAGTTTCAAATTCCCTCATAGACCCACCAGCCCACATTCACACTTGGGAAAAATTTCCTCCGCAGCCCCGTAGACCCGCTTTTGGCAAAAGTCATCCTCGGGCCCGTCGGCCCGCATTTTCCACTTGGACAAAAAAATCCTTCTCGGACTGCGGGCCTGCAATAATACCTTTGTCCCTTTGAAAAAAGTGGAAAAAGGTTAAAAAATCTCCCACTACCCCACCAATCCATAATTTTCCATGGCAAAACGTCTTCCTTAGGCCCGCCGGCACGCTTTTGGCAAAAAAACCTTCCTAGGCCAGCCGACTCGTAACTTGAAAAATACGAAGAGTTAGAAGGACTTATTTATATATATGGAAAGGGGAAGAAATTTCCTATTTGATGGAAATGATTTTAGGGGGCCTTAAGTGATTAAAATATGTAAAGATTCATATTGAAGAAAAAAGGGAAAATGATGTCAGTTGACCTGAAAATAAGTGTGAGCTTATTTTGGTCAACAATTTGAAACTCATGGGGATCACCTACCTACTAGGTGAAATGGTCGTGGTTGCCTTAAATCATCCATTTGGCATGGATTCAAGAATGATAGTCTGATAAACACAAGTTTGATCATAAGTTTGAAAAGCTGATCCCTAAGCCACTTGGAAACTGTTGGAACTAGAGTAGACCTCACCAAATGCTACTTCCAATGTCATGTGCACGAGAAACAAAACACCACAACACTATATACAAAACTGGAAATCATACATGCTCCAAGTGGAACATGTAGAGTGTACACAAGCACTTCTTTTGCTGAAAACAAACCTAATCCTATACTATACTAACCAGAGAGAAAAGGGACTTCAAACAAATCCCATGCAACTGGCATGGAGAAGTATCTTCCCTTCCTCAAAAAGGGCAGCCATGCTAATGATTTTACATTGAATATGGCTGCTTCTATGAGTGAAAACTGACTATAAGCTGGTCCTACACCCAAATCATTAAGGTGTTAACTCGGAAACAAGAAAATGCCCGTTTAGTTTCACTACATTTGGATTGAAGAGGCATTGTAGCTGATCCTTGGTACTTTGGAGCTCATCCTCATGACCTAAAGTGGGCATGATTTGTTGTCGCTTCTCCCTTGGCTCTAAAGAAGCCAAGTACACGACAGCGAGGTCCTGGTCCTTTGGAGGTGCCCATTGCTCTAAACTTCAACTCCAAGAATGGATTTTTCTTGCTGACCTTTCTGGGTGGATGGTGTGAGAGAGATGATGACACCCTCTTGCTCCTTCCCTTCCTTCTCCTGTGAAGAACATGGAAGATTCATAGCTTCCAACCTTGGTTCCAGAGTGTTGTCATGAAGTGCAGGTTGTTGTTGCAATTGAATTCTCTCCTTCATGGCAGTAGGCTCATATGTTTGGAATGTGGATGATGGAGGAGAAAACGATGTTATCTCCTCAAAATCCTCTCCATTAAATCAATCTTCCAAGTCGACAGATAATATGCCTCTTTGTTGTTTTGTTGCAATTGTTCGACCTCCTCCATAGTTTCCTCCAAATCTGTAATTTTCTCACCATGGTTCCCCTCATCTTTAAACATGAATTTTGAACTATCAAACTCTTCTTCATCATTAGATCTTGAAGGGGATGAAGTGGGAGGAAGAGCTGAATGTTCTTATGTGGCCTGCTCTACACTTGGAGCCTCTAAAACTGTATGGTCCTCCTCCATCATGGGTTTATCAATAAAATCAGGCCCTTCAAATGAAAGCAAAAAATCTTCAATAATTATTTCTTCGTTAAGTGGCCTCAACTCTAATTTTATCTCTCCCAGATGCTCCTCTTTAATGAGATTTGGAGCTGGTTGTTCTTCCTACTTAACGGGTTGTGTAGTTTGGGTTAGTTCAACATACTCTTTAGATAGAGTTCCACTATAGAAACCATGTTCAGAGAAAACAAATTGTTGATCTTCTCCTTCTTGTTCTTGTTCTTCTTCTACTACAAACTCAACCTCAACCACCACTGGCTCTTCAACCTTGACCTCCTCTATTGGCTTAACCATCAAGGGGATCTTTGTAAACTCAAATCTAGCAGCCCAAATCTTCAGATTTTCTATCATTTCTTCTCTGTTGGGTTCCTCTTCTTGTTGTTCTCCTTGACTAGATTCTTGAGTCTCTTCCCAACATGGACTTGGGAAAGAAAGAGGAGTTTCAGGTTGAGGTTCAACTAGTTTTACTATTGTTTGTGGTGGATAGAGAAGTGGAGCCTCTTTTTTTTTTTGAGGGAATGACTGCTTGGAAGGGAAAAGGGTAGAAGAATCAAGATGAGATGGAAGACTAGGATATGGAGAAGGGAATTCAAAACTTGGGGCAACAAGTGGGGGCTTGACTCTTCACACTATTGAAATGGTAAAGCTTGAGAAAGAAAAAATGAAGGACAAGGAGTTGGTGACTGACTCACCCATTGAGAAGGATATCTTGCACTTTGCTGATATGCCTCAATATCCTCAATCCACTATACAAGGTGAGGCAACATTTCAACCATGAATTCAATCTTCTCCTGAGGGCTGTAATGTCTTGGCATAGGGCTGGCCCATGGACAAGGTGCCCTATAGCTAATCCTAAATGCTTTCATCTATGTTGTAGCCCTTTAATACACCATGCGTGCCTCAATTTTTTTAATCTCCTCTTGTAAATTAGCACCTTCTATGTAGTTATTACCATGATATGCACCACCTTGTTCTTGATAATCTTCATGGCTAAACTGGTTTTGACCTTGCTCATATGGGTAAGCATAATGGTTTTGGATCTGATCATAATGTTGATCTGGAGGAGTTGGGAAATACATTGGAGGTGGACTGCATTATTGTTGCTGTAAGTGTGAATTCCATGATGGAAATGAAGTCATGATTGCACAACTTCATGGAATGGAAGAAAATGAAATAGATGGAAGAAAAATGGATGAAAATGGATGGAAAAAGGTTTACAACTTTAGAGATGGGTTGTTGACCAAATGGAGTCACCAAATGTGTTTGCATGTGCCTCAAAAGGCTGAATCTTAACAAGAACACACCAACCTGCTAAGATGAAGTAGTAAGGTGCTTTAGACCTATCCCACTAGGCGTGCCAAAACTATTAGTGTAGAATCACAGCACCCATGAATGGCCTCGAGTTTGAAATGGGGCATTCAACATGATTGCACAACATTAGACCATCTCTCAAGTTGTGGGACTTGCAGACTTGAGATGGACCTCTGGAGAAATCTAGTTCTTGCTTCATAATCTACCTAACATAAGATACTCCAATGCAGGAAAAACCTATCTAATCCTAATCTAAGCATTCTAAGGGGATAGGGAGAGAAAAAGGATGAAAGAGATCCTACACTAAGTGGTGATACACTATAAAAGGAAGTGGATGATCAAGGATCCACTACCCGAAGTGGAGAGAGGTGAGCGAGAGGAAGGGGTGGACAAGATGCACCACAGACTAGATATGAAGTCACATGGAACACCACTTCAATACCCATTAAACACAACTCCCAAAACCTGCAATAAACATTCGAGTATGCACAATATACCCCTAATGATGAAAGGAGAGAAGAGATGACCAAATAAGTAAGGATGGACAAATGCATCATGAAACATATTCTATCCCTTCAAAATTTTACACAAAGTACATCATTAGTGGGAAAGAGGCAAGAAAATTCCATTACAGATCCATGAGAAGAGGCTTAGACTCCACATTCTACCCTAAGGAAGAAAGAGAGAGGGGGTAGGAGAGAAACAATGACCAAACCTTTGAATATGCCCCTCTTTTACAATATATAGAAGAATGAGAGAGAAAGAGAGAGGGAAAACCGAACTCTATTCCAACCACCCTACGATGCATTGAATCCTACTCTAAAAGCTCAACCACTGTCCCTCAAGGCCCCTGTAAATCCACCTACAATCTATCATGTCTTCTACTCTATGTATGTTTGCCATTTTGAAGAAGGAATAACGGTAGATCAAATCAAATCTAATCTAGTTGTTGAAGTGATTGGATCGTATATTAATGACATGAAGACATTTTGCTATTTTTTACCCATCAAAGCCTACTAAAATAATATTTTATGCTTCCATGGTGTAGAGGGTGTCGAGACCTTTCCAAAAAGTCTCCCTTTGCTCAAATCTGAGCTTCCAATCAAAATATGTGGCCATGTGAAGATCAAGATCATGAGCATGCAATATTTAAAAGAATTTTTCCGTACTGGGTCCACGTGGAAGCCTCGTGCATCTTGAAGATTTGGATCCTTCCTTTCACTCTTGAAATCACGTCGACTGACATGTGGCAGCTTCCATGGGCTCCTTTATATTTTTCCGAGTCCCTCCTATTGGTGGAGACAATGTGCTTGACCCGAGACACGTGGAGGCTTCACACTCGTTTGGAAACTGCCCCCAGATTTTACCTTTGAAGTTATGCGGTTGAGACATGTGGAGGCCTCTACAGGATTTTGGACTTTTCAATGGCTGCCCTCATTTTGGGACTACCTTTCGGGCCACACCTTTGAAATTGTGTCAATGAAACATGTGGCTCCTTCTATAGCTCTTCCCTATTTCTTGTGTTTTGGCTAAGTCCCTTTTGCTTGGTGGAGCCATAAGTCTGACCCTGGACATGTGGAGGCTCAACGCACATTTGGAACCTCGCTCCATATTTTTCCTTTGAAGTTTCCCTAGGTTTACACATGGATCCTTCCACCGGTCTTCTTATACTTAGTCAATTTAGGCCCGCTTTGTCCCCTTTGTTGACTCTTACCACATGGTGAGCCCGTGCTTGTTTGAGGTCTCCATTTTAGATTCTATCCTCGGAATTGCACCGATAAGACCCCCGTAGGTTCATGGGCCTGCACTTGAAGATTGTGCCATTTTAATAAAGGTGAAAAGTTTCAAAGTCCCCCCACCGGACCACTCCGGCCTCGCATTCACACTTGGGAAAAATTTCCTCCGCAGCCTCGCAGACCCACTTTTGGCAAAAATTCATCCTCGGGCCCGTCGGCCCACATTTTCCACTTGGACAAAAATAAATCCTTCCTAGACCCACAGGCCTACAATTATACTTGTGCCCCTTTACGAAAAGTGGAAAAAGGTCAAAATATCTCCCACCACCCTGTTGGTCTACAATTTTCCATGGCAAAAAATCTTCCCTAGGCCCGTCAGCCCGCTTTTGGCAAAAAATCCTTCCTAGGCCCGCCGACCCATAACTTGAAAAATATGAAGAGTTAGAAGGACTTCTTTATATCTCTGGAAAGGGGAAGAAATTTCCTATCTAATGGAAATGCTTTCAGGGGGCCTTAAGTGCTTAAAATATGTAAAGATTTAGATTGAAGCACAAAAGGAAAATGATGTCAGTTGACCCAAAATAAGTGTGAGCTTATTTTGGTCAACAATATTAGTTTTGACCAATCGGTCCCATATTACCTATTTAATCCCAAGTGGATGTCATTTTCACTATACCTATCATTTTCACTCTTGCAAAGAAGGTGAATGAGCTCAAACGACCTAGTGTTTTTTAGCATAAAAAGAAAGGTAAGTTAAAAAAAATTATTTGAATTTCATTTATATTTTTTTGTAAATAATTGATATCAATTTCAAGTAATCTTTTAATGTAGCCAAATTTAAAACATACTCATTACTCTATAAATATTTTGAACTAAAAGAGAATAATTATTATTCTTCATTATTCAATCATGGATTATAATGCTTCATAAATCGGAAAAAAACTCATAGCTCGAGTTTCCAATGAAACTCTAACTAACTTTGACTAAATCTACTCTAGATGGCGATGTTTACTATTTTTAGAAGTTTACAAGAACCTCGTAATTTTTAGTAATTTTGCATGCTTATTCATACGGGCACAAACATTTCCACACATCTTCTATATTCATAACTTAGAGGAAATTCCAACTTTCTAACCTACCATACATTCAAGAAACTACAATTAACTAATGCCCTAAGATAGGAAAAAAATGAACTATAACTTAAATCCTATTTTTTGGCCCCAGATGTAGATTTTGGGCCCAAAATGTGCAAAAATGTGCCCCAACCAGCGGGGATGGTTAACTAGCGTGTATTTCTCTCCAAAATAGGTGTTTTAAAAATACGAACTCAAATGGACACCCAGAGCACAAGTTATGACATTTTCAAGTTCCTACTAAAATTAGTGCATCATTCTCCCCGCTTGAAAAACTACGGCTCTTGCAAATTTTCTTCTTAAAATTTATGCCATTTATATGCATCCATCTTATTAATATACCTCTCTATGAGCCATGGTTTTTAATCTTGTTCCAATCCTTTCCAATGTACTAAATAGTTTTTGTATTTCCCATGTCGTAAGTTCATATTTTCTTGTCTAAAATCTGATCCACTTCTTCCTTCTTTTTCATCGAACTTGTCTCCTCCAATATAATACTTCAATAGCATCCCCTTCTTCACCATCACCATGAAAATAATATAACTCTAAAACATTAAATACTAGAAAATAATCAGAATATATTGGAAATTCATCCTCATAAGCATTATCATTTATCATCTTCATGATTTTCATAGGACCATCTTCTTATACTTCACTTGTTATAGGTTCCTTTTGGAAACCTTTCCTTCGAAGGTATACCATAACCAACTCACCCACTATAAACACCTTTCTCCTTCTGTGCACATTTTCTATTTCCTTATATTTATCATTACTTTTTGTAGCTTCTTCGACACTTCTTCCTGTAATTGTTGTATGTGTTCAAGAAATGCTTCGCATCATCACCGACTCTACCATTAATATGTAGCTACACCAAATATAACATCCCATTTGGATTACTCCCATACATAATAAAAATGGATACTTTCTTTTGGATCTATTTATGAGCTATTATATGCAAACTTAGATTGTGCTAATGTTAAATCCCTTTTTTTGGCTTTTCCCCAACTATGCACCTTATGTGAGTTTCCCAAGCTCCTATTTTCCACCTTTGTTTCCCATCACCGAGGATGATAGGCATTGATGAACTATAGTTTAGTTCCCAAATTATTCCATAAATTCCTCCAGAAATGACTTAAGAACCTTGTGTACCTATTTGAAGTGATGGTTTTTGGAACACCATGCAACCTAACAACTTATTTAAAAAATAATTTGTTACTCTTGTTGGTTTGATAATCATGATTTTAGGAATGATCGTTAAGAACATAAGTTTCTTACAAACCCTTGCTAAACCCTAGCTAAAAGTGACTTAGAGAAAAAGAGGTATCACAATCCTATCTTGATTTATTTTTTCAATGTTATTATTTTAGGTTGTATAGGACTCCTCCATATTTCCAAAAAGGTAAATTAGAGCATGTGACTATATGTGGGCCCCACCTGAAAATGCTTGTTTATGAAGAAGTTTAGTTTGTGGAAAATTTCTCCAAAGAAGGTGATGAATAAATTGACATTTTTATCCCTATAGTTGTTATAGATTTATATGATAGTTTTATATCATGGTTGAGATTCTAAATGGAAAAGTGTTCACTATCTATGAGGACTGGTTTTTGGCACAATTTGGAGCAACTTGTGGTAAAATTTGAATTATAGGTACTACATGTGGAGTTAGAACTTGATTAAAGTTGTGTTGTAATCATGGCTAATATATATTTATGGTATTATATAAAAATTGTGTTTCGATATGATATGAATAAGTTATGACATATTATTTGAGGGTAAAATAGGGAGGATGCTTGGTCTAACAGTGGTCTGAAGTAGCTTCATGTGGTAAAGTGATAGTTCTTAGTTTTTCATTCTTATTTAATATTGATGAAAGGTTATATAATGTGTATAAGGGTGTTACATGTTTTGGTTAAGCATGAAATTGATTATTGAGGTGATGGAGCAAGTTGAGTGAGGCTTAGTTATTGATTCCTAGAAGACCAAATCGGTAGTTTGAGAGATTGACTTTGTTGGAGGCCGTCCACTTGGATTTGGAAGGAAAATTAAGATGTTATAGAAATATAATGTATATTTATTCCCAATTTTTATGGTTTGTTTCATGATGATTTGATTTGATATGTCACCCAACTCAATTTTTAGAGAGGAATGATGTTTGTTTATTAGGATAGAATTTCTCTGGCTAGGAAATGGAGGTATGTGATGCAAGTAATTGATTATTTTATTATTGATATTATTTTTAGAGTGGATAGGGATGAATTTTGTTCATAGTGAAGGAACTTTGAGGTCTGGAAAGTGAAAAAAGGGTTCAAACTAGTTGAGTTTCTAAAACTTCTTTCTGGGTAGCTCAATTTGGTAAAGAGGAAAGTTGGTGTGGTTTTCACATATGGATGTTTGATAATATATATGTGATATAAAGGTATAGGGGATTCCAATGAATGGCTACATGCCAAAGTTGTGATGCTCTTGAGTGGTATTTATGCCCAAAGGTGAAGACATGGTCCTTGAATCAACTATTTTGAGAAGGATATGAGCCTTCTTGATAGAGTTATGTGAAATTTTATTGGTGTAAAATAATTAATGAGAATGGATGATGTTAATATGATATATTTCACTTTTATGAGGAATTTGGAAGCTTGAAAAATAATGGTTATGGTGTGTGTGGTTTTTAGCCATCCAAGTTATGGGGTTTTGAGCTTGTTTTGTGCTAGTTTGGTGCATTTAGGCATGGCCGACCTAAATGGGAAAAATATGAATGTTTTTATGAACTGTTTGGGATTTTATAAGATTAATTCATCAAACTAAAGGTTTATTAGTGGCATTCTTTGTGTTTAACATATGATAAGCGTATAAAAGTAAATTTTTAGTTCAAATTTGAATGAGTTGTGCATGGAGGTAAATTCGACACAAGAGAGAGAATAAAATATGTATGAAGGTATATTATCATAAAATATGAAGTGAGAAAAGGTCCGAATAACTCAAGAGATCATGTGTATAAGAGATAGAATCCAAATCAAGGCATGAACATCCATGTTTTAGCGAGTTGAAGCAATGAGAGTTTGAAGAAAGTGTGTGAGCTGAATTAGTGATCCCCATCAGTTGTGGAAGAAACAAAAATCATATATATTCATCTTCATATGGTTGATTTGGTGCATGATCATCTTAGGGTGTTGTAGCGTCCTTGTAGAGTTAATTTTTCACTAAAATAGGGGTTTGTGCTCCTTGTAGGGTTTGTGCTCTTGGTGAAGTTGATGTTTCACTAAATATATTTTCTTTATGTGATATAAGTAGAGTTTCAGTGGGTTTTCTTCCCCTTTATGGTTTCCCACTTATATATGGTGTTCTTGTTTCTTCTTCTTTGTTTCATGCTCTTGTGAATTCTTAATACAAAACTAATGTGCTCATATGATTATGAATGTTAAATGGATGAATGTATGTGATGGTAAATAAATAGGACTAATTCACCCCCTCAGTCCATTATGATTCCATCAATTGGTATTAGAGAATTTATTTGAGAATCAATCCTAACAACTTGGAGGAGATCCTAGAAATACAACATGGCTAAGAAAACAAAGAAATAGAATCAAGAATGTGACAGATATGACCAATAAGGATGAAGAAACCATAAAATGTCTTGATAGGTAATGGAGAATGCTATTTTATATTTGAGTTCAAAGGAAGAAGAATGTGCAAGATTGAAAAACAAGCCCTGTGATGTTTATATGCATAGCCAAGATGATCTTAATGAGTTTGTAATGGATCTAAAAAAATTAGATTTCCATAGGAAGGAGAACATCATTTTGAAGTATGAAATCAATGGTATCTCAGGATCTGTTATGACCAAAGAAGAAGAGAATCTCAAAAGAAAGGAAGCTATTCAAACCTGAAAGGTCAAAGGAGATGAAAAACCTAATCAACAAATCAAGAAGTTGGTCCTAGTTCCAAAGGAAGATAAGATGAAGGTGTTCATGGAAAGAAGGTCTATTGAAGGCATAATCTCATTAGATTGCCAAATGCAATGAGGTGTGAAATTTTTTATGGTTACTGTTATGCTTATAATGGTTTTGGTCAAAGTAAGGGATTTCAGGAAGTTTTTCATCTTTATGTACCCTTGGATAAATGGAAAAGACCATAAGAATGATCAGTCAAGAGATATGAAAGAGGTTATTTGTCATAAGTGTCATCTCAAGGGTCATATTGTAAGGTTCTACTCCCATGAATCATGTAGACAAGTGAAGAATATTGAAAATCTCAAAATAAAGAAAGTTTAGATGCCAAAAAGTTTCAAACGAGAATCGGTTTTAGTCAAGGTGAATGCTCAAAAGGAAGCTAAGGAAAAATCAAGCCCAAAACAATATGAAAAGAGGCCTTATCATGTAAATGAGGTCAATAATCTTGAGTCAAGGCTAAAGTAAATAATTTTCTGTGCTTGAGAAGTTGAGAAGGCTAGAAGTGTGGGATAATTCAATAGTTGTAAGGTATGTGATTTGATCCATCCATAAATTTGATTCCTTATTGTTGGTAGGTGTTTAAGATTGTGTGAGGTCTAGTTTATTAGGGTGTGTTCTTATTGTTTATCTAATTTCTATCTATATATCAAAGGTTGTGGTCAAGGTCTTTGAGTTGTGTTTATGAGTCTAAATATTGTAAATTGGTCTATTTATGGTGATAGTTAAGTCTTGATACTAAAATTATATCAAGTATGAAGGTTTTGTGTCAAATTAGTCTAGGTGTGTGTATCTCTAGGTGTTCCTATAAAGCATGAAAGTCTTGGTCTAATTCTCAATCTCATTAAAGTTTAGAAAAATTTTGGTTTCAGTATAAATGTTCTTTTTATTGTTTTGAGATGTATATGTTAAAAAGGTCTACAAATTCATTATCTATATATAGATATTTTATGTCTATGACACCATTAAGAGTTAACATTCCCTATTTTGTGAAGTACTAGTACAAGTGTTTCCATGCTTGAAGGACTGATGATGTCACTCAAGGTCATTTTATAATGATGCTTAAAAGTTTTTAATGTTGTCAAGTGTCAAGGTTTTGGTAAGGTTTGTGAGTGAATATTTAAAAATTGTCGGTTGTATATAATATGTATTATGGAGTATAGGTCCAAAGAGAGTATATTCTCTGTGTTAAGGCTCAACATAATCTATGTTAGTAATTTTTTTCAAGGCCTTCATTCCTTGTTCAAAGTGTCCAAGGAAAAAGGATATGTAATGATATTGTGTGAGTTATTCTTAGTTGATATAAGATCCTAAAGTATGATGTTGAGATATGTGGCATAAAGGTCAAGAGAGGTTGATTCTCATTATATGAAGCATGATATGTGTAAGTAATGATTTTTACATCATAATCAAATATCATCAAATCTATGTCTTTGTAAGAGAGTTTCTAAGTCTACATTGAATGTCTCAAATCCTGTAATGATATTTCATGCATGATTACAATATGTCAAGAGGGATTATGAAGAATAGAGGCTACATATATGGAGAGATTTTTAGAAGGATTTTTTCACTTTTAAAGACTCTTTGGATGAAATATTGGTTGTGTCAAATGTAAGTACTTAGACATGAGAAAGGTTCAGGATCAAATTATGTGGTGGTTAAAAAGAGCATTTACTCTATTTTAGCTAGAAGCTTGAATGAATTTGGATTTTTTGAGTTGGCTCTAGAAGTGCTAAAAATGATTCCATGGACAAGTATGTACTTTAAGTTGACTTGAATCGGGGTTAGATATTGACTTTGAAGTTAGAAGTTGATACATTTTTTTAAAGGTTTACAAATCAAAGTGTAAGGTCATTCATATCTCAATTCTACATGAAGTTTACTAATAGTCATGGTTTGATGCTCATGAAAATTTCAAAGGTATGATAGTAAGTTTTTTTATTATTGGTAAATAGTTTTTTGAAAGGGACTATACCCTTGTGTACAAAAGAGGGCCTAGAAGCCAGAATAGGAATGAGGACCAAAACAAAAAGGATCAAGATCCATTTGAGACATAGAAACCCCAAGCAGTCCAAGAGCAGTTACCCCAATGAAACAAACCAGAACGAACACTGCTGAAGAGCAACCAAAAAACAGCAAAAATATAGAGAAGCGCAGCAAGAGTATCCACAATTACTTCATGGTAGATTTTTTGATTCTGGTTTTGATATTCTGCCAAGAGGTGAACATAGCCAAAGTCGTCATGTGGGTAGAGTCAGTAACATCCAGCTATTCAATGGTCCTTTTGCTTTCCTCTTCCGTACCCCAAAGAGTTGTTGGAATTCACTGAGATTAGAGACACTGCAGACATGTTGCTCAATAAACTCTTCAATTGCATTAAAAATAGCCATATTATGATCATGGTGAGTCTTGGTCTTCCCTAAACGATTATCTAAGGAGTTAAAATTTTTGTATATGTCTTCAATCTGTTTATTATCAATGAAAGCCTCCTCCTCCATCTTTCTCTTACCTTTTCGCTTTGTCAAGTTTTTTACCTTTTCTTTCAGCAGCATCATGTCGGCTTCTAAGGCTTCTAGCCTTTTTTTGGAGCTCTCAATGTGTGCCTCCTATGAACTAGTACTACTAATATGCAAGAGGTTATGGGAAATTTCTAACTCCTAAGGAACATTCCCCACAACAGGGGTATCAAGGTTCAGCCTTCTAGAAGACCTAGTAACAGGTCTGGATGAAGTGGAAGCAAAGGGGGTGGGAGCAGAGGTGGGGGATGATAGAGGGAGCCGAGAAGGTAGGCAAGAGGGGTGACAGCAGTGGTGGTGGGGGCAGAAGGTGAAGAAATGGGGCTAGTGGTAGCTACGTTGGGCAGAGGAGGAACAGAGACAGGGGAGGAAGGGATACCAGGAGACCTAAGAAGACAAAGCTTATGCAACAAGAAGATGAGACCCTGATGCAACGAAACTGCACGTGTATGCTTTTGAAACTCCAAAATGGAGCGCTCAAGAGAGTTAAGCAGATAGTGAGGGAAGCATACCATGAAACTCCTGCGGAAGTGATTGAGGAATACAAGATGCTTAGAGGGCACAGTGACGAATCTCCCCTCCAAAGAAATGTAATGCACCATCATACAGGTGACCTTGTCAAAAGGTGGAGGGATAGAACTGACCTGCAGGCCCACCATGACAAAGATCAGCTTCTCATTACCCTCAACAAACTTTCTATCCTCAGTACCTCTGTCAATCCTTGTATTAAAAAAATGGTACACATCCATGCCAAGGCTAGTAGTCTCGGCTATTAACTCCTCAGTGATCGAAATCTTCTTCCCTCCATAATCCACAATGTGATCCTTCCAATCCTTTGCAAAATGAACAGAAATACTTTGGTCATGGCCCTGAATCTTCTCAATAAAATTAGTGATGCCTCCCTGGCTGAGAAGATTCCAAAGTTCTTCATTACTTTTCCATTCCGGATCCGCACTGGGCTCTATCTGGCAAGGGCTCCTCCCATTATCACCGTGCCTAAGTGCTTGCAAATAAAATTTTCAAAATCCTTATGAGGAGGTCTATAGCAGCCATAGATACCAGTCCGTCTTTCACTATTAATTTCCATGCAATGAGAATGATGACTAGGATAGCCATTTCTGCTCCCACGAATTTGAGTAACTCTTTGTTATGTACACAGGAAAATCTGCATGTGTGAACTTTAATCCTTTTAGAAGCCCACTCCACTCATCATCATCCTTAGTCTTGACTTGGAAATCCATAAAGTCCTGTTTAAAAGTTGTTAAGATCTCAATATTTCCCACATGCGCGTCTATATTCTTCGTATATATCCACTTTAAGGTCTCATTATACTTCATATAACCTTGATTACCCGTCAAGATTTGCTTGAGTGCTTTGTTTTAAAATCGGCACGTGTGGGATTTTTATTATTGTAGTTCCACTCCCAAAGCTCATATCTCATACCCGAATTTGCATGCTCATAAGTATCCACTTGTATGTTGCTTTGAATTTGTTCGGGCATGTTATCTTGATTATCCCAAATCATGTGATTAAAATTTATGCCATAATTAGCCAATGCATCTCGCCACCTTGTGACCCTCCCTGGTAAGTATGCTTGATCTGAATGTTATTGAAGGTTTGGCAAATAATTATGGATTCCAAGATGAAATCCTTGAGGTTCCAACTTGGAGGAGAACATTGATTTAGATGATTGATAATATTAAGTGAGTCCCCTTCAAGAATAAGGTTTTAGATATTATGAGTCTCGAGCAATTCTAAGACCCCATAAAGCGAGATAATGCTTCAAAAAATGATTAGTTTGAATTCCCATTTTTCCAAAGATACGTAACAATCAAACTACCTTTATGATCCTAAATCACTCCACCCCCACTTTGTAATTCTATGGTTACCCTTAGAGGCCCCATGAAAATTCAACTTATACCAGTTAAGATCAAGAGGATGCCAATGAATCAAAGATCTATCAATACTATTACCGGAATTATTCCAGAGATATTGTTAGCTCCAATCTTCTAGTGGGACAAGATATGTTCTTCATTTTCTGGATAACTCTTGTTCCTAGGGGGTTTAAATCTAGCAATATTTTCTTTAATATCATTAGAAATTTTACCAATACTGAGCTTAAAATTTTGTGTTTTATTTCTAAATATAATATCATTTCTATCTTTCCATATCCTCTAAATAATATGAGGAATAACCAGATTCCAAAGCCTTCTAATAACACAATGTTTATAGGGTGGGCTCCATTGGGTCCAGAGATGACTGAAATCCTTCGGAATCACCCAAAAGCTTTAAAATTAGAGAGGACAACACTCCATATTCTGGTAGCATAATCATAATGGATAAACAAATGACTGATATCCTTAGAGTCTTTTTTACAAAGATGACATCTATTAGGCATTATGAAACCCTTTCTTATCAGGTTGTCAGTGGTAAGAATTCTACCTCTAAGAGCCAGCCAAAAGAAAAAAATTATTTTAGGTGTTAACTCAGTCATCCAAATTCTACTCCATTTAAACTCAGTTTGACTATTGTCGAAGAAAGTATTATACCCAGTTTTGATAGAGTAGTCCCCATCAATATAATTACTCCAGACCAATTCATCCCTAACATTCAGCTGACTTAAGGGAATAAGAACTAACTGATCTTGAAGGGAGGAAATATTTTGTATCATATCATCTCTCTCCACAGAAAGTTTTTTCCATTTCTTATTGTTTCCATTTCTCTCAATATAATCCTTAATTCTAGTGCCATACTTATTTTCTAGACTGTCTTTGACCATCCCAAATCTGTCCATAAGGCTTCCATTAAATCAGTTATCCTCCCAGAATTTTATATCACAGCCATCTCCCACTTTTCATTTACTTCCTTGTTTAATGAAATCTCTACTCTTTACTAAATTATTCCAAAAATGGAACCATAGGGAAGGTGCTCATCATGAAGAAAAGAAAAGATAGCTTGTTGATTAAGGTATTTATCCTTAATTAAATCTATCCATGGTTGCTTCTCAAAAAGCATTCTCCAGCCCATTTTTGCAATGAGAGCCTCATTCATTTTCTTGATGTCTTTTATGCCCAGTCCTCCTATAGATTTTGGAGTAAAAACCTTATCCCAAGCAACTAAGTGAAATTTAAACTTCTCCTCCATGCCCTACCATAAGAATTTTTTCTGAATCCTCTCAATTCTTTCTCTAAAGGTAGAAGGGATCTTATAAAGAGACATGATATAGATAGGAAGATTTTGAAGAGTGCTTTTTATGAGCAGGCACTTACCAGCACTAGATAAAATGGTTCCTTTCCATCCAGCCATTTTTTTGAAATCTCACCAACAGATCATCCCACACCTTGTTAGAGACTTTTTAGTGTCGAGAGGGAGCCCTAAATAAGTAGCTGGAAGTGCACTTATTTTACTGCCCAAAATTTTAGCAATTTTAAGTTGTCTTTCCTCGGGAGTGTTGAAGAATAAAATGGAGCTTTAATCATAATTTATCTCTTGCCCGAAGTAGACTCGTAAAGTTGTAGAATATCCTTGATAGCCTTAGCTTCAATGATAGAAGCCAATAAAAGGAGGATTGTATCATCCACAAATTGCCGATGAGAAGCAACTTGACTAATGGAAGTGGGCTTTGAGCCTTTCAAAAGACCGTCAATGACTACTTTACAAATATTTCTACTAATCTGTCTACCATAAGAATGAAGATAAGGGGGATATGGGGTCCCCTGTCTTAGTCCTCTACTTCTTGTGAAAAAGCCCACTTTGGCTCCCCATTAACCACCACAGAGAATCGATCGTAGAGATACAAGCCGTAATGATTTTCCTGAATTTGTCTAGAAAACCAAATTTAATTAAGACTTTGTTAAGAAAAACCCAAGAGACCTTGTCAAAGGCTTTATTCATATCGAGCTTAATCACCATATTCACTTTTTTATTATTCTTCATAGAATGTATGGTCTCATGAACCCTAATCACTCCATCTTGGATAATCCCACCTTTAATGAATCCACTTTGTTTCCTTGAAATTAAATCATTCATAATGCATTGAAGCCTAGTAGCAATGATTTTGGTAAAAATTATGTAGATAGCATTCACAAGGCTGATGGGTCTGAAATCTTTGAAGGTATGCTAGTAAGTTGTTGCAAAGAAAAAGTAATACTAAATCTCCGTGCCTTTGGAAATATATCAAGTGAGTGTAATTGTATAATGTTCCATCAAGTATAGTAGATAAGATATCTAAAAGGAGGCATGTGTAGTCTCTATGAAGAATAAATAAGTATGTGAAT
Organism: Taxus wallichiana var. yunnanensis; assembly: GCA_018340775.1. Taxonomy (NCBI): domain Eukaryota; kingdom Viridiplantae; phylum Streptophyta; class Pinopsida; order Cupressales; family Taxaceae; genus Taxus; species Taxus wallichiana. The sequence goes on along the minus strand of CM031234.1, from coordinate 185,431,178 downwards.
ATGTATCTTAAGCCTAGGTATGTTCTTAAGTTCATCCATGATGTGACATCATAAAGTTAAGGTGTTCATCATTATTTAGAGGTCAAGATTGAAGTATTTTTACACTTTCAAATATTTCATAGAGGGTTTCAGTAGTGTATTAAAGTTTGTTCATCATATTAAAGTACTAATTCATGCTTTAATATATTCAAGTAGTCATGTGACACAAAGTGTTTGAAATATGTCTTGAAGGATTTAGAATATCAAGTGTATCTTAAGGAATGCTCAAAATGTGTGAATGATTGTCTTGATTGAAAATAATGGATCTTTCAGCTAACTAATATATCTTAGTGTGATGAAAAGGGAAAGGTTTGGTGATGGTATTCAAATATCAATACTTGTACAAAGGTGTGAAGAAAAGTGTAGGGTTACAGTTCCATGGGGAGTAAAGTGTGTTAAAAGGATTCATCAAGTAATATTGATTGCTCTATGTTTTCTTCAAATAATATGGTTGAAAAGGAGTGAAGAGAAAAATTCTACTGAAGTATCTAAAATTCAAATGAAGCATGAAAAGGATTTGTGCAAAGGCTTGAGGAATGTGTTAATATTTTTGAGGTAGTGCTTCATCATCAAGTGTAGTTTGAGACAAGGAATTTCGAGTCTTGGTACTAGTGTCATGAAGTTCTCCAAAGTGTTTTGAAAAGTTTGAAGTCAACTCAAATCCTATGACAAAGGTCTGTATGACTCGAGAAGGATGAGATGATCAGAGTAGAGTAGTGGTAATTTTTTAGTTCATAAGTCCCTGGTTCATAAATGATTATTATCAAGGAAGAATAAGTTGGTCTCATCAAGGTTTGGATCTACCAATGGGATGTATCTCTATGGATATAAATTATGCTAGTAAGCTTTATATTCAGTTCTTCAATCATGATTTATTCTTAATCTTATGTGTGTGAATTTTTTTCTTAAAGTCTCTAATGTGTCAACAAAACATTGTAAAGATGTGAGAATAATTTCAAGGATGATGTCAAGAAAATTCTTTTGAAGTTGATATGTGTAAAGGGAACTTTTTACCTATGTGTGAACCATTGTAGAATGGGGTATGTAGATTGAAGCAGATGTCTTTAAGGTATTTTACACCATGGTGTAGGTATATGTGGTTCTGTCAAGTGCTTTGAATTGAGAAATTTTGTTAAATGCTTTCAAACACCAAGAAGTCTATGTATAGTGTGAATGAGGTATGTAGTGGTGCATAAGGACAATGTTCTCTTTTCATGAAAGGAGTGAAATGCATCAAAAGGTGGATCTATAGGTTTTTAATGCTTTTATAGGAAGGGGATCTATTAAGGTTCTAGATTTAAGTTCTTAGGAATCTCAGAGGAGCTTTAGGACTGTATTGAAGTGTTTGATCCACATTCATAGATTGAAATCAAGGTAAGAACCTCAAATTTTGTTATTTCAGTTAGCGATGGATGGAATGAATCCAGGGGGTATAAGGTGATATGTCATGTTGAGTTTTATATTTTAGATCTTGGATAATTTGGTTAAAAAGGTATTGAAGATGAGGTTTAGGGCATATGGCCCTAAATGATGTTTTGTTTTCCTTGAAGGCAGAATTTATGTTTTGAGCTTGAACAAGACCTAGAGAGAGATGTATGGTTGAGATGGAGAAAAATTGTGGATAGTATCAGTTTAGGGGGAGGTTTTTATGGCTCATTTTAGTTCCATGGATCATCATTTTTCTGATGTTAAGATCGAGAAGACAAAGATTTATTTCTTGGGGGATCTATTTGAGTCAAGTAAGTTGTGTTTTTGCATTATTTCATTGTATTTTGTCATGAGTTGTATTTTTCCATGTATTTTTTCATTTTATGCTTTGTAATAGATTTCAAAGGGGAGAGAAGTATCATAAAGTTGGAAATGAGGACTAATAGGTGTGTTGGTCTTGTTGGTTGCCATCAATGTTTCTAAAGGTGGTTGTCATCAATGACAAAGGGGAGATTTTTGGCCATTGTGTGTTAGTGTTTTCATTGATGTCAAGTCCATTGATGGAAAATGGTGTTATGAGGTCATGTGTTTCTTCACATGGTGTTCGTTAAATGTCAAGTATGAAGGTTGATTTGTATTGTCCAAGTTTGGTGAGTTCCATGTTGTCCTGGAACATGATTTAGAGTGTATTGTCATGGAATGAGTCCTCAAAAGTTGAGTGAATGTTTTCATGAGATCATGCATTATCCAAATTGCATGCCAAAGGTGTCTATGAGTCTTCATGATGTCACATGGTATTCTAGAATGTGATTTTGGGACAAAAGTTGACCTTCTAATGCTCATTATGGGATCGTACTTTGCATGGGTACATGAGCTCTTTTTAATATATTTATAGGTTAGTTATGAAGGTTTCAAACAACTAATGAGGTGGGTGGTTTGATTGTCACATTTTTATGAATGATCGTTAAGAATGTAAGTTGCATTGAAACCCTAGCTAAAAGTGACTTGGAGAAAAAGTGGTATCTTGATCTTGTATTGATTTATTTTTCCAAAGTGATGATTATAGGTATTAGAGGAATCCTCCATATTTCCAAAAATTTTAATTAGAGAATGGGACTCTATGGGGCCTCAATTGAAAATGATTATTTTTGAAGAAGTTTAGTTTGTGGAAAATTTCTCAAAATAACGTGATGAATGTCTTCTTCTTTGGCTCTTATGAATGCTTAATACAAAACTAACTCATATGATTATTAATGTTAAATGGATGAATGTATGTGATGGTAAATAAATTTAAAGTTTCATAGAACTAATTCACCCCCTCTGTCCATTTTGGGTATTAGAGAAGTTCTTTGAGAATCAATCCTAATAGCTTGGAGGAGATCCTAGAAATACAAGATGGCTAAGAAAACTAGTATATAGAATCAAGAATTTATAAATATGACCAATAAGGATGAAGAAACCATAAAAATTCTTGAGATTTAATGGAGAAGGCTATTTTATATTTGAGTTCAAAGGAAGAGGAATGTAAAAGATTGAAAAACAAGCCTCGTGATGTTTATATGCATAGCCAAGATGATCTTAAATAGTTTCTAATGTATCTACAAACAAAATTTGCATAGGAAAGAACTATCAGTTTAAAGTATGAAATCAATGGTATCTCATGTTATGACCAAAGAAGAAGAGTTAGATATTTAAACTTCTCAAATGATGAAAACCTAATTCAAGAATGCCTAGTTCCAAAGGAAGATAAGATGAATGCTGGAAAGAAGGTAATGAAGGCAAATCTAATAGTGCTCATATGTTACTATTATTAATGGTTTTGGTAAATGGATGAATGTATGTGATGGTAAAAAATTTAAAGAGGTTATTTTCGTAAGATGAATGTAAGGGTCAAAAAGGTTATCTCAAGGGTCAAATTGCAAGGTTATAATGAATCATGTAGACAAGTGAATAAGGTTGAAAATATCAAAATGAAGGAAGTTTGGATGCCAAAACATTTGAAATGTGAATCGGTTTCAAAGTAGAAAGGTGAATGATGGAAAAATAAATGAAAATTTTCCTATCATGTAAATGTCAATAATCTTGATCAAGGGTTAAAGTGAATGAGAAGTTGAGAAGGCTAGGAGTGTGGGATAAATTTAAAGGTATGTGATTTGATCCATCCATAAATTTTATTCCTTATTATTGGTAGGTGTCTAAAATTGTGTGAGGTCTAGTTTATTAGGGTATGTTCTTGTTGTCTATCTTATTTCTATCTATCTATCAAAGGTTGTGGTAAAGGTGAACATTCTTGGAGTTATGTTTATGAGTCTAAATATTATAAATAGGACTATATATGATGATAGTTAAGTCTTGATACTCAAATTATATCAAGTATGAATATTTTGTGTCAAAGTAGTCTAGGTGTGTGTATCTATATATGATCCTATAAAGCATGAAAGCCTTGATCTAGTTCTCAATCTCATTAAATTTTATCAAAAGTTTACTTTCAGTATAAATGGTCATTTTATTGTTTTGAGATGTATATGTTAAAAAGGTCTACAAATTCATTAGCTATACGTAGATCTTTTATGTCTATAAGACCATTAAGAGTTAACATTCCCCTATTTTGTGAAGTACTAGTACAAGTGTTTCCATGCTTGAAGGATTGATGATGTCACTCAAGGTCATTTTTAATGATGCTTCAAGTTTTTTAATGTCGTCAAGTGTCAAGGTTTGGGTAAGGTTTGTGAGTGAATATTTAACAACTTTCAGTTGTATATAATATGCGTTACAGAGTATAGGTCCAAAGAGAGTATATTTTGTGTGTTAAGGCTCAACATGATCTATGTTAGTACTTTTTTCAAGGCCTTCATGCCTTGTTCAAAGTGTCCTAGGAAAAAGGATATGTAATGATATTGTGTGATTTCTTCTTAGTTAATATAAGAGCCTTAAGTATGATGTTGAGATATGTGGCATAAAGGTCAAGAGAGGTTGATTCTAATTATATGAAGCATGATATGTGTAAGGAATGATTTTTACATCATAATGGAATATCATCAAATCTGTGTATTGTAAGAGAGTTTCTAAGTCTACATTGAATGTCTCAAATCCTATAATAATATTTCATGCATGAGTATAGTATGTCAAGAGGGATTATGAAGAATAGAGGCTACATATATGGAGAGATTTTTAGAAGGATTTTTTCACTTTTAAAGACTCTTTGGATGAAATATTGGTTGTGTCAAATGTAAGTACTTAGACATGAGAAAGGTTCAAGATCAATTATGTGGTGGTTGAATAAAGCATTTATTCTATTTTATCTAGAAGCTTGAATGAATTTGGATTTTCTGAGTTAGTTATAAGAAGTGCTAAAAAGGACTCCATGGACAAGTCTATACTTAAAATTTACTTGAATCGGGGTTAGATATTGGCGGTAAAGTGAAGCTAGAAGTTGATACATTATTTTAAAGGTTTACAAATAAGTGTAATTTCATTCATAACTAAATTCTACACGAAGTTTACTAATAGTCATGCTTTGATGCTCAAGAAAATCTCAAAGGTGTGCTAGTAAGTTGTTGCAGAGTCAAAGTAAGACTAAATATCCCAGGCCTTTGGAAATATATCAAGTGACTTTCATTTTATAATGTGCCATCGATACAGTAGATAGGATATCTAAAAGAAGATGGAGGCATGTTCAGTCTCTATGAAGACTAAATAAGTATGTCAAGATGTATCTTAAGCCTAGGTGTGTTCTAAAGTTCATCCATATTGTGACAACATGAAGTTAAAGTGTTCATCATTCTTTAGAGGTCAAGATTGAAGTATTTTTACACTTTCAAAGATTGCATAGAGGGTTTCAATAGTGTATTAAAGTTTTGTCATCATATTAAAGGACTAATTCATGCCTTAATATATTCAATTAGGAATCGACAAAATGATTGAAATATATCTTGAAGGATTTAAAGTAGCAATTTTATCTAAAGTAATTCTCAAAATGTGTGAATCATAGTATTGATTGAAGATAATGGATCTTTAAGCTAACTAATATCTCTTATTGTGATGAAAAGGGAAAGGTTTTGTGATGGTATTCAAATCTCAATACCTGTAAAGAGGTGTGAAGAAAATTGTAGGGTTACAACTCTAAGGGGAGTAAAGTGTGCTAAAAGGATTCATCAAGTATCATTGATTTATCTATGTTTTCTTCAAAGAATATGGTTGAAAAGGATTGAAGAGAAAAAGTATACATAAGTATCTACAATTCAAATGAATCAAGAAAAAGATTTGTGCAAAGGATTAAGGAATGTTTTAATATTTTTCAAGTGGTGCTTCATCAAGTGTAGTTTGAGACAAGGAATGTCAGATTTTTGTACTGGTGTCATGAAGCTCTCCGGTGTTTTGAAAAGTTTGAAGTCCTCTCAAATCCTCCGACAAAGGTGTGTATGACTGAGAAGGGTGAGATGATCGGGAGAAGAGTAGTGGTAATTTTTAGTGTCATAAGTCCCTAGTTTGTGAATGATTATTATCAAGGAAGAATAAGTTGGTCTCTTCAAGGTTTGGATTTACCAATGGGATGTATCTCTATGGATATAAATTATGCTAGTAAGCTTTTTATTCAGCTAGTCAATGATGATTTATTCTTAATTTTGTGTGTGTGAATTTTTTTCTTAAAGGCTCTACTATGTCATCAAAACATTGTAAATATGTGAGAAGAATTTCAAGGATGATGTCGTGAAAATGCTTTTGAAGTTGATATGTGCAAAGGAACTTTTTACCTATGTGTGGACCATTGTAGAATGGGGTATGTAGATTGAAGCAGATGTATTTAAGGTATTTTACACCATGGTGTAGGTATATGTGGAGTCTGTCAAGTGCTCTAAATTGAGAATTTTCTATAAATGTATTCAAACACCAAGAAGTCTGTATAGTGTGAACAAGGTCTATAGTTGTGTATAAGGACAAGGTTCTCTTCTCATGAAAAAGGATTGAAACGCATCAAAAGGTGGATCTATAGGTTTTTAATGCCTTTATAGGATGGGGATATATTGAGGGTCTAGATTTAAGTTCTTAGGAATCTCAGAGGATCTTTAGGACTGTATTGAAGTGTTCAATCCACATTCACTGATTGAAATCAAGGTAAGAACCTCAAATTTTGTGATTTCAGTTAACGATGGATGCATTGACTACGAGGGGAGGGTATAATGTGATATGTCATGTTGAATTTTAGATTTTAGATCTTGTATAATTCAGTTAAAAAGGTATTGAAGATGAGGTTTAGGGCACATGGTCCTAAATAATGTTTTGTTTTCCTTGAAGGAAAAATTTATGTTTTGAGCTTGAAAAATACCTAGAGAGAGATGTATTGTTGAGATGGAGAAAAAATGTGGACCATATCAGTTCAAGGGGAGGTTTGTTGTGGCTCATTTTAGGTCCATGGATCATCAATTTTTTGATGTTAAGGTCGAGAAGATAGAGAGTTATTTCCTGGGAGAGCTATTTAAGTCAAGTAAGATGTGTTTTTACATTATTTTATCGTGTTTAGTCATGATTTGTATTTTTCCATGTATTTTTGTCATTTTATCCTTTGTAATAGATTTCCAAATGGGAGAGAAGTATTATAAACAAGGAAATGAGGAATAATAGGTGTGTTGGTATTGTTGGTTTCCACCAATGTTTCTAAAGGTGTTGTCATCAAAGATAAAGGGGGATATTGTTGGCCATTGTGTGTTAGTGTTATCATTGATATCAAGTACATTGATGGAAAATGGTGTCATGAGGTCATGTGAGTCTTCATGTGGTGTTAGTCAGATGTCAAGTATGAAGGTTGATTGGTATTGTCCAAGTTTGGTGAGTTCCATGTTGTCTTAGAACATGATTTAGAGTGTATTGTCATGGTATGAGTCCTCAAAAGCTGAGTGAATGTTTTCATGAGGTCATGCATTTTCTGAATTACATGTCAAAGGTGTTAATGAGTATTCATGATGTCACATGGTTAGTTCATTGGGTGTCATGGTTGAGTCAGGTCATTTTAGGCCTATTCCTAACCTTAAAGCATGCAGAATGAGATGGAGGTACACTATTTGGAGCTAATTATTCATGGTGGAGCATGGTAATAGTGTTTTGGTAGTGTATATGAGGTGTATGATTATTTTTATGTCATTTATCAAAGGTTTGGTCGTGTTTCATGGTCCTTAGGAAGCAAGCAGGTGAAGAACATGCAAGTTGGCATAGGTAAGTATTAATGGATATAGAATTTCAAACTTATATGGATTGTGGTGAGAATGGATAGTTAGAGGAATTTATCAAGATGCTTAATGATAAGTTTCATTTCATATTGAAGAATATTTTTTAAGATACATCATTTTTGGTAAAATTGGGTATTCTAGAATGTGATTTTGAGGCAAAAGTTGACCTTTTGGTGCTCATTTTGGAGCTTGTGCTTTTCTTTGGTACATGAGATATTTTTAATATATTTATAGATTAGTTATGAGGGTTTCAAACAACTAATAATGTGGTTTGATACTCAATTTTTATGAACAATCATTAAGAAGGTAAGTTGCATTAAGACCCTATATAAAAGTGACTTGGAGAAAGAGGTATACTGAGATGCTTCATGACAAGTTTTATGTCAAATTGAAGAATATTTTTTAAGATACATCAGTTTTGGTAAAATTGGGTATTCTAGAATGTGATTTTGGGACAAAATTTGACCTTATAATGCTCATTATGGGTTGTGTACTTTGCATGGGTACATGCTCTCTTTATAATATATTTATAGGTTAGTTATGAAGGTTTCAAACAACTAATGAGGTGTGTTGGTGCTCAATTTAATCTCTCCCTTTTTGTTCAAAATTTCTCATTCCACATGGTTTGAAGTATTCTTTGTCTCCCTATATGGATGCGTCAAAGATTTATCCTTCATTTGATTACCATTATCAGTCCTTTCCTTGGGTCGTGGATCACATTGAGTCTAGTTTTTACTTACAATCTTCATCTCCATGGGGAAATTTTTTTCTTGTTGGTTGTTTTCCATGATTGTCTCCATGGTAAATCATGTCCCAACATACGTGGATACGTAGTCCTTTTTGATTAGATGCAGCTCGGTGAGTCTTTTTTCAAACTCGTCACTTTTGTTACATTTTTAAAAATTCCAAATTGGTCCCGTGGCCCCGATAGTATATAATGTGCTATTAAAAATATGAAGTGACAGGAGAATTTCTTACTTTGACCCTAAAGATGGACATGTGTCTATTTCTCAAGTTAAAATCGAGGAGGTGGGTCACCGAAGTATTTTGAAGATTTTTGAGTTTTTGTGGAAAGGAGAAAAGTTATGAAATGATCTCGAAACTCCGCGGGGATAAATTAATGTCACATGTTTGAGTCAAAGCATTGAAAATTCAAAGTGGGGAGGCATGTTAGAGGAGTACTTTGGAGATTGTAAGCTCTATTTTGAAATGAATAAAAATCATAAATGTGAACCGCAACTCATTTGGGGCCCACATCAAAAGTTAGAAGTGGAGAGGTGGGTCACCGAGAGCATTTTGAAGATTTTTGACCTGCCTCAACTCAAATCTTTTCCATGTGGAGGGCTTGCGCTCATTGGAGGATTTGCCTCTTGGTATGATCTTTGAAATTTTGCTAAGGAGACAAGTGGAGGTTTCCGCTGGCTCTGCTCACACTTAGAATTTTCAAGCGCCCGATGCAACTTTATTAATCCTGGTACACGTGGAAGGATCGTGCTTATTTGAGGACCCGCCCGACCTTTACTTTTGAAAGAGTGCCAAAGAGACACATGGAGGTTTTTGTTGGCTTCTCTCTATACTTAGACTTCTCAAGCAACTTTCTTAAGCCCGTGACACATGGAGGGCATGCGTTTGTTTGAGGACCTATCCCTTAACTATACTTTTGAAAGAGCACTAAAGAGAACTTGGAGGTCTCCACTAGATCCTCCCATACTTAGACTTTTCAAATGTTTGGTGTAACTTTTGGACCCTAGACACGTGGCACCTTCTACTAGTCCTTAAAATCTTTTAAATTTTTTTCAAAAAGGCTGAGACACGTGGAGATCCTACACTTTTTGAGGTCCCACCTCTAGACTTCTTCTTTGAAGTTACATTGAATGACATGTGGAAGATTCTTTTGGGCCTTCCCATACTCTAAATTTTCATAAACTAGTGTAACTCTCTAGGGTTTTGAACATGTGGAGGGCCCACGCTCATTTAGGAACCTACCTCACGGAATTCACTTTGCGGTTGTGCAAGTAGACACAAGGATGTTTCTACTAGCTCCTCTTTGCACCTAGATGACTTGAACTCACAGTGCATGAATAAAAATATCCATGCGAGGGCACTCATTTCTCAATGTGTATTCTCAAAGTTAAAAAGGATTGCTTTTAAATCAAGCCATATGGAGCCACTTGGAAAATGATTAAAAAGAGGATTTATTACATGACGAATAAAATAATGATTAAGAATACTATAAAAAATTACGATATGGCATCCCAATCATAGTTGAGGGTCCGATAAACATGACTAGTTCATAATTTATCCACTTGACATCTTTGGGTGTAAATCTAATAAACATCACTTTATGGAACAAACTTGTAGTAAACAAAGGATTCCTTGAATATTCTTCTTGGGGGAATTTTGGATGAGTGAGCAAGTGAAATGTATAAATGCAATGAGAATACTCTTGCATAGGGGGTTAAATTTTCTCGAGAGATTTTGAGTGAAAATCATTTTTCCTAAGAGACCGTATGAGAAACCTATTTGTTTTCCAGTGTTTTAGATTCAATCACGTCAAGGTGGTTGCAAGTGTACAACCATTGACAAGCTCTGAGATTGTTCAAAAAACTTTCCCCGCCGATGAATCTAATGAACCTCAAATAAATTTGTGTTGATAATGAGTATAATTGTGTTCATTGTTATCTCATTATGTTTTCAAATAGTTTTTCGTATTCTTGTTGCAATACTATGTTAAAATCTATCTGGGTCACATAAGATCTCATTCGTGTGTTAGTATTATGGAGTTTACAACTTCATTATGAGAAGAGCCTTCATCCTGGTAATGAAATAAACAATTTAAAATCACTTTACGCTCACTATGTTGATAAAGATTTCTTTGTAAGCCTATGAGTGTATCTTAGGCATGATAAACTAGGGATTTATAATGTTTAATTGAGTCTTTAACACAATCCTTTGTGTTGAATTCTTGAAGAATGTGTGAAACCGTGCATCTCTGGGCATCCATTGATACACACCTTCTGGTTGAAGGAATATTTTGGTTATTCTAAAGAATTTTGTCTATGATTTTTACAATTTATGTGAGGCTCTCAAAGATCTGGTATAATCAACTCTATCTTTCTTAACTTCCCACCAAGAAATTTATCAAACAATGAATCCTACACAAACTACCCTTGCTTGTCTTTGTGTATCCACAAATGAACAAATTCCATTGCCAAAATATGCAGGGACAATCAGGATTTTATCATTGTCTTTAGTAACCCGAACCTTGCCTAGGAAACATCTCCACTCTCTAGTGTGACAACTCATGAGATTTAGATTGTGTTGCATTGATCATATTTCCTTAGGGTTCTCATTAACATTTTGCAGAGAAGGATCTCTTGATGTCCTTCACCAATACAATTTACAGAATGGGTCCTCTCACCTTGGTTGAAGGCACAACCTAAAGTAGTGAGGGTAGATCAAACTCTCAATGAGGTGCTATCCACTTCTTCAACTCCCGAGTGACAAAGATCCAAACTTAATCCCATCCCTGGCTACAAAACAACTCATATCATGGTTCATCTGTCTCTAACCATTTTTCTATTTTTGTGATGTTGCTCGACCCTCATGGGAGAATCAATTTTGATATCAACACCAAAGTGACACCATTGTGAGAGAGTGTTTGAGCACCAAGACTTATTTGTGTGGTAACAAAACCAAATTGGTGCCATTTCGAGGAGTATTTGATCACTGAAACTTATTTTTGCAATAACAACACCAAATTGGCATCGTTGCCGGGGAGTATTTTAGCACTGAAACTTATTTGTGTGGAAACAACACCGAAGTGGCACCATTTTTGGGACATATTTTTACAAATCTGTACACATGTCTACTTGGTTAATGTTTCTTACATGATTTAAGTTCAAATATGTTTCTTAAATGTCATATTTTGCTGAGATCTGTAATATTTGTGTAAAATTACAAGTCCATTGTGCAAGATTTCTATTTTTGAGTGGTTATTGCACTAAATTTACATCAATAGTGATAAATGTGGGTAAAGGAGGGTCGGATTTACTAATCTTTGTAGAAATTAAGCATTAATAGACACTTGGCAAGTTACTTATGTTGCATCTCGCATAAATAAGGTGAAAATCATTAGTGGTGACTCTATATTGAATTAAAGTTTTGATGATTACGTTGTCTTAACTTGTGTCAAGTGAAAATTTTCATTAATCTATGCAAATCTGGAGGGAATAAGATCTCTCTTCACCAAGGACCCTACTAGGAAGTTACTTCCAGAGCTAAGAAAATCAAATTTAGAAGGAAAACAAGTCTGTAAAGTTGTTGGAGATCAAGAATCAAAAAGGGAGATATCTGTCCTGAAGGGTGATCAATCTAATATTGAATATTACCATACGTCTTCAAGTGATTTTGAACCAAGTAATATTTATATAAATTTGAGTTCTCCTACTGGAGAGGGGCAATCATTTATGTCTAAAAAGTGTACTTCTTAGTTTTCCCATGTTTCTTCCAAGGTTGATAGGGTTTTCCAAGAATCTAGGTCATTAGAGAATATCTATTTTCAAATCTATACTCTTGTGCTCCAAAGAACCCCTTGTTCCCTATCATTCTGTTTCTCTTGTAAGATCACCTCCTCAAGGAAATATGGCCCAACCTCCACCTATACCTCCTTTTGTTGTCAACACTTTTGGACCTATAGATTTCAAAGGTATGGATGGATATCCTAATATGGTGCCACAAGATGTCAGAAATAGGTTGCCAAAATTTCAAGGAAATAATGCCATCACTGGTGACCAACATTTAAAACTCTTTGTCAATATGATGGAAGATTTTGAAATTGATTTTGAAGACGTGTATATAAAACTATTTATTCATACTCTTGAGGAGGATGCACGTGACTGGTACGAGGCTTTACCATATAATTCAATAGATTCATGGATTGAGATGAAACGATCCTTTAGATTGCAATATGGGGATAAGACAGATCCCAGGTTCCTTTTATCTGAATTTGAAAATGAAAATAAAAATCCAAATGAATCCATCCATGACTTCAATACTCGGTTCAATAAGACCCTGAATAGGCTACCTGTAATCCTAAGGCCAAGTGATGTGTCTTGTTTGATAAAATATTATGATGCTTTGGATAAAAAGGTTGCTTATTACTTAAGAGATAAGAACCTGGGAACATTGAGGTAGGATTTTACCATGGCCTTACTAATACAAAATAACATCAAAGTAGTTAGAAAGCCTACTAAGAGAGAGGGTGTCAAGTTGATCAATCCTAAAAAGCCTTAGTCAAGCAAGGCGGAGGATCCGGAAGAGGTTGTAAAAACTTTGGATGGAGTAGTTAAAGAGATATCCTATAAGTCGCGAGTAGAAAAAGGGATAGGTCAAAGTTCCTGTGGTCAGCACAAGCCACATGGTCAAGAGATCAAGAAATCACCCCCTGAGGTGATCACATACCAGATGACAGAGGAAAGGGCCTATGGGATCAAGAAATAGAACAGCTCAACCACGGGAAAATAGATTGGTTCCCGATCCCTTAGATGCCATGGTTACTACTGTGGAGGAGGCTGATGTTATCAAGTGGTGTGATAGGTTTTTCTTACCATACTCCCCATGTGATGTAGATCAAGAATTTGAGAAAGTAGATGATGATGAGATGTATGATGATATGTACATGATGGAGATCCCTGTGAACTCATAGTAGGGGCCAACCTTAACTAAATTGATAAGTGCGTAACTATCAAGATTTTTGGGATTATGTCCACCGGGTATTTCCTCTTCCTCCCATTAATACTTTTTAAATTGATATGGTGTAAGCATTTGATCTACCTAATCATGATTTTGAATACTTAAGGGCCCTAATGATTAAAAAGTATGATGGGGAATTCTTTTGAAGAAGATAGGCAAGCTGTTAATGAATGCATTAGTTACTCAACAGAAAGAATATAATACCGAAGTAAGGTTGTCAAATGGGGAGAGCCACAAACCAAGCTAGAAGTTTGAGTTCTTACCAATATCCCAAAGGAAACCCTTAAGAAAGATACATCTGGAAAAGGCCTAATTACCCCAAATAAAACTGGTACTCCTAACCATGCCCAAATACTGAAAGCTCCCATACTATCAGAAGAAGTTGTGAATCTTCCTTCTAATAATGCCCTACCCAAATATATTCCTTATGACATAGCCCAAATATTAATCCAAATCAAATTCATTGTTCACATTGTTGAATTACTTAGAATTCTGAGCATATGAAAAGGGAATTTGAATATTTGGGATGTAAAGAAGAGAAAATTACCCAGGGAAAAAGTGTTAATAATATAGAGGTTCCTCCCATTATTGCAGAATCAGAAATACCACAAGTATTGGAGGAACCAGGAGAATCACCTGAGGTGTATTTGGGAACTTCTCTGGTTGAATCTCAGCTTAATGTGGATCCATTTTTTACCACTTTGATTATTAAAGATAGGTTGGTACATAATTGCATGTTTGATTCAAGAGCCTCATGTAATGTAATGCCTCTTGAGGTCATGAATGAGTTAAATATCAAGGTAATAATAAATTTTGGGAAATGTACTGCTATGGATTCAAGAGAAGTGCCAGTAGTTGGGTATGTCAAGGGATTAGTAGTGCAGTTGGTAACTTTTCCAGAAAGTTCTTAGCCATGAATGTGGTTATTGTGGACTATCCTACCAAATGGGGATGTTATTGTCCAGAAAATGGGTAGCTAGTGTGGGTGGAAGTGTGCAAATGGACATGTTGTATACAACCATACCAATTGAAGGGAGCCTTGTTAAGTTGTATGGTGAGAAGAAAATTTTATATCTCATTGAGGACCCTAACAATGCTTCTTATGAAGTATTGTATGCAGACATCGATGTCAAAAAATTTGTGGGTTATGTTGATTTTAAGGAGCATAAAATTGATGAGTGCAAGTATCTGTTAGTGCATAATCATAGCACCCCTGAGTGCCTGTAACTAGATGAGTTGGGACTCTCATTGTGGGACCTTGTGAGTTGAGAGAGCTCTATGAATTAAGACTAGTTCCTATTCCTCTGTTCAGGTGCATACAAATAAATTTGTAGAGGATCTACTGTAAAACCTAATATATCTTACCAAAGAGACATGGTTGATAAGATACGAAGAAAATAAACCTAAGATATCAAGGTGATACACCAAAGGAAGGTTAAACACCTATTTTGTAATTGAACACGGACCATAGAAATGCAATACTACTAACATACACAGATAACCGAACTATAATGAAGGAAATAATGAACACATGAAAGGGTTGAGAATCATCCATAGAAATATATTATTTCTCCATAGTTGATACAATACACTACCATAGCCAAGAGGAAATTTTTTTTATTGCAACTCAAATGGGAGGTTCAAAAGCTCCAAAAATTCTCTTGCAGACAAGGGAAGAAGGGAGGGCATAAAACAAAACTGTCCAACCCTTTACAAAGAGTTAAGCTCCTTCTTTTATAGATGCAACATAGAGAGAAGAAGGAGAGAGGTAGGAAAATTAATTTTAAATTCAACTATCGGCCATCAATTCCCCCTGTAACTTTTCCTATAATCTGTCGAGTATGCCGCTCTATGTCTGTTTAGCATGTTGAAGAAGGAAGAACAACGAATCAAATATGATCTGATCTGGTTGTTAGAGAAAATGGATTACATATTAATGGTGTGAATATTTTTCCCATTTTTTACCCAACTAACTTCATCAAAATTAAAGTTTCAGGTTTCCATGGCATAGACGAGGTCGAGACCTTTCCAATGGTTCCAAATTTGTTGAGTTTCAAGCATTGTGTAGAAAGATATGTCTATTTGAATGTTTGCGTTGGGTCCATACAAAAATGGCACAAACCAGCTTAGCGAGAATGTGTTCGCGGGCCTAAAATTTACTTTCCCCCCACCTTTTAGCACAAAAATACAAAACTACAAAATTTTCCCTGCAGCCCCGTAATTCATTTTTTGTCAAAAAATCATCTTCAGGCCTATCGGTCCTCATTTTCTATTTGGTCAAAAAATCACTCCAAGGCCCACTGACCCTCATGTGATTTAGGCCTAATACATGGCTCCTTGGGCATTGGTGGAGGTGCGGGTCATTTTTATACTTTATGTTTCTTGGGAATGAAGCCCAAAAGTAAAAATTACCTTTGGTGACCCTCTTTGACTTGGAACATGGCCACGTGGAGGGTTGGCGCTTGTTTGGGGACCGCTTTTGAATTTTTCTTTTGAAGTTGCATTGGGCTAACACATGGCTCCTTCCGTGGCTTTGCTTTGTTCCTTTATGTTTTTGACTAAGTCTTTTTGTTTAGTGGGGCCATATATCTGACCAAGGACACGTGGAGGCTTGGCACTTCTTTGAGTCTCCACTTTGGGTTGTGCCTTTGAATGTGTGCCATTAAGACACGTGGCACCTTCCACCTACACTTTTATACTTAACCAATTTGGGCCCACTTTCCATTTGACCTTTGTTGACCCCTGGCCATGTGGAGGGCTGACACAAGTTTGAGTCTTCTTTTTTAGTTTAGCCCTTGGAGATGCGCCGATGAGGCACATGGAAGCTTCCACTGATTCCTCCATACTTAGCCAATTTTGGGCTCGTTCTGAATCATTTGTAGAGCCCGAAGACTTCAATTTTTATCCATTTCTTTTCCTTTGAGCCTTTGGTTTTCTTTGACACTATTTTATTCTTTACTTGACCTGCTCCTCCATTTTGGAACCCATCTCGCAACTTGTTTTTGGATTTAAAAAGTGGGTTTGTTTGATGGAAATGCCTCTTAGAATTCTTCCTATGTGGGGTTGGGTTTGATCAATTTTACGAGAGGGAAAAATTGAGATAACAATATCCTGAGAAGATTGGTTCTCCCGGACTCGATGTTTGATGGGGTTTGTTCTAGATCTGGTAAAGGCCCAAGGGATAAACCTAGGAGAATACAACCAAGAAGAAACTTGGAAAGAGAAGAAAAATAAGCATATGTCCAGTTGTTAAAAAAGTATCAAGAATTTTTGGCTTGGTTTTCCTCAGAATGGTAGGCACTTGAAATATTTCCTTGATTGTTTTTTCATAATCAAGGCACGCATCATCAGCATACGTGTGTATAGTATTTTAGTTCTTTTTTGTTTTCACATTTTTCCTAGTCCTTGGTGACCAGTTCTTGTTGGTTTCTCGGTTTGATCTTGGGAGGATTGGTTATTGTTTTTCTTCTTTGCAAGCTTGTTCTTGACTCCATTTCCCAATGGATTTTTTGGCACATGGTCTATTGTTCTTGCGGCACTCACAGGGAGTGCCCATCCCGAGTTGGAGCCGATGTTGGTGCTCAATTTAATCTCACCCTATTTGTTCAAAATTTCTCAGTCCACATGGTTTGAAGTATTCTCTGTCTCCTGTATGGATGCGTGAAAGCTTTCTCCTTCATTTGGTTTCCATTATCGGTCCTTTCCTTGGGTCGTGGATCACATTGAGTCTGGGTTTTACTTACAGTCTTCATCTCTACGGGAAATTTTTTTGTTGGGCATTTTCCATGACTAAGTCTCCTTTGTAAATCATATCCCAACATCCATGGATACATGGTCCTTTCTGATTAGACGCGGCCCGATGGGTCTTTTTGGTGAAACTTGTCACTTTTTTACATTTGTAAAAATGCCAAATTGGTCCCATGCAACCCCGATAGTATATAATTGGATATTCAAAAATATGAAGTGGTAGGGAAAATTTCTTACTTTGACCCCAAAGGTGGACACGTGGCCATTTTTCAAGTTAAAAGCGAGGGAGGTAGGTCACCATAGCATTTTGAAGATTTTTCCTTTTTTTGAAAAGGATAAAAGTTATAAAATGATCCGCAACTCCGGGGACAAATTAATGTCACATGTTTGAGTTAGCATTGAAAATTCAAAGTGGGGAGGTAGGTCGGTGGAGCACTTTGGAGTTTTTAAGATCTGTTTTGAAATGAAGAAAAAGTATAAAAGTGAGCCACGAATCTGCTGGGGCCCACATCAAAAGTTAGAAGTAGAGAGGTGGGTCACCTGGAGCATTTTGAAGATTTTTGACCAACCTCAACTCAAATATTTTCCACGTGGAGGGCCTACGCTCATTTGAGGATTCACCTCTCGGTTTGACCTTTGGATTTGTGCCAAGGAGACACATGGAGGTTTCCATTGGCTCTTCTCACACTTAGACTTTTCAAGTCCCTGATGAAACTTTATTAATCCTGGGACACATGGAAGGCCCATGCCTATTTAGGAACCCGCCCTGAACTTTAATTTTGAAATATTTCCAAAGAGATCATGGAAGTTTTCAATGGCTCCTCTCTATACTTAGACTTCTCAAGCAACTTTCTTAAGCTCGGGACATGTGGAGGGCCCATGCCTGTTTGGGGACCTGCCCCTGAACTTTAATTTTGAAAGAGTGCCGAAGAGACATGTGGAGGTCTCTGCTGGATCTTTCCATACTTAGAATTTTTAAATGATGAGTGCAACTTTGTCAAACCATAGACACGTGGTACCTTCCGCTAGTACTTAAATTCTTTCAACAACTTTTTCAAGCTGACACATGGAGAGCCTGCACTTGTTTGAGGTCCCTCCCGTAGAATTCATCTTTAAAGTTGCACCAAAAAGACACATGGAATCTTCCACTGGGCCTTCCCATATCCCGACTTTTCAGCAATTGGTGCAACTCTCTAGGGTTCAGAACACATGGAGTGCCCGCGCTCATTTGGGAACCCACCTCTAGACTTCACCTTTGTAGTTGCTCCAAGGAGACACGTGGAGGTTTCCACTAGAATATTTTTGCACCTTTACGACTCAAACTCACAACACATGAATGCAAGTATCCATGCGAGGGCACTCATTTCTCAAGGTGTATTCTCAGAGGTAAAAAGGATTGCTTGTTAGATCAAGCCATATGGAGCCACCTGAAAATGATTAAAAGGGGATTTCTTACGTGATCAGAATAAGAGAATGATTAAGAATACTGTCAAAAATTATGATATGGCATCCCAGTCATAGTTGAGGGTCTGAGAAACGTGATCAGTTCATAATTTATCCACCTGGCAGCTTTGGGTGTAAATCTGTTAAACATCACTTTCTGGAACAAACTTGTAGCAAACAAAGGATTCCTTGAATATTCTTATTTTGGGGGAAATTTGGGATGAGTGAGCAAGTGAAATGTATAAATGCAATGAGAATACTCTTGCATAGGGGGTTAACGTTTCTAAGAAATTTTGAGAAAAACTATTTTCCCCAAGAGACCGTCGAGAAACCTGTTTGTTTTCCTATGCTTTAGATTCAATCATGTCAAGGTGGTTGCAAGTGTACAACCATTGACAAACTCTGAGATTGTTCAAGAAAATTTCCCCTGCTGATGAATCTAATGATCCTCGAATTAATTTGTGTTGATCATGAGCATAAGCTGTATTTGCTATTATTTCATTATGCTTTCAAATAGTTTTTCTTGTTTCTTGTTGCAAGCTTATGTTAAAATATCTCGAGTCACACAATATCTTGTCCATGTGTTAGTATTGTGGCATTTGCAATTTCATTATGAGAAGAGCCTTCATCTAGTAATGAAATAAACAATTAAAAATTACTTTACCCTCACTCACTTTATAAAGATTGTTTGTAAGCCTATGAGTGTATCTTAAGCGTGATAAAATAGGGATTTCTAACGTTTAATTGAGTCTTTAACATGAGCCTTTTTGTTGAATTATTAAATAATGTGTGAAACTATGCATCTCTGGGCCTCCATTGATACACACCTTCTAGTTGAAGGAATATTTTAGCTGTTCTGAAGCATTATGTCTATGAGTTTTCCAATTTATGTAAAGGCTCTCAAAGATATGGTATAATCAACTCTATCTTTCTTAACTTCCCACCAAAAATTTATCAAATGATGAATCTTACATGAACTACCCCTATTTGTACTATGTATCCACAAATGAACAAATTCCATTTCCAAAATATGCAGGGACAATCAGGATTCGATCATTGTCTTTAGTAACCCGAACCTTAGCCAAGAAACATCTCCACTCTCTATTGTGACAACTCGTGAGAGTTAGATTGTGTTGTATTGATCATATTTCCTCAAGGTTATCATTAACATTATACATAGAAGGATCTCTTGATGTCATTCACAAATACAGGGTACATAACAGGTCCTCTCACCCTGGTTGAAGGCACAACCTAAAGTAGTGAGGGTAGATCAAACCCTCAATGAGGTGCTATCCACTTCTTCAACACCTGAGTGACAAAGATACAGTTGGATCCCATCCCTGGCTATAAAACAACTCATATCATGGTTTGTTTGTCTCTAAAAATCTTGCTAGTTTAGTGATGTTGCTTGGCCCTCACGGGAGAATCAATTTGGATACTAGCAAGGTGGGTGGATTGATTGTCACATTTTTATGAATGATCGTCAAGAATGTAAGTTGCATTAAAACCCTAGCTTAAAGTGACTTGGAGAAAAAGTGGTATATTGATCTTGTATTGATTTATTTTTCCAAAGTGATGATTATAGGTATTAGAGGAATCCTCCATATTTCAAAAATATTAATTAGAGAATGTGACTCTATGGGGCCTCAATTAAAAATGTTTATTTATGAAGAAGTTTAGTTTGAGGAAAATTTCTCAAAATAATGTGATGAATAAATTGCCATTTTTTTATCGTTGGATTTTTTTATCGATGTAAATGATAGTTATAGATAATGGTTGATATTCTAAATGGAAAAGTGTGCCCTATTTATGAGGACTGGATTTTGGGGTAGTTTAGAGCAGCTATTGGTAAAAATGGAATTGTAGGAGCTAAAGGTGGAGTTAGAACTTGATTAAAGTTGTGTTTTGATCTTGGTTCAAAGATATTTCCATAAGTATATAAAATTTGTGTTTTTGATACGGTATGAAGAAGTTATGACCTGTTCTTTGAGGGTCAAATTTGAAGGATGTTTGGTCTAGGAGGGCCTCAAGTAGCTTCATTAGTCAAAGTGATAGTTTTTAGTTTTCCATGCTTGTTGAAGGTTATTGAGTTCTTGGAAAACATGTATAATTATTTTCCCTGCTTTGGTTAATCCTAGAAGTGATTTTTTAACTAATGGAGCAAGTTGAGCTCAAGCTTAGTTCTTGAGTCCTAGAAGACTAAATGAGTAGTTTCAGAGATTGAATTGGTTATAATCATTACACTTAAAGTTGGAAGAAAAAGTAAGATTTTATGTAAACAAAATTATGATATATTTCGAATGGTATATTGTTTTGTTTCATGATGAGTTTATTTGTTAGGTCAACTAACTCAATTTATAGAGAAGAAGGATGTTTCTTTCTAGGACAAAATTTCTCTAGCTAGGAAATGGAGGGAGATGATGCATGTAATGGAATATTTTATGATTGATATAAGTTTTAGAGTGAGGAGGGATGAATTTTGTTCCTATTGAAGGCCTTTTGGGGTCTTGAAAGTTATATAAATAGTGCAAACTAGTTAAGTTTCTAAGACTTTGTTTTAGGTAGTTCAATTTGGAGAAGAGGAAAGTTGAGGTGGTTTATATATATGGATGTTTAATGAGATATATAATGCATGGATTTGATATATAGGTCTAGGGTATTTCAATAATTGGTTACATGATATAGTTGAGATGTTATTGGGTGGTCTTTAGGCCCAAAGGTGAATACATGGTCATGGAATCATTTGTTTTGAGAAGGATATGAGTTGTCTTGATAGATTTATGTGAAATTTTATTGGCGAAAGATAATTTAGAGAGAATGAATGATGTTGATATGATATATTTCACATGTATGAGGAATTTTGAAGCTTTAAAAAGTATAGTTATGGTGTTTGTGGTTTTAGCTCATCTAGGTGATGGGGTTTTGAGCTTGTTTTGTGCTAGTTTGGTGCATTTGGGCATGCAGACCTAAATGGTCCCAATATGAATGTTTTAATATAATTTTTGTTAAATTTTAAATATTTATTGATTGAACTAAGGGTTTAGGACCGATCTCCTTTATGTTTAAGAGATGAGAAACATATACAAGTGAAGTTTTAGTTCAAATTTAAAGTAGTTGTGCATGGGGGACAAGTGTGACCAGAGCGAGATGATGTGAGTAAAAGTCGAAGAACTCGAGGAGAAAGTGTTTAAGAGATAAAATCCAAGTAAAGGCATGAACATCCAATTTTGAGAGAGTTAAAGGAATGATTGTTTGAATAAAGTGTGTGAGTTCAATTACTGATCTCAATTAGTTATGACATAAAAAAATCAAGCATATTCATCTTTAGATGTTTGAGTTGGTGCTCTACTAAACTATTTGTTGGTGTTTTTTTAATTTCATGCTTAAAAAAATCTCATTTATTTGTGTAATATAAGCATAGTTTCAGTTGGTTTTCTTCCCCTTGAGGTTTTACCACTTATATATGGTGTTCATGTGTCTTCTTATTTATTTCATGTTCTTTGGAATGATTAATACACACCTATTATGATCATATTTCTATGTATGTTAAATGGATGAATGAAATGATGTATGTATGTGATGGTAAATGAATTGAAAGTTTTGTAGGACTTATCCACCCCCTCTTAGTTCATTGTGCTTCCAACATTTATTTAAAAATTAGAAAATATAGAAAAGCTGAAGAAAAATAAGAGAAATCAAGAAAATATGAAACATAATAGAAATATGCAAACCAATTTTTTTGGTCATTTTTTTGTAAAATAATGATACTTTTATAATTTTATCATCGGTATTTGATTTTAGCTAACATTTGTAAAATAATTAAATTATCATTATTTTTATAGATATGACGACCTCGAAAAATTCTATTTTCCCTTCACCACATTCATAACTATCTACAAACTTGTATTTATACAATTATTTTCCATATTTATATGACAATATGCCCATATCATTGGTAGTTAGGGTGCAAACTAGTGATTGTCTCTAAATTTTTAATATGATATATTTTGAATATGTAGGGACATAGATCATAGATCTCCGATAAAGATGGGATGGAGTACAAAATAAAAGGATGCAACATGGGACATATCACCTCCTGCCTAACAAACCATCAATCCACCCAAATGTACACATGCGTGCACACACACACACACACAAGGTTCATCCTCTCTATTTTATCTCAACTTCCAAGATAGAATGGGTTGATAGATACTCCTAAATAACTAAGGATATCCCATTACAAGAAATATTGTAGTAGGGACCTTACCTCTATCCCACTTCACCCCACCCACATATAGATATATGAAGGGTTTCATGGTTAAACTACCACACCTTTATCCTAATAAAGATGTGGAGAGGTTAGGGGTACATGGGTTTCTTCTTTCTCATCACCAAGTCATGGAGATAGAGACAAAATAGGGAAATTACTATTCCCATTCCATATATGTGATATAACATCTATCTCTAAAAAGAGATATAGGGGCAGGGGTTACATGGTTATGTGCAAACAGAAGCCCAAGGTTACACTCATCACCAAAAAGGCTTGGGGCTAAAACTCTTTATATTTATTTAAGGCGTATATAGATTATAAGAAACTTTTAATATAGTTGTTATAGTTTTGTTAGGGGACACAAGGAGAAAAGTTACAACCTCTAACATTATTTAGATAGGAGGATACAACATCCAGAGAGGAAGACAACCTACACCCTATATTTAGTATACTCCCTAAAAACCTTCGTAAACCTCATTCTCCTACCCATTAATTTTTCTCTATGGATGACCCTCTTTCTCTTAAATTTTTTTACGTTCCCTCTTTCCATGCATTATTCCATGCTTCAACCCCTTCCTTCCTTCTATGTTCCATTCCATACAATTTATCCCATATTTTATATATCTATATGGTTTCTATCGAAGATGTAACATTTATATCACATTGACATTAATAGGGAAAATGAGGCATACAACAAAACTAACTTCCTCTACTCAAATCCCAACCCAACACATAATAGCAAAACCTTAGTAGTGGAAACACCTGAAGCAATATTACACTACAACTCATTCCTTTAGATTAAGAGCATAACATGGGAGAGTCTAACTTGAATACTTTTCCACTTGCTAAGGAGACATATGTGGAAGGAATTTATTCTTAAGAACTTCTACTCAAAAACTACAACTCATCCCTTTATAATATGAATTCAACATGGGAGAATGTTTAAGTTGAATACTTCTTCCACTTGTCAAGGAGAAAAGTAGGAGAATGTTACATTTGTGGATTTGACTATTTTCCTTCCATATGGCATTTTAATGCCATGTATACATTTTTCTCAAAAACAAAACACCACAAACATAAATTTATTCTTGTATTTTGGAATACCATGTGCTTGCTCAAAACATGCTTCTAGATGGTTCTATGATAGTTTAGAGTTTCCACATGAATTTTGGAGTTGCCAAAAAATAATATGGAGATTTTGCAATATAGTATATAGTTGGTTGTTTTGAGTCTCGATCTTAGAAGTATGACTATTGCACTTTTTGCATAAGTCCTATGTTGTCAATAAAAATATTCCACTATTTGAGGATAGCTTTGACTTGTGTGATTCTTGTGAATTTAGTGGAATTCCTATTGTAAACACAAAATCACACACTTGGGGACATTTCTAGGTCCTAATCACATACTACTATTCATATGATTCCTAAGGGAGAAAACTAGTAATTTTCATTTATCTTTAGCCTCTTTTCTTTATTTCTTATTTCCTCTTTGGTCATGCACATCCCACAACCCAATATAATATTCATCTCTTTATCTTTATTGACTTTGGACACCAGTTCCTAGCCAAGATGTCATCACCTGTGTGCCCTCATCCTCTTTGGGTTCCCTCGACGTCTTTGTATCTTATTCACCTCTTTTGGTCCTCTTTTATCATTTGGGCATATTTTTTTTTCTTATGGGTCAGCCTTTTAGTTTTCAATTACGAAATTCAAACAAGGGAATCATATAAATGCAAATATATGTGACCATAATAAAGGACCAATCTCTAAGCATTTGTTATCACCACATAAGGTTACATCCAAAGGAATTAAGACCATCAAGGCATCCATCTAGCACTCACTTAAGGAATAAGGGATGCATTCTCTGCATACATGCATAAGAGGGGAAGTTCAATTTTCCATCCACGCATCTATTTACATTGAAACATCTAGCTACAACTCACTATCAATTTCATCTTGCACAAGAGATTCCTAGCACCCAATTTCTACACACACACATAAGAACTACATGGAGTCTAAGATATAGTGCATCGCTTAATCATATGTTCACTATGTTGGGTGACTTTTGGGTTCAATCGACTCCCCATTTCTATATTTATTTTTAAGGATTTGATGTAGTTTGGAGTTTTGTAAAATATAATTTCTTTTGTAGGTTACTGAGTAGAACTCAACGATTATTTGGCGACATACGGATGATAAAAAAACAAAGGTTAGTAATCATCATGTGACACAACAAAAATCAGTTTTGAGGTCTTACAAAGTCATAAGTGCCCAAGAGAGGTCTCAAACACCTAGGCACCCTCACCCTAGTCCAGTGCTTTGGTTCATGCTCATTTAGAAATTACAATATGGTTTGGGTGTAGTTGCAAAAGTTTTCTCCTTGTTTTTATCAATTTTCTAGTCCAAAACACTTGAGATTTATTGAAAAATGAGATAAGTTTGTTATTCCCTCTTTCACCTAAGGTTTCATATTTATTTAGCTGATTGTTTGTGTCAGGATATGTACTTTAGTGTTTATTTATCATATTTGACTATGCAATTAGGGTTTTATAAATTCAATATTTATTAAATCATTTAGCAAACTTGTCCTTCAAACCCTTTCTTCTTATGCTCGTCACCCATAATGGTTAGTTAATATATTTTGAACATATTGAGCGTCCTCCATTTTCTTGTAGGGTTTCTAAATAAATGGATAAATTTGATAAGCCATTTGTTACCTTTGAAAATGTTCCCTCGAAAACATTGAAACATATGATAATGAGAAATCATATGATGAAGAAAATTTCGTTGATAAAGAGAAATTAGATAGTCTTACCAATTTTTGTAAAGCTTTACGTGACAATCCCGCCCATCTTTCACATATTATCCATACTTTGACTTGTGCTAAAAACTCTCGAGATGTTGCTTCTTCACCCTTGTCGAGTTCTTCCTATGTTACCATGGCCTCCACTCAACCCCTTCATCTCCCTAATTACATTCCCACTACTACCACTACCATCATTCACCCTAATAATTTTATTACACAACCTGACTCTTCTTCAAACAATCCAGATTTAACTTCTTTATATCAGGATTTGTAGACTCAAATTTGTCAAATTCAAATGGATAATTCTCATACATCTCCAATTCTTGATTCCACTTTTCTCCTTCACACTCCTTTCACACCCATTATTTCATCCTATCCACATCCTCCAAATTTCTTCACCCCTATCCTTCCCACCTTTAAAAGTCATGGTGACCCTCAAGAACATCACAAGTGTTTCAGGTGGCATGTCTAGATTATATGGATGATCATACTTTAATAGTAAATATATTTCCTAGAAGCCTCCAAGATTATGAAATGTGTTGGTTCTATGATCTACCTGTCCATTCGGTAACATAATTTACACATTTTACGATGATTTTATCACTCATTTTTCAATCAATATCGGTTCTAAGATAATCTATGCTCAAATATCATAAATTAAACAAGGATCTAACAAGAATCTAGTAGATTATGTTTAACGATATAAGAACAAATTAGCTATGATGTCTAATGTACTTGTAGACTCGAATTGAAAGATCTTTTTCTATAGTTTCTTACCACATCTATAAGAGAGTGTAATCTTTGAGACCTCTCCATAATTTGATAATCTAGTTCATACTCTTAAGCAATACAAAATAATATTGTTATCTAAAGTAAAGCTTAGATATGATGATCGGGATTCATATTCTACATGGTTTCAAAGAAAATAAAATTTCTATCCATCTACTAAGACATATAAATAAAAAGCTATTGTTAATTTTTCTCTACTCCTAAAAATATTCAATGGCAACCTCTAAAGCGCACATTCACAAAATGTTCTTGCATTATGCATATTCTATTTCCGCAACTTATTAAGAGAAATTTTATTACACTTCCTCCTCCACTTAATCTAGATCCATATTTCCCTAAAGGACACAATTATAATAAAAAATTTAGATGCGACTATCATCATTGTGTAGGGAATTCCACCAATCAATGTTTCAAACACGGGGAAATTATGGTATAACACATGCATTCGAAGGGTATTAAATAATACCCTTGATTCTAGTTTTTCCCTCTAATTATTCAATTGATAATACCCCTCATGTTATTTTCCATGTACCTTACTTACCCATTTTTCAATTACAATTTTATTTACCCTTTTTATTTCTACCCTAATGTTTTTACGGTTAAATCATGTTTCTTGGCATAAAAATATGATCATATATGACATGTCTAAGCTTAAATTTTGCTTACATGGTCATTTTATTCTATGAATACTATGATTACTCTTGAATGATTTGATTATTTGATCAACTTAGTTATCTATCAAGTCTTATCTTTGTATAAAAGGCTTGGAATAAGATATATATGTTTGTTGATAAAACATTTTATGTGATTACTAAAATATTATTATATGCATATAAAATGACACTTGGGGATGCCTTTGTGTTTGTATTGGAGACATCAAATACTGATTGCATCTAATAAATATTTTAGTAGTATAATATGTTGAAAATTTTTCAACATATTTGTAATGTAACATGATTAGTTGTTAAGCATATTATTATGATAGTTTTTATGCCTATTATGTTGTCTATCATGACTCTAACTATGTTGATGTTTTGTTATATACACAACTAGATTTATGTTCATGTTTTAATTCAGGCATCACTTGGAGTAGAAAAAGAGCCATAAGGCTAAATAGGCTGCTGGAAGTGATACACATAGGAGCTAAAGGAAGTATTCCTCCTCTTTGTGAAGTCTAGATTGCTCTTGATAAAGAATCCAGTTCAACATCAAAGATCAAGTTGCAAATATCTTCACTAAGCCATTACATGTTGTGAATTTTTTTAAGTTTTGTGCCTTGTTGGGCCTATCCAAGTTTCCATTGAGGGGTAGTGTGTATGACAATGCCAGCTCTTGATGGCTTATTATAGAAGATCAAGGTCATATTTGAAGATTGGATCATGCCCACACACTTTGTATGTAAGAAAGAGATCCTTAGGGATTGGTTACACATGGTTGTAACATTGTATGTAAACTTCCAATACTTTTTCTAGTGTGTAATAAGTAAGTGTATCACTTTATTTGAAGTTACTTGTAAATCCTAGTGAAGCTTTAGTTATGGGTATTCCTTAATTTATAAAAGGCTCCATAATCTAATATAAGTCTTCATATGTAAAGCACTGGTCTTAATAATTTTTGTATGGGAAGATATGTAGATTTCCCTTGTTTGCATGCTAACTGAATCACTATTTCTTATTCAAGGATTTGTAAATCCTTTCGTAGAAAAAGGTAAATTTAGAATGTCTAATTTTTCTTCCCACTTAAGATCAAGGGGGAGTGTTGGGGTGATAATTTAATGTTGGATCTACCATCTTGTAGTATGCCCCAATATTATTAAAGTTTGTCTAATCAAATTGTATTGTGAAGGTATTTCACATTTAAGAGTGAAGTGGCCTGACTGATTCACCCACCCACATTGATTTGGGTGATCCCTCTTAGGATTGGCTATCAGTAATATTTACATTTGTAGATTCCAGTATTAAATACTAAGATTAGAATGTACGACATGCTAGATTATCATTTTATTGAATTATCAAGAGACATAACTCTGCAGACATTGTAAAATACCAAGGAGTGAAGTGGAGGTGTTAGGTTAAACTTGTATAAATTCTTAATACAGACAGTGATTTTCCAAAGTGGATTTTTTTCCTTCGAGTTCTCCACTTAAATTTTGTGTTAATTGTCTCTTTTTTTGCTTTTATTTTATTTCATCTCTTACTCATTAAGCTTTGTTATTCGCTATCTATTTTAAGATATTTTTGTGTCTAATCAACTACATATCATAATCTATAGTCTTTGGAATTTTAATGGTGGATCTATAATCATCGATTACATTTCCCTGTCTAAATCTAACAAAATATGTCCTTCCCAAAACTACACCACAAATATCCAAATGGACAACATCCAAATCAACCTCATAAATAAAATTGTATGTAATGACAAACATGATACAAGTTTTTGTTACCTCCAACTTTGCATCATCAAAAACACAATGCAAAGGATAAGGCTTACGACATGGCTTAATATTGAGTCCCAATTTATTAACCTCTTCTAAAATCATATTAGCTTGAGATCCACTATCAAATAGAGTATCGGTTTGTGTATGTTTTGAAATATCTCTCGGTGGAAAATCTCATTATGTTTATTTTCATTTTGCATAGATTGTTGATTATAAGAAGATGCAACATTTGATGAACTAGTGTTGGAAGAAGAGAGAGAATGATTACCTTGAAAAATCATGGCCATGATCTTGGTTTCATCTCTTGAATCAGACCCAAGATCATGAACCATAGTATTCATTTTCTTCTCTTTTCCTTTCTTATTAGTCATCCATTTAGGCTTCATTTATGGATGTAATTTCCAACATCTAGATTCATCATGGTTATTTTTACAATGATTGCAAAATGGTTTTTCATCTTCTTTCTTAATAATAGAGTTTTTCTTTTGCTTACCCTTTCCTTTTCCTTGTTCTTTCGAACCTTTTTATTTTCCTTTGGATTTTTTGTTATTTTGTTTTGAGGAGGACTTGTTAGTCATTTTACCTCGTGCTTCCAAATGTATAGCTTGCACACACACTACATCAATATTAGTAGGACCTAAAATGATAATCATATGCCTCAAATATCTATGTAATCCACCAATGTACTTAAGTAGTGTTTCTTATATACTGAGAGAAATACCAATAATAAGAGCCATTTTCCTAAACTCTTGTGTATAATATTGAACACTTTGTCCCTTAGTTTTTCTAAATTTTTTCCAATCCATCATCTCTTATTTATTATATCTAGGAGGATAAAATGGTTATCTAAATTTAAAACAAAATTAGACTAGGAAGTGATTGCATTACCTTTGGTTTCATAAACTTCTTGAAGCTTACTCTCCAACCATATGAGTGTGGCACAAACCATTCGAAGATTTGCTAAATGAATCTTTTCCTCATCATCAAAAAATTTATGAACCCTACAATATACCTCAATCTACTTGATCCAATTATCCAACTTCTTTGCATTAAGCTCTCTATTATATATTGGAAATTCAAACTTTATATCTAATTTTAATGAAGGAAAATCAAATTTTGAGTTTCTTATTTAGGAATTTCATAACTAGTGCTTTCTTATTTTTTACCTTCTTTAGTTGATTTTTCCCTTTTCCTATCTCAGTACATTTCTTCCACCATCTCTTTCATCTAAAGGAATAATTAATGAAACTCTTCTTCTTCTCAATCCACCATTGAAAGAATTAAAGGTCATCTTGTACTAATTTGGGATCATCTTCTACTAGTTCTCCTTCACCCTTCTTAGACCAAGACCTTGTTAACATTCAACACAAAAATTACAATCCAAAACTATTAAATCGCTTTAAAAACTAGGTTTGATACGGTGATCTAAAAATCTTAAGAAAACTTACACACTTAATAATAAAATTTCTTACACAAATATTTTTTTATTTAAATTAGACATTACAAATTTTTGGTATTTTTAATTTATTTATAATACTCCATTTATTGTGTAAAATCGAGAGAATAGACTAGGAAAATTCGATAGAGCTTCAACACAAAACGTGTTAACGAAGTTCGACACTTGTGGCCTACGTCTCTAGGTCCAATTTAAAGGACCGATATATTAAAATAATGTAAAGTAATAATTATAACTACTATAACATAAATTTGATCTTCTTACTATGATCCCCTTCCAAAAATAATCCTACTCTCTTTTTACACTTCTCCAAAATTCTCTCTAGCTCTTTCTACAAGCCTTTTAATTATTACACAGTCTATTATTGTCCCCCTTTACATATCACATAGCTCTATTTATAGCATTGTTTAAGCACTTGGCCCAATGGTTAGCATTAAATTTTGGAACCAATGGGATAAGGGTTCAAATCTGTTATCCCTCCCTCCACCGTTATGTATTTATTTTGTGGGAAAATATCCCCCGACATGTGTATTGGTTAGGTGAGTTATTTATATACTAAGCGATGGCCATTTTGCATTGGCTATGGAGCCATTTTGGATGTCAATAGTTTTGAGGTTTTTTGGTCAATGTTAAGTGGGTCACGCTCGTGTAAGGTGAGGTGGTTACATGTTGGATAGAGGTGAGTTGGAGGGATAAGGTGAGGTGGATAATGAGATAGGAAGTTAACAGGAGACGACGATGAGATGGAAGAATACGTGGAGGTAAAAGGTGAATTATGGTGGTTAAGGGAGTATGAGCTGAGGTTTGTGGGAAGGTGTCACCGAGTTGGGTTTTCCACCGATCCACCCTTAACAATATTGCAATGCATCATAAATAATCCCAGATTGATGTTATTAATATAATATACAACATATATAAACAAAATATCTACAATGGTAATATGAATAAATGGAGGTCAAGGAACCCCTCCATAATAAATTTTTTCAAACCTGGCTAAGGACCCCAATGAAAAAAATAATGGTACTCACATGTCTCATCATGGAGTTCCCAAGACCAAAGCATTTTAAAACCAAAATTTTACTTCATAACCATAAAGATACATGTCATAATTTCATTAGTCCACTTGGTAGATGTGCATGTGTGTAACCTTTGTGTAGACCTTATTTTTTTACCGGTAGGGGTGAGCACGGTAATGGTGGATGGGGTAAGAAGGGGGAGGAATAGTTCCCTAATCCCAGGGTTTTAAAAATTTTCGGGACTTTGCTAGGGATAGGCGAAAAAAATATTGCAAAAAAGTAGTGACGGTGGTGCTACATGCCATCGTGGTCCATATATTTCTTGGAATACTACCTCTTTTAAAGATATACTTGAAAATAGCAGTGGCCAATCCCCGGGAAAACAAACAGCAAGTAATCTGGCCTACCTTGTTGATTTGGTCAAGGATATTCCCTATGTAACCATTGAGAACCCTGAGGTGGATATTTCAAAAATTTATCAAGGGATGCAGTGATCGGCAGGTTTAACGGGTTATGGCCTTCCTCCTCTGCTTTCTGTACTGCTGGCTATTTGATACTTAGACTAATAAGTCTGAAATATCCCTCTGTTCTAAGGGATTTTTTGTTTTCCATTTTAGAGAATTTGAACACTATAAACGATGTTTAATATATGGTCTATGGTTCTGGGGACATGCAGGTTTATTTATAACTCCATGGTTTCCAAATTTTGATCTAAATACATATTCGGTTGCCAAAACACCTTTCTGGGTTAGGATCCCTAATCTGGCCTTGCATTTATGGTATGCCCTGGAGGATATTGATAATGGTTTGGGAAATTTTCTCAAAGAATAATTGGATAGAACACATTCAGGTGTGTGTTCTTTTTTCCGTATGTTCATTGAACTTGATTTGAGCAAAGGATTATCGGATCAGATCAATCTTAAATTTGGTAGTTTTCAGCAGTGCCAGATCTTAGACTATGAGAATACAACATTCCAGTGTAGATTATGTAGAAATATAGATCATCTACAAGCCTCTTGTCCCTTCAAAAAAAACTAGAAATCTACAAAAAGGAATGGATCGACCTCTTCTAGCTGTTGGGGCTCTGTTAACCCTGATTTGGTATTTGCTTCAAATTTTAAGGATGCTCCAAATAATCCAAACCCCATGAATAAAGTAGAAATAGGGAAGGATGACTCGAGATGAGAATTTAGGAAAATCACAAGGTCACAGGTGGACCAAAAGAGGACGTTCTTGAAAATTTTGGAATTAGATCGGGATTCCGTGTCGATAAAATGATTGCTTCGGCAATTCCTAGTGAACTTGCGTTGGTTATCTCGACTGACCAAGGTAGGTGGTTTGAAGTAAAAAACCAAAATAAAAGGTAGAACGGGAAGCATTGAGGATTATTTTCCATCACAAGGTGGGAAGTAAATTTTTTTTGTTTAGGTTGTTTTGGTTTTTCTTATTCTTTTGTAAGTCGTTGTTCGGATGTAATTATTGTTTACATTTGGCTTTAAAATCTTGTTGTTATCCATAGGATCTGGCCTCTTCTTTAGGAATGGGGAATGGGTCCCTTCAACCTGATTTATAAATGAAAAAAACATTCCAGGTGATAGCAAACATCAGGTAATCGATATGATTCTTAAAAAAACTCAAAACGTCTAATAAATCATGTGTTTTTTTACACTAGAAAAATAATTATTCTCCAAAAATTACTTGAAAACAATAGAAAAACTCCTCATCATGAGAAATAAATTATTTCAATGTATTTCTATCTGAAACCCCTTTCCAAACCATTTTGAATCATCTAAACATTCCACCGTAGCTCCATTTTTACGCATTTTAGTGAACACTACTTTTTATGGCCTCAAAACTACCCTTTGACCAATCAACCTGAATGAAGCTAATTTGAAAATGTAAATTCATCAAAATTTCCTAAAATATCCTTGGATATCAATAAAAACTCACATACATCATACAAAAACAATTCGGTTCATATCTTATTTGTACAACCTCGTCCTAAAACAATTTTCTTTTGAAACTAACCTATTTCAGTGGGGACCACTCATCACAATGAACTCTTCCAAACATTTCTAGAATATGAAGAATTCCTCTACATGTTCCAATCATCACTAAATAATTCTTCTACAAGCTTCTCTCGGCTAGGGTTTTAAACCACTTTACCTTCTTAACGATCATTAATAAAAAAATGACAATAAAATGACCTAATTATTTTTGAAAGCTTCATAATTGACCTAAGAAGCTATGCCAAAGAGCTCAGGTCCCCATGCAAAGAAATAAATTCATAATGAACATCAAAAGGTCCAAATTTCCTTCAAAATCACACTAAAACTTACCTAGTTTCACTAAAACTTGCATAACTTGAATAATTCTCAACATAATAACCTGAAATTTTTCACAAAGCACAAAGACACACCATGATATCATATCTAATCATAAAAATGTCATAATTATATCTCAATATTTCCATCCAATGAGACTTTCATAGCTACCCCTTAGGTTTTTACACTATATAAGCTAGGGTCAACTGAACGAACACTATAACTCATCATGAATGCACTCGAATAGACCAATCATACCTGATACACCTAAATACATGCATCCATGATCTCATATAGCTCCAAATATCAATATCACACATCTTAGCATCCATGCCTCCTCTAAATGAGCACCTGAGCACATGGTGAATCACATGTATCTACACCCTACAAATTATGTGAGTTCGAATCACTCTATAAACATGTTATCCATTATGCCAACATGATTCTCAAGCAACAAAGAAGCTCCTACCTACATGAAACATCACCTTGTCCCATGAATAGGCTTGCAAGAGCAAGCAAAACTCATTGAATCTCCTTGTAGCATCATGTACACATCTAAATTACCATGACAACATCATACACAACATCATTTGGCCCTTAACCATCATCCACATTGTCATTAATGTATTTTTTCATCATTGAAAACACTAGGACTACATGTCGAAAATGTGTGCAAGAGTTTAAATCCTTGGGAAATGAAGAAGGTACTAATTTGTGAGATATTTAAGACCTAGGGTTTAAAAAAGATTTTGTGAGCTGAATTTGTGATCTCTATCAGTTGTGGTAGTACCAATATATTAGAGATATTCTTTAAAAAGGTGGTTGGGGGAGTGCTTGATCATCTTGGGGGTTGTAGCCTTCTTTAGGAGTTGGTGCTTTACAAAACAAGGGGTTGATGCCTCACTAAATTTGAAACATATCAATATAAATATTTTTTTTTTGTGGGTTTTCTTCTCCTTGAGGGTTTCCCACTTATATCTTGTGTTTTGTGTTGATTATCTTGTTCACATTTTCTCGCATATGTGATATTTGATTGTGTGCACACATTAATGAATGGTTAAATGTTTTTCAGTTTTGAATAAGCAATATGAAAAATGATTTTGTTTTTGTAAAGAATGATTCACCCCCCCTCAATCCATTATGCTTCCAACATCCCTCATATCCTATGGTTTTCATATGAGAATCCCCAAATTATCCATTCTAAATTTGAGGGCCCCCTCATACGCATATTTTCTTCCTTGGCAATTTGAGGGTACTATTCCTTAGTTGTCCACCACCTCATCATCCATACCTATGATGGATTCAAGATTTGGCAACATTATGTCCCAATATTAAACCTTTGTTTTATACTTATCAATTAATAATTTACTTACGCCTATTTGTTCGGACACCTAGTTGTATCATTTAATTATATCTATGAGGAATTTACTATCTCTACTTATCAGCTCCTTCTCCCACTCATTGGCGGCCTCCCCTTATGTTTTAAATTATCTGAATTTTTCAATGCTTCTAGGATGATATCTACAAAAATATTCAAACCTCTTTTTGAGTTATTTTTTGGTTTCCTTTGTCTCTATCCATCTTTTGAAAAATTCCACCCACTTCCATAGTAACCTCATGCTTGGACCTTTAGTAGTTGGCTCTCAAAGTGGGACCTTGGTGACTTGCTAATGAAATAGGAAACTATATCCCTCAAAGCATCAATTTTGCAGATGGCCACCTCCATGAATATTTCTCCTTGATCACTCACCATTGTTCTTAACAAATTTCTTTCTTTCTTTGGTGCCTTGAATAATCTTAAAGAGATGACACTTTAAAGGTTAGATTCATATATTTTCACTCTAACTCTTTTCTTTTTATGAGGTAATTTTACAACCAGCCTTTAGCCCAAGTGCCACCTCCTTCATGTTCTAGCTGCTAGGAAGCACTTGGTACAATCAAAATTTCTTGTGATTTAAAGAGTGTGAGGATGGAGTCACCAACCTATACTTATGGTATTTCCACATTTTTAACTAATTATACCTTGGTTTCTTCCTCATACGCCCCTTTTTCTTTCACCTCCTCTTATTTCTTAATTGAATGGTAAAAGTACACACATATGTAGGTTTGAAAACTTCAATTTTAATCTCCTCCTTCCTAGATGGAGAATTTTTTTATTAGATCAATTTATTGTTACTCTTGTTGTTGGGTTTCATGTTGTGTAACTTCATGAGTTGCTTCTCCTTTCTCAGTTGTTTCCAACATTGGTTGAGCGGAGTTGTACAAAAATAGATTGTTTACTCTTAGCCAGTGTGACCTTTTCAATGTCATTTTTCTCAACCTATTTTGTAACATCTTCTTCTCTTACCACCTCTCCCATACTACTTCCAAACTTTTTCATGGTAAGTTCCTCCTATGTTGTTCGGTATTCCTCCCCTTTCCCATGTGATGTGATTGTAACGATTCATGGTGAAGGTCATATTTAACATCTTGGTCCAATCCCTCCAGTAATTTAGTGAAAATCTTGCTTTATGGATGGGTTTGACATTTCATTGTTCCTCCCTCATGGGACTCTTGTTTCGGATTTCCTCAAAATTCATAATGATAGGTACTTATTACACATGTGCACCTAAAATTACCTCATGTTATAAAGGTGGTGGGGTGGTATGAACCACCTTTGATATTTGATGAGAAAGATTAGGTACTTGTACAATTAGAGTTTCCCCTTACAGGTGTTGCACTTATAATTATTTCCATTATTGGTGTTGTCAACTTTTTCCTCCTCTTATTCCTTACAAAGTGTAGTGTCACAATATCCTCTTCTTGTTCTTCCCCTTCTACTTCTAGGATGGTTTCCAAGGTTAGGTCCTTCTTTGATTGACGGGAAGGAATGCTACGCCTAATTCTCTTTTTTTTACTTGAATACTATTTTAAAGATTTTGTTGTCCTTTTAGTTTGAGTAGTTATTTTTTCCATGGGAAATTTCGTTTTGAAGTAGGAAGGGGAAATTATTGGAGGGGTTTGACTACAATCACATGGACATCTTGTATGATTTTATCCAACATATTTTCTGCCATGTGTGTCAATTGTGATGTTGGAGTTCCTATTTTACTTATTGCATCACTTAACTCTTCAAATAACCTTAAATTTTTTCCTTGGATGGAAATTTATGGGGTATTCCATTTTAAGGGGTATTGATATGTATATTATTTTATATGGGAGGAGTGCATCCTTTATGATTCCATTTTACCTATAATCCCTCAAGGTTTTTCTATTTTATAGAGTTAGATCAGTACCCTTGTTGCTCAGCCATAAACCATTCTCTTGATAAAAAAGGTAATCCTACCATGGAGAGAAGTGTTATATGTATTTTCTCAATCTACACTTACAATTTTTCATAATGCAATGTTTTTCTCAACATGTTTTCCTAATAGGTTCTTATCATTTGGAAACCCTTGACGAGTAATTAAAACTTTGTAATCTATTATCTAGGTGAGGTTCATTCTGGAGTAATATATTAATATGACATCCTCCTCATCCTTACAATCCATCCAAAAATCTTCGTAATGAGGATAATTCACTTATGAACTACCCAAGGATCCTTGAAGAATCAACCTAATATCATATTTAGGTATAGGGGAGAGCTTTTGTAATGTAACACTTCCCATTTCTTCTTCTATAATATTGGATTTGATTAATGTACATAAAATGTACCTTCCAATAGTGTTTGGTAACTTGATGTTGTCTTTGTGTTATCCTAAAATTAACTAGTACATTTTCACTAAATGCCTTAATGAGTTCTAAAAGTTCCAAATTATCATCAAAGTACCTTGGCAAAGTATATACGAAGCCTTAAGAAAGCCACTTAATATGATATATGTAAAGGTATGGAATTGGATGAAGTAGCATCGAAACCCATAGATTAATTTAATGGCTTGTGTAGATAGTCTATTTTTCTCCTAGTCAAGATGAAATAAGTAGATGAGGGGGCAAAGATGATGTCATGTAAAATTATGAAGGAATTTATGTAATTGGTTAAGTTTAGTTGATGGTATACATGATAGACTATAAAGTTACCAAAGTTCCTTGTTGTATCAAACCTAGGGAATGTTCTATGCAAGAAATAATATAAATAGGGATGAGGTCATATATAATTCCCTTTGGTAAATGGATCCCTCTCTAATTTCAATTGCACAAAGTTAAGAATTTTCTCATGAATGTAATCACTAATGAATTCTCCCCAATGGATATGTATCTTACCAATGAGGATGAATTAGATGAAATTATACATCAAATCAATGGAATAATAAGAATAATATTTTCCCATGACCCTATTCAAGAGGGTAACAATATCTC
Source organism: Taxus wallichiana var. yunnanensis (assembly GCA_018340775.1). Lineage (NCBI taxonomy): Eukaryota > Viridiplantae > Streptophyta > Pinopsida > Cupressales > Taxaceae > Taxus > Taxus wallichiana. The sequence continues at coordinate 185,393,111 of CM031234.1, read as the reverse complement.
TAATTTATTCCACAAAATTTACCCTACTCAACCTCTTGGGGATCCTACGATAGTAAGTCTTGGTTTATCGAGCCAATTGTTGTTTAACATTTTAGAAGGCTTGGTATGGTTGGATTTCTAGTATTATTCTACATTTTTAACTAAAATTATTTCCACATGAGTCATGTCGGGAGACCAAATTTTTTCTCAAAAGTGTCGAACTTAAGGATAAAACCAAGGATTCACTCCTATATTTCCCTAGTTCTTGGGTTGTAATTTTGTGTGAAAAACCATACTAGTTTAGGATATTGTGTAGGAGGAAATGAAGTTCTAGAGTGAGCCTACTCAAATCAATTTTATCCATGGTTTCATTTTGGTTTATGGTATGCAACCTTTGTTGAAATTATCCTAAGTCCACATTAACTAGGTTAGTGTCGTTTATTTTTTCCAGTCAAATGAGAGGTGAGAAGTGGCACAAACACTAGCCAATTAGGTCTTCATATTTATAGGGTGAAATTTTTGAAATGAAACTGAGAGTTAGGTTTTATAAATGTTTCACACTACTTAAATCTTCCCATACTGAGTCTTCTAGGAAAATATGGATTCAAAATTTATTATACAAGAAAGAAACTCTTACCTATGCTAATCATCATTTTTCTCTCTTGTTATCACCGTAATATAATTACCAAGTCATCACTAAATATTTAGAACCATCGTTCATGTAATTGAAGTGAAGAAATTTGATCTCATTGTCATTTTAGGGCTTTAGAATGCAAATTAAGTGCAAAATTTGAGGCCAAAGTGATGAATTTTAGTAACTACACCTCTACATCATGCTTCACATACTTCCATTAATGGTGGTATCTACTTTAATATTTCCTTCATTTGTAGTTGTTGATCTCTACCATCAAGTTTGAATGTTAGCCTTACACGCGTAAAAATATTATGCTTAGTTGTCTTCTTCGGGTGTTGGGGATGCATGAAAAGTTTGTAATATTGCAAAAATACAAAGGTACAAAATACATAATTGTTTATTTTCCTCCTATAACCTATGTCATCAAATTGAGCCACGTAACATTTTGTGGGCCCAATGATGACATCAAAATTTGTAGTTTTGTAGTAACTACAAAGCTACAAACCGCAAAGCTGCGACACCGCCCACCTATATTAAAACTCTAGTGACATGTCACATGTCCATTTCAGATATTGGGATCACAAGTGCAATTTGTATAAATGTTGTAATTATGAAAATGCTAAATACAATCTGTGAGACTATATATTTACTTCATGGCTTCGAGATTATGAGAATATTCCTTTTTGGGCCTCGAGGATTGAAATGAAACATGAAGTTTTGTAGCCATTTTTATTTTCAATATAGTTTGGGTGAGGGAATATTTCTTGAATATCCCTCATGTGGGGTTTGGAATTGAATTTATAATTTCTGATTTTCATGAAAAGTGTGAAACTAGTCCAAAGACTCGCATACCCCGAGATGGTTTAAGTATTCCTTCTATCATGCCTTGGGCAAGAACTTGTAATTTACACATCTTGCCTAAACTTTTAATTTATAGAAAAATTCATCAAATAGAGGAACTTTCTCATAATTCATTTTTGGGGCTCATAAGTGTAATCACAATTTGTAACTTTATAAAAATTAAAACTCAACAAGATGCTCTGAATATTCCATTTGTTGAGTTGAGGGAGTAGAATTGCAATTTTATACAATTACAAAAATGTAAACTTGTAAAATTGTAAAGTAAAAATTCAAAAGGCTAGGGGCCCTATATTTGAATGCCCGAGTATGTAATTAGATTTCCAATAGTGTCTCTTTTTCCATTAAGCCTAAAAACCATCAAAATTACAAAAAAACAAAAAAACAAATGTGTTAACAAAAACATAGACAATTTGATATGAGGACAACATGTTTTCAATAGTTGGATCTCGTAAGGCACATGGTGGCCTAAGGAACTAGATAGATTGATAAAAATGACTAGGAAACATCAAAATTCTTATAAAAACATATAAGAGGTGCCATGATTTTGGATGGGATCAATTCAAGCACAAACAATGTACATCTGAAGGTTTTTTTGGTTTTACATACCATATGGGATTCTTGGAATGAACACCATCCATTAGTTATTCTTTCCAAAAAAGTATTTAATAAATTAGATATATTGTGTGATATGTATTTTTTATGCAATATATTTACCATTTTAAGAAAATATTTAAGTGCAACAATCAATCTTTGTTTTAAAATCCTCATCATTTGCCCTTGTGTGTGCTTCAAATTCTCTTATGTTTTGACTAATTTCTTTTATGTTCTCACTGTAATTCAATAATCCTTTAGCATCTTATAATAGTTGTTTCTCCTTTTATTGATTTGAATACTGTCATTATACGAGTGCCATATCTAGAGCTCACTAAGCACCTCCATAGGTGTTAATCGTTATTCCTTCCTTTTGACATAGTAATAACTTGGATAATCCTAGTATCTTAGGGCACTAGATAGATCATTTTGAAATTTCACAATTGTTTCTATTTATTCTCTAAAAAGGGACAATATTTGGTGGGGTGTTGTGTAATCGCTCTACAATATAAAATATATATTTCCCATTATTGATTTGGAGAAAAATTTCATGTAATATGATACAAATCTATGTAAAGCTAACATATTGTTACTTTCCTATGGGGTCTATGTACCATTATTCTTTTTCCGATAACCACCATGATATCCTCATTACTATGCACTATATAACCTTTTCAAAGCAATCCACCTTTGTTTTTAGTTATGGTATCCCCATAAGGACCTTTCTATGTAGGGTTGCTCCATATGGGTGATTTCTGGGGTAAAAACGTTTCCCAAACCATAATATTTTGTGGATAAAGTGAATCCCAACTCATAATTGTTCATGGATATTATTGAGTCTATTATGTATTAGTTTGAGGTGATGGACGGGCCCAATGTACACTTCTTCTAGGAGATGCAACCATTTCTACCTCTAGGAAAAAATTGCTCACTTTTACAACTAATAACATTTATAGTATAAATACATTCCTTGTAACTTCTTCTTTCAAATACATGTATTTGGATTTATGCATATAAGATATATAGAAATTACACACTAAATAATGGGGATAGTGCACATAATGTTACATTAAATGAAATTTGCTTTGATAAAATTTTCACAATATCCCACTCTCCTATCTTATGGAAATAATGGTTTATTTATCTTGTATTTTGTATAATCATTCATATGGTGTCATTCATCTCTACATTTTATGCACCAAATGCTTAGTCTTGGTTTCTTCCATTCTTGTAATTCTTCTGAAATTCACTTTACAACATCTAACATGGATTCCTTTTTTAACTCACTCCTACACTATCACTATAATCTTCAATATTCTCTACCCCTATAGCAGCCTTGATTGCTTAGACCTTGGTGGTAAATTTGGTTTTTTTGCAATTGCAAAACATATCTTATTATTGTTAGGAACATTATCTAGTGGTTATTGTAATTAATGTTTTCTTGTATGGTAAAAGAATTAGTACTACGATTATATTTCATTATTAGGAGGTTGTATAAACAACATATTTAATTAGATTAGTGTGTTATGAGTTGTTAGATTAACTTGTTAGAGAGTTTTTCCATCCCATATTTTGTAGGAAATATAGACTTATATTATTTTAAGTTGTTCATTGAAAAATCAATGCAAAATTATTTTGTGTTAGATTATCCAACTCTTTCATCCGGTATCGAGAATCTTATGTTTCTAGGTAGTGTATTATTGTTCATTATCAAGATGATGTGAAGTTTTTCAAGGGCATAAATTCTAATCCATCAAACTGACATACGAGAATTTTTATAAATAGTGAGCGTGTGAATGATAGAGAATTTATATATTCTTATTTGTTCTTAAAAATGTTGCATAACTAGGGCACATCTCTGCTTTGATGGATTTTAGTGCATTCAATTAGATCTCAATGATTTAATCCTAGAACTTGAATCATTGCGGTGAGTAAAGAATTTTGTATATATAGATCACTATGTTCTAAATGATTATTGAACCTATAGATATTCCACTTATGTTCATTGGTTATACAACCACATTGAAATTTTCCATTTTAAACTAGTTATCGATCCTTCTCAATTATTTATCGATTACGTTAAGGTTTTTGATAACTCATCTGGTCTTCATTTGTGGGGCATTGTAATGGTGTTTTTTCAGATTGGAATTTTTTTGGATTGCCTACATTAAACTCATCTCTGCAAATATCCATATATCAACTACCGTTTCTACGGTCTTCCATTAATGTTTGGACTTCATTTTTTTCCATTCCATTGATATGCTTTTCTGCCTATAGATTTGTTGTTTCTCCTGATATTTATTCATTTTTATAGCTCTAGCATACACGTGCAATGCTTTTCACTACACTAACATCTTTATGCATTATATTCGAGTCGTGCACATTTTTCTACCTCTTGAGGACATACATGGCCATTTAATCAACTTGGCTAAGGTTATGTGATTCTTCATGATATTCTCTACCGATATTTTCATTCAAATAAAATAATTTAATATATGGCTCCTTCCATTTGGTCTTCCATTGTTGTGATTCATATCAACATAATTACAAGAAAATTTTCATTTCTATCGACACCTTAATTTTAACACCATTGCGTGGACAAACCAACTTCTTGTAAGCTCGTAATTTTAGGTATTTAGGTTTAAGTATTTTTAAATGTTATTTGGTCGATAATATTTTTTCATAGATTGAGTTTTCCATCAACACAATATTTAATTATATTAATGTTGTTATGATCTATTATAAATCGATACTAAGTATAAACAATATTTCGTCGTTGGTATTTTTGAGTCAAAATTATATTTCATATAATTGTTTATTATTATTTTGGAGTATAAGGAGTTATTTGTTTAGGTTATATTAGGATTAGTAATATTATCTTGTTTAAGAGTCACTTAGTCAAAATCAAGTTTATAGTCAAGTTACAAAAGAGTTGGTCATATTGTCAATATAAAATTTGTGTCATTGTAAAAGTTGATTTTTTTCCCCACTTTTCAATAATTGGATACAATTTCACTTGAAGATGATGTCAATTTTATGGGGTTGAAATGTTCAAAGAACCTCAAATCTAAATCAACATGGGTTAACAACTTTTCAATGGAATACAAAGGCCAAACAGAGGTTTTAGGTCAATCAATGACCTCTAGTTAGTCATCAATGACAGGGATGCATAAAAGGTTTGGCTACACATTTTGTTTCAATTATGTGTTTGCTTCAAGTTGTGCATGGTGTGTTGCATAGTGTTCCTATTTCAATAAGTGGAAATTTCACATTGAGGGGGAGCATGATCAAATGTTCCATTTTCAGTTTTCAATTTTTGTGTATAAGTAACAAATTTCAATAGAATTTCCTATGTTATTCCCTCTTTGTGAGATGTGTTGAGGGTTAATAATGATGTAGTTATAGGTGAACCACTTGAAAACATTCATTTTTGTTTTTGGTACTATACTTGTAAAACAACCATTTTCAGTTCATGGTTAACCATTTGAAAACCATACATTGGTTTTATGACCATCTTGAAATAAAAATCACCAAATCATGAAAGTGGGTGAAATTATAAAGGCATGTTTTCCCCATGTTTACACTAAGGGTGGAATGTTAGGAAAATTATCTAGTTTTACGGTAATTAATTTTTTATTGTATGGTAAAATAATTAGTACTACAAGTATGTTACATTATTAGTGAGGTTGTATAAACAACCTACATAATTATATTAGTGTGTTACGAGTTGTTGGAACAATGTGGGTATTATTAGAGACTTATTAGATCTCCTATTTTATAGGAAACATAGACTTATATTATTACATGTTTATTGAATTTAATCATTGGAAAAGTATTCTATATGTTAGATTATCCAATTCTTTCAACTATATAGCCCCTTCAAACACCAAACAAATTAGTGGCCTCATCAAAACTTGTTTCGTTCATCATCTTAGAAAACCTCATACCATAATCCGTTATAAATTATATAGGATTCTCTTTAATTTATATTAAGTCATGAATAGTATGGTCTACACACTTTTTCCTTTTAAATATCTAGTAAGAGCATCCCACACTTATTTTAATGTTTTCCCACTCAAGTTCATAGATTATATGAATTCGATTCCCTACCATATAATGCTATTATGAGCTCACTTTTATTGAATTTCTCATTTACTGCTCCCTTTTCACCCCACCACATTTCAAATGTTAGAAAATAATGTTTGGATCGGTGAACCCATCATAAGGTTGCATGCTTATGTATAAATTGGGAATATAGGCCATGTTTCTTCATACACTTGGATGGAGTCTTGGATTACTATACAAGATGATTTGTGTTCAATTACTACTCAAGATTAGATTTAGTTGTGCCCTTAATTGGTTATTTCTCACACTAGTACTGATATGCATGCTTTTAGATTTGTGCTTTACTTGTTTAGAATATGAAGATTCATTGCTATATTATGTGGATTCTAAAAACTTACTCAGATGTCTTGCTTCTCTTTGTATTCACAAGGGATGTTTACCTATGGAATGGTCTACTTCCACCATGATTTATTCCACACTTAACTCTAAAAATATAGATAACATTATTTCTCTATGTATGAGTGATTTAGTTTCTCTCAGTATTCATGCAAAATTCCTATCATCTCCCAATAATTCAAATAATCCCAACTTATCAATTCCCAATTTTGCTCAAGGAAATATATCCTAGAAGAGGGTACTATCATCATCTACTAGAATGCATATATCATATATGATTTCCTCATTTTAGCTTGCTTCTCCTTCATTTAATACTATAATCTCTAAGCTAGCTTCTCTCGGGTTAAGTTTCAACTAACTAATAAATTTGTTCCTAAGTATGTCTATTCCTATACCCTCCTTTTCCTCCTTAATTTCCATGGTCTATTCTATCCTCTTTTTGTTCCACAATAAATTTCAATTCCTCCTTATGCATGCTCTCAATTTTTTATCAAGGTTAACACCTTCCTGTACAACTTCTCAATCACTTCATTTTTATTCTTCTCTCTTCTCCTTTATTTCTTCAGGATGTTCCTTTCTTCCTTCCTCGATTACTATTCCTACTCTACTCTAATTTACATTTGGTTTCACCTTTCCCACCGTAGAACCAAAAATTCCCCATCTATTATGTTTTCTCACTTCTATTTCTAGTCAATCTATTCAACTATTTTCTTCTCTCTAATCCTTCCCAAACACTTCAATGGCCTACTTTGATTCTGGCCCTTTCCCCTTCATCCTCGTTATTTTACAACTACATCGCTTTAACACCTACTTAATTACTTTGTGTTGTGTGGAATTGGTTCCCCATCATTTTCCATAGCTTTTATTTTTACCAAGAAATGAATTTATTTGATAAATTTGCTTCCAAAACAAGTGAACATAATTTTTGTGCAAATTTTTTATTTAATTACATGTCAATGGTAGTTAAATAGTAATATTCTATTTGAAATAACCACACGACTAGTTTTTCCGAGATCTTACACAATTTATTTTCATGAATGTCTTGATATATGTTTCTTGACCTAATCCTTTTATAGAAACTCCCATCACATCCTCATCATCTTCTACAAAATGGTTTATCTTCTCACATCCCATCATTCTAGTAGTAGTATTAGCATGGGTGTTTGGAATCACTCACATGGACATTCCACATGTTGTAGTACAAGAGAATTACAACCTTTCCCATTTATTACTATAAAAAATAGTACATAGTCGATAATATGGATCTTAACATACATAAACACAATAGTTGCATATCAGAAAAAACTTAAGGAAATATTAAAAAAGAGAGAAAAAATGCAATAATAGTCTAGAAATATATTTGAATCAAGAACTTAGTCATAAATTTAAAGTGGAAATAAGATCAACCTTCCACGTAGTTTTCTTACATGGTTTTACAAAATTTGAGGAAACTATTGGCTTATAAATCCCCTCTTCTTTAATTATTTTCAAAATAGGCTCTTCAAATGATCTACTTATGCTTAGAGAGAATTTCATATCTTACACTTTGTCTTATCTATAATATGCATAAACATTAGATTTGTACAATATAAAACAATATCCAAAATATATTATAGTTATATTTTTAACATCTATACTCTTCAAACAAAGGTAAATTGTATTTTTCCAAGTGTATGGGTATTCTAAGTTAGATATTGATTTTGTAGTTTTATATCAAATAGGAATGTGGTTTCATCTCATATAATAATGTAGTTTGATCTCATATAGGAATTAGGAGAACTACATTGACCTTGATTCAACCAAATGTTTTTATGGATATGTACCACTTGACTCTCAAATCATTGGAGTAAGAGAAGTCATTACACACCAATAGAATAATAAATTTTAACATGTATTAGTATTTGAGTTTTTCTAGATTTTTGACAAAGACAATCAAAATTTTGTAACATAGCACATCAATACACATGTACAAGCCTAAAATATAAAATATAAAATAGAGGAAAACTTGAACCATACTTTTTAGGTTTATTTGAGAAGTAGATGAAGTATTCATAGATTTTTAGTTTCATTTAAGCAATCAACTAGGCATGATGCTTTTGTGAACAAAATTGACCAGCAAATTCTTTCATCCAAGAAATTGACCAAGGAACATGAACCTGACCTTGGAATATTTCCAAAAGAAAAATTTTCTATTCACTATTGATGACTATTTCTTAATCCTCTTATTGATTCATGAACCCATCATACATTCCTATTATCAACATAATCAAGTATAAATATTTTATTACACATACTTGTGTACATTTTGCTATATTTTGATTTATTAGATTGTCCTTATTTATCTATTTAGCATAATTATAGTATTATTCGTTAGTATATATAGTGATAAAAATGTCAAAATCGAGTCACTTTCATGTTGATTCATGTTTGGGATTTTTTGATTTTAGAAGGGATATCCGATGCAAATACGATATAATAATAGTGGAAGAAATGTGGTGTAAATGTGATGAATTTTATATTACCTTTGTGCCACATTTATGTTATATTAGTTTTTACCACTTGGTCCCACATTACCTATTTAATCCCAAGTGGATGTAATTTTCACTATACCTATCATTTTCACTCTTGCAAAGAAGGAGAAGGAGCTCAAACAACCTAGTTTTTTTCGCATAAAAAGAAAGGTAAGTTAAAAAAATTGTTTGAATTTCATTTATATTTTTTTGTAAATAATTGATATCAATTTCAAGTAATATTTTAATGTAGCCAAATTTAACACTTACTCATTTCTCTGTAAATATCTTGAACTAAAAGAGAATAATTTTTTTCTTCATTATTCAATCATGGATTACAATGCTTCATAAATAGGAAAACAAATCATATCTCGAGTTTCCAATGAAACTCTAACTAGATTTGACTAAATCTACTCCAGGATGGCGATGTTTACTATTTTTAGAAGTTTACAAGAACTCGCACAAAAATGGCATGCTTATTAAATACGGGCACAAAAATTGCCACACATCTTCTATATGCCTAAATTAGAGGAAATTCTAAATTTATAACTTACTATACATTCAAGAGACTAAAATTAACTAATGCCCTAAAATAGGAAAAAAATGAACTACAACTTAAATCCTATTTTTTCGGCCCCCATATGACATATTTTGGGCCCAAAATGTGCAAAAATGTGCTCCAACCAATAAGGATGGTTGACTAGTGCACCTTTCTCGCCAAAATAGGTGGTTTAAAAAATATGGACTCAAACAGACACCCAGAGCACAAGTTATGACATTTCCAAGTTCCTGCTAAAATTAGTGCATCATTCTCCCGCTTGAAAAAATTGTAGCTCTGTAACTTGTCTTCTTCAAATTTCTGCCATTTATCTCCATCCAACTTCTTAATCTCCCACTCTGTGATCCATGCATTTTCCTCTTGTTCCAATCCTTTCCAATGTACTAAATATTTTTTGTATTTCCCATGTCATGTGGTCACTATTTTCTTGTCTAAAATATGATCCACTTCTTCATTCTTTTCACCGGAACTTGTTGCCTCTAATCTACTACTTCTTCAATATCATACCCTTATTCACCATCACCATGAAAATAATATAACTCTAAAACATTAAATACTTGAAGAAATATCAAAATTTCTTGGCAATTCTTCCTCATAAGCATGATCATTTATTTTCTTCACAATTTTACAGGGACCAATCTTCTTGTACTTTAACTTATTATAGGTTCCTTTTGGAAACCTTTTCTTCTGAAGGTATACCATAGCCAACTCACCCTTTGTAAACTCTTTTCTCCATCGTGCGCATCTTCTATTTCCTTATTCTTATCATTACTATTATGTAGCTTCTTCGGCACTTCTTCCCGTAATTGTTGTATATGTTCGGCAAATGCTTCGCATCATCATTGACTCTTCCATCAATTGGTAGTTGCACCAAATATAAAACCCCATTTGGATTACTCACATACATAATATAAAATGTATACTTTCTTGTGGATCTATTTCTTGAGCTATTATATGCAAACTTATATTGTGGTAATGTTAAATCCCATTATTTTGGCTTTCCCTCAACTATGCACCTTAACAGTTTCCCAAGATATTGTTTGCCACCTTTGTTTTCCCATCAACCCGAGGATGATAGCAGCGATGAACTATAGTTTAATTCCCAAATTATTCCATAAAGTCTTCCATAAATGACTTAAGAACCTTGTGTACCTATCTAAAGTTATGGTTTTTGGAACACCATGCAACCTAACAACTTCTTTGAAAAACAAATTTGTTACTCTTGTTGCATCATTATTTTTCTTACAAGCAATAAAATGAACTATCTTAGAGAACATATCAACACCACAAAAATCAGTCATTACCTTGTTGTGTTTTGGTAATCTAAAAACCAAATCCATACTCAAATATGTCCACAGATTCCTTTGGGAACAAACAATGGCATATACAATCCCGCATTCTATGCATGGCCTTCGAGACTTAGAAAATTCTACACCTCTCCACATATATTACAACATCTCTTTTCATCTTTTCCAATAGTATTTCTCTTCTACGAAAGCTATAGTCTTATCCTTATCAAATTACCTAGCCAATCCTCCGATATGTAACTCTTTCACTATATTCTCTCTCGGGGACCCAATTGGAATACATAGTTTTCATACCTTAAATAGATAGCCATCGTGTAAAAGGTACTCATCCTGGACATCACCTACATCATTTGACATTGGATTACTTAACCTTTAAATAATATATTATTGAAATACAAATTAGAAGAATACAAATCCTTTATTGCTTCAAAATCAACCAACTCGTTCTCCATAGATGTAAATAGAAGCACATGCCTACTCAATGCATTTTCAACTTGGTTCTATTTTCCTGATTTATGATTTAGATAAAAGTATAACCCTAAAAAAATGATACCCATTTTGCACGCCTATTATTCGACTTCTTTTGTGTATTCATATACTTCAAGTCTATGTGGAATGTAAATAACACAAACTCCTTAGTACTAAGTAATGCCTCAATTCCTCAATGCTTGTACAATTGCATAAAATTCCACATCATAATTAGAGTAGTTATTTCTTACCTCATTTAATTCTTCACTAAATAAATCTATTGGCTTCCCTCCTTGACTTAGGAAAACACAAATACCCACATGTGAGGCGTCATAATCAACCTCAAAACTTTATCAAAATCTTGAAGTGCTAAAATAGGTTCTTTTGTCACCTTATTATTCAAGAAATAAAAGCTATCCTCAAATTTCCTTATCCACAAAAACTAGCTTCATTTTGTGCAATTTGTTATAGGTGTTATAATACCGCTAGTTTTTTTAATAAACTTCCTGTAAAATGTTTCTAAACCATGAAATATTCTTACCTTTGTTATGCTTCATGGAGTAGGCCATTCAACAATTCCCTTTATCTTTTCGAGTCCATCTATACCCCATCTCGCTAAATAATAAAACCCAAAAATACCAAATTCTTTTACATAGATGTGCACTTCTTTAAATTTGCATAGATCTTCTCTTTCATTAACACTTCAAATATCACCCTTAGATGCCTCAAATGTTCTTCTTTATTTTTATTGAAAATCAAGATATCATTGAAATAAACCACAATAAACTTACCATTCTACTCCCATAACACAGTGTTCATTAGCATCATAAAAGTGATAGGTGAATTAGATAACTGAATGGCATCACCAACCACTCATATGATCCATTCCTTGTCTTGAATGTTATTTTCCACTCATCTCCTTCTCTCGATCTAAATATTATGGTAACCACTTCTAAGATCAATCTTGGGAAAATACCTCGATCTAGCAAGCACATCCACCATATCATCAAGGTGAAGTATTGAGACCCTCTAATTGATTGTAATTTTATTGAGTGTTTTGTTATCCGTGCACATTCTCCATGTTCCATACTTATTTGGAGTTAAATAAGTTGGATTTGCACACTGAGAATCATGGTCTCCCTTACCAACCCCTTTCATATGAGCTTTGTCACTTGATTATTCAATTTTACATGTAATGTTAGGATCATACTATAAGCCACTTTATTTGGGAGTGAATACCCGGGATCAAATAAATATGGTGTTTAATGTCTCTATTGGGTAGTAATCCATCTGGTAGCTCATCGGGAATAACATTAGAAAATTCTTCTATTAATTATATTATCTTTGTTGGTATTTGTGCACTTACAAGTTCATCCTTATTTGCGACCAGTGCATAACAAAACCCGGTTGCCTTTTCCTCCTTCAGAAATTATTTTGTAGAAAGAATATTTTCAGCCTTCCCCTCTTCCTTAAGAGGTAGAAAAATTATTATTGCGCCATCCTTCCAAAAATTATAAGTTTTATTTTCCCTGTCATGAATAAATTTTCTATCAAATTGTCATGGTTTGTCTTATAGCATACGACATGCATACATAGGAATAATATCACATCAAATCTCATACTTATAAATTTTTCCAATGGAGAAATTTATTAAACATCTCTTATCAACATTAAATTCATTACCCTTCTTAAACCATGCAATACGGTATGGGTTATGATTCTTCTCACAATGTAGGCCCAATTTCTCAAAAATACCACCATCAATAATAACATTACATACCTTTCCTCTTGAAGTGTATATTTTTCTAAAAATATTTGTACGTAGCCATGCATCACCCTTGACCTCCTTTCTTGGAGCAATCATCATCCTTTTGATCATCATATTTTCTCCCACATCTAGTGGGATTTCTAGGTCCTTCTCTTCTTCTTCTTGTTCATATTCAATAATATTTACTCTTGAATGATCTTATTTCCTCTTTTCATGTGTATAATAATGCGGGAATTAAAATTCCCTGTGCCCCTCTTCACCACATATATATTAAACAAATGGTCTTCATGGAGCCTCCCAAAGCATTTTCCACTAGCATATCTTCTTCCCTAGGGAATCCTCTACCTCTTTGTTGATTTGGGAGATATTGACTTGTATCTTCTTTATTTTCCACTCCACGAGGTTGTTCTTCTCTACCTTTATTGAAACCATATTGTCCCTAAAAGGAGGATGAGGCCCCCCTATTCATCCCACGTGGTCTCCTAAAACTTTGATGGTTTTTTTTCTTCAACATATTCTATGCTCTTGATCATGTGAATGATTATCTTATCTTGAATAGAAAATTTCTATCCATTTACATACTTTACAACCATTTTTTCATTTTTTTCTTCATGTTCTACATGAATGGACAACTTGTAAAACTCATATCTGTATTCTTGCATGTTTTGTAAGTTCTATATGAGATTTTGTAACCTCTTGTAAAGGGTTTGTGCATAATCAATAGGGATAAATTTATCTTTAATCTTCTTTTCCATCTTACTACAGGTCCAAATCCTCTCTTTTTCCTTTCTTGACCACTCCTTTTATAGGTGATCCCACCATAACATAGCATGACCTTTTAATTTCGCGCATGAAAATTTTACCTTCTTTTCCTCTAACATAACCTTTCACTCAAAAACATTCCCATGCTATCCAAGTGGTATATCAAATCCTCGGTTTTAGGCTACCTCCATACTCTGAAACATCAACTTTTATCCCATCATTATTTTCTTCTAATTATTAAAACATCCTTTCCTCAAAATCTAAGTGTCGTCCTTGTGTTTCATCTTCTTCACAAACTTCTTCGTCATCTCGTGTCATCTTCACCTTGATTTCCTCTACGGGATATAATCGCATAAGTGCAACAAATTACCTTTTAGATCATGAATACTTCTATTAATTTGGAAAATACCACCTCCTCTTCATCTTACTCTTCTTGCCATTGTTTTTTTCCAAGACTCGAACTCACTCTAATTTACTATTTTTAGCGAGTTTACAAGAACATGTTACTCTTGGTAAGTTTAAATGTTTATTCGTATAGGCACAAAAAATTCCACACATCTTCTACATGCCTAAATTATATGAATTTACAACTTTATAACCTACCATACATTCAAGAGACTAAAATTAACTAATGCCCTAAAATAGAAAAATTGAACTACAACTTAAATCCTAGTTTTCGGCCCCCAAATGGCTGATTACTGAGCCCAAAAATGTGCGAAAATGTGCTACGATTAGAAAGGTGGGTTGACCAGTGTGTTCATCTCATTGAAATAGGTGGTTTAAAAAATGGACTCAAATGGACACTTGAAGCACAAGTTATGACCTTTTCAATTTCTTGTCAAACTTAGTGCATCATCTTTTGATTTTATTTTAGTGTTAACAAAACAAATTATTAAATGCGACCACATATCCTTGAGTCATTTTTTCAATAAAATAAATTAAACAAACGCATTCCATAACATATCGGTATACTATAGAGTTAATGTTTTAAACAATTTGTGATTTGTTTATGTAAACAACTATAACATTATAGAATAAAAATTGCATTATACTTCAATAGATATCCATACCCTAAACTAAAACTCCCCTTTTCACATAGGCTTCAAGTAATAGAGAAATGGTGTGGAGTCTATCTTTACTTTGAACTTTGTCAAAATTTTGAAAAAAATCAAAATTTTACAAATTTTATTCTCATATCACATGGAATCCAATTTTATACATAAGTTTTACACAATAGTTTTTGACACGATTTTGCATTATCTTCCCTTAATGTAAAATAACCTAGATAATTTTTATCAATTTAATATGTTTAAATGATGATTAAAACATTACGTTACAAAAAAATGTAGGTATTTTTTCATTTTGGTTCCAAATAGCTTTTGCAAGGTGAAATATGATTGTTTACACTACTCTCATATGTGATATAGTGTTTAATAAAATAATGATCACCCCGCATCATGATTAAAATTAATTATAAGGTATCATGAAACTCCCTAGGTGCTTAGAATGAGGACAAGGTCAATCAAAGTGAAAAATCCCTTAATGTTAAAATGTAAAACTCAACAATAATTCTATTCATTTCAATTGATTAACTATACATGTTGTATAACGTAGAAAGACTTATTGAGGTGCAAAAAAAAAAATGATTATTAAAAAATAAGTTGGATAAGGAGGGAGAGATTCCTTTCCTAATACATAAAAAAGGAAACTAAGAAAGACGTTTTCTAAGAATGGTTTTAAATACACACTTACACAATGAACCATAAACATTGTAGAACTATATAGGAACACAAAAAATGTTTACATCACACAAACACTTATATTTAATGTATAAAAATTAATATATAATCATTTGTATTGGGGATGATAATAAATACAAACTATTTCTTTTCCTTTCATACCCAAGATCATCTAATCACCAAGAAAACACGTCCACACAACCATCAAAACTTTAACAAGATTTTAGATTATAAATTTTATAGATTCTTCAAGATAGCCAAGATGACCAATAAATTTTACCATGTATAAAAAATGATTCATTGTGGGTGTGAAGCAATAAAAATTTCATGCCTTAGAAGTATATAAAGTCCTCATCCACTCAAATTACATGGTTGCATGCACATAAATATTATTAAATTATATACTATCAAGATGTGTTTTAGAGTGCTTCATAAATTAAAATATTTTTAAATCATACTTACCTGACCAATTTGTGAATATAATGTAACTTTTGTATTCCTTGAGAGTAAAACTCCTTGAGTAATTTAGTTAAACATTTCACGTGCCTTGTGTATGCTACCATATTTCACACATATTTCTATTACAACATTTGAAACTGTAACAAAAAAAAAATACACTTTCAAATGATTTCTTATGGATATTAATAACATGTTTTCAAGTGTCATTGTAGTAAAATTAGATTAGTAAACATAAAAAAATTCCAATTCTCAACATAACTATACAATTCCAATTCCAATCTCAATCTCAAACTCACAACATGATACAAAGAGAGTGGGTTGAAGTATACACTTATCATTTTATTTGCAACACATAAACCCCTTGTAAACCTTCTATATATCAAGATCTTGCAGACTCATGCTTCCCCTTGAGGGAGAGTAAAATTTTTCCAACCTAAAACAAAGGGAATACAAAAGGATTCTCACCCAATGTTGAGATAGTAGATTTTTTTATTTTTATTTTTGTAAATATAGACATGTCTTCAGTATGCTTCCACATTTTACATAAATTTCTACAAGGTAACATGCCTCTATTGAAATGGAAATATGAAAAATTGTAACTAGAAATTTTATTAATATAGTAATATAATATTTTTTATCTATCAAGAAACTACAAAATAACATTTGACAACAATTCATTTCATCATATTCCTTTTAGCCATTTTTTTCAAAATTCCTCATGCCTTGTTAATATTACAACATTTTGAATAAATATATATTATGGAAATTGTACGTATGACATATGACAATAGTCCCTTCTCCATGATGTTCATACCTTGTTTGATAACGAACTTGATGAAACTTTTATAATAATCCCATATTTATTGTTGGAAATTGTGTGTTAGTGTTATCATTGATTTCAAGTAAATTTATGACAAAGGGTTTCATGAAGTCACGTGAGTATCCATGTGGTGTTAGTCAGATGTCAAGTATGATGATTGATTGGTAGTGTCCAAGGTTGGTGAGTTCTATGTTGTCCCTGAGCATGATTTAAAGTGTATGGTCATGGTATGAGTCCTCATAAATTGAGTGAATGTTTTCATGAAATTAAAAATGGTCCTAGTGGTTTTTCAAAAGTTTTTATGAGTTTGTATGAGGTCGGGTTAGTTAATTCATTAGGCGTCATGGTTGAGTTAGGTCATTTTAGGCTTATTCCTAGCCTTGGAGCATGCAGAATGAGATGAAGGTATGATATTTAGAGCTAAAAAGTCATGATGAATATTTTTGGAAGTGTATATGAGGTTCATTATAAGTTTCAAGTCATTTCTTAGTGGTTTTGTGGTGTTTCATGGTCCTGGAAGTAAACAAGTGAATAATAGGCAAGTTAGCATAGCTAGGTATTAATGGCTAGAGAGTTTAAGAATTATTTAGGATATTCGATGAGTATTTATAGTTATAGTATTTTTTCATGATGATTCATGACAAATTTTAGGTCAAAGTGAAGAATATTTTTAAGGATACACCAGTTTTGGTAAAACCGGGTAGTTTAGAATGTGATTTTGAGGAAAAAGTTGACCTTCTAATGCTCGTTGTGGGTTGTGTGATTTTCATGAGGACCAAAAATATTTTGACTATATTTTTAGATCAGTTATAAAGGTTTCAAAAAAATAATGAGGTTGTTTGATCATCACGATTTTATGAGTGATTGTTAAGAAGGTAAGTTGCTTTGAAACCCTAGCTAAAAGTGACTTGGAGAAAAAGAGGTATCATGATCCTATCTTGATTTATTTTTTCAAAGTGATTATTTGAGGTTGTATAGGACTCATCCATATTTCCAAAAAGGTAAATTAGATCATGTGAGTATATGTGGGCCCCACCCGAAAATGCTTGTTTATAAAGAAGTTTAGTTTGTGGAAAATTTCCCAAGGAAATGTGATGAATAAATTGACATTTTTTATCCCTAGAGTTTTTATAGATTTTTATGATATTTTTAGATCATGGTTGAGATTCTAAATGGAAAAGTGTTTACTATCTATGAGGACTAGTTTTCGCGGCGGTTTGGAGCACTTATGGTAAAATTGGAATTGCGGGTGCTACTATGTGGAGTTAGAACTTGTTTAAAGTTTTGTTGTGATAATGGTTCATATATATTTCTAGTATTATATAAAAAAATTGTTTTTGATATGATATGAATAATTTTGACATGTTCTTTGAGGGTCAAATCCAGAGGATACTTGGTTTAATAGGGTCTAAAGTAGCTTCATGTGTTAAAGTGATAGCTCTTAGTTGTTCATTATTATTTAAGATTGATGAAAGATTATATAACATGTATAAGGGTGTTACATGTTTTGGTTAAGCATGAAATTAATTTTTTAGGTAATGGAGCAAGTTGAGCGAGTAGGCTTACTTCTTGATTCCTAGAAGACTAAATGAGTAGTTTAGAGATTGACTTTGTTGGAGGCCGTCCACTTCAATTTGAAAGGAGAATTAAGATGTTATAGAAATATAATGTCGAGTTATTTCCAAATTTTTATGGTTTGTTTCATGATGAGTTGATTTGATATGTCGACAACTCAATTTTTTAGAGAGGAATGATGTTTGTTTCTTAGGATAGAATTTCTCTAGCTAGGAAATGGAGGTAGATGATGCATGTAATTGATTATTTTATTATTGATATTAGTTTGAGAGTCAATAGGGATGAATATTGTTCCTAGTGAAGGAATTTTTAGGTCTGTCGAGTGAAAAAAGGGTTCAAAGTAGTTGAGTTTCTAAAACTTCTTTTTGGGTAGTTTTATTTGGAGAAAAGGAAAGTTGGTGTGGTTTGCACATATGGATGTTTCATGATATATAAAATGCATGGATGTGATATAAAGGTATAGGGGATTACAATGAATGGCTACATGTCATATTTTTATGCTCTTGAGTGGTAGTTATGCCCAAATGTGAAGTCATGATCCTTGAATCATCTATTTTGAGAAGGATATGAACCTTCTTGATAGAGTTATGTGAAATTTTATTAGTGTAAGATAATTAATGAGAATGTATTATGTTAATATGATATATTTGAAATTTATGAGGAATTTGGAAGCAAAAATAATGGTTATGGTGTGTGTGGTTTTAGCCATCCAAGTTATGGGGTTTTGAGCTTGTTTTGTGCTAGTTTAGTGCATTTAGGCATGACCAACCTACATGGGACAAATATGAATGTTTTAATGAAATTTTTGGGATTTTCATAAGATTTATTTATCAAACTAAAGGTTTATTACTAGAATTATTTGTGTTTAAGAGATGAGAAGCATATAAAAGTGAATTTTTAGTTCAAATTTGAATGAGTTATGCATGGGGAAATTTTGACACAAGAAAGAGAATACAATAGGTATGAAGGAATATTTTCAAAAAATATGATGTGAGAAAAGGTTTGAAGAACTCAATCGATCATGTGTGCAAGAGATAGAATCCAAATCAAGGCATGAAAATCCAAGTTTGAGCGAGTTGAAGGAATGAGGGTTTGAAGAAAGTGTGTGAGCTGAATTAGTGATCTCCATTAGTTGTGGAAGAAAAAAATCATATATATTCATATTCATATGGTTGAGTTGGTGCTTGATCATCTTAGGGTGTTGTAGCCTCCTTGTAGAGTGAGTTTTTCAATAAATTAGGGATTTGTACTCCTTGTAGGGTTGGTTCTCTGGTGAAGTTGGTGTTTCACTAAATATCTTTGCTTTGTGTAATATAAGTAGAGTTTCAAAGTGGGTTTTTTCCCCTTGAGGTTATCCCACTTATATATGGTGTTATTATGTCTTCTTCTTTGTTTCATGCTCTTATGAATTCTTAATACACAACTAATGTACTCATATGATTATGAATGTTAAATGGATTAATGTATGTAATGGTAAATGAATTTAAAGTTTATTAGGATTGATTCACCCCCTCTCAGTCCATTATGATTCAAACAATTGGTATTATATAATTTCTTTGAGAATCAATCCTATGACTTAGAGGAGATCTTAGAAATATAAGATGGCTAAGAAAACTAGGAAATACAATCAAGAATTGAAATATATGACAATAAGGATGAAGAAACCATAAAATGTCTTGAGATTAAATGGAGAAGGCTATTTTTATATTTGAGTTCAAAGGAAGAGGAATGAGAAAGATTGAAAAATAATCCATGTGATGTTTATATGCATATGCAAGATGATCTTACGAGAGTTTGTAATGGATCTACAAACAAATTTGGATTTCCAAGGAGAACATCAATTTGAGGTATGAAATAAATGGTATCTCAATAGCTCTTATGACCAAAGATGAAGAGTATCCCAAAATCAAGGAGGATATTCAAACGAAGGTCAAAGGAGATGAAAAACATAATCACGAGATCAAGAAGGTGGTCCTAGTTTCAAAGGAAGTTAACATCAAGGTGTTCATAGCAAGAAGTCTGTTGAAGGAAAAATATCATTAGATATCCAAATGGAATGAGGTATGAAAAATTTAATGGTTATTGTTATGCTTACAATGGTTTTGGTCATAGAGTAAGGGATTGTAGGAAGATTTTCACTGTGTACCCTTGGATAAATGGAAAAGACCATAAGAGAGATCATTCAAGAGATATGAAAGAGGTTATTTTCTGTAAGTGTCATATCAAGGGTAAAATTGCAAGGTTCTACTCTCATGAATCATCTAGACAAGTGAAGAAGGTTGAAAATCTCAAAATGAAGGAAGATTGGATGCTAAAACTTTTAAAAGGAGAATCAATTTCAGTCAAGGTGAATGCTCAAAAGGAAGCTAAGGAGAAATCAAGCCCAAACCAATATTAAAGTAGGCCTTATCATGTGAATGAGGTCAAGAATCTTGAGTCAAAGGTTAAAGTACAGAATTTTCCTATGCTTGAGAAGTTGAGAAGGCTAGGAGTGTGGGATAATTCAATATTTTTAAGGTATGTTATTTGATCCATCCATAAATTTGATTCCTTATTGTTGGTAGGTGTCTAAGATTATGTGAGGTTTGTTTTATTAGGGTATGTCCTTGTTGTCTATATTATTTGTATCTATCTATCAAAGGTTGTGGTCAAGGTGTACCTTCGTGGAGTTGTGTTTATGAGTCTAAATATTGTAAATAGGTCTATATATGGTGATAGTTAAAGCTTGATACTCAAATTATATCAAGTATGAAGATTTTG
Organism: Taxus wallichiana var. yunnanensis; assembly: GCA_018340775.1. NCBI lineage: Eukaryota > Viridiplantae > Streptophyta > Pinopsida > Cupressales > Taxaceae > Taxus > Taxus wallichiana. The sequence goes on along the minus strand of CM031234.1, from coordinate 185,371,858 downwards.
TGTCAAATTAGTCTAGGTGTGTGTATCTCTAGATGATCCTATAAAGCATGAAAGTCTTGGTCTAGTTCTTAGTCTCATTAAATTTTATCAAATGTCATGTTTCAAGTATAAATGGTCATTTTATTGTTTTGAGATGTATATATTAAAAATTTTTACAAATTAATTATATATATATATGGAGATCTTCTATGTCTATGACAACATTAAGAGTTAACATTCCCTTGTTTTGTGAAGTACTAGTACACATGTTTCCATGCTTGAAGGACTGATGATGTCACTCAAGGTCATTTTTAATGTTGCTTCAAAGTTTTTAATCTCGTCAAGTCTCAAGGTTTGGGTAAGGTTTATGAGTGAATATGTAACAATTGTCAGTTGTATATAATATGTTTTATGGAGTATAGGTCCAAAGAGAGTATATTCTGTGTGTTAAGGCTCAACATTATCCATGTTAGTAATTTTTTTCAAGGCCTTCATTCCTTGTTCAAAGTGACCTATGAAAAAGGATATGTAATGATCCTGTGTGAGTTCTTCTTAGTTGATATAAGAGCCCAAATTATGATGTAGAGATATGTGGCATAACGTTCAAGAGAGGTTGATTCTCATTATATGAAGCATGATATGTGTAAGGAATGATTTTTACATCATAGTGGAATATCATCAAATATGTGTCTTGTAAGAGAGTTTCTAAGTCTACATTGAATGTCTCAAAGCCTATAATGATATTTCATGCATGAGTACACGGTATGTCAAGAGGGATTATGAAGACTAGAGGCTACATATATGGAGAGATGTTTAGAAGGAATTTTTCAATTTTAAAGACTCTTTGATTGAAATATTGGTTGTTTCAAATGTAAGTACTTAGACATGAGAAATATTCAAGATCAAATTATTTGGTGGTTGAAAAGAGAATTTACACTTTGTTTTAGCTAGAAGCTTGAATGAATTTGGATTTTTTGAGTTGGTTCTAAGAAGTGATGAAAAATACTCCATGGAAAATTCTATACTTTAAGTTGACTTGAATCAAGGTTAGATATTGAAGGTGAAGCTAAAAGTTGATACATTGTTTTAAAGGTTTACAAATTAGTGTAAGGTCATTCATATCTCAATTCTACATGAAGTTTGCTAATAGTCATGGTTTGATGCTCATGAAAATCTCAAAGGTGTGCTAGTAAGTTGTTGTAGAGAAAAAGTAAAACTAAATCTCCCAAGCCTTTGGAAATATATCAAGTGAGTTTCATTGTATAATTTGCCATCAATAAGTAGTTAGGATATCTAAAAGAAGATGGAAGCATGTGCAGTCTCTATGAAGACTAAATAAGTATGTGAAGATGTATCTTAAGCCTAGGTATGTTCTTAAGTTCATCCATGATGTGGAAACATGAAGTTAAGGTAATCATCATTATTTAGAGATCAATATTGAAGTATTTTTACACTTTCAAAGATTGCATAGAGGGTTTGATTAGTGTATTAAAGTGTGGTCATCATATTAAAGGACTAATTCATGCCTTAATATATTCAAGTAGGCATGTGACACAATGTTTGAAATATGTCTTGAAGGATTTACAATAGCAAGTTTATCTAAAAGAATGCTCAAAATGTGTGAAGCATCATCTTGATTGAAGATAATGGATTAAAGATAAATAATATCTTTTGGTGTGATGAAAAGGGAAAGGTTTGGTGATGGTATTCAAATCTCAAGACTTGTAAATAGGTGTGAAGAAAATTGTATGGTTACATTTCCAAGGGGAGTAAAGTGTGCTAAAAGGATTCATCAAGTAATATTGATTGCTCTATGTTTTCTTCAAAGAATATGGTTGAAAAGGAGTGAAGAGACAAATTCTACAGAATATCTACAATTTAGATGAAGCTTAAAAGGATTTTTGCAAAAGCTTAAGGAATGTGTTAATATTTTTAGGTAGTGCTTCATCATCAAGTGTAGTTTGAGAAAAGGAATGTCGAGTCTTGGTACTAGTGTCATGAAGTTTTCGAGTGTTATGAAAATTTTGAAGTCCTCTCAAATCTGTGACAAAGGTGTGTATGAATGAGAAGGATGAGATGATCGGGAATAGAGTAGTGGTAATTTTTTTAGTGTCATAAGTCCCTAGTTTGTGAATGATTATTATCAAGGAAGAATAAGTTGGTCTCATCAAGGTTTGGATTTACCAATGGGATGTATCTCTATGGATATCAATTATGCTAGTAAGATTTATATTCAGTTAGTCAATCATGATTTATTCATAATCTTGTGTGTGTGAAATTTTTACTTAAAGGCTCTAATGTCTCATCAAAACTTTGTAAAGATGTGAGAATAATTTCAAGTATGATATGATGAAAATGATTTTGAAGTTGATATGTGCAAAGGGAAATTTTTACCTATGTGTGAACCATTGTAGAATGGGGTATGTAGATTAAAGAAGATGTCTTTAAGGTATTTTACACCATGTGCAGCTATATCTTGGTCTGTCAAGTGCTCTGAATTGAGAAATTTTTGTAAATGCATTCAAAGACCAAGAAGTTTGTGTGTAGTGTGAACAAGGTCTGTAGTGGTGCATAAGGACAAGGTTCTCTTCTCATGAAAGGAGTGAAATGCATCAAAATTTCAATCTACAGGTTTTTTAATGCCTTTATAGGAAGGGGATCTATTGAGGGTTTATATCTAAGTTGTTAGGAGTCTTAGAGGAGCTTTAAGACTGTATTGAAGTGTTTGATTCACATTCAAAGCTTGAAATCAAGGTAAGAACCTCAAATTTTTTTGATTTCAATTAAAGATGGATGCAATGACTCTGTGGTGGATATAAGGTGATATGTCATGTTGAGTTTTAGATTTTCTATCTTGGATAATTTGGTTAAAAGGTATCAAATATTAGGTTTAGGGCACATGCTCCTAAATGATGTTTTATTTTCCTTAAAGGTAGAATTTATGTTTTAAGCTTGAACAAGACCTAGAGAGAGATGTATGGTTGAGATGGAGAAAAATTGTGGATAGTATCAATTCGGGGGAGGTTTGTTGTGGCTCATTTTAGGTCCATGGATAATTTTTTTTCTGATGTTAAGGTCGAGAAGACAGAGAGTTCTTTCTCGGGGGAGCTATTTGAGTCAAGTAAGTTATTTTTGCATTATTTCATTGTGTTTAGTCATGAGTTCTATTTTTCCATGTATTTTAGTCATTTTATCCTTTGTAATAGATTTCAAAGGGGAGGGAAGTATCATAAACATGGAAATGAGGACTAATAGGTGTGTTGGTCTTGTTTGTTGCCATCAATGTTTCTAAAGGTGGTTGTCATCAATGAAAAAGGGGGATATTGTTGGCCATTTTGTGTTAGTGTTGTCATTGATGTCAAGTCCATTGATGGAAAATGGTGTCATGAGGTCATATGAGTCATCATGTGGTGTTAGTTAGATGTTAAGTATGAAGGTTGATTGGTATTGTCCAAGTTTGGTGAGTTCCATGTTGTCCTAGAACATGATTTAGAGTGTATTGTCATGGTATGAGTCCTCAAAAGCTGAGTGAATGTTTTCATGAGGTCATACATGGTCCTAATGAAATGTCAAAGGTGTCTATGAGTATTCATGATGTCACATGGTCATTTCATGAGGTGTCATGTTTGAGTCAAGTCATTCTAGGCCTATTCCTAACCTTGGAGCATGCAAAATGAGATGGAGGTATGATATTTGAATCTAATAATTCATGGTGGAGCATGGTAATAGTATTTTGGTAGTGTATATGAGGTGCATGATTATTTTTAGGTCATTTATAAAAGGTTTGGCCATGTTTCATGGTCCTTAGGAACCATGCAGTGAAGAACATGCAATTTGGCATAGGTAAGTCTTAATGGCTATAGAATTTAAAACTTATATGGGTTATGGTGAGTATGAATAGTTAGAGGAATTTATCAAGATGCTTCATGATAAGTTTCATGTCATATTGAAGAATATTTTTTAAGATACATCATTTTTGGTAAAATTGGGTATTCTAGAATGTGATTTTGAGGTAAATGTTGACCTTATGGTGCTCATTTTTGACTATGTGCTTTTATTGGGTACATGAGTTCTTTTTAATATATTTATAGACCATTTATGAAGGTTTCAAAAAACTAATGAGGTAGTTTGATAGTCAATTTTTATGAACGATCGTTAAGAAGGTAAGTTGTATTGAAACCCTAGGTAAAAGTGACTTGGAGAAAAAGAGGTATACTGAGATGCTTCATGAAAAGTTTCATGTCAAATTGAAGAAGATTTTTAAGATACATCAGTTTTGGTAAAATTGGGTATTCTAGAATGTGATTTTGGGACAAAACTTGACCTTCTAATGCTCATTATGGGTTGTGTACTTTTCATGGGTACATCAGCTCTTTATAATATATTTATAAGTCAGCTATGAAGGTTTCAAACAACTAATGAGGTGTGTTTGTGATTAATTTAATCTCACCTGTTTGTTCAAAATTTCTTAGTCAGCATGGATTGAATTATTCTTTGTCTCCCTTTATGGATGCATCAAAGCTTTCTCCTTCATTTAGTTGTCATTGTCCATCCTTTCCTTGGGTCATGGATCACATTGAGTCTGGGTTTTACTTACAGTATTCATCTCCATAGGGAAATTTTTTGTTGTTGGGCATTATCCACATTGTCTCCTCTGTAAATCCTATCCCAACATATGTGGATATGTGGTCCTTTCTGATTGGACGTGGCTCGATGGGTATTTTTGCTAAAACTTATCACTTTTGTTACATTTGTAAAAATGCCAAATTGGTCATGTGGCCCCAATAGTATATAATTGGCTATTCAAAAATATAAAGCGGCAAGGAAAATTTCTTACTTTGACCCTAACGGTGGACATGTGGCCATTTTTCAAGTTAAAAGTGGGGAGGTGGTCGCTAGAGAATTTTGAAGATTTTTACCTTTTTGTGAAAAGGAGCAAAGATATGAAATGATCCACAAATCTATAGGGGAAAAATTAATGTCACATGTTTAAGTCAACATTGAAAAGTCAAAGCAAGGAGGTGGGTTGATGGAGCACTTTGGAGTTTTTAAGCTCTGTTTTGAAATGAAGAAAAAGTATAAAAGTGAGATGCGACTCCACTCGGGCCCACATCAAAAGTTAGAAGTAGAGAGGCAGGTCAGAAGCATTGTGAATATTTTTACCCACCTTAACTCAAATCTTTTCCACCGGAGGGCCTGCGCTCGATTGAGGATTCACCTCTTGAGTCGACCTTTGGAGTTATGCCAAGGAGACACATGGAGGTTTCCACTGACTCTGCTCACACTTAGACTTTTCAAGCACCCAATATAACTTTATTAAGCTCGGGAAATGTGTAAGGCTCGTGCCTATTTGGGGATTTGCCCCTAAACTTTACTTTTGAAAGAGTGCAAAAGAGACACATGGAGGTTTCCACTGGCTCCTCTCTATACTTAGACTTCTCAAGAAACTTTCTTAAGCCTAGGACACATGGAGGGCCCACGCCTATTTGGGGACCTACCCCTGGACTTTACTTTTGAAAGAACACCAAAGAGACACATGGAGGTCTCTACGAGATCCTCCCATACTTATAAGTTTCAAATTTTTGGTGCAAATTTGTCAGACCCTAGACACGTGGAACCTTCCACTGGTCCTTAAACTCTTTCAACAACTTTGTCAGGCTGAGACATGTGGAGAGCCTGTGCTTGTTTGAGGTATTTCCTCTAGACTTCATCTTTGAAGTTGCACCGAACAAACACATGGAAGCTTCCGCTAGACCTTCCCATACTCTGACTTTTCAGCAACCAGTGCAACTCTCTAGGGTTCTAAACACATGGAGGGCCTGCACTTGTTTGGGAACCTTCCTTTGAACTTCACCTTTGTAGTTGTGCCAAGGAGACACGTGGAGGTTTCTGTTGGATCCACTTTGTACCTAGCTAACTCGGAATCACAACATGAATGCAAGTATCCATGTGAGGGAACTCATTTCTCAAGGTGTATTCTCAGAGGTAAAAAGATTTCTTGTTAGATCAAGCCATATGGAGCCACCTAAAAATGATTAAAAAGGGGATTTCTTACGAAAAAATAAAATAATGGTTAAGAATCTGTAAAAAATTATGATATAGCATCCCAGTCATAGTTAAGGGTCTGAGAAATGTGATTAGTTCATAATTTATCCAACTGGCAACTTTGGGTGTAAATTTGTTAAACATCACTTTCTGTAACAAACTTGTAGAAAAAAAAGGATTCCTCGAATATTATTCTTTGGGGGGGAATTTGGGATGAGTGAGGAAGTGAAATGTATAAATGCAATGAGAATACTATTGCATATGGTGGGTTAACTTTTATGAGAAAGTTTGAAATAAAACCATTTTTCCGAGAGACCGTGTGAGAAACCAATTTGTTTTCCTATGTTTTAGATTCAATCATGTCAAGGTGGTTGCAAGTGTACAACCATTGAAAACATATTATATTGTTCAATAAACTTTCCCTTTCTAATGAATCTAATGAATCTCGAATAAATTTTTGTTGATCATGAACATAATTGTGTTTGTTGTTATTTCATAATGTTTTCAAATAGTATTTCTTGATCTTGTTGCAATCTTATGTTAAAATCTCTCTGAGTCACAAAATATCCCATCCATGTGTTAGTATTGTGGAATTTTCAATTTCATTATGAGAAGAGCCTTCATCTAGTAATGAAATAAACAATTTAAAATCACTTTACTCTCACTATGTTGATAAATATTGTTTGTAAGCCTATGAGTGTATCTTAGGCGTGATGAACCAGGGATTTATAACATTTAATTAAGTCTTTAACACGAGACTTTGTGTTGAATTCTTGAAGAATGTGTGAAACCATGCATCTCTGGGCCTCCATTGATACACACCTTCTAGTTGAAGGAATATTTTAGTGTTCAAGCATTACTGTCGAGATTTTTCCAATTCATGTAAAGTCTCTCAAAGATCTGGTATAATCAACTCTATATTTCTTAACTTCCCACCAAAAATTTCTCAAACAATGAATCCTACATGAACTACCCTTGTTTGTACTATGCATCAACAAATGAAAAAATTCCATTGCCAAAATATGCAAGGAAAATCAGGATTTGATCATTATCTTTAGTAACCCAAACCTTGCCTAGGAAACATCTCCACTCTCTAGTGTGACTACTCGTGAGAGTTAGATTGTGTTGCATTGGTAATATTTCCTCGGGAGTTCTCATTATCATTGTATAGAGAAGGATCTCTTGATTTCATTCACCAATATGGGTTACTGAGAATGGGTCCTCTCACCTGGTTCAAGGCACAACCTAAAGTAGGGAGGGTAGATCAAATCCTCGGTGAGGTGCTATCCAATTCTTCAATGCTCAAGTGACAAAGAGCCATCCGAATCCCATCACGGCTACAAAATGACTCATATCATGGTTCGTCTATCTCTAAGCATCCTTCCATTTTTTTGATGCTTCTCGTCACTTGTGGGAGAATCAATTTTGATACCAACAAGGTGCGTGGTTTGATTGTCACATGTTTATGAATGATCGTTAAGAAAGTATGTTGCGTTGAAACCCTAGTTAAAATTATTTGGGAGAAAAAGTGGTCTACTGATATTGTATTGATTTATTTTTCCAAAGTGATTATTATAGGTATTAGAGGAATCCTCCATATTTAAAAAAAAATTAATTAGAGAATTTGACTCTATGGGGCCTCAATTGAAAATGCTTATTTGTGAAGAAGTTTAGTTTGTGGAAAATTTCTCAAAATAACATGATGAATCAATTACCATTTTTTATCCTGGAGTTTTTTTATAGATGTAAATGATAGTTTTAGATAATGGTTGAGCTTCTAAATGGAAAAGTTTTCCCTATCTATGAGGACTAGATTTTGGTGTAGTTTAGAGCAAAGCTATTGGTAAAAGTTAAATCGTAGGAGCTAAAAGTGGAGTTAGAACTTGATTAAAGTTGTGTTTTGATCTTGGTTAAGAGATATTTCCATTAGTAAATAATTTTTTTTTTTGATATGGTATAAATAAGTTAAGACTTGTTCTTTGAGGTTCAAATTTGAAGGATGCTTGGTCGGGAGGGCCTCAAGTAGCTTCATTAGTCAAAGTGATAGTTTTGAGTTTTCCATGCTTGTTGAAAGTTTCTGATTTCTTGGAAAACATGTATAATAATTTTCCATGCTTTAGTTAATCCTGGAAGTGATTTTTTAAGTGATGGAGCAAGTTGAGCTCAAGCTTAGTTCTTGAGTTCTGGAAGACTAAATGAGTAATTTCAGAGATTGAATTAGTTATAAGCATTACACTTAGAGTTAGAAGAAAAATTAAGATGTTATATAAATAAAATTATGAGATATTTCATGATGAGTTTATTTGATAGGTCAACTAACTCAATTTATAGAGAAGATGGATGCTTCTTTTTTAGGACAAAATTTATCTAGCTAGGAAAGGGAGGGAGATGATGCATGTAATGGATTATTTTATTCTTGATATCAGTTTGAGAGTGAAGAGGGATGAATTTTTTTCCTATTGAAGGCCTTTTTAGGTCTTGAAAGTGATAGAAATAGTGTAAACTAGTTAAGTTTTTAAAACTTCATTCGGGTAGTTCGGTTTAAAGAAGAGGAAAGTTGAGGTGGTTTATACATATGGATGTTTAATGAGATATATAAGGCATGCATTTGATATACAGGTCTAGGGTATTCCAATATTTGGTTACATTCTATAGTTGATATGTTCTTGGGTGGTGTTTAGGCCCAAAGGTGAATACAGTGGTCGTGGAATCATTTGTTTTGAGAAGGATATGAGTTGTCTTGATAGATTTATGTGAAATTTTATTAGCGAAAGATAATTTAGAGAGAATGAATGATTTTGATATGATATATTTCACATGTATGAGGAATTTTGAAGCTTTAAAAAGAATAGTTATGGTGTTTGTGGTTTTTAGCCATCTAGGTGATGGGGTCTTGAGCTTGTTTTATGCTAGTTTGGTGCATTTGGGCATGCCAGACCTAAATGGTCCCAATATGAATGTTTTAATAAAATTTTTGTTAAATTTTAAATATTTATTGATTGAACTAAGGGTTTAGGAGTGATCTCCTTTATTTTTAAGAGATGAGAAACATATACAAGTGAATTTTTAGTTCAAATTTAAAGTAGTTGTGCATGGGGACAAGTGCGACGGAGCGAGATGATGTGAGTAAAATTTGAAGAACTCGAGGGAGAAAGTGTTTAAGAGATAAAATCCAAGTAAAGGCATGAACATCCAATTTGGAGAGAGTTAAAGGAATGATTGTTTGAATAAAGTGTGTGAGTTGAATTACTGATCTCAATTAGTTGTGACATAAAAAAATCATGCATATTCATCTTGAGATGTTTGAGTTGGTGCTCTACTAAATTAGTGTTGGTGCTCTTTTTTATGTCATGATTCAAAAATATCTTTTATTTGTGTAATATAAGCATAGTTTCAGTGGGTTTTCATCCCCTTGAGGTTTTACCACTTATATATGGTGTTCATGTGTCTTCCTTTTTATTTTATGTTGTTTTGAATGATTAATACACACTGTTATGAGCATATGTCTATGTATGTTAAATGGATGAATGAAATGATGTATGTATGTGATGGTAAATGAATTGAAAGTTTTTTAGGACTTATCCACCCCCTCTCAATTCATTGTGCTTCCAAAATTTATTTAAAAATTACAAAATATAGAAAATTGAAGAAAAATAAGAGAAATCAAGAAAATATGAAACATTATAGAAATATGCAAACCAATTTTTGGTCATTTTTTTGTAAAATAATGATACTTTTATAATTTTATTATCGGTATTGTATTTTAGCTAATATTTTTAAAAGAATTAAATTATCATTATTTTTGTAGATATGACAACCTCAAAAAATTATATTTTCTCTTCACCACATTCATAACTATCTACGAGACTCGTATGTATACCATTATTTTCCATAGGTATATGAAAATATGCCCATTTCATTGGTAGTTAGGGTGCAAACTAGTGATCGTCTCTAAATTTTTAATATGATATATTTTGAATATGTAGGGACATGGATCATAGATCTCTGATAAAGATGGGATCGAGTAAGAAATAAAAGGATGCGATAGGGGACATATCACCTCCTCACTCACCAACCATCAATCCCTCCCCACACACACACACAAGGTTCATCCTCTCTATTTTATCTCAACTTCCAAGATAGATCAAGTTGATAGATACTCCTAAATAACTAAGGATATCCCATTACAAAAAAATATAGTAGGAGGGACCTTACCTCTATCCCACTTCACCCCCACCCACATATAGATATATGAAGGGCTTCATGGTTAAACCACCACACCTCTATCCTAATAAAGAGGTGGAGAGGTTAGGGTATATGGGTTGCTTCTTTCTCATCACTAAGTCATGGAGATAGAGCCAAAATAAGGATATTACTATTCCCCATTCCATATATGTGATATAACCTCTATCTCCAAAAATAGATATAGGGACAAGGGTTGCATGGTTCGGTGGAAATAGAAGCCCAAGGTTACACTGATCACCAAAAATTCTTGGGGATAAAACTCTTTATATTTATTGAAGGCATATATAAATTATAAGAAAATTTTAATATAGTTGTAATAGTTAGCTTAGGGGACACAAGGAGAAAAGATACAACCTCTAACATTATTTAGATAGGTGGATGCAACATATGGAGAGGAAGACAACCTACACCCCATATTTAGTATACTCCCTAAACACCTTCATAAACCTCATTCTCCTACCAATTTATATGTCTCTATGGACGACCCTATTTCTCTTTAAAAAATTTACTTTACCTCTTTCCATGCATTAGTCCATGCTTGACCCCTTCCTTCCTTCTATGTTCCATTCCATACGATTTATCCCATATTCTATATATCTATATAGTTCCTATCAAAGAGGTAACATTTATATCACATTGAAATTAATAGGAAAAATGAGGCATACAACCAAACCAACATCCTCTACTCAAATCCCAACCAAACACATAATAGTAAAACCTTGGTAGTGGGAACACATGAAGCAATACAAAGGAATACTTCTACCCTCTTTATTATACTATCCATAGGTCCACCCACCTTAATAGACAAGAAAAATCCTTCTGATGCTCTCTCTTCAACCACTAAGTATACTTTCAAGTGGGGAGATATTGGTACAACCCTATATATACAACTTGCATATATACTAGTCATATAGATAGAATCCACATCCTCCCCTTATACATTCATTAAATGTATCCTATTAGGGTAATGTTTTGAGATGGGTAGCTAAAACAAAATTACTTGTTACTAAGTCTCCCAATACAACATCCTCACATTGAATCCAACCTCCCCATGGGATTAAAAATTTCTCCCATAAACTCTAGTAGTGGTAGGGATCCCTCTTTATAGATATGTTTAAAATACCCATATTAATATATCAAATTGGATCTATATATTTAGGTTAGGATTTTTATGTGATACTTATTTTATTCTCCATCCTCTATATATATGGGTAGTTATGCACTCATTCTCATCCATATATATCATAATAATTTAAGCAATAAGGGGTCAAGGGAATCCAAGAATACAAACTCTCTCTCTCTCTCTCTCTCTCTCTCTCTCTCTCTCTCTCTCTCTCGTCGCATGCCATATATACATAATATACTACACTCACCCAATTTATAGATAGTGGTGAACATAACTTTAAAATTCTATCTTGTATGGGGGTTTCTATCTATAGATACAAATTTAATATATAGTTATATTTACTTCCCTCTCATCCCCACATATCAAGGTAGTGTGGATAAAGAGAGGGAGATAAAAATCTAGTGATTCTCCCCTACATATATAGGAAAGGGGGCCTACCCTATTCTCAAGTCACCCCAGGATATGATAGTTATTTATAGACTTTATATGGACTTCATACAATATATTTGTTGGTATCCTTTCACTTATTATCTTATCTCTAGTATTCACTATCTATCTTACCTTTCCCACAACAAACTATAGATATATTAATAATTAGGACTATGAGTGTTATGGATCGATAATTTTTACCCCTTATCCCAATCCTCATATGGATATAGGGGAAAATGTGACCTAACTATAAAGAGGGGGCCTATATAAACTCCTATACTTTGTCTAGGTTGGGGGGTCTAGTAATTAAGGTTTTTAATGAAATATATTAACAAATGTTGGGGGTCGAACAAATGTGGAAAAAATTTACATCATTTTTTTCCACATTTACACTTATGGCTGTCATTATATCCAAATCATTTAATATAATTAATTATTCAATTTATGGCAGTTTCTAAGGCTATCTCGTAAAAGAGGAAAAAGGAAATAATGTATTAAAAGTTCTTCATCTATAATTGAAAATGCTTGAAATAAAATTCAACAACTATTATAACAACTGAAATTAAATAATTTAACAAACTAAATAAATAACTGAAAAATAAAAAAAATAAAAGTAAAAACATGAAAGTGAAGCTTCATACAATATTACTAAATTAAACATGCATTATTGTATTAAAACATCTAAATAAACAAACAATAACAATCCTATTATAATAAAATAGTAAACCATCCTCCTCCTTAGGTAAGAGTGGACCCTTTCTCTTCCCTTAGAGATGGGTTAAGATCTAAACATAAATTTCTTCTAATATATTCAAACTATAGATTTTTATTTATCAGAAATGATATTAGAAAATCATGCCTATTACATTGAATGTTTTGGAGATGTACTTATAACTTATCACTTGGTCAATACTCCAAGAATATATAACTATTTACCTATAATCTTGGAAAAAACTTGAATGCATATTCCACATGCTATGGATACAAATGTGGAAGATAATTATTCTTATCTACTTTTACTCAAACACTACAACTCATTCCTTTAGATAAAAAGCATAACATGGGAGAGTGTAACTTGACTAATTTTCCACTTGCTAAGGAGACATATGTGGAAGGAATTTATTATTAACAAATTCTACTCAAAAACTACAACTCATCCCTTTAGAATAGGAATACAACATGGGAGAGTGTTTAAGTTGAATACTTCTTCCACTTGTCAAGGAGAAAAGTAGAAGAATGTTAAATTTATGTTTTTGACTATTTTCCTTCCATATGGCATTTTAATGCCATGTATAATTTTTTTCAAAACTAAACACAAAACACATATACTTATTCTTGTACCTTGGAATACCACATGCTTACTCAAAACATGCTCCTAGATGGTGTTGGTATCCAAATTGATTCTCCCGCAGGGGCGAGTAGTATCAAGGAAATGGTAGGATGCTTAGGGATAGAAAAACCATGATATGAGTTGTTTTGTAGCCGGGAATGGGATTTGTATGACTCTTTATCACTCGAGCGTTGGAGAAATGGATAACACCTCACTGAGTGCTTGATCTACCTCCACTACTTTAGGTTGTGCATTCAACAAGGGTGAGAGGACCCATTCTGTAACCTGCATTGGTGAAGGACATCAAGAGATCCTTATTTAAAAATCTTAATGAGAACCTTGAGGAAATATGATCAATGAGGAATAATCTAAGTCCCACAAGTTGTCACACTAGAGAGTGTAGATGTTTCCTAGACAAAGGGTCAGGTTACTAAAGAAAATAAATGAATCATGATTGTCCCTGCATACTTTGGAAATGAAATTTATTCATTTGTGGATACATGGTACAAATAGGGGTATTTCGTGTAGGACTCGTTGTTTGATAAATTTATTGGTGGGAAGTTAAGCAAGATAGAACATATTATACCAGGTCTTTGAGAGCCTTTACAAATATTAGGAAACTTGCAGACAGAATGCTTCAGAACAGCCAAGATATTCCTTTAACTAGAAGGTGTGCATCAATGGAGGCGTAGAGACGCATGGTTTCACACACTCTTCGATTACTCAACAAAAAGGCTCATCCAAAAGACTTAATTAAATGCTATAAATCCCTGGTTTTCACACCTAAGATACACTCATAGGCTTACAAACAATATTTATCAACATAGTGAGAGTAAATTGATTTTAAATTGTTTATTTGATTACTAGAGGAAGGATCTTCTCATAATGAAATTACAAATGCCACAATATTAACACATGGATGATATCATGTGTGACTCATAGAGAGTTTAACATAATATTGCAATAGGAATAAGAAAATCTATTTGAAAACATTCTAAAAATAAAGCAAACATAATAATGCACATGATCAACACAGGGTCATTCAAAGTTCATCAGATTCATCGGCAGGGGAAAGTTTCTTAAACAATCTCAAAGCCTGTCAATGGTTGTACACTTGCAACCACATTGACGTGATTGAATCTAAAGACATAGGAAAATGAACTGGTCTTTCGAGACAGTCTCTCGGGAAAAAAGGTTTCTCTCAAAATTTCTTAGAAAATTTAACCTTCAACCATTTGCAAGAGTATTCTCATTGCATTTATACATTTCACTTTCTCACTCATCCCAAATTTCCCCCCAAAAAGAAGAATATTTGAGGAATCCTTTGTTTGTTACAAGTTTGTCCCAGAAAGTGATGTTTAAAAAATTTACACCCAAAGCTGCTAGGTGCATAAATCATGAACTGATCACATTTCTTAGACCCTTAATTGTGACTGGGATGCCATATCATAATTTTTGATCAGTATTCTTAATCATTCTTTCATTCTATCATGCCATAAATCCCCTTTTTGATCATTTTTAGGTGGCTCCATATGGTTGGATCTGAAAAGCAATCCTTTTCACCCTTGAGAATACACCTTGAGAAATGAGTGCCCTCACATGGATGCCTACATTCATGTGCTACGATTCAGTCAGCCAAGTGCAAAGAGGAGTCATCGAAGCCTCCACATGTTTCCTTGGCACAACTACAAAGGTGAAGTCCAAAGGTAGGTTCCCAAATGAGCACTAGAATTCCACATGTTTAGGACTCTAGAGAATTACATCGGTTGCTAAAAAGTTAGAGTATGGGAAGGCCCAGCGGAAGCTTCCACGTGTTTTTTTGGTGTAACTTCAAAGATGAATTTTAGAGGCGGGACCTCAAATGAGCATAGAATCTCCACATTCCTTGGGCCCAAGAAAGTTGCCTTGGCCATTCAACAAGTCTTAATATAAAAAAGGAGCTAGTAGAAGCCTCCACGTGTCTCTTCAGTGCATTTTTGATATGGATCCCAAAAGTGGAGACCCTAAACAAACATGGGCTCACCACGTGTCTCAGCCCATAATTTTTTTTGAAATAATCTAAAGACTGCATAAGGTGCCACGTGCCTAGGGTCTAAGAAAACCTTCTCGGCCATTGAAAATTATAAGTATGGGAAGATCTAGCGGAAACATCCATGTGTCCTTTCATATCTCTTTCCAAAGTAAATTTCGGGGAAAGTCCCCAAACAGACATGGGCCCTCCACATTTCCTAGGCCTTAGAAAGTTGCTTGAGAAGTCTAAGTATAGAGAGGAGCCAGCGGAAGCCTCCACGTGTCTCCTTGGCACAACTCCAAAGGTCAAACCAAGAGGCAATCCTCAAATGAGCACAGACCCTCCATGTGGAAAATATTTGAGTTGAAATGGGCCAAAAACTTCAAAATGCTCTGCCGAACTACTTCCCGCTTTGACTTTTCAAATGCTGACTCAAACATGTGACATCACTCTATCCCCTGTGAGGTTACGGATCAATTTATAACTTTTCTCCTTTATCACAAAAAGGCAAAAATCTTCAAAATGTTTTGACGATCCTCCTCTCATACTTTT
The DNA here is from genome assembly GCA_018340775.1 of Taxus wallichiana var. yunnanensis. NCBI lineage: Eukaryota > Viridiplantae > Streptophyta > Pinopsida > Cupressales > Taxaceae > Taxus > Taxus wallichiana. Next base: position 185,356,141 of record CM031234.1, on the reverse strand, counting down.
GAATTTCCTAATAATGATTTTTAATACTTAAGGGCATTAATGATTAAAAAGTATGATGGAGGAATCCCTACGAGGAGGATAGGTAATTATTAATGAATTTTGTGGTTACCCAAGAAAAAGATTATAACACTAGCGGTAAAGTTGTCGAAGGGGCATGACCTCATGCCAAACCAAAAACTCTAGTTCTCACCAATATCCCAAAGGAAATTGCTAAGAAAGATACATTTGGCAAAGGCCTTGTTTCCCCAAATAGAACTAACATCCCTACCCATTCTTAGACTATGAAAAATCCTTTGTTGTCAAATGAGTTTGTCAATCTTCCTCTACATACTACCTTTCCCAAGTACGTTCCTTATGACATTGTGCAATTCTTGAGTCAGATCAAGATTTTTGTTCCAATTGTTAAGATGCTTAGGATTCCTGAGCACAAGAAAAGGGCCTTTGAGTATTTGGGATTGAAGGAAGAATAGGTCACCTAAGGAAAAAATGTAAACAATTTTGAGACACCTTCTACCATTACAAAGTTGGAAAAACCCCAAGTACTGGAAGAACTAGGTGAGCCACCTGAAGTATATTTGGGAACATCCTTGCTTGAGTCCCAGTTGAATGTAGATCCCTTTTTCACTACTCTAATTATCGGGGGACGGGTTGTTACACAATTGTATGTTTGATTATGGAGCATCATGCAATGTTATGCCTCTCGAGGTCATGAATGAATTATATATCAAAGAGACATCAGCTTATGGGAAGTGCCTTGCCATGGATTCCGAGAGAGTTGCCAATGGTTGGATGTGTCAAGGGTTTGATAGTGCAACTTGCAGCCTACCCGTGGGTAAGAACTTAAAACTAGATTTTGTTATTATTGATTTCCCTACCAAATGGGGAATGTTGTTATCAAGAAAATGGGCTTCTAGTGTGGTTGGGATTATGCAAGTGGATATGTCTTTTCCACTATACCTATTGAGGGCAGCCTTGTAAAGCTATATGGTGAAAAGAAGATGCTACATCTCATTAAGGATCCCAATAATGCTTCCTATGAAGTGTTATAAACTAACATTGATGCTTTGATAAATTTTTTGGATTTGTTGATGGTAAAGAACACAAAATTAATCAATGCAAGTCTCTTACAAAAATAGGTTCTCCTTGGAATTTGTTGTTTGATGGGGCTTGCTCTAAATTTAGAAATGGTGCTGGTATTGTTATGATATCTTGAGGCTAGGAAGAGTTTTTTTTTCTTTCAAACTCAACTTTGAGTGCAATAACAATATTGCGAGAATATGAAGAACTGTTATTGGGTTTAAGAATTGCTTGGAAATATGGTATTAGAGACATAATTGTTAAAGGAGATTCATAGCTAATTATCAAGTAGGTTAGAAAACTGTATGCAACAAAAAATTAGAGAATGAAGCAGTATAAGCATGTAGTATGGGATTTCATTGAAATGTTTGACTCCTTCAACATAATACATCATGATAGGAAGTACAATACTCTAGTAGAAAAATTGGCCGTATTGGGGTCAGATTTGAAAATTGTACTATATCCCCTATTGTGAGTATAATATTGAGATATTAACTAGGCCATTTGTTCCTAACAATGTTAAACACTGGCAAGTGTTTGAAGATGATACCTAGGTGCAAATGTTTTTGTAGAACCAAGGATAATTTTCCAATCAACGTATAGATTGGGAGCCAATGGTTTGTGTGGTGATGGAAAGGAGACTTTATTTGGAAAAGACATCATTTCAGTTGAAGACTAATACTATTCCCAGAGGTTTGGTAGCACTTGAATCAAACTTTGATAATGTTGATTGTATTGTCAACAGACACATGTCAACCTCGAGGGATATTGAAGAGCATGATCACAGGAGAAGAAGGAGAAACCATGTAAGATCTAGCTAGGTAGTAATCTAAGCAAGGAAGAAAAGAAGTCATATGTCTAATTTTTGAAGAAAATACCGGGACTATTTAGCATAGTCTTATTCTAAATTGAAATCACAATGAGAGGATATTTTTCAACACAAAATTCCCTTGGAAGCTTCGCCACACTTGCTGTTTAGGTAGAAATAGAGGCCAATAAATCCACTCCTTTCCTTGAAGATGTAAGAAGAATTCAAAAAATTGAGGGATGGAGGAATCATACAGCCCACAAGGTACTCATCATGGGTTGCAAAATTGGTACCTAGAAGAAAAAAGAATGGATATATAAGGTTGTGTGTGGAATTTAGGAACTTGAATAGAGCATCAATGAAGGATAACTACCCTCTGCCAAATATGGACAATATGTTACAATTGGTTACTGGTTCGGAATTGTAATCTACCTTGGATGGTTTTACGGATTTAACTAGGTAGTTGTGAAGGAATTAGAGTGAATCAAGACTACCTTCACCACTCCTTGGGGAAAATATGTATATGTCAAAATTCCTTTTTGTCTAATGAATGTTGGAGCCACTTTCTAAAGAGCAAAGGATGTAGCTTTCTCTAGCTATATTAATGATTTCATTTATGTATATCAAGATGATTTGAATATTTTCTCCGAGAAAAAGGGTGGCCACCTACTGCAACACTTAGAAAAAAAAATTAAGATGCGAGGGAGTATGCTATTTCACTAAATCCCAAGAAGTGCCATTTTGGAGTTCAAAAAGAAAATCTTATTGGAAACATTGTGTCAAAGGAAGGGGTCATGATTGATCCTGAAAGGGTAGAAGCCATCGAGTAAAATCCCAGTCTAACAACCAAAAAGGGAATTCAATCCTTTTTGGTAGATTAATTTTATTAGGAGATTTATCTCCAACTTCTTGAACTAACTATCCTAATCACTAGCATCTTTGAAGAAAGATCAAAGTATCAAATGGGAAGAAGCAATTATTCAAGATTTTGTTGGGATCAAAGAAGCATTAAAGAACTTCCCTATTTTAGTAGCTCCAAATTATAAGAAGGCTTACCAAATATTTTCTTTTTATTCGAAGTACTATTGCATCTGTGTTGTTGCGAGAAGAATGATGAGGGAGCTGAAAGAACAATTACTTTTTTCAGTAAGGAATTACAAGGAGCTGAGCTAAAGTATACTATCATTGAGAAGTAGGCATTTGCTTTGGTAAAAGCAACAAAGGTCTTCAGACCATATATTCTAAGTTCCAAAGTCATTTCTTATGTTCCCCATGCCACGGTGAAAGATATCCTATCGAAATGGAGGTTTCAAGAAAGAGAAGCCATTGGGTAAAAAAATTGTAAGAGTATGATATGGATATCCAAACAAAAAAATTAGTCATAGTTTTGGGCTGAAAAAACTTATGGTAGAGAGCAATCTGTAGACAATTGAGGTAAATGAAGTTTAAGAAGAAAGGTTGAATGTCCTTTAAAAATCGATAAATTATAAATGGTACAAAGACATCATTTTTTATCTCAAACATCTATAGTTCCCTGAACATTTGAGGAAGAATCAAAAACTAGCACTTAAGTTATCTTCCCAAAAATATGTCATTACTGATTTTGGGTTAGCTTGGAAGAACCTTGAGGGAATTCTCTTATGATGCATTTGAAGATGAATCCCCTAAGATAATTTTTGATCTCCATGGAGGATTTTTTTGGGGGCATTTTCTTTGGAAGAGTCATGACTCATAAGATATTAATGGCTGGTTATTGGTGGCCAACTCTTTTCAAGGATAAAACTTTGTTGGTAAGAAAATGTGAAAGTTACCAACACTTTTACGGAAGATTGAAAGATTGGGCTCCTTTCCTTTACAACTTGTATTCATTGAAGCCCCATTTAGGAAATGGTAAATGGACTTCATTGGTGATATTTCATATCCTTCAAGTGCTAGCCATAAGTGGATTTTAGTAGCCAATGATTACTTCACCAAGTGGGTAAAGGCAATCCCCACCAAGAAAGAAACTCACCAAATTGTCATGGATTTCATTCTGAATCATATCATTTACAGTTTTGGAGTGCCTACTAAGATAGTTGTTGATAATTCCATGAGCTTCCAAGCTAAAACTTTGGTGGCCATGTGCCATGAATATGGGATAAATTTGACATATGCTTCCAATTATAATCCCGAAGGAAATGGACAAGTAGAGTCCAGCAATAAAAATCTATTGAAGATAATTAGAAGAACTTTGGAGTTAAACAAAAGGAAGTGGGATGAGTAGTTGAAGTTTGCTTTGTTTGTGCTAATTAAATCATTGTTAAGCGAACTACGGAAAAATACCATTTGAGTCGATGTATGGAAACCAAGCTCTGTTGCCCCTGCATACACTATTTATTCATTTCAATTTATTCAACAAATGGAAAATCAAGAGGTTAGTCCCTATGATGCTCACATCAATCAAATTGTTGAGTTAGATGAAGAAATAAGGGCATCCCATTAGAGGCTTGTAAAATTTAGAGAGAAATTGAAGAATTTGTTTAATAAGAAGGTGACTCTAAGAGCTTTTAGTGTGGGATATATTGTGCTATTATGGGATATAAGGAATGAGGATAAGGGAAAACATGGAAAGTTTTATGCATTGTGGGTGGGACCTTATTCAATTGACATTCAAATTGGTGAGCATACCTTCTTCTTAAAAGACCTAGATGGGGAATTTCTTGAATTACCTATTAATGGAAGGAATTTGAAACATTTCCTTGATTGATTTCTTAGAATTGAGGTATGCACCATTATACAGTGTATAGTCTTTTGGTTTCTTTCTTCTTTCGTGTTTTTCTATTTTGGTTCATCCTGGTCCTTAGTAGCCATTTTTGTTACTTTCTCAGTTTTTCCTTGGAGGGTTTTCTCGTGACTCCATTGCCCAATGGTTTATTTTTGACACTTGGTCTACTATTTGTTCTTATGGCACTCGTTGGGAGTGCCCATCCCGAGTCGAGCTAATGTTGGTGCTCAATTTGATCTCGCCCCATTTTCTCTAAAAATTCTTCAATCTATGGGATCTGTCATATTTTCTATTTCCCTGAATGGATGCGTGAAAGGTTTTATTCATTTATATGTTGTTGAAGATCCTTCTCCATGGTCATGGATCACATTTGGGCCTTGTATCATTTCCAAATTCTTTGTCCTTAAAGAAAGATTCAATTCTAGGTGTAAATGGTGAAGTTCCCTACATCTTACTATTTTACAGGCATGTTTTCTGCGTCAAATTATATCTCAAAGCATCTTGGATGTGTGTTCATTTTTATTAGATGCGGCCTACAGGTCTTTTTGGTGAAATTTGCTACTTTGGTCACATTTGTAAAAAATATCAAATTGGCCCCATGGCCACGATGGTCTCGATCGGCTATCCAACAAATATTAAAAGGCAGGGAAAAAGTATTACTTTGACCCCAAAGAAGGACACGTTGCATATTTCAAAAGTTAGAAGCGAAAGGCGGGTCAAGGGCATTTTGAAGTTTTTTGGCCTTTTGTAAAAAGGAGAAAATTTATAAATTGATTTGCAACCCCACAGGGAAAAAGTCTTACTTTGACCCGAAGAAGGACATGTGGAATATTTCAAAAGTTAAAAGTAGAAGGCGGGTCAGTTGGGGTGTTTTGAAGTTTTTTTCCCTTTTGTAAAAAAGGAGCAAAGTTATAAATTGACCCACAACTCCATTGGGGCCCACATCAAAAGATAAAATCGGGAAGGTGGGTTGGCAGAGGAAAATTGGAAATTTTTCCTTTTTGTTAAAAAGGGTAAAATTGCAGAAATGAGTTGTGACTCCATCAAAGGCCCAGATTAAGCCACGTGTCAAGCCCGATTTTCAAAGGCGGAGGGGCGGGGCAAAATGTGAAAATTGCACATTTTCACATTTTGCCCCACCCTCGCCTTTGAAAATCGAGCTCAAAAATCATAAAATACAAAAGGCAACCCTAGGCCCACTTTGAATCATATTTTTCTATGTGGATGGATCTAATATAAAGTTGGGAAAGGGAAGAAACAAGTGGTTGTTGTGCATTGCATCTGATTTTGTTACCATTTTTTCTCCAAGACTCTTGGAGATGTGAATACACATTGTTTTTCATCGTTTTACGATGAAAATCCTTGTCATTTTTTCTACAAAGTGCAATTGAATAGATTTAGAGCTTAATTTGTGAGTCAAGGAATGTAAAGGTTGATATTTTGAAGTTGGAATTGCTCAAGTACTTGTAAAAATGAGAATTACAGGGAGAAGTTAGATGTAGAGCAAAGTTACGAGAGGAAAGAATGGAAAAGGATGAAATGATGGAGGTTGTAGGCATAAAGGATGAAAAATTTATTGCGGAGGAAATGAATGGGTGCCCTAGTTAAAAAAATGATGGAGATATTTGCGATGATTCACCTTTTTGAACAACTAGCAACTTTTTTTGGCAAACCTATTAAACGTCATTTTCTCGAAATCATGATCAAACATGTAAGAAATAAAGGTTCCTCGTATATTATTTTCTTGTGGGAAAAGATTGGATGTAAATTGAGTGTTATAAAAATCATGCTTTAGTCATGCAAAAGGTTGGGGTTGATTTCTTACGAGAAAATTTGAGAAAGCCCATCTTCCGAGAGACCATCGAGAAACATGTTAATCTCTTATGTTTTAGATTTTATCATGTCAATTTGGTTACAAGTGTACAACCATTGACAAGCTCTGAGATTGTTCAAGAAACCTTCCCCTGCTGATGAATCTAATCAACTTCAAATTAATCTGTGTTAATATTGGGAAAAATTGTGTCTGCTTTATTTAGAATGTCTGCAAATAGTTTTTCTTTTTCCTATTGCAATCTTATGTTAAAATCCCTTTGAATCACACATGATCTCATCCCTATGATAGTTTAGTGGAATTTGCAATTTCATTACGAGAAGAGCCTTCATCCTGTAATGAGATAAACAATTTAAAATCAATTTACTATCATTTTGTTGATAAAGATTGTTTGTAAGCCTTTGAGTGTATCTTAGGCGTGAGGAACTAGGGGTCTTTAATGTTTAATTGAGTCTTTAGCTTGAGCCTTCGTGTTAAATTATTGGAGATTGTGTGAAACCGTGTAAATCTAGGCCTCCATTTATGCACACCTTACTGGTTGAAGGAACATTTTATCTATTTTAAAGCATTCTATCATTTAGTTTTCTAATTGTTGTGAAGGTTCTCAAAGATATGGAAAAATCAAGTTTATCCTACTTAATCTCCCACCAAAAAATATCCAAAATCAATGAATCCTACGAACTACCCCTTTTTTCCTGTACGTCCACAAATGAATAAATTCTACTACCAAAATATGCGAAGCAATCAAGATTCCACAATGTCTTTAGTAACCTTAACCTTGTTTAGAAAATATCACCATTCTTTAGAAGTGACATATCGTGAGAGTTAAATTGTGATGCATTGATCATATTTTCTCAAGGTTTCCTTTAAAATTTGTGCAAAGAAGGATATCTTCATTCTCCTTCACCAACAGAGGTTACAAAATGGGTCCTCTCACCCTGGTTGAAAGGTACTGACCTAAAGTAGTGAGGATAGATGAAATCCTTTTGAAGGTTCTATCCATTTCTCCAACATCTAAGTGATAAAGAGTCAGTTGAATCCCTTCCTCGGCTACAAAATGGCATACATGATGATTTATTTGTCTTAAGGCTTCTTGTTAAATCTATGATGTTGCTCAACTTGCAAAGGAGAATCAATTTGGATACCAACAGATCCTAATACTATTAATTTTTCTTCTATAGTATTAAAGCTCCTATCATGATGTACTATATTGAAGGAATCAAACATTTCAATGAAGTCCCAAACTACATGCTTATATTTCTTCATTCTTTGATTCTTTATAGCATATAGCTTTCGACCTATTTGATTACCAAGTCTAAAAATAATTTAACAATTTCCTTAACACCATACTTCCATGCAATCCTTAGACCCAAGAGCAGTGCTTTATACTTAGCAATATTGTTTGTGCACTCAAAATTGAGTTTACAAGAAAAATTAAACTCCTCTTGGCTTGGAGATATCAAAAAACACCAGCGCCATTACCAGATCTAGAACAATCCCCATCAAACATCAGGGTCCAAGGAGAACCAACCTACTCAGGATGCTTGCACTCATCAATTTTATGATCCTTACAATCAGCATAGCCCACAAAGTTACCAACATCAACATCTATGTACAATACTTCATAAGAAACATTGTTAGGGTCCTCAATAATATGCAACATTTTCTTCTCACCGTGTAACTTCACAAGGTTCCCCTCAATTGGTATGGTTTCATAAGACATATCCATTTGCACACTTCCACCAACACTAGCTTCCCACTTTCTGGATAATAACATCCCCCATTTGGCAGGACAATCAACAATAACCACATTCATGGTTAAGCATTTTCTTGGAAAATATGCCAATTGCACTACTAACCCTTTGACATACCCAATTATTAGAACTTCTCTTGAATCCATGGCAATACATTTCCCAAAAAAATTGTTACCTTGATATCTAACTCATTCATTACCTCAAGAGGCATTACATTACATGAGGCTCTTGAGTCAAACATGTAGTTATGTACCAGCCTATCTTTAATAATCAAAGTGGTAAAAAATGGATCCACATTAAGTTGAGACTCAACCATAGAAGTTCCCAAATATACCTCAGATGATTCACCTAGTTCCTCCAATGCTTTTGGTATTTCGATTCTGCAATAATGGGAGGAACCTCTATATTATTAACACTTTTTCCCTAAGTAATATTTTCTTCCTTAAATCCCAAATATTCGAATGCCCTTTTCCTATGCTTAGGGATCTGAGTAATTCAACAATGGGAACACGACCTTGATCTGACTCAAGATTTGGGCTATGTCACAAGGAACATATTTGGGTAGGGCAATGTTAGGAGGGAGATTCACAGTTTCATCTGATAGTATAGGATTGTTCAGATTTTGGGCATGGGCAAGAGCACAGGTTTTATTTGTGGAAATTATGCCTTTTCAAGATGTATCTTTCTTAGGGGTCTCCTTAGGGATACTGGTGAGGATTGGAAATTTTGTCTTAGCTTGTGTCCCTCACCCTTTGAAAGCCTTACTTCTGGTGTTATTTTCTTTCTCTTGGGTAACTACTGCATTCATAAATAGTTTCTTGTCCTCTTCAGAATGGATCCCTCCATCATACTTTTTAATTATCAAATCCCTTAAATATTCAAAATCATGATTGGGCGAGATCAAATTCTTGCACCATATACATTTCAAAATCATTAATGGGAGGAAGAGGCAATACCCGATGAATGCAATCCCATAAATATTCAACAGTTCTAGCACTTATCAATTTAGTTGAGGTTGTCCCCTACCATGGGTTTGTAGGGAATTCCATCATGCACACATCATCATCTATCTCATCATCAATAGCTTCCTCAACTTCCTGATCTACATCACATGGGGAGTGTGGTAGGAAACAACTATCACACCACTCAATAACATTTTCCTCCTCCACAACAACAACCCTGGTAGTCAAAGGATCAAGAACCAATCTATTATCCATGGGTTGAGGCTATTTACTACCTAATCCCATGATTTCTTTCCCTCTATCATCTGGTTTGTGATCACCTCTAGGATGATTTCTAGACCTCTCCTGACCGTGTGTCTTATGATGACCCTAGGAAGTTTGTCCTATCCCATTTTCTACTCTAGCTAGTTTATAGGATATTTCTTTAACTACTCCCACCAAAGTTTTTACAACCTCCTCCAGATCCACAGCTTTTCTTGACTGAGGTTTTTCAGGATTGATCAACTTAACACCTTCCCTCTTAGGAGGCTTTCCAACTACTTTGATGTTATTCTCTATTTGTAAGGCCATGGTGAAATCCTGCCTCAATGTTCCTGGGTTCTTATCTCTCAAGTAATAAGTAACCTTTTTATCAAAAGCATCAAAATATTTTATCAAACAAGAAACATCACTTGGCCTCAGGATTACAGGTAGCCTATTCAAGGTCTTATTGAACCTAGTATTGAAGTCATGAACAGATTCATTTGGATTTTTCTTTATATTTTCAAATTCAGATAAAAGGAACCTGGGATCTGTCTTATCCCCATACTACAATCTAAAGGCACTTTTCATCTTGGTCCATGAATCTATTGAATTATCTAGTAAATCCTTGTACCATTCACATGCATCCTCCTCAAGAGTATGAATAAAAAATTTTATATACACATCTTCAAACTCAATTTCAAAGTCTTCCATCATATTGACAAAGAGTTTTAAATGTTGCTCACTAGTGATGGCATTATTCCCTTAAAATTTTGGCAACCTATTTCTAACATCTTGTGGCACTATATTAGGATATCCATTCATACCTCAAAAATCTATAGGTCCAAAAGTGTTGACCAAAAATGGAGGTCTAGGTGGAGGTTAGGCCATATTTCCTTGAGGGGGTGATCTTATAGGAGAAAAGAAATGATAGGGAATGAGGGGTCTTTAGAGAACAAGAATAAAATTCTCAAAATAGATATTCTCTAATGACTCAGCTTCTTGGACAACCCTATCAAGCTTAGAAGAAACGGGGAAAAGCGAGGAGCACACTTTTCGGACCCAAATGATGGCCCCTCTCTAGTTGGCAAATTCAAATTTACATAAAGATTCTTGTTATTCAAAATTAGGCCCTACTTATTTTGGCTAACTTTCCTTCATTTTTTCCTTCCTTGTGCTTTAACTTCAATTTTCACACATTTCAAGAACTAAAAATATTCTAGAAATGGCTTCATCAGATAGGATTTTTCTTCATCTTTCCAGAAAGGTAAAGAAGTCCTCGACTCCTTGTATTGTTTGAGTTATGGCTCAGCGGAGTTTGGAGGGGAAATTTTCCTTGGGCCCCGCAGAGGTAAGGAGGAAATTTTGCCAAGGAAAATTGGTGGGTTAGTGGGGGCATGGAGATAAATTTGGCACTTAGCCTTTTGGATAAAAAACTCAAAGGTAAAAAGTTCACCCGCGAGCCCACAAAGGAGAATGGAGATAAATTGTTTGAGGCCCGCAACCAATCAAGATGCACCACATGTCCAAGTCAGCAGCAAGATTCGGGGTTGGAAGGATTTTTGGTTTTTTGCCAAAACCATAAAAGTGCAAAGGTGAAAAATAGAACCACATCCTCGTGGCCAATTACAGGGCGCCACATGTCCACATCAGTGGTTGGGAATTCACCGGCGGAAGACCTTGCTAAAATTTTCCCTTGCGGGAAAAATGGGAAGAATGTTATTTTGAAAGCCGTAGACCAATCAAGAAGTGCCATATGTCTTGGAGCGGAGGGGTCGTGGAGGATTTTTGAAAAAAATTCCAATTTCGCAAAAAGGGGAAAATGTCAAGTTTTGGCCCGTTGACCCGATTTTTCCCTAATTTTGCCCTATTTTTCCCTAAATCTTTAGAGGGCCATATCTTTCGATCTAGAGCTCAGATTTTCATGATTTTGGTATCAATGGAAATCTGTTGAAATCCTCTACATGATGGACACTTTAATTTTAAATTTTGATGGAGATTTGAGGGAGGAAAATGAATAAATGTCCCTGGCATGGGAAAAAATGTAGAACCGACCCCCAACCACCAAAATTGATGAAGTATGGGGTCGTTTCTTCTCCAACATGGCCGAATGCATCGAAAAATGGATTTTTGAGGGTGACCTTGTTGTTTTAATGAATCTTGTTAGTGGTTGGAGATGTCAAATCAATTTTCCCATGTTTTCTCATTTTCTTCATTTTGTTTGAGTGATAAAAGCCAATTTTGGCTCATTTTGTAAAAGGTTGTTCATCCTTCTTCTCTGCCTCTCCCTTCTTTTCTTCCCTAGGGTCAAAAATGGAGTTTGAACCTCCTCCCCTACTCTGTAATGGCATTTTTTCCTCTTACCTATGAAATGATGCACTATGTAAATTCGAGCAATAAAAACATGTTTTTGTGATGCATTTGTCCATCCTTGGCTCATTTTCTTTGTTGTTTTCCTTACCTCTCTTCATTACATGGTATTTTTCATGTTTGGATGTTCATTGTAGGTTTTGGAGCTATGTTCATGGATTTTTGGAACATTTTCTGTGTGAAATCTATCTTTGGTTTGTGATGCACTTGTCCATCCTTTCCATTGCTCACCTCTTCTTGTTCCATGTCGGGTTTGATAGATAATCAAAACTTTCCTTCTCTACAGTGTATCACCGTTTTAGTGTAGGATCTATTTTTCCTTATTTTCTTCCTCTCTTTGTCTCCTTGGAAGTTAGATTAGGTTATATTAGCTTACCTACAATGGAATAGCTTGCAGTGATGTAGTTTAGGAAGAGGAACCTGACCTTCTCTAGAGAGATTTCCCCATTTGCAAAGGTCCCACACTTTGGGAAATCTTAATGTTGTGCAATCACACCAAATGAATTTGACTTAGAAAATCATATCCATAACTCATTTGGGGAGTCTTTGTGAATTTTCACTAATAGGTTTGGCACACCGGGTGGGACACTTTGGGTTAGATATTTCATCTTCTCTTAGTGTCTCATGCAAAATAAATAAATCCAACACCACCATGTGCCACTAACAGTTTTGGCATGCCTGGTGAGAACAAGAGGTGTTCCACTTAATCTCAATAAGTTGATGTGCTCTTGGTGAAGATTTCAACCTTTGGAGGAACTTGCAAACACATCTCGGTGACTCCATCTGATCATTGACCCATCTCGAAGTTATAGACCTTCTTTTCATTCATTTTCATTCATTTCCCCTCCATCTCTTTCATTCCTTTTCATTCCATGAATTTGTGCAATCATGACTTCATTTCCCTCATGTAATTTGCATTTACAATAGAAATAATGTTTCCTACCTCCAACATGTTTTTCAAATCCTCCAGATCAACATTTTGATCAAATTCAAAACTAGTATGCATATCCATATGAGCAATGCCAAAATCAGTTTGGCTATGAAGCATGTCAAGCACAAGGGTATACAGATTGTGAGGGTAGTCAAGAAGAAAATCCAGATTTGTTGGAGAAGATCCAAAAGATGGAGGAAAACATGGTGCAATATAAGGCTCAAGAACATATTAAAGCATTTGGAATCAGTTTTAGAGCACCCTATCCATGGGTGGGACCTTTTCCAAGGCATTATAGTCCGTAAGAGAAACTTGAATTCATTTTTGCAATGCTTCCATTGCTTGCAAAGTGGAATGAAGGAATAGAGGTGTATGAGAGGTGTATTCAGCAACCTTGTCAATGGGTAAGCACACCATCTCATGCTTTTATTTTCCTCTTTCCCAATCTATTTCATCTCAAAGATGCCAAGTTTTAAACTCTCCATTTGTCCTAAAATCTAATTCCATTTCTCCATCCCCTAGTCTTCTACCTAATCTCAATTATTCTATCCTTTTCCCTTTCAAATAGTCATCCCCTCCAAATAAAAAAGAATTTCCATCTCCCTCCCCACCACAAATAATTTCAAAGATGGTTGAATCCCATCTTGCCACTCCTCTTGCTTTCCCAAGTCCATGTTGAGAAGATACTCAAGAATCCAGTCAAGGAGAACACTAAGAAGAGGATCCCAACAGAAAAGAAATGACAAAAAATCTAAAGATTTGGGCTACCAAATTTAGGTTTACAAATATCCCCTTGCTAGTTAAGCCTACGAGATGAGGTAAAGGTTGAAGAACAAGTGGTGGCCAAGGCTGATTTTATAGCAGGTGAAGAAGCTAGAAGATCAATCATCAATTTTCTCAGTGTAGTGTCCATGTTGGCACTCTACTGAAGAAGAATGCTAACCCCATGGAAGTTGCACAATCAGCCATGGAAGAGGAGGGACAACCAACTCCAAGTCCCATTGAAGAGGAGATACTAGAAGAAATCAAATCAGAATTGGAACTAGATGAAGGAAGCATTATTGAAGATTTTTTTCTTTCATCGAAGGGCCTGATTTGATTGATGAATCCATTATAGAGGTGACCAAAACAAATTGAGAGCACCTTTGAATCATGAGCAGGTTGCACAAGAAATTACAGATTTCTCTCCCACTTCATCTCTCCAAAAATATTATTTTTTGGATGAGTTTGGTGACAAGCTTCATGTTTGAAGATGAAGCTCCGCATGATGAAAAATGCATATTTGAAGGTCACCATACAAAAGGGAGAGACCTTGTTACTGAGTAGGACATTGAAGATTTTGATTTGCTATCAAACTTAGAAGAATGTTTTGATGAGGAGCCTATAGAAATTGTAACTTTTCCTTCTTCATCATTCATTCTTCAACGACAAGAACTGCTTCCATGGAAGATCAAGCACCACCTATAGTTTGTAACATGCCTCTTGAATAAAGGTTGGAAGAATTTGATCTTCCAAAAGCTACAATGGAGGAACTCAGAGCAAATAATGTATTACGAGTAGGTTACAATAATGCAAAAGCAACTTCATTGGATGTTGCAATCAATAATGATAATCTGCATATTATAGAAGAGTTCCATCTGCTTGCCATGAAGGAAGGAAAAGAGCATGAGGATTCCATCATCTCTTCCACATCATCCATCTAGGAAGATCTACAAGAAGACTTTATTTTGGAGTTAAAATTAAAAGCAATGGGCACATTCAAAGGACCATACCTTTCCCAATCAGTACTTGGCTTCATTAGAGCCAAGGGGGAAGCCAAAACCAATCATGCTTACTCCTGAGCATGAGGATGATATGCAAAGTACCAAGGATCAACTGCAATGCCTCTTCAATCCAAATGCAGAGAAACTAAAAGAGGTATTTGATTTGTTTCCTATTGATACCTTGATGATTTGGGTGGAGGACCAGATTCTTCTCAGTTTTCCACTCATACTAACAGCCATGATCAGCTCCAAATCATTTGCATGGCTGCCAATTTTGAAGAAAGGAAGCTATTTTGCACAACCAGTTGCAGGGTTTGTTTAGCTTACCTTTTCTCTTGGTTAGAGTAGTGTAGGTAGGTTTCTTTTCAGTAGAATAAGTGTTTGTGCATACTATGTATATCCCACTTGGGGTATGTATGATTTCTAATTTTGTACATAGTTGTTTGGTGTTGTTTTGGTTGCTCTTGCACAGTGCATTCAGTGGCTTTTGGTGAAGATCAACTCCAAGTTTCAGTGGGTTTCCAAGTGGCTCAGAGGTCATATTTTCATAGTTCAAATCAGATTTGGTTATTAGGCTTGACTCCATGCCTAATGGATGCTTCAAAGGCTATTGATCATTCATTTAGCACACATATGACCCCTCTGAGTCGCCAAAATTGTTATCCAAAATGAGCTCCTGCTTATCTGGCTAACTTGCCTTCATTCTTTCCTTACTTGTGCTTTAACTTCAATTTGTACACATTTAAAGCACTCAAAATATTTTGTAAATGGCTTCATCATATAGGATTTTTCTATCCCTTTCCAAAAAGGTAAAGAAGTCCTCCTAACTCCTTGTATTTTTTGAGTTATGGCTCGACGGAGTTTGGAGGGGAAATTTTCCCTGGGTGGGCCTGCAGAGGTAAGGAGGAAATTTTGCAAAGGAAAATTGGTGGGTTGGTGGGGGCGCGGAGACAAATTTGGCACTTAACCTTTTGGTTAAAAAACTGAAAGGTAAAAATTTCATCCGCGAGCCCATGCAACGGAGAATGGAGATAATTTTTTTGAGGCCCCATGACCAATCAAGATGCACCACGTGTCCAAGTTAACTTGTAAGATTCGGGGGGTTGAAAGGATTTTTAGTTTTTGCCAAAACCATAAAAATGCAAAGGTGAAAAATAGAACGGCATCCCTGTGTCCAATCACAAGGCGCCACGTGTCCACATCAATGGTGGGGAATTCACCAGTGGAAGACCTTGGAAAAAATTTCCATTACGGGAAAATGGGTATAATGTTATTTTGAAATCCATGGACCAATCAGGAAGCACAACATGTCTCGAGTAGAGGTGGTGTGGAGGATTTTGAAAAAAATTCCAATTTTGCAAAAAGGGAAAAAAGCTCAAGTTTTGGCCCGCCAACCTGATTTTTGCCCTAATTTTTCCCTATTTTTCCCTAAATATTATAAGGGCCATATCTTTCGATCTAGAGCTCATATTTTCACAATTTTGGTATCAATGGAAAGATATTGAAATCCTATACATGATGGATAATTTAATTTTAAATTTTTATGTAGATTTGTGGGATAAAATTGAATAAATGTCACTGGCATTGGAAACAATGCAAAAACAACCCCAACCACCAAAATTGATGAAGTATGGCATCCGTTTCTTCTCGACATGGCGAATGAATCAAAAATGGATTTGTGAGGATTCCCTTGTTGTTTTAATGAATATTATCAGTGGTTGGATATTTCAAATTGATTTTCCCACGTTTTCTCATTTTCTTTATTTTGTTCGAGCGATAAAAGCCAATTTTGGCTCATTTTGTAAAAGGTTGTTCATCCTTCTTCTCTGCCTCTCCCTTATTTTCTTCCCCAAGGTCAAAAATGGAGTTTGAACCTCCTCCCCTACTCTGTAATGGAATTTTTTCCTCTTACCCATGAAATGATGCACTGTGTAAATTTTGAGCAATAAAAAACATGTTTTTGTGATGCATTTGTCCATCCTTGACTTGTTTTCTTTGTTTTTTCCTTACCTCTCTTCATTACATGGTATTTGTGCATGTTTTTATGTTCATTATAGGTTTTGGAGCTATGTTCATGGAGTTTTGGAACATTTTCTATGTGAAATATATCTTTGGTTTGTGACGCACTTGTCCATCCTGTCCATTGCTCATCTCTTCTTGTTCCATGGTAGTTTTGATAGATAATCAACACTTTCCTTCTTTGGTGTATCGCCATTTTAGTGTAGGCTTTGTTTTTCCTTGTTTTCTTCCTTTCCTTGTCTCCTTGGAAGTTAGATTAGGTTAGATTAGCTTGCCTTCACTGGAATATCTTGTGGCAGGTAGTTTAGGAAGAGGAACCACCTTCTCTAGAGAGCTTTCCCCATTTGCAAAGGTCCCACACTTTGGGAAATCTCAATGTTGTGCAATCACACCAAATGACTTTGCCTTAGAAAAGAATATCCATAACTCATTTGGGGGTGTTGTGAATTTTCACTAACAATTACGATTCAAAATTACTTGAAGACATATGGTAATCTTTAACCACATATTGGTCACCCTTCAGGACTGATATCTCCTTTTCTTATTCTTGATCTCTAACAACTTTCCAAACTTGTTTTCCTTCTGAATTTTCTTTTCCAAGCTCTAGAAATAACTTCCTAGTAGGGTCCCTAGTGAAGATAGATCTTATTCCTTCTAGCTTTGCATGATTGATGATAAATTTCACTTGACATAGGTTAAGGAACTGGTAATTATTGAAATTTTCAATTCAACATAAAGTCGCCACTAAGGATTTTCACCTTAGTTTTGTAGATACACTATTGGTAACCTGCCAAGTGTCTATTAATGCTAAATTTCTACAAAGATTAATAGATCTAACCTTCCTTTACCCAAATTTATCACTATTGATGTAAATTTAGTGTAATAACCACTAGAAATTGGAAATACTACACAATGAACACGTAATCTTGCATAAATAGTACAGATCTCAACCAAGGATGATTTTTAAACAATGTAATTGTACTTAAATCATGTAATAACCATTACCAAGGTCGATATGTATACACATTTCTTCTAATAGTCCCCGAAAATGGTGCCTATTCGGTGTTGGTATCCAAATTGATTCTCCCACGAGGGCTTAGAAGTATCGAGGCGGCGGGATGCTTAGGGATAGACAGGACCATGATATGAGTCATTTTATAGCTGGGGATGGGATTCATCGACTCTTTGTCACTTGGGCGTTGAAGAAATGAATAGCACCTCACCGAGGCCTTGATCTACCCCCACTACTTTAGGTTGTACCTTTTACCAAGGTGAGAGGACCCATTCTCGTAACCCCCGTTCTTGAAGGACATCGAGATCTCCTTTAATACACAATATTAATGAGAAACTTAAGGAAATATGATCAATAAGGCATAATCTAACTCTCACGAGTTGTCAAACTAGAGAGTGGAGATGTTTTCTTGTATAAAGGTTTGGGTTACTAAAGACAAAAAATGAATCCTGATTGTCCCTACATACTTTGGCAATGGAATTTATTCATTTTGGATGCAAAATATAAATAGGGGTAGTTTGTGTAGGAATCGTTGTTTGAGAAATTTATTGGTGGGAAGTTAAGCAAGATATAATGGATTATACTAGGTCTTTGAGATCCTTTCCAAATATTGGGAAACTTGAAGACAGAATCCTTGAGAATGACCAAGATATTCCTTGACGAGAAGGTGTGCATCAATGGAGGCCCAAAGACACATGGTTTCACACACTCTTCAAGAATTCAACACAAAATATCATGCTAAAGACTCAATTAAATTCTAGAAATCCCTGGTTCATCATGCCTAAGATACACTCATAGGATTACAAATAATCTTTATCAACATAGTGAGAGTAAAATGATTGTAAATTGTATATTTCATTACCAGATGAAGGATCTTCTCATAATGAAATTTCAAATGCCACAATACTAACACATGGATAAGATCTTGTGTGACTTAGAGAGATATTAACATAATATTCCCATAGGAACAAGAAAAATTAAAACATTTAGAAATAAAAGCAAACACAATAATGCACATGATCAACACAGGGTCATTCAAAGTTCATCATATTCATTAGCAGAGGAAATTTTCTTAAACAATCTCATATCCTGTCAATGGTTGTACACTTGTAACCACCTTGACATGATTGAATCTAAAGACACGGGAAAATGAACTGGTCTCTCGGATGGTCTCTTGGGAAAAATGTTTCTCTCAAATTTCTTAGAAAAGTTAACCTCCAACCATTTGCAAGAGTATTCTCATTGAATTTATACATTTCAATTGCTCACTCATCCCAAATTTCCCCCAAAAGAAGAATATTTGAGGAATCCTTTGCTTGTTACAATTTTTTCCCAGAAAGTGATGTTTAACAAATTTACACCCAAAGTTGCTAGGTGGATAAATCATGAAATGATCACGTTTCTCATACCCTCAATTGTGGTGGGATGTCATATCATATTTTTGATAGTATTATTAATCATTCTTTCATTTTTAATTTCCATAAATCCCCTTTTTGATCATTTTCAGGTGGCTCCATATGGTTGGATCTGACAAGCAATAATTTTCACCCTCAAGAATACACCTTGAGAAATGAGTGCCCTCGCATGGATGCCTACATTCGTGCACTATGAGTATGAGTCGGCCAAGTGCAAAGAGGAGTTAGAGGAAGCCTCCATGTGTTTTCTTGGTGCAACTACAAAGGTGAAGTTCATAGGCAAATTACCAAATGAGTGTGGGCCTTCCACGTGTTTAGTACTCTAGATAATTACATCGATTCTTTGAAAAGTTGGAGTATGGGAAGGCCTAGCGGAAGCTTCCATGTTTTTGTCCGGCACAACTTCAAAGATGAATTTTAGAGGTGGGACCTCAAATGAGCGCAGGATCTCTATGTGCTCTAGGCCGAAGAAAGTTTCCTCGGCCATTAAACAAGTCTCAATATAAAAGGAGCCAACGGAAGCCTCCACGTGTCTCTTCAGCACATTTTTGATATGGATCCCAAAAGGAGACCCCAAACAAGTGCGGGCTCACCACGTGTCTTAGCCGAAATTTTTTTGAAAGAATCTAAGGACCAGCAGAAGGTTCCACATGCCTAGGGTCTGAGAAAACCTTCTTGGCCATTGAAAAGTCTAAGTATGGGAAGATCTAGTGGAAACCTCCACGTGTCCTTTCAGTGCTCTTTCAAAAGTAAAGTTCAGGGGTAGGTCCCCAAATAGGTGCGGGCCCTCCATGTGTCCTAGGCCTTAAAAAGTTGCTTGAGAAGTCTAAGTATAGAGAGGAGCTAGCAAAAGCCTCCACGTGTCTCCTTGGTGTAACTCCAAAGGTCAAATCGAGAGGTGAATCCTCAAATGAGCGCAGACCCTCCACGTGGAAAATATTTGAGTTGAAATGGGCCAAAAAACTTCAAAATGCTCCATCGACCCGCTTCCCCACTTTGAATTTTCAAATGCTGACTCAAACATGTGACATCACTCTGTCCCCTGTGGGGTTGCGGATCAATTTATAACTTTTCTCCTTTTTCACAAAAAGGAAAAAATATTCAAAATTTTCCAACGATCCACCTCTTTTCCTTTGTCTTGAAAAACTGCATGCATGTGTCCATCTTTGGGGTCAAAGTAAGAATTTTGCCCTGCCACTTCATGTTTTTTGAATAACTAATTAGATACTATCGGGGTTGCGGGGCCAATTTGGTATTTTTACAAATGTGACAAAAGTGAAAAGTTTCACCAAAAAGACCTATCGAGCTGCATCAATAAAAAGAACCATGTTCCATGAATTTTGGGACAATAATTGACAGGGAAAACATGACTGTGGAAAAATAGAAGGAAGGGGAAACCCGAATTCATGCCCAAATTACAAATTCTTTCTCATGGATAGAGAAATGGAAAAAATATTTGGACTCAATGTGATCTTTGATCAAAGGAAAGGACTGACCATGGCAACCAAATGAAGGAAAAATCTTTCACGCATCAATACAGGGAGACAGAGAAAACTTCAAACCATGTGGACTGAGACGTTTTGAACAAACAGGGTGAAATCAAATTGAGCACCAATTGATGGTTCTATGATAGTTTAGATTTTCCACATGAATTTTGGAGTTACCAAAAAATAATCTAGAGATTTTGCAATATAGTATATAGTTGGTTGTTTTGAGTCTCAATCTTAGAAGTATGATTGCTTTGTACTTTTTCGCATAAGTCCTATGTTGTCTATAAAATTATTTCACTATTTGAGGATAGTTTTGACTTGTGTGATTCTTGTGCATTTAGTGTAAGTCCTATTGTAGACAAAAAATCACACACTTGGGTATGTTTCTAGGTCCTAATCACATACTAATATTCATATGATTCCTAAGGAGAAAACTAGTAATTGACAATTATCTTTGGCCTCTTTTCTTTCCTTCTTATTTCCTCTTTGGTTATGCACACCCCACAACCCAGTCTAATCTTCATCTCTTTATATTTATTGACTACGAACACTAATGCCCGGCCAGGATGTCATCACCAGTGCTCTCGACATATTTATATCTTACTCACCTCTTTTACTCCTCTTTTATCTTTTGGGCATCTTTTTTTCTTATGGGTCAGCCTTTTAGTTTTCAATTACGAAATTCAAACAAGGTAATCATATAAATACAAAGATATATGACCATAATAAAGGACAAATATCTAAGCATCTATTATCACCACATAAGGTTACATCTAAAGGCATTATAAGATCATCATGACATCCATCTAGCACTCACTTAAGGAATAAGGGATTGCATTTTCTACATACATGCATAAGAGAGGAAGTTCATTTTTCCATCCACACATCTATTTACATTAATACATCTAGCTACAACTTTCTATCAATTTCATCTTGCACAAGAGATTCCTAGGGCCAAATTTTTACACACACGCACAAGAACTACATGGAGTTTGAGATATAGTGCATCGCTTAATCGTATGTTCACTATGTTGGGTGAATTTTGGGGTCGATCGACTCCCCGTATGTATCTTTATTTTTAGGATTTGATGTAGTTTGGAGTTTTATAAAATATCATTTCTTTTTTAGGTTACGGAGAACTCGACAATTATTTGGTGACATATAGGTGAAAAAAGGGTTAGTTATCATTATGTGACACAACAAAATCCATTTTTGAGGTCTTACATAGTCATAAGTGCCCAGGGGAGGTCTCAAACACCTAAGCACCCTCACCCCGATCCAGTGCTTTGGTCCATGCTCATCTAGAAATTACAATTTTTTTTGGGTGTTGTTGCGACATTTTTCTCCTCATGTTTATCGGTTTTCCAGTCCAAAACACTTGGGATTTATTGAAAAATGAGATAAGCATTTTATTCCCTTTCTTGCACCTAAGGTTTCATATTTCTTTAGCTGATTTTTTGTGTCAGATATGTACTTTAGTTTTTATTTATCATATTTGACTATGCAATTAGGGTTTTACAAATTAAATACTTGTTAAATCATTTAGCAAACTCATCCTTCAAACCCTTTCTTCTTATGCACATCACCCATAATGGTTAGTTAAGATATTTTGAGCATATTGAGTGTCCTTAATTTTCCTTTAGGGTTTCTAAATAAATGGCTAAATCGGATAATCCCTTTGTTACCTTTGAAAATTTTCCCCTCAAAAACATTGAAACATATGATAGTGAGTAATCATATAATGAAGAAATTGACGTTGATCAAGAGAAATTAGGCGGTCTTACCAATTTTTGTAAAGCTTTACATGACAATCATGCCCATCTTTAACATATTATCCATAATTTGACTTGTGTTAAAAACTCATGAGATGTTGCTTCTTCACCCCTTGTCGGTTCTTCCTCTACTGCCATGGCCTCCACTCAACCCCTTCATCTCCGTACTTCCATTCCCACTACTACACTGCTACCATCATTCACCCTAGTAATTCTATTACACAACTTGGCTCTTCTTTAAACAATCCAAATTTAACTTCTTTATATCGAGGATTTGTAGACTCAAATTCATCAACTTCAAATGGATAATTCTCATGCATCTCCATCTCTTGATTTCACTTTTCTCCTTTCACACCCACCATTTCATCCTATCCACATCCTCCAAATTTTGTCACCCCTAAGCTTCCCACCTTTAAAAGTCATGGTGACCCTTAAGAACATCATGAGAATTTTAGGTGGCATGTCTAGATTATGCGGATGATCATACTTTATTAGAAAATAGATTTTCTAGAAGCCTCCAAGATTATGATATGTGTTGGTTATACAATCAACCTCTCCATTCGGTAACATAATTTACACATTTTTATGATGATTTTATCACTCATTTTTTAATCAATATCAGTTCTAAGATAATTTATGCTCAACACTTATAGATTAAACAAGGATATAATGAGAATCTAGTGGATTATGGGTAACAATATAAGAACAAATTAGCTATGATGTCTAATGTACTAGCGGACTCTAAATTTAAAGATATTTTTTTCTATAGTTTCTTACCACCTCTACAAGAGAGTGTCATCTTTGAGACCTCTCCATCATTTGATCAGCTATGCCATACTCTTAAGCAATACGAAAACAAATTGTTATCTATGGTAAAGCTTAGATATGATGATCGGGATTCATCTTCTACTTGGTTTCAAATAATTTTTACTTTTTATCCATCTACTAAGAAATGTAAAGAAAAATCTATTGTTAATGTTTTCTCCACTCCTGAAAATATTCAATGGCAACCTCCAAAGCGCACATTAACAAAATTTTCTTGCACTATGCATATTCTATTTCCACAACTTATTAAGAGAAATTTTAGTACACTTCCTCCTCCACTTAATCTAGATCCATATTTCCCTAAACAACACAATTATAATAAAAAAATTAGATGTGACTATCATCATTGTATAGGGAATTCCACCAATCAATGTTTCAAAGACAGGAAATTATGGTATAGCACATGCATTCGATGTGAGTGCAAGAACAGACATTTACACATGAAATAACACACAATAATATTATATTTCTATGTTATCCCTCAAACATCCGCAGCATACAAATATATAGGAAAGGTATTCCTATAATTATGGAGATTGTTTAACCAACAAATCTCTTAACAA
Source organism: Taxus wallichiana var. yunnanensis (assembly GCA_018340775.1). Classification (NCBI taxonomy): domain Eukaryota; kingdom Viridiplantae; phylum Streptophyta; class Pinopsida; order Cupressales; family Taxaceae; genus Taxus; species Taxus wallichiana. The sequence goes on along the minus strand of CM031234.1, from coordinate 185,332,545 downwards.
AGTGTATTGTTACTCACGTAACAATATACTATCTAATCACTATGAGTTGTTTTAACAACTCATTTACAATTACATTACATTATATTTACTTCATATAATTACTCACATAATTACTCACACTATAATGTAAGCACTAACATAATGATTCCTAACATTCCCCCCCTTAGTGCGAACATGGGAGAACAACAATTGCACTTCCTTCTGCAGCGTGCCGCCCGTGCGTGCTCATGATCTGGATGGTTTTACAGGACAGCCAACAACCTCAACATGGATGGTTTTATAGGACAGCCAACAACCTCAACAAGGGATGGTTTTAAAGGACAACCAACAACCTCAACAGGGATGGTTTTACAGGACAACCAACAACCTCAATATCATGATGCTGCTTTTCTTTTGTGCTTTCATCTGTCCACTATGCTTTTACATCAGGGAATTATGTAGGAAACACTGATCACTGATAACAAATATGAAAAGAGAAAATGGAACATTGAGACCATGTTCCCCCCCTCAATGTGAACATTTCACTTATTCAAACCAAAATAGGAACACTGAAAAAGAATCATGCTGCACACAACTGAAATCGATTGAAACTCTGAAAAGAAAGCAAACTCACACACATATTATCACCATAGCTTCATGCGGCCCCATCATTGGTGACTGACGAGAGGTCGTTGAATGACCTCCAGCCTCTGTGCCTCCATCCTCCATTGATATGCTACTTAACTTAGCTAGATCGAACATGAGACTACATGGTTTCCACATTGTATTTATTTAAGCTTCTCCCCTCAATGTGAAACCTTTTATTTCAGGACGTCGGGTACAACCGATAATGCGTCCACAAGATGACCAAAATAGAGGGTAATTTTCAAAAAAAAATTTTCTCCCAAACTTAGAACCAACAGGACGGGAATAAAAAAATATGCACTTTTGAAAAAAACGGCGCTCGATTTCGAGTTACCGTGCAAAAGTTATTGAAGTTACAATTTCCCGTAAAATGGCCCAATTTGAATTAAAATTGGATCAACGATTAAAAAATTACTCTGGATGGAGAGCAAATTTATCGTGTGACCACTCATTGGAACTGGGAGGAAATGAGGATTCCAAAAATGTGAAAGGCCCAGAAAAATGGTGTCGGAAAAATATTAATTTGGCTAAAAACATAATAATTGCCCTTAAAATGCAATTATTAAACAAAAACTATAGTAAAATTAAAATTTTCAAACTATAGTCTTTGCTAAAAATTAAAAAATTAGCCAATCACAAATGGCTGCAAAAACTCACGGCTTCATTGAAGTGAGAGAATGATTTGCTCATAATTTGACAACCAAAGCTCCATTTTAGAAACTGAAAAATGCATTGGAAAGGTGCTTTAAATATCTTTGCAATGGTACCAGCAATATTTGAATTCATCACCAGACCTAAAAGCTGTTCATGACTGAGTTTTACTTGAATTTGGAGTTGTTCTTCATGCCTGAACTACAAACACAACCTTCTTTTACCAAATACATCCAATCCGTGAATTTCAGTATGGGAATCAAATGCTCTTGATGTGGAACAAATATCAAGTAGTCAAAACTACACTCTTCTACACCTTAAATTGTAATAGATGTCAAACTGATACCATGGCAGAAGTCTGCAATAAAAATTAGATCCAAATATGTTGCACAGCTGAAGACTGAAAACACATTACCAGGGCAACCAGAAATTTGGAGAAGCCCTTAAACAACTTTAGCACTCCATGAAGCAATCGGATCTAATTTCTGTCAGCAGATTCACCTGCTCTGAAACCAAATGTTAGTGCAGCAACAGATTTACACATGAAATAACACACAATAATATTATATTTCTATGTTATTCCTCAAACATCTGCAGCATACAAATATATAGGAAAGGTATTCCTATAATTATGGAGATTGTTTAACCAACAAATCTCTTAACAAAGTGTATTGTTACTCACGTAACAATATACTATCTAATCACTATGAGTTGTTTTAACAACTCATTTACAATTACATTACATTATATTTACTTCATATAATTACTCACGTAATTACTCACACTATAATGTAAGCACTAACATAATGATTCCTAACATTCAAAGGGTATTAAATAATACCCTTGATTCTAGTTTTTACCTCTAAATATTCATTTGATAATACCCCCTCATGTTATATTATTAGAGTGAAAATACCCCCTATTTTGTCCATGTACCTTACTTTCCCATTTTTCAATTATAATTTTATTCATTTCTACCCTAATATATTAAACAAAAAATATATCATATTTCTCACTCAAATTATTTTAATATGCATTTCCTCTTGAAAGATAGTTTGAATCCATTGAAGACCTATTAAAAATCACCTTATAAATGTTAATCTTTAATCATTTATCAATAGTTCTTAAAATAATTAAGATTGTGAAATAATATCACTTGTGTTGAAAAGCATACTCAATCCTAGTTTTCTACCATCTTATTATTTCTTGGTTAAGAATCTCTTAATTGATATTTCTTTATTCAAAAAGAGATTATAATTTAACTTTATGAACACACTCCTTTTGCAATTTTAAGGTATTTACTTTTAAAAACTAGGGTTCAATTGTTTTAGTTTTATATTAAAAGTAAACCTCCCTTTCCTTTGGCCCACCTCTCTAACCTACCCCTAATACTTGATTCAAAATATTAATAAATTAAACCCTTTCAATCCCTCATGTTTATCAGTATATTGAATTTAATTTTATTAATTTTAATTACCTCAATATGAACCCACATGTTAGGATATTTCCTAGCTAATGAACCCATTGTGGTTTCAAACTTAGGAATCTCATTCAAGACCTTATCGAAAACAATGCAATCGATATCCCGAGCCTTCAGCACTTATGTCAGCCAATGAAAAAAATTCTAAAAGTATTTAATGATCCTCTCCCTAAGTATGAAAAGAAGGCTATTGATTCTTTAGATAATCATACATATCGTGTAGTTCCTCCTCCTTCATTAGGGGATCTTGATTTTCTAGTTGCTAATGTTGATGCATCTCCACCATTCATTACATTATCTGATCATGATTATCATGTTACATTCTCTTTTGATACATTACATATTCATGCTTCTATCAGACCTCATGCTATCAATAATACAATGATCAATCCATCAATTCATGAGTGTGCTCTATTGCACTTTTGGTCACTATCAACTATCCACTCTCTCATATTGCATATCTAGTTCCCAAATCTTTGGGTTACGTCAAGAATCTAGTTATAGTTGGGCCTCTAACCAATCTTGTGTCATTCCTCATGGCATCATCAATCAAAGGGTGTGGCATGATATTAGGAATTCATTAGCTCCGTGCCACTAAAGTTATCATTTCTATAAATCAATTGTGTCTAAAGTTCATTCACAAGAATAAATTTATCACCATCAAAGGTGTTCCTCCATGTACATCATGGCCGCAGCCTCATCTTGAGGTTTCCATTGGACTCTCTACAACATATAGGTCACATGGACCTCTCAAATTTAAAGCACAATCTTCTCCTAGCTCTCATATTCACACACAACCTACTTGATCTCATCATTCCACTATTCCATCTCATCAGCCTATCCTTCACATAGGTTAACATCACCTCCTTGATATCCTTTAAATAAGTACACATCACCTCCTTGGTATCATTCACATAGGTGTACATTATATCCTTAGTATCATTCACATAGGTTTTTATAACCTCTTAGGTCTCATGCATATAGGTCTCATTCACCTATACATCATTTGTCTCATACATCACTAATCTCAAAGCATGGTCACATGCCTTTATCTCTACAAGCATCGGGTGGAGGAACATTTTCCTTCATTTTTTGGATAGATTACTCATCATTGTACACTTGGGGCATCATGCTTACTTCCCCTTGTTAGAATTATTAGGTGACTCACATTTCTACTATTATGCTTTGTGCTTTACATCTCCTCTTTCTCATCCATCTTACACAACTTGTATCATCATTACCCTATGAAAAAATCTTGTGCTAAGGTTCAAAGTTGAATATTGAGGGAATACTACATCCATGAACCTCACCTCACTCACACTCTCTATGATCTATGCTTCATTGATCTATCTTTCTAGTGCACTTTATCAAACCATTTCCCGATGATGCACTCATGTCCTATGGTTCATTCTTGATTGTTTAGGGGTATTTTATAAATGAACCTCATCTCATACTCATTAAAATTCACTTGGGGCACGCTACTCCTATCACATTCACATTACATATCATTCCATATCACACATTCAAAACATACTGCATATCTTGGTTGCACATACTCTTGCTTGTTTATACTAGTTACATGTACACTTTGTTTTCATGCTAGACAGATACTTTGTATGTCATTATATTTATCATATACACATGCACGTTCAATTTTTTTCTAGTTGTGAATGCATACTTCTTATAGACACTTATATGTAACAATGATGCTGCACTTAATGTACCTCTTACCAATCCCACTTTGCAGCTCATAGGGGCATCTACTTTATTATACACTACAAGTGTTATTGTTTCATTTTATACTACTTTCTATTCTTACTAGCACACTACTCTATTGGTATATGTACATATTGACATAATTTTCATATTTCTAATATGCTAATAGGTGCTTCATGTGTAGAATTTTCTTTGCAAGAACTATTTTCCACCATGGTTGTATGATAATTTTCTTACTCTGGTCTTCTATTGTATTTCATTATTTGCAGGCTATTCCCTATGTATTTCTTATTCATTTCTTGTATTATTTTGGTTTATTTGCCTCTAATTATCTTGCAACATTATGAGTGATGTCCCATGTTTGAAACCTAATTTTCATGGTCTACAATTTCTTCTTGCTTATTAGATTACAATTTATCTTCTATATGCGTATTTTTCTTGATTGCAGTAACACATGTTTCTATCCACTTCGTTTGCATGTGCCTTGGTTTCCACCATGCACATTCCCTCCCCTGTAGGGTATCAACTTCAGATCAACATCTAGTCCTCTCCTTTGGGAAACATCCTCCTATCAACATCACATGCACCCTAAATGAGAGGGGGCATATATTGAGTTAATCACTCACCCCATACAACAGATCAAAGCTTCAATACAATCCTCCACAATACAAGAACAATATAGTATAGAGACACATAATTACCCAAATTATGAATTCGGTCCTAATTTTAACACATACGCCATCACCCATATATAAAAATTAGAACTTAGGCATTCTTGACCTTTCTTAGGCATTTATGACTAGGATCACTTATAGTTACTTTCTCATATTGACACGAGTTAGTAATAGTTTACTAGAAAAGTTTGCACAACACGGTACATTCCTCCAATAGTCAGAATGCATACTATTTTCATTTTATAATTGGATTAAACTAGATCAAATACAAAACAAAGAATGATCACACCATCTACAGTGGTGTGTAAATTTTAGAAGTGGTTAGGAAAGAGAATAACACTAGAAATTTCTCCCCAACATTCTTCTTCCATGGTGTGACATCTCCCAAAAAATTACACTTGGCATAAGATTTCCCAAAAAAAATGTTCTTGGCATGAGATCACCCAAAAAAATCACTCTTAGCATGAGATCACCCTAAAACCTCACTCTTATAAAATGTTTCAAGACATTCTCTATCATTTTCACTCATCACGGATTAGGTGCACATGTTCCTTTTACTAACTTTTCACATTTTTACATGTTTTTATAGATTTTTCATAACACATGACTTTGACTACTCTTTCACTCTTATTTTATAGGTCAATTCTTAATACATAATAAGAAGCATCCCCACATTAGAAACCCACAACAACAATGACAAGTACAAATATGACACAACACATACACTTCACCCCTAGGGTCACTTCTTCTTCCTTAGCTTCCACACTTCATTTTTATCACTCCATGCTTTTTCTTATATTTTTGGCATGCTTTTTCCATCAATCTGCATGTTTTTAGGAACTCATCTCTTATCTACTTTATGTTATCATGTATTCACTCAAAAACATAAAGTGGGGGAAAATATAGACACAAAATCATGCACTTGGGTACATTTCTAGTTCTAATGACATACTACTATTAATTTTATTCCTAAGCGCGAAAACTAGTAATTGACATATATCTTTGGCCTCTTTTCTATCTTTCCTATTTCCTCTTTGGTCTTGCACACCCCACATCCCATTTTTATCTTTATTAACTCTAAAGACTAACACCTGCCCGAAATTCCAAAGTACTAGGTGCCTTTGTCCCCTTTGGGTGCCCTCGCCCTCTTTGTATCTTACTCACCTATTTTGGGCCTCTTTTATAGTTTGGGTGTATTCTTTTCCTATGGGTTGGCCTTTTAGTTGTCAATTACGAAATTTAAATAAGGGAATCATATAAATACAAGGCTATGTGATCAAAATAAAGGACCAATCTCGAAACATCTTTTATCACCACCTAAGGTTGCATCAAAGGCATTCTAAGATCATCATTGCATCCATAAAACATTCACTCAAGGGAAAAGGGACTGCATTTTATGCATACATGCATATGAGGGAAATTTCATTTTTCCATCCACACATCTCTTTACATTACTACTGACTAGCTATCACTCGTTATCAAGTGCATCTTACACAAAAGATTCCTAGGGCATGATTTCTACACACACACACAAAAGAAATACATGGAGTGTGAGATGTAATGTTATGCTTAATCATAAGTTCACTCTGTTATGTGAACACTGTGTCAATCCAACTCTCTATTTGCATCTTTCTTATTTGATGTAGTTTGGGGTTTTTCATGATATCATTTATTTTGCGAGTTCAAGTGAAATCGGAAATCATCCAGTGATATACAAGTGACCAAAAGGAAGGTTACCAATCATTGTGGGACACAACCAAAATTAGTTTCCAAGGTCTTACGTAGTCATAGGCACTCGTAGTGGTCTCGGGCTTAAGCACCCTCCCCAATATAGGTTCCCTAGTCCACGCTCATCTAAAAATTACATAATTTTTGGGTACGATTCAACAATGTTTTCCTCATGTTTATCAAATTTTCAATCTAAAAATTTTAGGATTTATTACAAAATCAGATAAGTCTTCTATTCCCTCTCTTACACATAAGGTTTTATATTTCTTTATCTTATTTCTTGTGTCGATTTGTACTTTAGTTTTTATTTATCATATATGACTTTGTAATTAGGGGTTTACAAATTCGAGTATTTGTTAAATTACCTATATGGCATTTATGGAGTTAAAGATAATCTAGAGTAGAGCCTAAAGTTCTCCAAAGTGATATGGCCTCCCTCCTTCCAACTTTAATATCTTGAAATGACTTTTTTATACAAAATACTACACTCTAAATTTTAATAAATATGGGGAAATGATAATAATTAGATTGCAAATGGATTTTTAAGAAATAGATCAAATATATTCTATCATAAATAATCTATTAATTCTCAAAAATACATCTAAATCCACTTTAAGATTAAACAAAGTAGTGTTATTTTGTGAGTTAAATGAGACTCATTTTGTTATCATCATTCCCCCACACTAAAATTTATGCATATCCTCATGCGTGTTGTTGGTTTCTATGTATATATGATTTTTCAGTTATTAAGAACTTTTTTTTGAAGATTTCCTATTTATTCTTCCCAAGATCATCATTTATTTTTGTACATCTCAATGCTTCTCTTCTCTATCTTTTAGAAAGATTTGTAGGATTGTTTTTATTCTCCTCCTTATTTAGTTTCTTACATGGCCTTAGGTGTGTTGCTGAATTATTTATAGATTATTTGTTTTAAATATATAATCTATCTCATCTCCTGCTACAAGACTTACTAAAAGATATCTATGGTATATCTTTGAATTGAACACTATGCGTAACAAGTGTAAAAATTTTCTGTTTTGAATTTTATGATTAGAAGTTGAATTATCTATAATTTTTAAAAAATAATAACTATATTTAGAAATTAAATGATAGAATATACTTGAATAATATTTTGAAGTTATTCTTGCTTTCTTCTTATTACATAACATTGATTTCTATAATGTTGAATAAAACTAGTAACAATATAGTAAAATATTTCATTAGCCATATAAACATTTTCATCTTCAAATAACTCCAACCATGTAATCATTAAAGAAAAAACACATTGTATCCAAGGTACAAATATTATTGTAGTTTGGAAAAAAATCCATTTATTGGTTTTCTACTCTTTCCTAATGTTTTGGGAAATTGTTCACCATTTTTTGGTTTTCAACTATTTCCTTTCCCCACTTGATTAGCCAACAATTTGGATTTTTTTATTAAGTATTTTAACCCATTAATTAGTCATCTAGTAAACTAGTTTTCATACTAATATCTTGTCAGGTTTGAGAAATGATAAACATGATGAATAATTAGGAAGTGGTTGTTCTATAGCCTCCACAACATCTAAATCATCTAAAAATATGATTATAGACATGAAATCCTCCCGATTTTAAATATTAAGTGAGATTATCCTTTGTAGTGAATCCATTATCCCACAAAATTATTAGATTATGAGATATCCTTGAGCTCATACGAATTTTATCCTAATAAAGTAACTTCTAAGAAGTCTCTCTGGAATCAAATTGTTTAACAAATACAAAGTTCCAAAATAAGTGCACTACTTCCTGCCACTATCTTATGTTAAGATAATTTCAATACTATTTTTCATCATCCCCCCCACACTTAAGTCCTTGTAGAATATCTTGAAAAATATTATCTTTTCTTCACACATGCAGATGATAATTTCAAATGCTCATTTTTAACATTTGCAATTGTGTAAAAATGAAGATAGGAACACTTAACAAATTGTTAGTTTTGAAAGATAATCATAAAATGTTTTATAAAAACATCAACAAGATATCTTATTTGTCGTATAAATTTAAATGTTCACTATAGTTATTTATTTATATGCCAGGACATACATGGAAAATTGACAAGAAATGATTTAACAATTATGAAGATTTGATATGATTTAGGGATTGATTTATTCATTGAAAATGGAAGGTTTGTTATGGTATATGGTTTATATAAGTCTATAAATATGGGTGGATATATTATCATTTCTTTATTAGAGACTAGTTAAGTGAACATGTTACTAAGGTGATGTGTAGGAAGGGTAGTAATTGTTAAAATGTTATAGAGGAAGATTAAAACAATAATGTTTGATAATACTATAACTAAAAGTAGTTGTAGGTATTTACTAAAACCAACATATAGGTGGTGGCTTTCACGAATGGCCTTGAAAATTTTATTTTTATAAAAATGATTGTTGGCAATAGTTTAGGAATTCTTGAGAGAGGTATGGAGACAAAATCCTAAGAATGACATAAATACTCACATGTAATATAATAATATTTACATAACAAATAGCTAAAATAAATACCAAAATTCTTTGGATTTGGAGACCATGGTTATATTTGTTTTGTAAAATAACTTCCAACTAATTTTAAAAAGTAATTTCCTCCTTTAGGAAATTTTCACTAAGTTCGTCTTCAAAGGAAAAATGATATCAAACTGCAGTCATTAGAAAACATCCTGTTTTAATAGTATAAATCCTTTAAAAAAATTCCTCCGGTTCAAGAATATGAATGTGAGGTTTTGGGGGTGGTAGCCCTCGGTGGGGTTAAGGGTAGTGCCCTTGCAGGTTTCAAAGGAAGATCCCTTAGCACAATCCCGATGTTATATAGGGTGGGGTTGAGGGTAGACCCCTGAAACCAAACCCATTTTCCTTTTCTTGTTGCATTCAAAGTATTCATTTCTAAATAATTTTCTTTATTTTTCTATCTCCAATTTATCCCAAATATGTTGTATTTTTGCCAACTTCCCCCTGTGTGCAATAATCTTGGAAACCTTATAAACATGAATTATAGATCGCATTGGTTTAGGTGCATAACCAACTAGAAATTCATTTTACCTTAATAATCGTTGTAGAATTTTCTAATTTCCATGTTGTGTCAGCATATGTCAAAATGTTATAAATTGATTTCCTTGTCCAATAAATGTAGGATTAAATTTATTTCCTTCACCAATAAATGCAAGATTCAATATAGGAGTATATGTTGCATGTTGAAAAATACTTGCATGAGTTATTATAGTAAAATCAATACATACAACCCATAAAAGAAGCATGATAAATTAAATTATTAGAATAATTGTGAAGTTAAAATATGAGTGATTTTTGCATGTTGAATTCCTCCAACAACTACATGAGTTACTATAGGAGAAACCATTACATATATTACTTCACTAGATGTAGGTGCTAGAGTTGTTATAGGAGAAACCTTTGTTTTCACTCCACCACCACATGCATGATTTTTTATACCTTCTTGCTATTCTTTAATAGATTCAATAGTTTTATATTAGTAACTATGAACTAGTGCACAACTTGATAAAATTTACGCATGTATGGTGCCTCACCAAAAGATGAAATAACAAGCATTTCAAGTTAAAATTCTTAGTATGTAGGAGCATATACTACCATTTTATTATCTGCATGAATAATTAGAGAGATAAATTATGCATATATTTTATCCTCAATAAATGTGTTGTCCATTTTCCCGCTTGGAGAAATGGATAATGGTGGTAAATTACACCTCGGGACTGAAAAATAAGTAATTCTGAAGTTGGTTCATCGAATGAGAATGTGATATTGGAGTACATAAAGAACAATTAAGAATGTTCATCTAAATCAGTGGTGCTTAATTAATAAGCACTTTGTGAACATGGGTTTTCATCTACTCCCAGTAGACATAACACTAATAGAACATGAACCGAGGATGTAATTTTTGAATCCATCTTGACTTGTGAGTTACTGGAGAAATCAGGTTCACACAATGGTGAGGTAACAAAAAAAGATGATGAGGATACGTATAAAGATGTTTAAGATTTTGCACAATTTGATGAGGAGTTAGGGAGGTGTTTATTTCAACTCGGGGATGAGCTAAGAGGACATGAGCTGAAAGTAGCTCACCAAGATTCTCGAGAGAGCTAGCACGATGCATAAGGGACGATGATCTTCAATATAACTCGGTCAAGATAAAGGATCGCTTGGTTTGTTGGTAAAGATGAATCAACATAGGAATGGCTAAGCTTAGAAAAATGATGAGTTTTGGAGCTCATGCAACTTGAAAGAGGTTAGAGGAGCTCATATCATGGACAAATCGATGGTAGAGATCGATTAAGAGAAGAATAGCTCAAGTCGAGTTTACAAAGATGAAAAGCTCAACACTTAATTTTCCTATGCATTAGGAGGATGAAGTTCTATCTTGCTAAAGTGAGTCGATGAGACATGGAATTGGAGCTTTTAAAGTCGTCCAAGAACATGAGATGAATCAACATCGGCTAAATGGACTTGGCATCAAGTAACAAGTCATCTATGTTCTACGTTAAGTGTTTGGGGGCTCAAAGAATGGCTCGCTAGATTGAGCGAGTAAATGACACGGCGGGGTATTCGTGGAGGCATTTGGAGAGAAGTTAGGGCTGTACACGCATATCGGTGGGTTGATAAGTTTAGAAGGTTGGTGAAAAGATTGAGTTTGAGCTCGACTGTCGCGCAGAAATGTTTGAAATGCTAAGTTGAAGGATGTTGGGCTGCATGTGAGGAGTTTACGAGGAAGTATACATGTGAGCGATTTGAGTCAAGTTTGTTTCAATTGGATCACATTTGAATTCGGTAGATCAAGTTGTGTTGAAGGAAGGTCGATGCGAGAGAGCTCAACATTGAGCATGGTGATCTTGTGTTGTTAATGAAAAGGATAAGAGATTATGATGAACAAATGTAGCTCCAATATGGACTCATTTCAAGCCGAATACATTGAACTCGGTGGTTCGACTTGAGGAGTGAGTCACTCAAACATTGAAAGTGTAAAGATCGGCGCAACGCGCTCACAAAGTGACATATCACAATGAATAACTTGTGATTGAGCTTAGGAATGATAAACATTGGAAAATATAATGGTTCAAACTTGATATTGAAATAAGTATCATCGTAGAATGGAAATATGAATTTTGGAGCTAAGGCTCGGAGATTTCGGGCTTTTGAGGAGTTTGTTTTAGAGATGCCCATTTCGGGATTTCGAAGATTTATAATTCAGGACTCACCCTTCCGAGTTGGATTTTTTTTTGAAGAGGATACAAAGCCCAAAACCTGAAACTCTAAAAATTTGAAGTTTTGGATTTTCGAGAATCGAATTGCTAAGGCGGTTAGAGCTTGGCAAACAGGGAGGTTTGGTTTTCGAATCCCGAAAGGATGAGCTTGGTCGAGATTCAAAAACAAGTTGGTGAATGCAATACGTGGCGGTCAATCGGCATGGTAGGGATAGCAAGTATGTGGAGTTGTGAGAGCAAGCCATGTTAGCTAGATGGTTTCAATACAAATTTTGGAGGTGATGAATGTGCAACGACCACCAATTGATAAGAGATTGAGTCAACCGATTGGTTGGCTCGATGTAGTTCCCGAGCTAGTGATTATGTGTTGAGTTGCAAATGATCAATGCACGAGCGGTTTACAAGGAAGGTCAAGGTGGAGTTAATGTAAAATATGGAGTGATTGGCGTGTAACACATGGAGCATTGCGAAGGGTTTTGGGAGGATCCTAAGTAAAAGCGATTCACTCACACGGTGTCCGAGCTAGTAAAAGTATTCTTGGAGCACAATGGAAACATGGAGGAAGATGCGAGTTGGTGAAATTTGTTAAACTCGGGGTAGTTAAAACATGAAGACCCCTCGTGGATGTAAACCAATAACCACCAATGTAGAACATAAAAAGGTGGTGGTCGTTGGAGCATAAAGTGGCCAATGTAATACGTGGAGCTAAGGAGAAAGGTAACAAAGATGGTGAGACAAAGTCATCCATTTCAGAGCCCACGATGAAAACATAAAACATGAAATTCACAGAGTAAGAAGGTAACTCTCAGAGCCATTTTTTGACTTGGCAAGTTGGTTAAGCATAGTGCCCGGCATACCCAAAAAGTAACTTTTTCTCAACAACCATAACTTCCTCCCTGATTGTCTATTTTCCACAAAATTGTAGTCGTTGGAATTAGGAGAGTGAGAAATACACAATGGAATCATCAGAAAATATATTTTCAGAAATTTTTGTGTTCAAAATTTCAAGATTCCTCATTATGTGAATAGTACCTAGGAAGGTGGAGTTGTAATTAATGAGGCAACAACATGATTAACTCATCTACTACATTCTTTCCTAGATTTTAGGATTCCTCCTTCTTTCTCTTACCTAATTGTAATTTTCTATAAAATGTAAATGGAATGCAAAATAAATGCAATTAGACAATTTTCCATGCTTCCCCTCTCTTCATAAGCTGAGTTGTTTTGAATTTGCAGGATCTCAAGCCTTTCTTCTTAAAATTATAATGGCAAATTCTACATCTCCTTGTTGTAATGGTACATTGTACATGTGCTTGGAATAATCAAAATTATGTTTTATGGCTAATTATTTGTCCTTGCATCAATTTTTGTTGTTTCCTTTTTCCTTTCTCATGTTTGCAAGTGTATTGTGCAACCTTGGTGCCTATTGCAAGTTTTGGAGGTCATTGTGCTTATCAAGGAATGAAGCACTATATGTGAATTGAGTCTGTGATGTATGTTCATCCTTCTCACGATCATCTTTCTTCATTGGAAAGCTAGAATTTTGTCTAGCAAACCCCTTTCTTGGTGAATCATTACTTCTAATGTAGCTTTTATTTCTTGAAAATATCTCTCCTAATACCCTAAAAATATTAGTATATGTCTAGTTAGCCATTTTTATTGCATTAGGAGTAGTGTAGTGTTTAGTTTAGGAAAATGAAGCTAGCCTACTCTAGAGGTTCACCTCAAGCCTGTAATTCCACGACTTGAGAGGTGATCCCATGTTACCAAATCACACTAAATGTCCCACTCTATTTTAGAAAATTTGGGGGTGCAATGATTTGGTGATAAAAAAATGCAAAAATAATTACTATACATTCATCTTTACTAGAATCCATAAGCGCTAGTGAAAATATTTTCTCTTTAATGCACCCTACATCCTTCTCGTTTCCTTTAGTAGAATAAATCAACATTTTTTCTTTCTTTTCCATTTATATAGCAATAAGTGTTGTAGGAACCATTTTTCTATTTTTATCTCTTAAATCATATACATGAGGGATGCCATATCTTGGTATACAACAATCAAATCTATATTAGTTGTCGACCCTGCATAAACATTCATGACTAAATATTCCTATAAAATGTTATTGGCCATTAATTTTCCTACACAAATCTAGTTTTGGTACATTTTTTGAAAAATCATGCGAGTCTTTATTCCTAATAATTTAAATAAACTTATAATCCTAAACTCAATATTCGTGATATTTTCTCACTCCTCTTACTCAATGGCTAGAAAGTTACATTTTACAACTATAGATAAATTTTTATATCATCTTAATGAATTAAATAATCATGATTATGAATGAAAAAATAGATAATTCCCACTAATACCAAGTATTAATTAAGAAAGATATATATCTAAACTATGCTAGAATTTTTGTAAACTAATATCTCCCCAAGCTATTGTTTTATAAGAATCTCTGTTCCACTTACTCTAGTGGCTCAAAAAGTTAATTTTTATCACTATAAACATTCTTTTATATGTTTGGATAAAATAAAGAATTTTTTTTTCTGAATGGAAAATTACGATATTCTTCTTACTTATCCAAGCTTAACAAATTACCCCTAATGACACCTATCCTTAAAAACAACACCAAAATTAAAAGTGTCATTTTATCCTTAGCATTTTTCTAATTAATTTTTCAATCCAGGTGGTGTCTAAGACTATCTGCAAAAGTGGAGGAAGGAAATAGTGTTTTACTATTTCTTCATCCACAAATTTAAAATTCTTGAAATTAAATTTAAAAAAAATCTAATAGATGAAAGAAAATCTAAGTTAACAAACTGAAATAAATAACTAACTATGATTTGGGTTGGTAGTATACGAGAGTGAACCTACTTTGCATAGACGAATAAAGCAATACTGATGAATAAATGACAACAAAGTAGAAGTAGATTCAACAGAACAATCACACAGATCTAACATAAGAAAGGTCTGATGTAAAACACATGTATTCAGCACAAAGTCTAAATATTGTATTAATATTCGTTTCTGTTACAAAAAGTTCAAAATATTTTCTTCCTACTTCTATTTCTCATCTGAAAAATATCCACCCTTGAATACAACAAGTATTCAAGTATATATAGAAGAAGAGAAGAAAAGAAGGCAAAAACGAACCAACCACTTAATTACAAAAATATCTTACAAAATATCTCAAAGTCATTTGTTGACTTTTGACAACTTTGTGGATGACATCATCCCATGGTGCAACATGGATGATGTCATCATTTGTGTCAACATACTTTAGATAATTACAAGGAGAAAGTCGAGGAGAATGAAACTATTCATCATCGTCCCGTGGCTGAAAGGGGGTATCCTGCTTTTTTGCTGCTGCTCAGGTGACGAGATGTGGAACTGGGCACGGTATTCCATGAACTTGGTGATCATGGGTTGAAGTTGATCCTGGGAAGGATCCTTGTGTCGATCACTGATAGCCTCGCAAGTCTCCCGCTCATCTGTGAGCTTTTCTGGGAGTTTGGAATATTCATTTTCCACGTCTATCAGGTACCCAATGAAGTCACGATAGGCCAACAGGTTGTTGATGGATTCGGCGTCGAAAGTGACTTCTGGTCCCAGCCCTTGTGAAACGATCTCCTTGAAGATCCGAATAGTTTCATCAACCTTTCTTAAGGTGAAAGAAGGAGTGAGCAAGCCGGAGACATTCTCAGGACAATTTTCTCCATTTGATGCATTGCATCTAGGGCTTCCTCCTTGATCTTGTCAATCTTCTCTAGGATGAACTCCAGCTGATCGACCCGATAATCCAGAGTAGAAAGGATTTTGTTGAGGGCTCTGGGGTGACCAAAGATGCCGAACTTGACCAGATCTTTGACTGAACAGTCGAGCATTTTCTGAAAGGTCTCATGCTGCATCCTGGCATGGTCCAGCTCTTCGGAGATGGGTCCTGCTATCTGGAGCTCTTTGTTCACCCGATTGATATTCTGATATAAACCGGTGAACTTGGCGATCACTCCCTCACTTTCTTTGAGGATTTGGCTCCTCCAGGTGGAAACTGCCATACCCTGCTCGCCGATTTTGGCGTATTCATTAATCTTGTCCTGGCTCAGAGGCTCAGGAGTTTCGGTGGTAGTTGTAGGAGGTGCACTGCCCATTTTCTGCAAGGCGTGGAGAAGATGTTTATTTTGCTCCTTTAATGCCTCTTTTCTTCCTTTGCTTCCTGGAGCTTCTTGCAAAGGGCGTCAACTGCAGATAGGGCCTCTCCTTGAAGGCTTTCTGAAGATGTCCCCATTGTGACTTGGGTCACTATATAATCTATTGAAGACAGATCCTTTTTATCCTTTAAAGGATTGGGGTAAGCTATCTCCATTACTCTCTCTCCTGACGCACTCTGAGAGAAGCGGGTTATAGGCTTTTGCTTCTTGGCCCCCTTTGATGGGATGATAGAGAAGTCCATCGGTGCGATGGGAACTTTCCTCTTTTGTTGGCTCAGGTGTTGAGAGATCCATGCTGGACTTATGGGAGAGGGGCCGGAAATAGAAAAGGGAGCAGCTGCAGTAGTAGAAGGAAAATGCGTGGAGACACTTGGAGGCGGCATTGAGAGGGAGGCCGAGGAAGTGCTCACGGGAGGAAGAGATACTGCAGGGGAGGTAGACATGGGAATGGAAGGGAGCTGAGAGATGAGGGAAGAAATGGTGGGGGACAGCTCCACGAGAGAAGAGAAGATGGACGATGAGGAAGGGGGAACAATAGAAGATGGGGGAGAGGACATGACCAAAGGAATGGTCACTTGGGTCACTCGAGGAGGGGAAGGAGGAGAGGGAGAAGAGATAGAAGGGACCTCAATAGTTGCAGTAGTGGCAACATCCTGAGTGGATGTGCCCATCGGAACATCCTCGGCCGCTTCTTTCTCTGGAGAAGCAGAGTTATAACTTGTTCTTGTGCGGCGGAAGGGGACTCTCAGGAGTCTCTTCTTGGGCAAGAGCTTGACTCGCCCTCCTTGTCTTTACCTTTGCTCTTTGGCGTAGATGTTTTGGTCTGGAAGGTGCGTTGCCCAATGGAGATGTGGTGAAATCAACTCCGAGGTAGATGAGACCATTCATCCTGCACCAGTGCTCTGTTCTCCGCAGAGTTTCTTTGACCCTTTCTTCTATCATCGAGGCGCTTTAGTTCTGTCAATCACAACAAATGGCCAGTCGTCCCCACCCGTGTCAAGATATACCTGATCAACTTCTTGATCAGCAGTTTGATAACCTTTTGGGATGATGGCTACGCCGTACTGGATGATTTCAGCCAAGGCCAAGTGGGAATGGTCTTTCCTTCTGAGCTCGACCTCATGATACAGGTCGATATAAATATCCTCGATCTGTGGAATGTGGATTGGATCGAGTTTGGCCCTAGGCAGGCAATTCCTTGGGTCGAAAGTGGGCCTTGCCGGGAAGTTGTGCTTTAGATTTAGCAGCTCCAGCTCTGCAAACATCTCCGTGCTTTGTGGTGAGAAAGACAAGTGTACCTGCCCACTGTGAGGGGGAAAGGAGTTCCACCCTTCTTTCTCTTCAAGCACTTCTCGTGATAGGTTATGAGCTGTCTTGACAGCTCCAACAGGATCAGCTTGGGGCCGGCATATCTTGGCAATTTGGTTGGTTCCCCAAGAAGTTGGCTGCCCTTAGATAAGTGAAGGTGGGGAATTGAGTGAACAAGGCCCCCCATTTCTCTGTTGCTGCAACAATGCTCTTGGTCATACGACCGTGAGTCATGTTTGGCCTCAAAAGGTAGATGATGCCGTAGAAGAAGGCATCGTTAATCTTTGTAAACTGAGAAATACTGTTCTCCAACTTCAGCTCTGGATAGTATTCATATATTTTTACTTGGGGCCAAACCCCACACCGCATCAACGTTGGATAATCTCTTTCCGAGGCCGCAACATAAACTACGTAGGAGTTCATGTAGAACCTCCCCATTGTGGTAAGTTGTTGGAGCTGCTCGGATATAGTGCTGCTTATGATCTCCGCCCACTCAAAGCGTTGATCTGGCACATTCTTGTTCATTGTCTCCAGGTATCTAAGCATCCATTTATGAAAGTAGTGGGCATCAGGAAGCCCAAATACTCTGCTTAGGAATGTGATGGTATCACTGAGTTCCTCTGAGAAATCGCTGCGATGAATGACTTGTGGCCATCTGGTCACCACCTTCTTGTTTTTTAGGTATACCTCATTCATTAATTGCATACACTGATCTTCATTATCTTCCCAAGCCTTGGTGCAATCTTCTTGGCTTACGGCCACAAAGTGCCGGTGGTGAGGAATGCCAAGCATTATTTCAAAGTGTCGGGCAGTGAGGTTGATCACGACCTCACCTTTCTCATTCTGGACACACCTTGTGTCTTTGTTGTAGCAGTGGGCTACTACCATCATGAACTCGTTGTTCACAGACTGACCGGGATCCCTCCAGCAAAATGCAGGCCACTGCCTACCAGTTTGTCCATCCATGGACTTCCTGTGACCCTTCTGGTTCTGGCCCAGAAGTCTTCCATATCGATATGACCAAGTTCTGAGTCTCTTATATCCAGGTCACACTCTGCCTGGGATTCGGGCATCCTGACCCTCTGATATTTGTACTTCATTTCTTCCTCTGTAAGCTTGGCTTTACCCTTAGACTTGGTAGGTCTCTTGCTTGATGTAGACATATGTAGTTCTGAACTTAGTTGTTGATCTGCAAGAAGAAGAAGCGAAACCCAACGCAGGAGAGTCATGTTAGCTATTTGATCTCCCATTGAAGTATTGACAGAAGGAAGAGTTAGCAATTTTAAGGCATCAGGGCGCAGGGTGCATGAACACTGCAGGCTGCAGGGCTAAATAGTGTGGCGCATAAAAATGGTGTTACAAGGGACAAATCAGCGCCAAAGGGCGCAAGGCGCATGGATACTGCACATGACATTTTTTGTTGTTGCAGAGTGGAGTGCGGCACGCCATTTATATGTGCATTTTATACCGGGCGCATGTATTTTTCATGTTGCACGGGGACAGGATGCGCCAAAGGCGCATATATTTTTCATGTTACATGGGGATTTGGTGTGCCAAAGGTGTGCAAGTTTAGCATGTGTAACATAGACTTCAGGTGTGAAAAAGGGGAACTTGGCGTGGCGCATGGGAGGTCTGCATGACATGATGTTGCTGCAATAGGGGATGCACCTGCGCCGCTAACAGTTTTATACTTGGCGCAAGCATGGTTGGTGTTGCATGGATGTAGGGTGCGCCGATGGTGCAATTTTTTGCAATGTTACACATGCGTTTGGTGTGTGCCAAGAGGGCGTTGGGTTAGTGGGTGTTGCAAGCAAGGAAAGTGCGCTTTGAGGGCGCAACTATTTTTTATGCAGCAAGCATGGCGGATGCGCCATGGCGCGACTGTACCTCATGTTGCAAGGGCGGTGATTGCGCCAAAGGGTAAAAAATGTAGTTTATCAATTTTTAAGCCTCTTCTTTCTCTGTGGGGTTTGAATGGGTGTTAAGCCTCTTCTGCAGGGTTCCGCGGATAGAGAAGGGGGTACAACAAAAAGACCCAAGTGCTTTGAGGCAAGGCTCTCTTTACCAGCAGATCTGGAAAGAGGAGGGAGAGCATGGGAGAAAGACAGCCAGGGCAGCAAAGGAGGATTTTGACAAATCTATGCAACCTACTACACAAACAAACAACAACCAGCAAAAATACAGGGGGAAAAGACCACCTACCCGGAATATATAACGTGAGAAGTGAAGCGGGGTCCATGAACGTGACACGAGGACACTAAGGGTGCTGACAGGTGTAGAAGAAAAAAAAACAATCACGTGTTTTCTGACTGGTGATAATGACAGGGTGGATGCGCCTATATATAGGCAAAGGTGTAATAAATGTGCCAACCACTTTTTGAAGTGGCGCATCAAAACACCTATCGACATTGCAAAAACTTGCGCCTGTGGCACCAAGATGTGTGTTAACACGTTGTTATGTGTGCCTTTAGCGCACCAAAAGTGTTGTCAACATGGAAATACGTGTGCCCTTGGCGCACCAAAACGTGGCGCAACAAAAATATTGTTGACACGAAGGCGCATGCGCCTTGGCGCATGCAAGAAAGGCGCAACATGGTGAGGCGCACCAAAATGTGTGTCGACACGCCAAAGGGTGTGCCAAAGGAAATGAAAAGGGGGCATGCAGATTTACCCTGTGTTGCACAGAAAAAAGGTGCGCCCAACCCAAAAAGACCAAAAATGGCTAAGTCCGGAAAACCAGATTTCCGGGAAAGGGTTTTGCAACGTTCCGAACGCAGAGGGGTCCCTGACGAGGGACCAGAACAAAATTTTGGTATGGTTACCCGTAAAATTGCCCTTGCCAATTTTATGGGATAACAAAGCTGGCTCTTTCTGGGGACTATCTCTGAATGGAACTCAGGGGTAGAGAATCCCAGATCCACACGTGCCTATCCATTGGGTACAGAGTCAAAAACAAGGGTGACCGAAAAAGGAAACACACAACCAACAAAAGCAAACACACGACAAAAAAAAACACACAACTGAAGCAAACTATACAAAGAAGAGAGCAAGCTCTACTTCCTGAAGATTTTTAGATGCTGCCCGCTATAGGGAAGTGGGAGTCCAGTTCCATCTGGATACGAGAGATAGAAGTTGTTCTCTCCATTGAGTTGTTTGATCTTGAAAGGTCCCCTCCATAGGGAATCAAATTTTCCGTGCATGCCCTTTGGCTCTCTTCGTTTGTCCCACAAAAGGACGAGGTCTCCCACCCGGTACTCTCTTTGCTTAGCTTTTTTATCGAACAATCTCTTGACCTGATTCTGATGTTCGGTGATCCTATCGACCACTCTTACTCTCTTTTCTTCGAGCTCTGCTAGATACATGATCCTCTTTTCAAGGGAATTTTGGAAAGTCTCATCTTCGATTGCTCGTGCAAGCACAGAGGAGGAGTTCCGCAGAAATGGGAAGCTCAGCATCGGTGCCATATAACACTTGAAAAGGTGACATGCCGAGAGACCTCTTGGGAGTGATGCGGTCCGCCCACAAAGCGTCGTATAATGACTTGTGCCACATTCGTTGATTTTCATCCACTAGCTTTCGTATGATGGTTACTAAGTTTTTATTACTGGATTCTGCCTGACCATTTCCCTGAGGGTAATAATCTGAGGCATGAGCCAGAGTTATTCCGTATTCATAGAAAAAACCAACAACTTCTCGTGAGGAGAAGTTGGAAGCGTTATCAACAACAATCTTGTTTGGAATGCCAAACCTGACAATGATATTTTCTTTGATAAAACTGCAAACAACCTCGGAAGTGGCATGTTTGATAGGTATGGCTTCTACCCATTTTGTGAAATAATCTATTATTGTCAGGACATAACTATGTCCGGCACTCGATTGGGGATTGAGTGCACCAATAAAATCAATTCCCCACTGCTTGAATGGTTCATCGACAATGACCGGCCTGAGGGGAAAAGCAGCCAACTTGGGCTTGCCGACAAACTGCTGGCAAGGCTCACACTTTGCTACCCAGGTGGCTGTGTCTTGGAAAAGCGTCGGCCAATAGTACCTGGCCCGGATGATCTTGTGTGCCATCACGGAAGAGGAGAAATGGCCCCACAAGCCGAATTATGAAAACTCTCAAGTAACTTCACTTTGTGGCTTGTCAACACATCGCAAGAAGATGCCATCTATTCCGCGTTTGTATAAACCGTCATCCCAGATGATATATCTGGCTGCTCTGAGCTTTATAGCGCTTCTCCTTTGTAGTTAGATGAGCTGGGCATTCGCCATAGGTGAGAAAGAAAGCAATATCGGAATACCACTCATCGCTGGTTGTGACAAATAGGACCATAGGCAGTGAATCGGGTTTCTCCAGCTGGCTTTGTGCTCCATGGGTGCAATCATCTTTTCTTCCGGAAACTTCTGAATCTTGGTTTTCAGCCATAAGTTGACATAGGCCTTGCCTCTTACTAACTTGGTTGGTTTTATATCCAGGTCATACTCTTGGACTTTTGCAATCCAATTCCCCCGCAAGCTTCCTAACTCCTGTTGAGTTAAAATTGACTTGACTGCCGTGTCAGGGACCAGCACTACTGTATGAGAGTTTAGAATGTAATACCTGAAGTTCTTGACTACTTTGACCATGGCGAAGGCATGTTTTTCCAACTGAGACATCTTTAATTCATGAGGCTTGAGAGGAGAGCTCATAAACGCAATCGGGGATTCAACATTTTGAGAATTCTTTTGCATTAGGATGGCCGACACAGTGTGCTCAGATGCATAGCTATACATAATAAAATCTTTGGAGAAATCGGGACATACCAGGACTGGCGCGTGAGTGATGGAGGCTTTTATTTCCTCAAACGACTTCTTCCCTTCTTCGCTCCATCGGAAAGTTGGTGACCCTTTCATCATGTCTAATATATGACGAGTCTTTTCAGCAAAGTCGGGAACAAAGCGCCTGAGAAAATTCACTTTTCCGAAGAAAGAGTGAACGCCGGTCTTGCTTGTAGGTAAAGTAAGGCTCTGAATAGCCTTAACTCTTTGGTATCTATCTTTGTCCCTTCTTTGCTAACAACATGTCCCAACAATTTTCCTTCTGTGACTCAAAACAGACTTTTTCGGATTCAGGGAGATCCCGTGCTCTCGGCATCTAATCAATACTTGCTCCAAATGATCACAATGATCATTTCACTATTTGGAGAACACAGTTAAGTCATCTAAGTAGACTACGATGACCTTCCCCATCATACCTTTGAACGCAAGGTCCATGGCCCACTGGAAAGTGGCACCAGCATTGGTCAAGCCAAAAGGCATCCTGCTATAGTAAGCAAATGTACCCCAAGGGGTAGTGAATGTTGTTTTAAATTGGTCTTCAGGTGAGACTTCAATCTGATTGTAGCCCGAAAAACCATCAAGCATGGACAACATTTTTGATCCAGTTTCGCCTGCAGAACCTGATCCATTATGGGAAGCGGGTAGTTGTCCTTCAAGGACGCCTGATTCAGGTTGCGAAAATCTACACATATGCGTATCTCGCCATTCTTCTTGCACGGCACAATGTTTGCCACCCAAGTACTGTGATGGATAGGAAAAATGATCCGTGCATCCAGCATTTTCTGAATTTCAGCCTGGATAGTACCTGAGATCTTAGGATTATAGTGTCTCTACTTCTGGTGAAAAGGTTTGACGTCCTCTTTCAATGGGATGTCATGTTGGACGTCCTTGGCTTAAAAGACTTTAGATCGGCATAGGACCATGCCAATACATCCATGTATTTCTTCAGCAGTTTGACAAACTTCCGCTTTTCTTCAGGTGTGCAACATTTTCCAATGTTTACAAACTGTGGATGTCAACCGAACCTAAATTGACCGTTTCGGTTTCTGGGGAGGAGCCAGGATCATCTCGCCTTTTCTTTTTTACAAAATGATCATGCCTATCGAACAAACGCTCTAGAGAAACCAAACCTTTTGGGATTTTATTTCCTTTGAGCTGACATATGCCGTCGCTTCCTTTTGATTCTTCATTTTGATCGGTAACTGATTCGCGGCATGTAGAAGTGGATCCTTCAAAATGAAGTTCACTAAAATTTTCCACCTTTTCTAGAAAGGCAATGAGTTGATTGTCATTGTTGAATACTTGCCAATGCTGAGAATTGTCCAGCACGCTTGGGTGGAAAACCACCTCAATGGTATATTTGTCTATTTTCAAACCTGGGTGAGGGAGCATGAGGGATGCTGAAATGGCCAATGAATCGGCCATGTCATTCTGAGCTCTTGGGATGGATTTTATTGAAAAAGTGTCAAACTCCTCGATGTTGTCCCACACCGCGTTGCGGTAATGTCTGAGCCTTTCATTCTTCACTTGGTATATCCTCTTAACTTGATTTACGACCAGCTCTGCATCACCTTGTACCTTAAGATTCTTGATTCCTCTTTCCTTTTGGGCATGCATGCATGCCAGCAAGTAGCAGAGATTCATACTCAGCAGTATTATTTGTGTTGAAAAATTGTAACTTGAAAGAGAGAGGAATAATCTCTTCTTCGGGAGATATTAATACGGCGCCAGCGCCACACCCACTAGTCACGCAAGCTGCCATCAAACTGCAAAGTCCAGATCTTGTTAAGATCCCCTTCTTGGATGAGGACATCCATTTTGTCAGACTTGAGTAGACAAGAAATAGTTTCCCATCCCTGATGATTCGAAGAGAATTTGGGCTTTAGGGTCATCGGAGTTAGTAACCAGGTACTTCTTTTGATTCAGGCTCCAAAGTTTGCATTACACCTTTGACGGGGATCCTAGCCTTAGACCAGTCCATATGAATCTCCCCACCAACTTCACTACAAAAACTCCTTCCCAGCAGAATTCCATAGGCTGCTGGAATATCGGCAACAAGGACGGTCATTTTTACCCTTTTCTCCGGGAATGCTGCAAACGCAAATTGCGTCCTTGATTTGACCGATCAGTGGAACTTGCTTGGTTTCCAAGGAATAACATCGGCCAAAAGGCTTGGTAAGGGTGAGGCCCAGAGCATGGGTGACTTTTTCCGGCATGACATTATCGGAAGCTCCAGAATCAATTATGCAGTTGCTTAGTTTGTGGCCATTGATTAGGAGGGAGAGGTAGAAAGGTTCTATCTTGCCTGATGCGGAAGTCGAGGCAACATTTATGTGGGATGAAGGAGGGGTGGAAAGGATTCCTTTTGGGGAAACCTGATTAGTTATGACAACTGACTTTGGATGTATTCAGTCAACCTTACAAGTTGTTCGGGGTTTGATTGAAGGTACTCACTTCAGACATTTGGATCTTGGTCTTTTTAGCGTGGTCAATTATGTCAAATGTGGCCAAGGGCTGCGTTGATGGAGGAATGAGTCCTTCATTTCATGATGGTAAAGTAAGGTTACTGGCCTTCATGGAAATAGAAGAAGGCTGATTTGGAGGAGAGATGGGAGGAAAAGATTTCTTTGTAAAAGACTTAACAGGGGGTTGAGCAGGAAGAGGATTACCTCTTTTAGCAATAGTTGGGGGCGTGGATGATGCAACCTTCTCTTTCTACACATTGGCAGTGACCTCTGCTTCTTTTCCTTGAGTGGGTAAAAACAACATATGATTGTCCGCTTGCATATCCTTGGGTACCCTCTTCTTTGGTCGATTCTTCCTCATCAAATTCCATATACCCGATAGTAGAGTCGCCAGTCGGTTCACCGACATCTTGATCATCTTCACCTTGAGATGAAGGTTCTTCATAATTTTTTCTTCTTCTTCGATTTCAGCTAAAGCATTGACCGGAGGAGCCTCAAGCGCCAACCATGGAGCAGTTGCAGGAAAACGCGGCCTATGGGACGTTGTTGGGAGTGAAAGTTCTTCGTGGAATATCCGGTACGAGGAACTGGGGGAAGCTTGGGCTAACTGCTTCTTTAATGAGCAAGTCATTCGCCATCTTTTGAAATGCCGGATCAGATGAAGTAGTGGGAGAAGGCTCGAAGCTTTAAGCTTGGACGATTCCCTTTTAATTCACCAGATATTAGCAAGTTATCTTCGATTCGGATGGCAGCAGCCTGGGTGAGAATCAAGGTAGCTACTTGTTCTTGTAGGAGTAAGAAACTTACTTTCGAGCTCATAGCGTTTACGAAGAAACACTTCGATTTCTCCGGTGTTGGAAGCATGGTAGGTGGAACACGGTTGATCAGTGAATTGAAATGGGTGATGAAGTCACGCATAGTTTCATTGGCCTCCTTCTTTAGGTGAGTGATCTTTGACAGTAATGCAAACGTGTCTTCGGAAGGCTTATACCTGTCTTCAAAAGCAGCCCGCAAGGTGGCCCAACTAGTAATAGATCCGGCCGGCAAATGCTGAAACCATTCTGCTGCGGGCCCTTGCAAAGTTTCCAGAAAAAGGTGAACCGACACATCTTCATGGGTCACATCTAGGATACTGCATGACATGATGAATGCAGATATGTGTGAATCCATGCTTTGGTTTCCGCTCCCATCAAATTTGGGAAAATTCTTTCGGTTTCCATGTGGGAGCGTGTGAACAGGATGTGGCAAAGCCAGGGGGCCCATAGCATTTCCCCATGGTACTGCCATTTGGACGGGGAAAAAAAGAACGGGCTGGAAGCACAGTTCCGCTGAGCAGCAAGGCACTACAAAGTGATGTAGATGTTCCTGATGAGAGATGCTTCCTTCGTGGAGGTGAGACACTCCTGGATGACCGGTCAGGTGAACTCAGTGATGAGAAGCGAGCCGGTGTTACACTGAAGTTGTGCCTTTGAAGCAGGTCGAAGGTAAGATCAACTTCTCCGTGAGCTCTCCTGCTATGAGTAAATGGTTCACCTGCCAGTGTACCTTCCAGATCTGTAATTTTTGGAGTGGATTTAAGAACTCTTTTTGGCTGTACCTGCTGATTTTCTGATTATTCTGACAAAAATCAGCAAGCATGTACTTTTCTGAATATTTAAATTTTATCCTCCTCTTGAAAACCGATTGTGGTTTATTTGTTTGATTAACAAGGATAAAATGATGGTAAAACTTAGTAAGCTGATTTTTAGATCTAGAGTTGACTTTTCAAAGAGTTTGAAAATTTTGGTAAACTGTCAAAAACTCAGATCTACGGAAAAATATAGATTTTTATAAAAACTCAGCGAACTAAAGATCTCCAACTAGACCAGATCTATGGATCTCAGAAGAAAATTTTCAATTTGGAGTATTTTGCAAAAATTTTGGATTTTAAGCAAAAAGTTCAGATTTGCAAACAGGTAATGATTTTTCTGATTTTCACTGATTTTTTAAACACACCACCATCATAGATCTGATAGATCTGTTCGATCCCAGTGAGAGTCACCAAAAACTGTTGGTTTGAAAATCTATCGAGTGGACAGATCTATGGATAGATGAGCCAACAGTGTGCAGGGCATAGCCCCTCTTTGAGTCAGCAAAGTGAAACTGGTTTATTGCTATTCTACCAGCAGGAATCTTGTGCAAGTCTCACAATATTCTACCTTCAGGGGTTGGGATCTCATCCCAGTAGAGGTATTTCCAACTGTAAAAGAAGGGAAAGAAACGGGGTGGGGAGATAGGAAAGATCTGAAGGGAGAAAAGAAATGAATTCCAAAGCAGAAAGGTCAGAAGGTCTATGATTTGGGTTGGTAGTATACAGAGCCGAACCTACTTTGCATAGACGAATAAAGCAATACTGATGAATAAATGACAACAAAGTAGAAGTAGATTCAACAGAACAATCACACAGATCTAACATAAGAAAGGTCTGATGTAAAACACATGTATTCAACACAAAGTCTAAATATTGTATTAATATTCGTTTTTATGTTACAAAAAGTTCAAAATATTTTCTTCCTACTTCTATTTCTCATCTGAAAAATATCCACCCTTGAATACAACAAGTATTCAAGTATTTATAGAAGAAGAGAAGAAGAGAAGGCAAAAACGAACCAACCACTTAATTACAAAAATATCTTACAAAATATCTCAAAGTCATTTGTTGACTTTTGACAACTTTGTGGATGACATCATCCCATGGTGCAACATGGATGATGTCATCATTTGTGTCAACATACTTTAGATAATTACAAGGAGAAAGTCGGGAAGAATGAAACTATTCATCGTCGTCCCATGGCTGAAAGGGGGTATCCTGCTTTTTGCTGCTCGTCAGTGACGAGATGTGGAACTGGGCATGGTATTCCATGAACTTGGTGATCATGGGTTGAAGTTGATCCTGGGAAGGATCCTTGTGTCGATCACTGATAGCCTCGCAAGTCTCCCGCTCGTCTGTGAGATTTTCTGGGAGCTTGGAATATTCATTTTCTGCATCTATCAGGTACCCAATGAAGTCACGACAGGCCAACAGTTGTTGATGGATTCGGCGTCGAAAGTGACTTCTGGTCCTAGCCCTTGTGAAACGATCTCCTTGAAGATCCGAATAGTTTCTCCACCTTTCTTAAGGTGAAAGAAGGAGTGAGCAAGCCCAGAGACATTCTCAGGACAATTTGCTCCATTTGATGCATTGCATCCAGGGCTTCCTCCTTGATCTTGTCAATCTTCTCTAGGACGAACTCCACTGATCGACCCGATAATCCAGAGTAGAAAGGATTTTGTTGAGGGCTCTGGGGTGCCCAAAGACGCCGAACTTGACCAGATCTTTGACTGAACAATAGTCGAGCATTTTCTGAAAGGTCTCATGCTGCATCCTGGCATGGTCCAGCTCTTCAGAGATGGGTCCTGCTATCGCCTGGAGCTCTTTGTTCACCCGATTGATATTCTGATATAAACTGGTGAACTTGGCGATCACTCCCTCACTTTCTTTGAGGATTTGGCTCCTCCAGTGGAAACTGCCATACCCTGCTCGCCGATTTTGGCGTATTCATTAATCTTGTCCTGGCTCAGAGGCTCAGGAGTTTCGGCAGGCAGTTGTAGGAGGTGCACTGCCCATTTTCTGCAAGGCGTGGAGAAGATGTTTATTTTGCTCCTTTAATGCCTCTTTTCTTCCTTTGCTTCCTGGAGCTTCTTGCAAAGGGCGTCAACTGCAGATAGGGCCTCTCCTTGAAGGCTTTCTGAAGATGTCCCCATTGTGACTTGGGTCACTGTATAATCTGTTGAAGACAGATCCTTTTTATCCTTTAAAGGATTGGGGTAAGCTATCTCCATTACTCTCTCTCCTGACGCACTCTGAGAGAAGCGGGTTATAGGCTTTTGCTTCTTGGCCCCCTTTGATGGGATGATGGAGAAGTCCATCGGTGCGATGGGAACTTTCCTCTTTTGTTGGCTCAGGTGCTGAGAGATCCATGCTGGACTTATGGGAGAGGGGCCGGAAATAGAAAAGGGAGCAGCTGCAGTAGTAGAAGGAAAATGCGTGGAGACACTTGGAGGTGGCATTGAGAGGGAGGCCGAGGAAGTGCTCACGGGAGGAAGAGATACTACAGGGGAGGTAGACATGGGAATGGAAGGGAGCTGAGAGATGAGGGAAGAAATGGTGGGGGACAGCTCCGCGAGAGAAGAGAAGATGGACGATGAGGAAGGGGGAACAATAGAAGATGGGGGAGAGGACACGACCAAAGGAATGGTCGCTTGGGTCACTCGAGGAGGGGAAGGAGGAGAGGGAGAAGAGATAGAAGGGACCTCAATAGTTGCAGTAGTGGCAACATCCTGAGTGGATGTGCCCATCGGAACATCCTCGGCCACTTCTTTCTCTGGAGAAGCCAGAGTTATAACTTGTTCTTGTGCGGTGGAAGGGGGACTCTCAGGAGTCTCTTCTTGGGCAGAGCTTGACTCGCCCTCCTTGTCTTTACCTTTGCTCTTTGGCAGATGTTTTGGTCTGGAAGGTGCGTTGCCCAATGGAGATGTGGTGAAATCAACTCCGAGGTAGATGAGACCATTCATCCTGCACCAGTGCTCTGTTCTCCGCAGAGTTTCTTTGACCCTTTCTTCTATCGTCTGAGGCGCTTTAGTTCTATCAATGACAGCGAATGGCCAGTCATCCCCACCCGTGTCAAGATATACCTGATCAACTTCTTGATCAGCAGTTTGATAACCTTTTGGGATGATGGCTACGCCCATTGGATGATTTCAGCCAAGGCCAAGCGGGAATGGTCTTTCCTTCTGAGCTCGACCTCATGATACAGGTCGATATAAATATCCTCGATCTGTGGAATGTGGATTGGATCGAGTTTGGCCCTGGGAAGGCAATTCCTTGGGTCGAAAGTGGGCCTTTCTGGGAAGTTGTGCTTTAGATTTAGCAGCTCCAGCTCTGCAAACATCTCCCATGCTTTGTGGTGAGAAAGACAAGTGTACCTGCCCACTGTGAGGGGGAAAGGAGTTCCACCCTTCTTTCTCTTCAAGCACTTCTCGTGATAGGTTATGAGCTGTCTTGATAGCTCCAACAGGATCAGCTTGGGGCCGGCATATCTTGGCAATTTGGTTGGTTCCCCCAAGAAGTTGGCTGCCCTTAGATAAGTGAAGGTGGGGAATTGAGTGAACAAGGCCCCCCATTTCTCTGTTGCTGCAACAATGCTCTTGGTCATACGACCGTGAGTCATGTTTGGCCTCAAAAGGTAGATGATGCCATAGAAGAAGGCATCGTTAATCTTTGTAAACTGAGAAATATTGTTCTCCAGCTTCAGCTCTGGATAGTATTCATATATTTTTACTTGGGGCCAAACCCCGCACCGCATCAACGCTGGATAATCTCTTTCGAGGCCGCAACATAAACTACGTAGGAGTTCATGTAGAACCTCCCCGTTGTGGTAAGTTGTTGGAGCTGCTCGGATATAGTGCTGCTTATGATCTCCGCCCACTCAAAGCGTTGATCTGGCACATTCTTGTTCATTGTCTCCAGGTATCTAAGCATCCATTTATGAAAGTAGTGGGCATCAGAAGCCCAAATACTTTGCTTAGGAATGTGATGGTATCACTGAGTTCCTCTGAGAAATCACTGCGATGAATGACTTGTGGCCATCTGGTCACCACCTTCTTGTTTTTCAGGTATACCTCATTCATTAATTACATACACTGATCTTCATTATCTTCCCAAGCCTTGGTGCAATCTTCTTGGCTTACGGCCACAAAGTGCTGGTGGTGAGGAATGCCAAGCATTATTTTGAAGTGCCGGGTAGTGAGGTTGATCACGACCTCACCTTTCTCATTCTGGACACACCTTGTGTCTTTGTTGTAGCAACGGGCTACTACCATCATGAACTCGTTGTTCACAGACTCGACGGGATCCCTCCAGCAAAATGCAGGCCACTGCCTACCTAGTTTGTCCATCCACGGACTTCCTGTGACCCTTCTGGTTCTGGCCAGAAGTCTTCCATATCGATATGACCAAGTTTTGAGTCTCTTATATCCAGGTCACACTCTGCTTGGGATTCGGGCATCCTGACCCTCTGATATTTGTACTTCATTTCTTCCTCTGTAAGCTTGGCTTTACCCTTAGACTTGGTAGGTCTCTTGCTTGATGTAGACATATGTAGTTCTGAACTTAGTTGTTGATCTGCAAGAAGAAGAAGTGAAACCCAACGCAGAGAGTCATGTTAGCTGTTTGATCTCCCATTAAAGTATTGACAGAAGGAAGAGTTAGCAATTTTAAGGCATCAGGGCGCAGGGTGCATGAACACTGCAGGCTGCAGGGCTAAATAGTGTGGCACAGAAAAATGGTGTTACAAGGGACAAATCAGTGCCAAAGGGCGCAAGGTGCATGGATACTGCACATGACATTTTTTTTTGTTGCAAGCAGGAGTGCGCCGGTGCCATTTATATGCATTTTATACCGGGCGCATGTATTTTTCATGTTGCATGGGGATGGATGCCAAAGGTGCATATATTTTTCATGTTACATGGGGATTTGGTGTGCCAAAAAGGTGCAAGTTTAGCATGTGTAACATAGACTTCAGGTGTGAAAAAGGGGAACTTGGCGTGGTGCATGGGAGGTCTGCATGACATGATGTTGCTGCAATAGGGGATGCGCCTGCGCCGCTAATAGTTTTATACTTGGCGCAAGCATGGTTGGTGTTGCATGGATGCAGGGTGCGCCGATGGCGCAATTTTTTGCAATGTTACACATGCGTTTGGTGTGCCAAGAGGGCGCAGGGTTAGTGGGTGTTGCAAGCAAGGAAAGTGCGCTTTGAGGGCGCAACTATTTTTTATGCAAGCAAGCATGGCGGATGCATGCTGGCTGCACGACTGTACCTCATGTGCAAGGGTGGTGATTGCGCCAAAGGGTAAAAATGTAGTTTATCAATTTTTAAGCCTTGCTTCTTTCTCTGGAGGGGTTTGCATGGGTGTTAAGCCTCTTCTGCAGGGTTTCTTGGATAGTGAAGAGGGCACAACAAAAAGATCCAAGTGTTTTTGAGGCAGAGCTCTCTTTACCAGCAGATCTGGAAAGAGGAGGGAGAGCATGGGAGAAAGACAACCAGGACAGCAAAAGAGGGTTTTGACAAATCTATGCCACCTACTACACAAACAAACAACAACCAACAAAAATACAGGGGAAAAGACCACCTACCCGGAATATATAATGAGAAGCAAAGCGGGTCCACGAACGTGACATGAGGATGACAGTGTGCGTGATGACAAGAGTAAGAATAAAAAAATCAATCACGTGTTTTTTGAACTGGTGATAATGACAGGGTGGATGCGCCTATATATAGGCAAAGGTGTAATAAATGCGCCAACCACTTTTTGAAGTGGCGCATCAAAACACCTGTCGACATTGCAAAACTTGTGCCCTGTGGCGCACCAAGATGTGTGTTAACACGTTGTTATGTGTGCCTTTAGCGCACCAAAAGTGTTGTCAACATGGAAATACGTGTGCCCCTTGGCGCACCAAAACGTGGCGCAACAAAAATATTGTTGACACGAAGGTGCATGCACCTTGGCGCATGCAAGAAAGGCGCAACATGGTGAGGCGTGCACAAAATGTGTGTCGACACGCCAACCCAAAAAGACCAACTCGACCTTGTATTTATAGATTCAATCAGAGAGAAGAAAGAGAGAGAAGCGGGAAAATTAGGTCAAAGCTCAACCACTGCTATTAATGCCTCCTACAAAATCTGCCCCCAAATCTATCTTGACTATATCAATCTATGGTTTGGCACCTCCACGGAGGAGGAAATGACGAAGAAAATCAAATCTGATTTGGTTGTTGAGGTAGATAGATCCACATTAATGGCCCTAAAGACGTTTTCCCCATTTTTATTTACCTAACCTCCCCAAAATTAAATTTTTAGATCTCCATGGTGTGGGTGAGGCTGAGATCTTTCCAATGGTGTCATATTTGCAATATTTCGAGTGGGCTAAGTCAAAATATATGCCCCTTCTAAGTTTGTATCAGTCCGTACAACAGAGCGGGAAAACTAGTTTGAAAAATGGGCCCCCTCTTTAATATGGGACACATGGTTGGCTGGCACATGTCAGAGGGTGGCCTCTGTATCTTGCTTTCGGAATGGCGTAGGGCTGACATGTGGCTTCATCCACTAGCCTGCTCAATTTCTATATTTCTCGGCTAAGTCCTTTTCTCGACGGGGTCATATTCCTTGACCGGGGACATGCAGCGGTCTAACGCTTGTTTGAGAACCCTCTCTCAGATTCAAATTTGATTTAGCACCATGTGGACACTTGGCACTCTTTGTCAGCCTGCCACTATGCATTGACTATTCAACCTAACTCTGTCCCCTTCAAAGAGACGGGACTGGACGTATGGAGGATCTGCACTCGCTGAAACTCCCGATCAATATTTTTCCTTTGAAGGAGCATTGGGTTGACACTTGGAAGCCTCCATAGGATTTTGGAATTTTCAACGATTTCCTTCCTACCTTTTTGGACCCTAGGCTACGTGGCGAGCTGGCGCTTGTTTGGGCCTCCGCATTTGGATTCAACTTTGGAGATGTGTTGCTCGACACGTGGCTCTCTCCGCTAATACTTCTATACTTAACCTTTTTTAGGCCCACCATGTCCACCTTTTGAAGCTCAACCACTACTATTAACGCCTCCTTCAAAATCTGCCCCCAAATCTATCTTGATTGTATCAATCTATGGTTCAAGTGCCTACTGAGGAGGAGGAAACAACGAAGCGAATCGAATCTAATCTAGTTGTTGAGGTAGATAGATCCGCATTAATGGCCCTGAAGATGTTTTCCTCATTTTTCTTTACCTAACCTCCCCAAACTTAAAGTTTCAGATCTCCATGGCATGGGTGAGGTGAGATATTTCCAATGGTGTTAGATTTGCAATATTTTGAGCATTGAGTCGAAAGATATGCCCCTTCAAATTTTTTATCGGGTCCATACAACAGTGGGAAAACCAATTTGAAAAATGGCCCCCTCTTTAATATGGGACACATGGTTGGCTGGTGCATATCGAGGGTGGCCTCTGTATCTTTCTTTTGAAATGGCGTAGGGTGACACATGGCTTCATCCGCTGGCCTGCTCAATTTCTATATTTCTCGGCTAAGTTCTTTGCTCGGTGGGGTCATATTCCTTGATTGGGGACACGTGGCAGTCTAACACTTATTTGAGAACCCTCTCTCAGATTCAACTTTGAGTTATCACCGTGTGGACACTTGGCACTCTTCTCCGACTCTGCCACTATGCATTGACTATTCAACCCGACTCTATCCCCTTCGAAGATACTAGACGCCTGGAGGCTTTATGATCTTTGAAACTCTTGATAAATATTTTTCCTTCGAATGAGCGTTGAGTCGACACTTGGAAGCCTCCGCAAGATTTTTGACTTTTTCAATGAATTTGTTCCTACTTTTTTTGGACCTTGGGCTACATGGCGAGCTGGCACTTGTTTGGGCCTCCGCATTTGGATTCAACTTTAGAGATGCGCCACTCCAACACATGGCTCTCTCTGCTAATGATTCTATACTTAACCTTTTTAGGCCCTCCCTATCCGCCTTTTGACGTCTCATCAACCATTTGCTATGTGGAGGGCTGGCGCAAGTTTGAGTCTTCGCCTTGAGGGTCCTTCTCAGATTTATGCCGACCCGACACCTGACACCTTCCTGCTTAGCCAAAGACTTTTCAATGGTCATGAAAATTTTGGGAGCCTTAGACGTGTGGAAGCCTTGCACTCATTTGAAATTACTTTATTGGATTCACTCTTGGAGAAGCGTCATTTCAACATGTGGCTTTCTCTGTAACATCCTCCATACTTAGCTGATTTTTGGACTCATTCTGGAGTATTTTGAGCCTGAAGACTTTGGGTCTTCATCATTTCTTCCTTTTCTTTCTCCTAGCTTCTCTTGTGACCCTGCTCCAACATGTTTGACCCTAGTTTTCTATTTTTGATCCCACCTAAAACCTATAGAATAGATTTAAGGCCCAGATCTATTTGACAGAGTCATCTTCTAGATTTCTCCTACACGTTGTTGTTTGATTTTCACAAGCCCCTCCACTTCCATTATATAGTCCCCCTATAATCTATTTACAGGAACCAAACATGATTTATTAAGTTCTTTCAATGCGGGGTTGCTCTGATCCAATATATTTCCGAGGGGGAAAATATGCATAACAATTTGGCGAATCACAGGGGTATCTTCCTGCTAGATGAAAATACAATTTCCTTGTCGTATATGTTGGTCATGGAGTCAAGAACGATGGTCTGATACTGATTTTTCCTTTGATTCATGAGCTGACTATTTGCACTCTCAGTCTTCATAAGAAATCTTGAAATGACGGTTTCGAGAGTAGAAAATTCTTTTGACCTGGGGATTCATCTTGGATTTTAATGAGTTGTGCAAGAGCCAAAAATAGCACCAAAAATATATACAAAATTTAAAATCATACATGCTCCAAGTAGAACATGCAGAGTGTGCAAAGCAATTAGGAGAAAAGTAACCTAAACTACAACAAGATAATGTGTAAAAACTCTCGGAGGAAAGAGAAAGTAGATGAATATGTACAAGGTGAGAACCTTCCTTTTAGTAGTAGTGCTTAAGATAAATTCCATTCAACTGGAATATATAATTCTTCACCATCCAATGTAGACAATTTGAAAGCATTACTACTTTTACATTTTGTGACCATGTAAGGGCCACTCAAATAGCATCAAACTTGGAATCCTTCCTAGTTTTACCACGATCTCGCATCCGATTTCAAAACCAGGTATCCTTCCTAGAAGGTCCTTGTTCTTTCCTTCTTGTCAAAGAATCTCTTGATTGAAGCCTGATCCTTCTCTATTGTTTGAAGTGCATGTTCTCTGGTCTCTTCCAATTCCATCAGCTCTGCATACCTGGCTTCCATTGGTTCAAACTCGGACACCTCCAGTTGTTTCATGAGTTCCAATGCTGGAAACTCAAGTGATATAGGAAACACTACCTCTTTCCCATAGACAAGTTTGAATGGAGAGTTTCCTGTATATCTCTTGGGTGTTGTCCTATCAACCCATAAGGCTGATTTGAGTTTCGTGTGCCAGGTTTTCTGATTTTCATCCAGAGTTCTTCTGATAATCTTCAATAAGTTCTTGTTTGTAGACTCTGCTTGGCCATTACCCTGAGGGTAATAATTTGATGAAGTGCTTAGGTAAATCCCATTACTCATGGCCCATCCTATGATTTTGGAACCCATGAATGCCAATGCATTGTCTGATATAATGGTGGCTGGCACTCCAAATCTGGTCACTATCCCTTCATAAAAATCTAGTATACTAGACTCATTAGCTTCTTTGAGTGCCACTACCTTGGTCCACTTGGTGAAATAGTCTATTGCCATCATAATCCATTTGTGGCCTTGGCTTGAATTTGGATTGATGACCCCGATGAAGTCTAATCCCCATTACATGAATGGTTGATCTACTGAAATTGGATGCAATGGTAGTGTTGCTAGCTTTTCCTTGCCTCTAAAGAATGCACAGTTCTTGCACTTTTTGATCCACACATAGCAATCACTAAACACCTTGGGACAATAATAAACCACCTTTTTGATCTTAAGTTTTTTCATTCCTAGAGCAAAATGGCCTCCAATGCTTCATCATGGAATTCTTGTAACACTCTTTCAATCTGATTTGTCCCAATGCATCTTAATAGAACGCCATTGATGTCCCTTTTGAACAAGATGTCGTCAATGAGCACATATGGGATGGCATGTAGTCTAAAGTGTCTCCTTTTTGTTTTATTCATTTCTGGAGGACACAGGCCTATTTGAAGGAAGTGCACCATGTTCTGAGTCCAACAAGGAGTGGGCACATCCTCATTCTCTTCCTCTTGACTATTTTGCAAGACAAAAACAACTTCCTTTCCTCCACTTGCTTCTTCTTGCTGACTCGAGGCTAGCTATTCACACAATCCCTTCCCACAGACCAGCTTAGTGACCTTGATCTCAATGTCATACTCCATGACACGAGTGATCCATCCTGCACATTTCTCATTCAGATCCTTGCTAAGAAGGAAGTCTTTAACTCCTGCATGGGAGACTAATAGTTGGATTTTGTTGTTTGAAACCAAATGCTTAAACTTCTTCAAGCCTTTGATCACTTCCAGGACCTACTTTTTGATGGAGTATCTTACTTCATAATCCTCTAGACCCTGGCTGAAGAAAGTAATTGGCTACTCTGTATCTTCTTTGTTCTGTTGTACTAGGATTGTAGAAATTGTGTCACTGCCACAAAAGGCATATAATATGAAATCCTTAGAAAAACTAGATTCACAAGAGTTGGGGCTTGTGATATAGCTTCTTTGATGGCCTCAAAACTTGCTTTTCCTTTAGTTGTCCACCTAAATGCCAAACTCTTCTTCAACATCAACGTGATTGGCTTGACAAGGGCAGTAAAGTTTGGTACAAACCTCTTGACAAAATTGATTTCTCCTAAGATTCTTTGAAGAGCCTTCTTATGGCTTGGCAATGGTAATGCCCTTATTCCTTCAACTCTCTCTGGGTCAATTATCAAACCTTCCTTTGACACAATGTGGCCTAGAAGCTTGCCCTCATGGGCCAAGAATATGCATTTTTGGGGGTTCAGTGATACCCCAAATCTCCTACACCTTTGAAACACTTGCCTTAGGTGAAAAAGGTGGTCTGCTGCATTTTGGAGAACATAGTAATGTCATCTAGGTAGATCAACACTATTTTGTTGATCAGCCCTTTGAATGCCATATCCATTTCCCTTTGGAAAGTGGCTCCGACATTAGACAATCCAAATGGCATTTTTCTATAGGCATAGGTGCCCCATTTGGTGGTGAAATCCATTTTGAACTGATCATCTTCTTTCACCATGATCTAGTTATACCCTGAGTAGCCATCTAGGAGAGAGAATATCTTTGATCTAGACACCACCTACAAGATTTTCTCCATTGAGGGGAGTGGGTAGTGGTCTTTGAGGGACACTTTGTTCAAGTCATGAAAGTCAACACACAACCTAATCTCTCCACTCTTCTTCCTGACTGGGACCAAATTTGTGACCCAGCTTGAGTGTTTGATTGGAAATATGATATTTTCCTCTATTAGCTTGCTCAGCTCTTTCTTCATCAAAGGCTCAATATGTGGATTGACTGGTCTCTACATTTTCTGATGGGCTTAGTAGCTAGATCTAGTTTGATTGTGTGTTGGGATAACTTTGGATTGAACCCTCTAAGGTCCTCATAGCTCCAAGAAAATACATCTGGAAACTCTTGGCAAAGTTGCATGAATTCATACCTTTCTTGCTCGGTGGCCACTTTGCCAATTTGAAGCATTTTTCCTTCTCTAACTAGAATTGACTCTAAATCTTCTCCTTTGATCTGTATATTAGCCTTTTCTTTTCAAAACTGATCATTGGGATTGAAGATAGACTCCAATGTCACTAAACCTTTGGGAAGCTTGTTTGTATGCAGCTACACTACTTGATCTCCATATTGTTGCTCTAGTCTGCTTTGATTTCTAGCTGAGAATTCAGCTTCCTCTTGCAAAAAATTGATGATCTATTGATCATTCTCGAACACCTACCAACATGTGTTATTATCTAGCACTGTTGGCCTCACAATCACATGGATATGTGGTTGTTATTTTTCCCTCTTGATGCTATCAACCACATCAAATGGGGCTTCAATTCATTTGTGAGCCTATCAATAGGTTCATTCTCCTTCCTGGGTATGGACACAATGTTGAAGCCTTCAAAATCCTCAATAAAATCCCATACCCTACTCTTGTAGCTTTTAAGCAAGTCGTTCTTGATATCATTTTGTCCTTTGACTTGATTGACAACTAGTTCACTATCACCAAACACCTGCAGGTTCTTGATTCCTTGTCTTCTGGCCCAATGCAATCCATGAACCAAAGCCTCATATTCTGTAGTGTTATTTGAGTAGGAAAACTAAAATCTAAAGGCCGAATAATACTTCATACCTTGGGGGGAAATGATCATAGCTCCTCCTCTAGCTCCTTTTCTACTCCTTGAGCCATCAAAGAACAATTTCCATACTTCATTGTCATCTTTGCGTTCTAGCTTGAGGATGTCAAGAAGAGGATGATTCTCCTCATGCAGGTAGTAGAATCCTAGTTCAGATTCTTCCATCTCCTTATAGGGATCAAAAGCATGCCTTTTGACCACCCATTCATCGAGAGTTAGGTTCGGGATACACCCTACTTTGGTATCTACCACATGATTAAAAGCTAAACAATTTGCATTGATTGGGCTAGGCACA
The DNA here is from genome assembly GCA_018340775.1 of Taxus wallichiana var. yunnanensis. Classification (NCBI taxonomy): domain Eukaryota; kingdom Viridiplantae; phylum Streptophyta; class Pinopsida; order Cupressales; family Taxaceae; genus Taxus; species Taxus wallichiana. The sequence continues at coordinate 185,293,272 of CM031234.1, read as the reverse complement.
TAGGAATCAATGTGATAATATGCTATGGGCTCAGATCTGATTGTGGCCTTCACTCCATACCTTGTTTTAAAGAGCATATGCGACAGTCGTGACAAATATCCTCTAATTTTGGCAGTGAAGTCCCTGGACAAACACAATGCAAAATGTGGCGGAAAGTCTATGACCAATATGTTCTACAATACAGATCACATTAGGAAGGCATGCAAAGTGAGGCTCAAATCCTTGATGACTCCAATAGTGGTCACTACTATCCCATCCAATTGTACTACTCCTTTAGAGATGACTTCATACTAGAGGCCCAATTGATCAACTATTTGTTTGGGCATTACAGAACTACTTTCCCTTGAATCAATCATGCAATTATGCACCAATTTTTCTCCAATGATTAATGAAACATAAAATGGAGGAGGCTTCAGATTCTTACCTCATTGTTCTCCATGGTTTCTCTCAGGTTGGGATGTATTGGTAAGAACTTTCTCTTGCTGGCTAAGGGGTTGATTTGAGCTTGACCAATTTTGCATGGCAGTATGCAATAGATCCCTCTGCCCTAGAATGGACAGTGACTCCCATAGTGAAATGTTCACACTTTTCCTCTTCATTTTCTCAATGATATTAAATGAACTATCCTTCGATGCCCCTTCCCTGGCACATTTTTCTCTTGTACATGGGCTGTTACAATCGGTGCCTGAGTAGATTTGGAAGGTGGCTTGGATTGACTCTATACATTGGGAGTTGTATTTTGAATGCCAATACCTTGTGGAGCAATGGAGGGTTGAGGATCACATGAGCTTGGTGAATGTCCTTCTCTAATATTTCTCTTCTTGGACCATGTATTGGTAGTTATACTTTGAGAAGGAGTCTGATTCATTCCATAGAAGTCTTTAGCCTACCAATTGACAAGCATAGTTTCACTTGGGGGTCCTTCTTGTTGAGCTCCTTGTTGTTGATTTTCTTCATGGCTAGGTTCTTGTGACCCACCAATGGTTTGCACCATCAAATCCTGATTTAGTGCACCATTAAAACACATTGATTGATTATGTGGTTGATTGTATGGGAAACACCAATCATACTCTTGTGCCATGTTATTATGTGCTAGAACCAATGCCCTTGATGTTGAAGCTGTGTTTGGATCATATGACCTGAAAGGTCTAGCAGCTTGAGGTTTCCCTTGGTGTTGAATCTGATTTACAGCTTGGGCTGGTGGTCTATTTTGCTGATACGGGGGTCTAACCTGATACTGAGCCTAAGGCTGATATGGCCTAGAACCCTGAGCCTGCTATCTTTTGATGGTTACTAGCTCATTTCCTAGGTTTTGTAGTTGTTTCATAACTTCTTGAAGCTCCTTTGAGGTGTTAGATGATGAAGTGGAGGCTTCAGCTGAACTTTGACTCCTAGGGGTGGGTATAGGAGCTAATGTGGGTGTTTGGCTAGTACCTGGGTTTCCTAACTCGGGGTATAGAGGCATGGATGGCCTAGGAGCAAGTTTTTCAGCTTGAATCAAATGATTCTCAGCTCCTATGGAAAGGCTATAGGCTACAAGTAAGGTTGTGCCCCCATTGAATGAATCATCAAAGAAATATCAGAATTCAAAGCTCTAAGGAAGTATAAGAAGGAACCTTCATTAGTGGGATTTACTGTTGTTGGAATCTTGTCCCAGGTCCATTGAAATCCTTGATTTGCTCGTTTGGATCCCTCTTGATTGTTTTCGAGTTAAAAGCAAGGATAGGTTATCTCCCTTCTTTCAAAAATGGTTGTGAAGATATGTGCACAGATGGTCCCAAGATTGAATAGAGCCTGCTTCTAGGATTTTGAACCATTGTGAAGCTTTGCCCTTGATTTAAGAGGCTAGCAACTTGTTGTAATTTCCATCTCGGTGATCTCATTGATTGTAAATAGGTTTACAATGTCTTGTACGTGGTCACCGGGACAAGTCTAGTTTTCTCCACAGAAATATGGGATGCTCTTTAATGTCACCACCGGATGGGTTTTATGCATTAAGAGCAAGTCGGTTGCTTCCAGTGAAATTGACATAAGGATTCGGTTGTTGGTGTGCCATCCTGATCAGCCTGAGCACCCTTCTTGATTGAAAAAATGGCCTACTATGTGGAGGTGTTGATAAGGCTCTATTTTGTGGAGATACAAACTTGGGCTCTTCTCCTTTAGTAAAAGCATTCAACATGTTTTCATTCTTTTCCATTTATATAATAATAAGTCTTTGTAGGAACCCTTTTTCTATTTGTATCTCTTAAATCATATACATGAGGGATGTCATATCTTGGTATACAAAAATCAAATCTATATTAGTGTTCGACCTTGCATCAACATTCATGAATAAATCTTCCTATTAAATGTTATCAACCATTAATTTTATTGCACAATTTAGTTTTGGTATTTTTTGAAAATATAATGTGTGTCTCTATTCATAATAATTTAAATAAACTTATAATCCTAAACTCAATATTCATGAGATTTTCTCACTCCTCTTACTCAATGGCTAGAAAGTTACATTTTACAACTATAGATAATTTTTTATATCATCTTAATGAATTAAATAATCGTGATTATGAATGAAAAATTAGATAACTCCCACTAATTAATTAATAAATCTATATATCTAAACTACTCCTAGAAGTTTTGGTAAACTAATATCTCCCAAGCTATTTTTTTATAAGAATCTCTTGTACCACTTACTCTAGTAGCTCAAAAGTTAATTTTTATCACTATAAACATTCTTTTATATGTTTGGATAAAATAAAGAAATTTGTTTTTTGAATGGAAAATTATGATATTATTCTTACTAATACAAGCTTAACAACTTACCCCGATGACACCTATCCTTAGAATCAACACCAAAAATTAAAAGTGTCATTTTATCCTCAAAGCATTTTCTAATTAATTTTTCAATCTAGAGTGGTGTCTAAGACTATCTGCAAAAGTGGATGAAGGAAATAGTGTTTTAGTATTTCTTCATTCTCAAATTTAAAATTCTTGAAATTAAATTCAACAAAATTTCTAATAGATGAAAGAAAATCTAAGTTAACAAATTGAAATAAATAACTAAAAAATAAATAAATGGAAGTAAACAATTGAAAGTGAAGCTTCACACAAAATTACTAAATTAAACACATAATGTTGATTTAACAATCTAAGTAAACAAAAATAAATATCATATTCTTATAAAATAGTAAACCATCCTCCTCCTTGTGTAAGATTTATCCCTTTCTCTTCCCTTAGAGTTAGGTTAAGAGATAATTATAATTTTCTACCAAGATATTCAAATTGTAGATTTTTTATTTATCATAAATGATACTACAAACTCATGTACATTGTTAGTGCAAAATCACAGCACCCCTAAATGAGTCGTTAGATATGCTTTTCTAAGGCAGATTCATTTGGTGTGATTCACATAACATTGAGTTTTTTCCCCAAAGTGTGGGACTTTGCAGGTGGGAAAAAATTCTCCAGATTAAGGTTGGTTCCTACTCCTCTATTTAGGTGTATGCATAAAATCGTAGAGGGTCTATCCTAAATCCTACTCTAATTTTCCAAGGAGACAAAGTTAAAGAAGGGATGCAAAGAAAATAAAACTTAAGCTACTATGTGATACACCAAAGGAGTGATGAACAATTGTTTTGCTGGCAAACACAAACCAGAAGAATGCACCACAAAAACATGCACAAATAACCAGAGTTGTAATGAAGGATCAAAAGACAACAATTAACACAAGTAAAGGGATGAAGATAACCCACAAAACATGTATTATTGCTCTCATGACTTGATATGGTGCATTACAATAGTAACAAGGAAAAATTTGCATTTACACTCTATATGGGAGGTCTGAAACTCCATGAATTCACTTGCCAAGGAGAAGAAGGGAGCCTACAAAATAGAAGAATGTCCAACCCTTTACAATGAGTCTCAACCCTGTATTTATAGATTCAATCGAGAAAGAAGAAAGAGAGAGAAGTGGGAAAATTAGGTTGAAGCTCAACCACTACTATTAATGCCTCCTACAAAATCTTCCCCCAAATCTATCTTGACTATATCAATCTATGGTTCGGCGTCTCCATGGAGGAGGAAACGATGGAGCAAATCAAATTTGATTTGGTTGTTGAGGCAGATAGATCCGCATTAATGGCCCTGAATACGTTTTCCCCATTTTTCTTTACCTAACCTCCCCAAACTTAAAGTTTTAGATCTCCATGGTGTGGGTGAGGCCGAGATCTTTCCAATGGTGTCAAATTTGCAATATTTTGAGCCCTAAGTCAAAATATATGCCCCTTCGAAGTTTGTATCGGGTCCGTACAACAAAGCGGGAAAACTAGTTTAAAAAATGGGCCCCCTCTTTAATATGGGACACGTGGTTGGCTGGCACATGTCTGAGGGTGGCCTCTATATCTTGCTTTTGGAATGGCGTAGGGCTGACACGTGGCTTCATCCACTAGCCTGCTCAATTTATATATTTCTCGGCTAAGTCCTTTTCTCGTGGGGTCATATTCCTTGACCGGGACACACGACGGTCTATCGCTTAATTGAGAACCCTCTCTTGGATTCAAATTTTATTTAGGGGCATGTGGACACTTTGCACTCTCTGTCACACTGCCATTATGCATTGACTATTTGTTATCCCGTAAAATTGACAAGGGCAATTTTATCGATAACCATACCGATTTTTTTTTTGTTCCGATCCCTCGTTAGGGATCCCTTGCGTTCGAAACATTGTAAAATCCCTTCCCGGGAAATCTGTTTTTTGAACTTAGTCTTTTGAGCCTTTTTGGCTGGGCGCATGAAATTGCTATGTAACACCAAATTTTGGTGCGCCCCTTTAAAAACCTTTGGCGGATGACTTTCAGTGTCAACACACCTTTTGGTGTGCCAAAGTATGTTGAGCCTTCCCTGCGTGCGCCAAGGCGCATGCGCCTTTGTGTTAACACAACGTTTGGTGCGCCAAAGGCGCACTTAATTTCCTGTTGGAAAATGTTTTCATGCGCCAAAGGGCGCACGCTTTTCCCTGTCGACAACAATTTTCATGCGCTTTTCAAAAAGTGGGTGGCGCATTAATGACCAGCTCACCTATATATATTTGTGATTTGCACGCCCAAATGTCATTTTCACTATTTGCAGAGCACGTGATTTCTCTGAGCTTGTTAGCCTTTGCCTCGTCGTTTTCAACTCATTGTGGACCCGTTTCCAAGACTTTCACTATTTATCAGGTAAGAGGTTCTTCTCCCTCTTGTGCGTTTTGCGTTTTCGGTTCTTGGTGTGTTCGTGATCTGGTTTTAGCTTGCTGGTTGGTTTTTGATATACATATGTTGAGCTAGCCCTCCCCCGAGCTGTCTTTCCTTATTTTTCCTCCCCCCCTCTTTCCAGATCTGCTGGTAGAGGGTGTTATTTTGAAAACTTGGTCTGAAAACCCCTTTGGCTTGAAACATTATATCTCCCAAAGCAATCTTGGAAATGAAAGAAAGGAAAAGGGGTTGAACCATGTGAAAACTCTGTTTTTCCCTTGGGCGCACCAGCGCGTCTTGTTACATTATAAACAGTTGCGCCCCCATGGCGCATCTGTCCCCCCTGCAACATGACTAAAACCCGCGCCAATGGCGCACCCATCTTTTTCGCGCATCGTAAACTTCTGCGCCCTCAAGGCGCGCCTCTTCCATATGCTACAAGCGCTGAACTTGCGCCCCAAAGGCGCGCCAACCTTCCTTGCTGCATCACTTTTCCATGCGCCAATGGCGCACCCAACATCCATGCAACACAAGCTTTATCTCGCGCCAAGTATAAAGTCATAAAAGCACAGGCGCATCCCTCCTTACAGTAACATTCGTGTTGTGCAAACCCTCCGTGCGCCGCACCATATTTCCTTTGGCGCATGAAAAGTTCCTGTTACACACTTTTCCCATGCGCCAAAGGGCGCACCAAATCCCAATGTAACATGAAAAGTCCATGCGCCTTTGGCGCATCCTGTCTCCATGCAACACGCAACTTTCATGCGCCCTTTACTAAAATGCACTCTGCAGTATGCATGCGCCATGCGCCTTTGGCGCCAGTTTAACCTTTGCAACATCCTCTTCCTATGCGCCTTACCTATTTTAGCCCTGTAAGCTGCAATTTTCATGCGCCCTGCGCCCTGAGCCTAAAAATCTCTAACTCTTTCTTCTGCTAACATTCCAATGGAAGATCAAATGGCTAATTCAACCTTTTCGGATTGGGTCTCGCTTCTTCTTCATGCAGATCAGCAACTGAGTTCGAAAGAACATATGTCTACATCCAGCAAGAGACCCACCAAATCGAAAGGAAAGGCTAAGCTTACAGAGGAAGAGATGAAGTATAAATATCAAAGGGTCAGAATGCCCGAGTCACAGGCCGAATGCAGCATGGACGTCAGAGACTCAGAATTGGGGCATATTGACATGGAGGAATTCTGGGCCAGAACTCAGAAAGTTACAAGGAGTCCATGGATGGACAAATTAATCGGTACCCTACACTTCGCCGGAGGAATCCCCGTCAGTGCCGTCAACAATGAATTTATGATGGTGGTTGCCCAGTGTTACAACAAAGACACAAGATGTGTCGAAAACAGCAAGGGCGAGGTAGTCATTAACCTCACTGCCCGTCATTTTGAGATCATACTCGGCATCCCTCACCACCGGCACTTTGTGGCCATTAGCCAAGCAGAGTGCATCAAGGCCTGGGAAGACAATGAAGACCAATGTATGCAGCTAATGAACGAAGTATATCTGAAAAATAAGAAGGTGGTAACCCGGTGGCCCCAAATCATCCACCGCAGTGACTTCTCAGAAGAGCTCAGCGATACCATTACCTTCCTGAGCAGGGTCTTTGGGCTTTCTGACGCCCATTACTTCCATAAATGGATGCTGCGCTACTTGGAAACAATGAACAAGAATTTTCCTGATCAGCGCTTTTGCTGGGGGGAAATTATAAGCAGCACCATCTCCGAGCGGCTCACAATTGGCCAAGACGACAGAGTATTCCATATGAACTCCTACGTGGTCTACACTGCAGCGTTGGAGAGGGATTATCCAGGCCTAATGAGGAGTGGAGTTTTGCCTCAGGTCAAAATATACGAGTATTATCTAGAATTAAAGCTGGAGAATAGCATCTCCCAATTCACCAAAGTTAACGATGTGTTTTTCTATCACATCATCTGCCTGCTGAGGCCGAACATGACTCATAGTCGCACGACCAAAAACATAGTGGCAGCCACGGAGAAATGGGGGGCCCTGTTCACCCAATTTCCCACATTCACCTATCTAAGGGCTGCCAACTTTTTGGGAGAGCCAACCAGGCTACCAAGGTATGCTGGGCCTAAGCTGATTCTACTAGAGCTATCAAGGCAGCTGGTCACATACCACGAAAAATGCCTTAAAAGAAAGAAGGGTGGAACTCCTTTCCCCCTCACAGTGGGCCGATACACATGCTCTACCCACCACAAGGCGAAGGAAATGTTTGCAGAGCTGGAGTTACTTAATTTGAAACACGACTTCCCAGCCAGGCCTACCTTCGACCCAAGGGGCTGCCTGCCAAGAGCAAAGCTTGATCCAATCCATGTTCCTCAGATCGAGGATATTTATATTGACGTCCTCCATGAGGTAGAGCTCAGAAGAAAGGATCATTCTCACCTAGCATTGGCAGAAATCATCCAATATGGGGTAGCCATTGTCCCCAAAGGCTACCAAACAACAGAAGATGAAGTAGACAAGGTATATACTGATACAGATGGGGACGATTGGCCCTTTCCGGCCATTGATAGAACTAAAGCTCCTCAGACAATTGAGGAGAGGGTCAAGGAGACTTTGCGGAGGACAGAACATTGGTGCCGGATGAACGGCCTAATCTACCTCGGGGTTGATTTCACAACATCCCCATTGGGCAACGCGCCTCCACGATCCAAGAAGCAGCTTAAAGGCAAAGGTGTAGAAGGTGAATCCAGCACCATTCAGGAAGAAGCCCCTGAGAGTCCTCCTTCCACAGCACCAGAACAGGTAATAACTCTGGATTCGCCAGAGAAAGAAGCAGCAGAGGATAGTCCCATAGGCCCATCCACTCAGGATGTCGGCATTGCTACCACAACAGAGGTCCCTTCTATCCCTTCTTCTTCTCTTCCTTCCCCTCCTCGAGTGACTCAAGCGACCATCCCTTTGGTCGTGTCCTCTGTCCCTTCTTCTACTCTTTCCCCTGCTTCTTCGTCTATCTTCTCCTCCCTCGCTGATCTGTCCTCCTCCATTTCTTCCCTCATCTCCGGCTCCCTTCCCTTCCTATGTCTTCCGTAGCTGCAGTTTCCCTTCCTCCCATGGACACTTCTTCGGCTATTCTCTCAATGCCGCCACCGCGTGTCTCCACGTTTTTCCCCTCTTCTACTGCAGCTGTCCCCTCTTCTGTTTCCGGTCCTTCTTCCATAGGACCAGCCTGGATCTCTCAGTAGCTAAGCCAGCAAAAGAGGAAAGTTCCCATCACTCCGATGGACTTTTCAGTGATCCCAGCCAAAGGGGTAAAGAAGTAGAAGACTGTTACACGCTTCTCTAAAAGTGTTGCGCAGGTGAGAGAATCATGGAAATTACATACCCCGATCCCCTCAAAGAGAAAAAGGATCGTCTCGGCCAGCATTTCACTGCGTGACCCAAGTCACAATGGGGACATCTTAAGAAAGTCTCCATGGGAAGCTCTTTCGCGATTGACGCCCTCTGTCAAAAGCTTCAAGAGACGAAAGAAGAGAAAAGGCTACTAAAAGAGCAAAACAAATATCTGCTCCAAGCCTTACAGAAGATGGGTAGTGCACCTCCCACAACTACTGCCGAGACTTCTGAGCTTCTCAGCCAGGAGAAAATCAATGAATATGCAAAGATCGGTGAGCAGGGTATGGCCGTTTCCGCTTGGAGGAGCCAAATCCTCAAAGACAGCGAAAAAGTGATCGCCGAGTTCTCTGACTTATACCTGAATATCAGTAAGGTGAATAAAGAACTCCAAGCGTTAGCAGGGCCCATATCAGAAGAGCTGGAACATGCTAGACTATAGCACGAGGCCTTCCAACAAATGTTTGACTGTTCAGTCGAAGATCTGGTCAAGTTCGGCGTCTTCGGCCATCCAAGGGCCCTCAACAAAATCATGTCCACTCTGGACTACCGGGTGGATCAGCTAGAATTTATTCTAGAAAAGATTGACAAAGTCAAGGAAGAAGCCCTGGATACAATGCATCAAATGGAGCGAATTGTTCTCAACATGTCTCCAGGGTTGCTCACTCCTTCCTTTACCTTAAGGTCAGCTGATGAAACCATCCAGATCTTCAAGGAGATCGCTTCTCAAGGAACGGGGCCAGAGGTCACATTTGACACTGAATCTATCAACAACCTGCTGGCCTGTAGGGACTTCGTCGGGTTCCTCATTGAGGCGGAAAAGGACTTTTCCAAACTCCCAGAGAAGCTCATAGATGAGCGGGAGACTTGTGAGGCAATAAGCGATAGGCACAAGGATCCTTCTCAGGATCAACTTGGGCCAATAATTAACAAGTTTTTGGAATACCGCGCTCAGTTCCATATCTCATCACCTGAGCAGCATCAAAAGCAGGCTACCCCCTTTCGGCTACAGGATGATGACGACGAGTAGCTGCTGCTTCTTCTTCTTCTTCTTCTTCTTCTCTCTCTTCTCGACTTTCTTGTTGGAATGTCTAAAGTATGTTGATGTAAATGATGACATCATCCATGTTGCGTCATGGGATGATGTCATCCATCAAGTTGTCAAAAGTCAACATGACTTTTAGATATTTTGTAAATAGTTGTTGGCTACTTTTTGCCTTCTTTCCTTCTCCTCTTCTATATATATTGGAATACTTGTTGTATTCAAAGGGGGTGAACATTTTTTAGATGAAAATAGAAGTGAGGAGAGAAAGACTTTGAGCTTTCTTATGTGAGAAGAAAACAATAATACAAATATTGAGACTTTGTCTTTGAATACGTGTTATGTGTTCGCTTTTACATCATTTGCTCATCAAGTATTGCTTTGTTTATTTATGCAAGTAAGTTTGGCTCATGTTTACTACCAACCAAAAACATAAATCTTCCGACCTTTCGCTTTGGAATTCATTTCTTTTCTCCCTTCGGACTGTTCCTTCTTCCTTCTCTCTTTCATTCCTTTCTCTTCGCAGCCGGAAATAAACCTACTGGGATGAGATCCCAAACCCCCAAAGGTAGAATCTGTGAGACTTGCATACATTCCTGCTGGTAGAATAGCAATAAACTAGTTTCGCTTTGCTGACTCAAAGAGGGGATATGCCCTACACACTGTTGGCTCGTTTATCCATAGATCTGCCCAAGTGATGATTTTTGGACCAACACTATTCAACCCGACTCTGTCCCCTTCGAAGAGATAGGACAGAAGTATGGAGGATTTGTGCTCACCGAAACTCTTGATCAAGATTTTTCCTTTGAAGGAGCATCGGGTCGACACTTGGAAGCCTCCACAGGATTTTGGAATTTTCAATGATTTCCTTCCTTCCTTTTTAGACAACGGGCTACGTGGTGGTGGCGTTTGCCTCCGCATTTGGATTCAACTTTGGAGATGTGTCACTCTGACACGTGGCTCTCTCCACTAATACTTCTATACTTAACCTTTTTTAGGCCTGCCTTGTCTACCTTTTGACCTCTGTTGACCATTTGCTACGTGGAGGGTTGGTACGAGTTTGAGTCTTCACCTTGGGGGTCCTTCTCAGATTTACGCCAAGCCGACACCTGGCACCTTCCTGCTTAGCCAAAGACTTTTCAACGGCCGTGCAACTTTTGGGAGCCTTGGACACGTGGAAGCCTAACACTCGTTTGAAATTCCTTTCTTGGATTCACCCTTGGAGAAGCGTCATTCCAACACGTGGCTTTCTCCGCAACATCCTCCATACTTAGCTGATTTTTGGACTCATTCCTGGAGTGTTTTGTGTTCGAAGACTTTGGGTCTTTTTCTGTTTCTTCCTTTTCTTGCTCCTTGCTTCTCTTCGATACTACTCTGACATGTCTTACCCTGCTTGTTCTATTTTTGAGCCCACCTGAAACCTGTAGAATGGATTTAAGGCCCAAATTTTCTCAACAAAGCTGTCTTATGGATTTCTCATGCATGTTGTTGTTTGATTTTCACAGGTCCCTCCACTTCTATTATAGAGTCCCCCTGCAATCTATTTGTAGGAAGCAGAAGGTGATTTCTCATGTTCTTTCAATGTTGGGTCATTCTCGATCCAATATCTTACCCTGTGGGGAAAATATGGATAACACTTGCTATATTAATTGTTTTGGAGATGTACTTATATCTCATCACTTGGCCAATACTCCAAAAAATATATAACTACCTACCTATAATCTTAGTAATAACTTGAATACCTCTTCCACTTTCCAAGAAGAAAAACATGAAGGAAAATTATTATAAGCTAAGTTTCTACTAAAACACCACAACTTATCCCTTTAGACTAAGAGCACAACATGAGAGATTGTATCTTGACTATTCTTCCACTTTCTAGGGAGACAAAATTTGAATAAATTTAGTCTTAACTAATTCTACTCAAATAATACAACTCATCTCTTTAGATTAGGAGTATAACATGGGAGAGTGTAACTTGACTACTTCATCCACTTTATAAGGAGAAAAATGGGGAAGACATTTATTATTGAATACATTCTACTCTGTCATTTATTCATTCATCCTAATCATGAAAATAGGAGAATGTTACATTTGTGGCTTTTAATATTTTTCTCAAAATTAAAATATGGCAAACATATATTTATTCTTGTATCTTGGAACACCATGTTCTTGCTCAAAACATGCTTCTAGATGGATCTATGGTAGTTTGGATTTTTCATGCAATGGTTAGGAGTTTCCTCATGAATTTTGGAGTTACTAAAAAATAGTCAAGAACTACTGAAATACAAGCCATAGGTAATTGTTTTGATTCATGAGTGTGAAAGTATGATTCCTACACTTTCTTTAGAAGTGTTGCACTTTTGTAGAAGTCTTTCACTTTTCCAGTTTTGACTCATATGAGTCCTACACTTTTAGAAGTTTTGTATGCCATTTTTGGAGTTAAATATAGTCTAGATAAGATTATGGATTTCTCCAAAGTGATCTATCCTCCAACCTTCATCCTTTAATATCTTGAAATGAATTATTTATACACAATACTACACTCCAAATTATAAGAAATATGAGGAAATGATAACAATTAGATTGCAAATGGACTTGTAAGAAATAGATCAAATATATTCTATATTTTATCTTAAATATAATACTTCTTAAAACTACATCTAAATCCACTTTAAGATTAGATAAAGTAGTGTTATTTTGTGAGTTATATGAGAAACATTTTTTTCATCATATACCATACCCACCTCTAACTTAAAAAAACATAAAGGGGGCTCTAAAAGGAAAAAAACAATTTATTTCGTTTCCTTTTGACAATGATGAGAGGAAAGAAGAAAGTGAAAATGGAGAGGAGAAGAGAACTCTAGTGGAATAAAAACAAAGGATAACAAGAAGGGAGAGGAAATAGTAAAAAAATTATAATGGAAAAGGATAAAGGAACAAAGACAACACAAATGACAACATTGATTAAAATTGGAGCAGCGCAGAACATGGAGAAAAACTAAAACCTTCAAGGTTGTAAAACCCTATCTTGGAATAAGAGTATGTGAAAAATCCCAGATTACAAGTATGTATATTTTCATTTAAATTTGATAAATAATGTATGTGAACTATAGGAAGTAAAATGAAAATATTAGGAGAAATTATGTAAACCCTATAATATATTTGAAAGGAAATTATGTAAATCTTAAATAAAATATAAAAACCCCTAGAATAAATTATGTAAACATAGGGAATATTGTGTAAATCATAGTGTAAATTGTGTAAATCCTAGGATAAATTGTGTAAACCTTAATGTAAATTATGTAAACCCTAGGATAAATTGTGTAAAGTATAGAGAATATTGTGTAAAACCTAATGTAAAATATGTAAATCTTAGGGGAAATTGTGTAAACACTATGGTAAAATAAGTAAAATCTAGGATAATTTGTGTAAACCATGAGAAATGTCAATATTTGAGATAATTCATGTCATTTTTTCATGAAGATAAGCTTGACTTGATCATATTAATTTATTCATGCCATTCATATATTATCATTCATTCATACATATATATAATAACCAATAAAATCCATTAAGTGTGGTTTTCTATTGGGTCTCCTTCTAGGACTTGGATAAGAGGCGTTAAAGAATAAAAATTCATATTTTATCATATGTGGTATTTAATTTTTACCACAAATACTTATTTATTTATATTCCCCAATACAATATTTAATTACATAAAGTTAGGGATCATGAATCATGATCCTTCATCATACCTTTCTTCACATCCTCAAATTGTGTAATCTCAAAATAAGGTTTCCTAATAAAGATATTATTTCAAAATGTGTATGATGATATTAAAATAATAAATATAATAATAAAAAATGTTCCATTCTAAATCATGCCACAATATAATATTTTCTCAACAATGTTTTTAGTAGAATATACATAAATATGGTTAGGGTTTAGAAATATGTCATCTTATGTGATGTTTATAGATGTGAAAATGATATATAACTATCATATTAGGATATTAAGAGTTTTAAAAATGTTCCTATAACTTATATGGACCTAAATCTAATAGCTAAAAAATAATATACTATATCAAATAATATATTTGAGAGATTTTGTCATAGGGCATATGATTCTTACCTATACTACTATGATCTAAAATAAAACTTGAAATCTCTTACACTTGTGTCTTTATTTCGTAAAATTTCACAATTATAATAATACCAGCTAGTAGGATACGTAATATTATATAACATTAATCCAAAGAGACCTCATACCCATGTAGATGTCCCTCCTAGTAGGTGTGTGAGAATGTGGATAAACAATGTAAATTGGAAATCCCTAATAAGGCCTTCAACACTTGGAAATGAACTTTATATAATTCTCCCTATTGTGATTTATAAAAGAAGATAAGTAATTACACTATGTACTATATTTAATGGCTAAGGAATAAATGTTTCCTCACTCAATGCATTCTATAATTTTGGTTTTGATATTAGAGAGGACACAACCTATCAATAAAGACATTGAATGCCTTCACTTATGGTGGATCTAGAGATTAGGGTCGACATGATATGACATGGATGATGATTTAGATGAAACTCATGTTCGACCTCAACGTTCACACGACTGTACACACTGACCATGAAGGTGTAATTTTATAGTATATTTTGTAATTTAATAATATTTTTCATATTTAAAATTATAATTATACATCTTCATAATGACAAGTGCACTAATTATAGAGACATAAAGGATTCATCTAATTTTTTTGGTTGAATGTCCCTCAACATATATGGACTCGACATATGGGTATATATTTATAATTGATTTTTAATTACAAAATTATTTAATTTCACTGAACAATTCTAATACCACTTGTGTATCACATGATTACTTCCACATATATCAATTGGAGGGTGACTATAGTGGAAAGAGAACATATATTTAATTCTCTTAATGTATCCCCTCCACGGAGGTATAATATTACAATTTATTTTTTACTATAATTTTTCTCTTAATTGAACAATTATAATACTTGTTTATGATAATTCTTCATCCCATATTAATGAATATGAGGATGAAGGAAAGTATAGGATGATGGAGTTGTTTTTATGGAGGTATAAAGTATTCATTTATTATTTAAAGTGATTTTAATTAATTATTTTATAATGAGTTGACTTTTTACACGTCCTCATTAGAGCTAAGTCTCTTGCAGTATGTTAGCAATAAAAAAATTAAAACAATGAAACAATGAGAGACTTCTCCAAGACAATTGAATGGCCTATTCCCAAGTTTTTAAAGGGGATGAAACTCTCACCCCCTCCAAAAAAATATTGATAGAACATCTCATTTTGTTCATAATAATTATAAACATGGGGTTTAAGGGGACTTCAAAATGGACCTCTTTGTAAATTATAACATGATGATATTAATGGACAATCAAGGAAAGCAAGTATTTTAATATATTTATTTGAGCTAGAATACTTTATCTTCATATTATTATTATTTTTTCAATTTTTTTATATGTCATCTTTAGGGATTTTTATTTTAATTTTTTGTACGTATTTTAAAAAATAATAGTTGACCAAACATGAAAATTGATTCATTCATATTGTCATCTAGAGTGGCTACAAATCCCACTTGAGAGATGAAGAAGACTGGTTGATGTAAATTTTACTAAGTTTGAGAAGACCCATTGTGACCCAAAGCTAATTGGAAACATTTCATCAAAATGGTTTAGGATAATAAATAGGATTTTCAGGGTAATTATGTTGTATAAATACATTATTAAATAAAAATATATAGTTTTAAAATAATTTCTTATATTTAAATTTTTTAGGTTCACTACCAAGGAAACACATATGACAAGAGGAGACATATTCAACCTCTTGAAATAGAGAAGTTTACTGGTTTGGTTTGTGTGAAAAGTGATTTGAAAAAGAAACTAATAGGGTTTTAGGTTAGTTAACAAAATAAATGCTATGTGTTGAAGTGTGCCTTTGTAAAGGGGAATATTAAAAGCCTTGCAATGTGGTTGATAAACACATTTGTTAAATTTGATATTTTATGTTGTTAGGTTTCCATTCATGTATTTTACAATAAAAAGATGCTCTATGATCAGAATGCAATGGTAATTATATAACATGGTGATCGATTAAAAATTTAATATTGTAATTGATGCAGTATCAAAAGTAATGCACTCAAGGGGTATGAAGCTAGAGTCCAAAAAGGGTTGTTGGTGACTCATCATTTGGGCTGAAAAAACTTAGAAGAGGATAATAATAAATTTGTAATTATTATATAAGTTATTTATAGTTTTAGGTTTTTTTAAAAATTTTTAATAATAAAAATATTAGTATATGTCATTTTATCATACACTTGTATTTCATAAAGAGTGGTCTAAGAAGAACGTAACAAAGAAAGTGCATGTAGCATTAAAAGACTTGGGATGGAACATAAAATCATTTAATTAGTGGGCCTAAGATAATAAATTTGTATTAGTAATACATGTAGTGTTCAATTTTTTGTACACATAAACTATAAATTAAAATTAAACACTTTTAACATTTTATCATTAAATTTTGTTAGGGTAAAACAAATTGGAAGGATGAAGAGGATTTAGAGAAGGACATGATGAAAAGGAAGGTGAATAAAATGATGAAGATGATGACGATAACAAGGATGAGCATCAAGTTCATGAATATTAAGAATATAGTGAGAATTATGGGGAGGATGATGAGACCAATCACTGGGATATTTAGGATGTAGTTTTACATCTATTTTAATGTAATTCAATGGGAACCCTTAATAATACCTTGTTAATTACATTTTATAATATATTATAATTTAAAACAATGTCTTCTTCTTTTAATGATAACAATATTTGGATATTTTATGAATTATGAGTGTACAATTTCTTAGTGAAAATACAATGTAAATAATATTTTAGTATCTAATATTTTGTAGACTTATAAATAAGTAAAAAACTATAACATAATTCTTTGTAATTATACCATTTTTTATTACAATTATATATATATATATATATATATATATCCAATGAATTTTACATCACATTGTCACCACCCTCATTGTTAATGACGCAAGTCTTATGTTGTTTTGAGATCATGTAAAGTAGATCCGGTTGTGATGAAAAATAGACACACGGTGGTGCAAAAACAAAACAAATAATTTTTTAGCTGCATCGGGTTTTGGAACTTTTCTAATGCATTAATCAATGCAAAATTTTAAAAACATTGCAAAAAAATACCAAAAAGGTCAATTTATGATGCAAAAATGAGCCAAATGAGCTTATATGTTCACACCGTGTAGTAGTGATTATCAATGAAGTTTATTAGTGCATTAAATATCCCCTTCATCTTAGTTATTTTATATTTAAGTGATTAAATTAAATGTTTTTATTAAGTGATCATATTTGATCTCACGTTGCTTTTTTATTCCGTGTAGTAATTCTTATCCTCATTGATCTCATGTTCATTTTATATTCCATGCATTATGATTAATTTAATTTTTCACATTCTCTTGATGTTTACGTATCATATTAACTATATGATCTATCTAAGCTTTGATAAAATAATTTATTTGTATACCCCATTTTGAGGTGAGGGATGTTCCGCATATCAATTGTCTCAAAATAAAAATATTGTGTACCATGTATTAAATAAACTAGGATATAAGAAAACATCATGAATATATATATATATATATATATATATATATATATATATATATATATATATATAGATAAACACATGTATTAAAAAATATGTTATTATATATAAACATAAAAAAATCATCATGAATAGCAATATGTAATATTTAATCCAATATAACACCACTTGAAGGTTTTCGTTATAAAAGTTATCGCATGTCATGATATATGAAGTAAACATGTAGAGGGGGAAGTGGTATTCCTATATAAGTATAATTTTTAGAAGAATCTAACAATGTGTATATTCCCTAGAATAACTAATATAGGTGTAATAAGTGAACATTTTATTAAGGATGCAACAAAATCCTCTCTAAAATGTTATTGTGGTCCTTAATGGGTGAAATATTACAATATAGGCTCCAAGATATAATAATCATGCCCCTAAGTGGGTAAGTGTATCAATATAAGACACACAAGTAATAAGAAGTGATGATATTGACGGTGCATTAGTTTGTTTAGGATATTTCAAAAAGTAATATAATAGGTATCAATAAATATCTACATAAGTTTATTTCCCATGATGTGATCAATAAAATATTTAGAACATTGTGATAAGATACTTATTTGAAATTATGTAGTTTTCTTGAAGTGTTTCCGCCATGTTTTCAGTAAGATCAACTAAAAATTCCATTATAGACCCATCTCATCAATGAGTAAGTGTAATAAATTCTCCTAAATGTCATTATCATGACCTCAAATGAAATATTAAATATTTCTAATAGATAAATCATTCCAAATATGTATTTTTACATCAATACATAACATGTAATGTCTCGTATAGAGTATAAAATCAATAGGAATGGAAAGGTATATGTGTAATCATGAGATACACTTATAATAAATAGTCATCATTGTGACAAGATAAGTGTGTAAGATACCCTTTTATGGACATGGTAGTCAACAAAACATCAATTATAGTATGTATTAATGTGAAAAATATGTATAAAGGATGGGAAATAATAATATGATGTGGTATATGCAATGTAAGTTTACAAGTCACATGTGTGCATAATGTCTTGAAGTGATGAGGTATAATCATTATAAACACAACGTTGTATTAGGAGAAGGTGTAAGTAAAATTCCCCAATGCGGTGAAATGGGAGAAGGGGTAAATAGTTTTATTTTTTCCCTAATATGCCCCCAAATGGGAAATACATCATAACTTAAAAATCATATCTAAAGTGAGCATACCTATAAGTGGGTAGTAAATTAATGTAAGAACATAAAATACTCATGCCTCGAGTAGGTAAATATATCAATGTAAGAATTGTATACATCTTATATTTAATACTTATTAGATTTACTCTTCATAGGAACCATTGGTGCATTCACCCTTTTAAAGTTTTTCTTCCGAGGAATTAATGGGAGTGGAGATGATTGAAAAAAATTGAGTGGGTTAATAGTATACTGTGAGAAATATTTGATGTGTAGTTATTGATACCCTAGATATAATTTATGTTACATCCTATTTTTCATACTTTTACTACCCCTTTTGATATATTCTTAGTAACCTCTTACTATCCCTTGCATATGCACTTATAACACCTTCATACCTCCATCATATCACATTTTCATCATCTAGCCATTATTCCCTCCACCTCATGATCCTTCCCCTATGATCCCATGAAATTTTATTACTTAGATATGATTACATTAACCATGGTCAATATTATTTATCTTTATTTATCAATGGTCAACTACATCCTTGTGGTTGATTGTGTTGGTTATAAGGAATTATAATAACTAATCAGGACCCCTATTTATAGGCATCCTATGAGATAATTTATATGATATGACATAATCATCATCTATAAATTTATATGTGATTTGCAATATTCTCTTAAGGGATCAAAGTTTTATTCTTATAGGACTATCTTTAGATCATTGGGTGTAGTACACTTAATAAAATGAGCTACATGAATAATATATACTAAGTATTTGGAGTCCCCAACTATGGTGTAGTTAGATCTTCTTGTTATCTATTATATGGTCTCCCACATCAAATGTCTCATAAGGTACTACTAACCCTAGAGGTAAATGTACTAATAGTGTATTCACAAAGGTAAGTGTCTCTAATCTTCCTTTACCTTTATGTTATCATTTTGATTTGATTAATTGATTTATGTACCATATACAAATAATAGGATATAGTAGCATAATATTATGTATTTCAATATCTTTATAAAAAAATTCTTACATTTTACCCTATCTTAAAACCTAACTATATATTTTAAAATTTGTTTAAAATCCTAGTTTAGATATCTCTTTATATGAAAATTATATCTTATTTCTATTCATAAAATATATATACTAAAAAGACTCCATAATATATCGAGGACCTAGGATTTGGAACCCTACGCCTTTGTAGTAGAGAGTGGACTATCATCTTCTAGATCCATGAATCTTTTACATCTAGCTTTATTGTCATCTCTCTATATCATAATCTATATTATTGTGAAGAGGAAAATGGTAATCTATAGAACTTATTGATAGAGTTTGAAATCATTAGTTTGTGAAAAACATTTCTCTAGAAACACACCATGGGATTGCTTCTTTACACAAACATGGTTATGGTGCTCAAATAAGATCATAATTAGACCACACATCCCGCAAAATATCATGTGAAAAAATACAAAAATAAATGAAATATCAAATAAATTAATTCAACAACATAAAACACATCAAAAATATTTATTCAAATATTTAGATGAATAACACACAAAAACTTATCCAATGATACAATGTCTCAATCATTTTTTCCCCCATGTCATGTTAAATTACTACAATCATCCTCTACCATAAAATTTACGCTTACATCCCTCCATGATCAAACTAAAAATTATTTAAAATAAGTTATAAAAATTAATTTTTAAAGAAATCAATATTTACTTATATATGTGTTGTCATGAAAAATGACTAGCCTAAAAATTCAAATTTTAAAGCATGACAACTAAGCCCATAATGCAAAATTTCACTTCCTTTGTCATATTAAGCCCCTCTCCTATCCAAATTGCGTTTAGTTGCACCATCAACCTAACTCCAACGAATGTACTAATGCAAATATCAGTCATGCCTCAATATGAAAATAAGGGTGATTAAGTTGATGGATGGATTCATTAAGGTTATGTGAAAGACAAGTTTTCTTAGAGGCCTAAAAAGGCCCATTTCGGTCATTCTTAAGCTAATATGCATCCTCTGGGAATTTTTAGTGAATATATGAACTATATGAAATTTTTTCAGAGAGTATTGTAGGTGTTTGAGATAATTTAGAAAAATTTAGGAAAGAATATCTCATTTAGGAATAAATTTCTCAACACTTTGAGTTTTTGGGTGCATGTAATGATCATCCTAATGATGAAACTTGACTTCTCTAGATGATTCTAGGAATTAATTAATGATTTAGGAAGAAAACATGTAGGAATAAAAATATATGAAAATTATATACAAGGTGGAAACATCAAGTTTTCTCCAAGGCTTAAAGGTTTCAGAGACATTTCAAAACACTACAATTGCCCTCTCGGTTCAAGACAAAAAGGACATAAATTTTTAATTTCAAATACAATAAAGTATTTATAATGGTTTCATTGATCTTATAATGTGTTTTGGATTCAAAATAATATAATATTTGACCCCAAAACATTATTCTAAGCTTCTAAGATGAGAACTAAAACTCCAATGTCCAAATTTGGACATCTAGGGAAAAATATGATTTCAATTTTTAGACCATTCAAAATTTGTATACTCTTGTGTCCCCTCTATCCACCTAGAGAAAAGGGGGAAATCAGGGACACAAAAGTGTGACCTTGTCCTCCTCCTTAGGTTGTAATTTTGAAACCCATGCCTCCCAAGTGACCCCACTTTCCCCATTATCCCCATGGTACAAGGGGATAAGAGGGATACCAAAGTGTGACCTTAATCATTTAGAAAAGTTATACTATAGTGTTCTTGGTGTCCCCTCTATCACATCTATCCCCTAAGAGAAAATATGGGCATAAAATTGTGACCCAAGATTACATGTAGCTCTGGACCTCGACATGACCTCATATACCTATGCCGATGCCATTTCCCAACTCCCTCATATTATCCACCACACAAAAAATATTCCACTTGTCATCATATGGTGAAATGTAAAATTTGATTTCCTTATTATCCCCTCTTTCCCCTTGCACCATTTACAAACCCTCATTCACTTCATTCTAACCCAAGTTAAGTGTGTAATTAACAGGGTGAGTTAAAAACATAATAAAACTTCATTAACTCCTCACTCATCACATAGTTAGCCATTTTCATGAAAATTTTCTTCTCTAACACCATCAAAACTCCATTTTCACCCATAAATTCTGGTAAAATTCTTTTAGACATCCATATCCACCAAAAACGAGAATTTGCGTATAAATTTTCATCCGGGAGTCGATTACCTTGAAAATTTACTAAAATATCCCTCTTCAAAAAAACCTTTGGGAATATTTTTACAGAAAATTCATTGATTCCGTGTCTTTTAATATTTTAAATAATAAATATAAAACCCTAAAAAAATATTTTTAATTTTATAAAGATTTAGCGGACATAAAACTATGAAATTGAGTAGAAAATCCCAATATAAAACAAAATATTTTGATAGTGGTTTCATTGCAATTCAAAAATGGTACATGCACTTTATAAAAATAGAAAATACTTTGAATAGTAGGTTGATTAAAATATTAAGTTTCCCAAAATGATGAATTCTCAACATGCATGATATCCTGAATAAACTTACAACATTAGAAAAGGGTAATTTGGAAAATTTTCTAAAAATAGCTGTATTCATGGAAGTGAGAATATTTAAATGGAAAACCTTAAAAATTTATAGTTTTCCAAATAATCTATAAAAATTAGAAAAATAAAAATAAAAATTCTAAAAATAATGAGTCCTAGATAGGACTTGCTTTAAAAATAGTAAGTTTTGGAATTAAGCCTCGAAAGTTGTGGTAGCTCTATTTTGCTTGTATTCTTGATTTTTCCATCATATCACGTCTCGAAATTTTTTTCATGGCCCAAATAGGAAATAAAAACCCCTTATGCTCTCAAGGCATCAGTTTTTAGGTGATCTATGTAAGGCACAATTTGATGTAAGAAACGGAAATGATGAGAAAATATCAACATTAGTAATGCTAGCAATCATCTTAGGCTCACAAACAATGCATACCTCCCGAGCATATTTATAAACACTTAATCAGTGCTTGGTGATGAGATTAATGTGGTCTATAGGTCAAAAACATGTGATTCATCCTCAAGTTCCATTTAGGGATCAATCCTTCTATCTGGAGAAGGAAATCCATTTCCATGATGAGAAAATTGAGCAAAAAGGAGTCCAGATGTTATAAACATATTTCCACTCATATGACATCTTGGTCAAGGAAGTTAATTGTAAATTAAAATAGGGATTAAACATGTTCAAAAGTGAAATGTGAAGCTCATGGAGTAAGTTGAGGATCATCATATCCACGAATCATCCGTTATGTACAAATATCTTAGAGAAGCAAGTCAAAATGATCTAATTAAGATATTGAGGTACTCAAATCCATCATATGTGATGGATCAAGAAATAATATTTTATCATGGGAGGAATATGAGAAATAAGGTACATGAACATCCCAAATTTGATTCCATTCAAGGAGTACTTTGGAGTTAGGAAGGGTAAATGGGTGATCTTCATGTGAAGCACCATGTATGCAAGAATAAGAAACCATCTTGGTTTCACTTGATTTCATTCACATAATAGTGTTCTTAAACACTCATTCAACACTTGGTAATGTGATCACACCTCAAAGGAAGAAACATTACAACCAAACCTCATTTTATTGCAACCGAGGGACATTGGAAAATAATCTTCAAAAAGAAATATGATGAAAAGAGGGCGTGCAAAGGTTCCCTATTATAGGAAGCTTCATAAGAAGGTTAGAATCATCAAAGATCCCATAGATCCTCTTGAGCTATGTAAGATTGATCCATCACAACCTTCTATTATTTTTCACCATCCAAGTGTGTCTTTCTCGGTGGAGGAACCTTCCCATAATGAGAAAAATATGATCCTTCACTAGGTTCCTAAAAGTGTAAGCTGTGACTAACATCATATACTCCAAAATATTAAATCCCATGTATTCAAGATTTTCTTGTGACTGAACCAAGAACAATAGAAAAAGAGATAACTATTGACTTTAGAGCCATCACAAAAATATTGAGATCCAAGTGAAGTAATAAGGCACATGTAAATTCTCTTTTCTTCGGTGGAACTTATGGAGACCAAGATGCAAAAATTTCCCGGCCAAAGGTTTCCCAACCTATTGAAGAAATGACTCAGGGTGAATATGAGATGAAAAATATTTGATTAGGTCAAGATACACATGAGGGTGATGTAGATGTAACATATATTCAAGGAATATTATTCCCACATGATTTCTCGGAATGCGGATTGTAAGAAAATAATGGAATAGTTGGAAGAGTATGTGAGAACTCTCAACTCTTATGTGAAAACATTTTTGGATCCTTCTACAATACCACCTCCCCCCACATAATCTATCACTCCTATTAGTATATTTGACCTTGAAACAAAGAATAAAACTTAAGGTTACTTAATATAGGGAAGGGATAATGATAGGTGGGTTGAAAAGATTCCTAAATTATCACATACCTCAATCTTTCATTATCTTTTTTGTAAAATAAATTGTAGAATTAAATAATTCGTGGGTAATACTGAGAAGACGGTACCACTACACTATCTCATGTACCATTTTTCACACATATGCATAGTTGAAATAGTATGCATACTTGTGCACAACTATACACATAACATTGCAACGATTCTCGTTGTCACTTAGTCACAAACTAATTAATGATGTAATTCATTTTACGTGTTGGTATTTATGGATGTACACTACCTCATTTTATGATGGTGATGGTTTCTTTAACCATCTTGGATGAACATGTAGCTATACGAGATGACTATGCTTGTTCATTGTTTGAAATGATTTCATAGTTGTGATAAATCTAGTATATCTATTTAATTTGCATATAATGAGGCTGCAAGAAAATAATGATTAATATCTTTATATGGGGCTAATCATTTTGTGGTTATAACATATATTATTGTCACTTGTTTAACAAGGTAAGTGGGGTAAAAATTAGAAAGTCAAATAACAATTGTGGGGTAATTTTTATAGTTCATTTACTTGGTTGTGACCACAAGCATTGATTTTATTATTGGTTAATCTCTTATTGTTTTCATGATCGAGAATAAATGTTAATTAACTAAGTAATCATTCGGGCCATTGGCCATGGAAATAGCGGTTACTATCTAAGGGGCAATCAACCTCTTGGATGGGCATTCGATGGTTACCAAATGCTTAGTAAATTTTGTTTGATAAGGTTATAGAAATTGGATTTTATGGGATAGGAATTTTAGTGATTACTTAAAAGCTGTCATGGACCCAACTATAATATCATTTGTCTAAAGGTACATTTCAATATTGGTAGGAATGGAAAAGGAACCCTACAGAGTGACATTATTTATTCAATTTTATATGGTTATGCCTATCTCTAAGCTATTCAAATGAAAGTTAACATGGCCTAAAACTATGAAAATACATGTTAATATTGAACCTACCTAGGGGATATTTATTTCAAGAACCCTTGTTTATTTATAAGTGGTAACCAATGGTCGAGGACCATATACAACTTACACCATGGTTTAGTTTTAATAAATGGTATATAATCATATGTTTTTAATATTGATTTAATCAAATGTGAACTGCCTCAATTCTCGAATGACCCTCCACCGTCGGTTTGGAGGAGCACCGAGATAAAATTAAAACTCCATGATGTGGAAACCATGCCTTAAAGGGAATTAAAATTCCTCGAATAAAAAAATTATCTTTTGGGGAAGCTAATTATACATGGTAAACTCTTTTGCAATTCGGGTTGGTGAATTTTAAATGGAAGAGTTGTGCATATTAATACTTCTATTAGTTTTGTGGAGCTATTTCAGTTGAGGATTTTTGTAAATATGGTAAAATTTTATATATAGTTGGAAACATCATTTTAAGGTAGGAAGACCTATTTCTAGAGTGAAGGATGGGCAGTTTGAGGCGATATCCTTATTGTTGAGGTGTTGTGTCTTCTAGGTTGATTTTTTCAAGTTTAGGAAGAAAACAACGTGGGAAAAGTTCTGAGAAAAATATTATTTACAAGCATGAGTTATAACTCTCTTTGCCTATTATTTTACTACGGAATAGTTTAACATTTTCTGGGTGATTTTCAGATGTTGGTATGAATAGATATGTGTATATGAGTTCTTATTAGTATAAATTCTATTTTGGAATATTTTACTACTTTGAGTTCTTGGTGTGTACTACGAAGAACCTTTAATATGAGATTCTCCTATGCAAAAATGTGGACCTTGCTTATTGTATTCTCTTATTTTGGTTGAGTGGAAGGAGTTTATTGGGATAGAAAAAATTACCATTGTCGAAGATATGGTGGGTGATTATTGGGAATTTGATTATTTTCCTTATTAAAAAAACTCGGGTGAAATATGCAAATATTAGCAGTATAACCTTCTTAAAAATTGGGTATTTAATGTGGGTCAAGGCCGACTAGAATATAGGGTTATAAGGGTTCAAACGGTGGTGTATGCAAAACCTATGTTAAGACCAAACGGTATATAGGATCCACGACAATATTAATTTCTTTTGTTGGACATTCTCTTGCTCTACACTGCATCTTGCAACATTGATTGTTTTGTGTGTAGGCCTACTATGATTTTTGGTGTAGATAGGAAAAACCTTAGAACTTAGCAAATGTAAGTGCTAACCTTGATTGAGATTTCTTTAGTTGCATGTCCTAACTATCCTTAATGAAAGTTGATAAATTATTATGAAGTAAACCACATTACGAGTCTTTTTGTATGAAAGATTATTTTATTGAATAGTTGACATTTAAGGACCAATTTTCCTTTACGCCATGTCTAGTGTTCTTGACAGATTTGTAACACTTGGTTCATGGAATTTGCACTTGATTTGGCATTAGTACTTGTATATAAAATTTCTCCACTCCACTTGTTATCCTTAGAACTTCATGAACTCCTTTTATTAACTTACAGTACCCAAATATTTATTCATGTTGATTGGTAGGTAGTAACATTACCGTATATTATTTTAAGGAAGTGACCTAACTCTTGATGTATTCTGGTTTTATTTTACTTAAATGAAGAAGACGGTAAAATTATAATGGTTATTATTAACTACACCTTTAGTGTATAATTTTGGAAGGTAATAGATAGCTATACCTTTCGGTTAATTCTGTGAAGATGAAATGTTTAGATGACATTATTAATTATGGAGGAAAGTTAACTTACCTACTCCATATTTATAGCTGTATTTTGTGTTGATTGATGATTTAGTTATAAATGCACCACTATTTAATTTACTATTAATACATTAGAAATGTGTTTATAACAATTTCACCTTCTACAATTACATTGATAAATGGATCAACCTCGAATATGAAGGGGTTTTCGAGATACCCATGGATGATGCTAATGGATGTTTGATTTTTGCACTCTGTGGAAGAATGGACAAAGATCTTTTCTTGCGAATAAATATGCAATCACGAGATAGTACACAAGATGGGATTAGTAATATGGATAGGCGGGTTTCCTAGCAAAGGCCAGTTCCTAGAAGTCAAAGGAATTCCTTATATGGATGTCAACCCACTTTAAAACACTTAATTTTATTTATGAAAATGAGATATAGCATATGATATATGAAAGTATGTGATCAAATGTTCACAATTTATTTAGTTTATTACAGATATTAAGCTGATAATGATAACATGGAAAGAAATAAGTCTAGGGCTCAAAATCATAATCCATATTAGTATCCATATTCTCATAGAAATTTGAATCCACTGCAGAGTAAGCTAGGTCATCCTCCGAGAGAAGTACAAATTAGGCTCCTCAATGTAGTTATATATGAAGAAATTTGAATACACCTCCTTGGCATCGTAATGATGTGTAAAATCATATTCAAAATTTGAAAAGCTAACCTCACTTCCCAATTCTGATTTGGGTTTGGTATCAGAACCTTTATGGATGTAAAATCCCACCATGTGTTGATATTCAAACCAAGCTAGATCATCTTGAATATGCCGCACTTTGTAGTAGGCTTCCAAAAACTCTTTGGTGGCCTGATGGATCCTTTGAGTGGATTCAAAGATGGTATTTAATTTTTCAATAGCAATTTTTGGATAGCACACAAATCTAGGAAGTGTAGAAGATCATACTATTCCAATGAAGAGGATGTTGA
The DNA here is from genome assembly GCA_018340775.1 of Taxus wallichiana var. yunnanensis. Lineage (NCBI taxonomy): Eukaryota > Viridiplantae > Streptophyta > Pinopsida > Cupressales > Taxaceae > Taxus > Taxus wallichiana. The sequence continues at coordinate 185,265,570 of CM031234.1, read as the reverse complement.
ATGATCAATAGTGAGTTGATGATGGTGATTGGGTGATTAGGTCCGCCTATGGCCATCTAACAAAAGTTATGCTTGATAGAAGATTAGTAACACAAAGGACTAAAGCAATTGATAAGAAATTTTAAATGAAATTTGACTGCTAAAGGAATAGAAAACATAGGAAATGTAAGTGATTTTAGGAAACACAAGAAATTCGAGGAATTGCAAGCAATTATGTGTGATTTCGACAGGATAATAAAATAAGAGATTTGATTGACTGATATGAAACTATGATCTTCTAAAGGAAAGAGTGAGATAAATAATGATCAAAAAAGTATGTTTAAGATGAAAAATGGATTTAAAATCTAGTGACAGACCTTGATTAACAATGATGTGTGAGAGTGTGATATAGATCATCGTTGGACAATGAACGAGCTTTAAAACAACTCCAAGATGCTTGATGATCATGGACGTGCTTTGGCTAGATGTAGAATGAAACTGATAAGCTTGAATGAATCTTGGAAATGTTTGATAATGTTCTGAACTCACCTAGATGATCATGAATGGTCTAAAAAAGAGGAAGAGAAACTTATATATAAAAATTACTAGCGAGGAAATCACCAACATTTTCATTCTAGTTTAAGTTTGGGAGAGATATGAAGGGATAAAATTGCTAATTAGAACTTTGGTGTTATGGGATTTTGAGAGATTATGGTGTGACAACTTAGAGAGGTTGAGATGTGTAGTTTGATAGGTTAAGATAGGGATTAAGTTGGTTAGGATAGATGAGGAGTATTTTTGGTAGGTTCCCTAGTTAAACTAGTTGTAACTAGTGTGAAGTAGGGGCTTTTCATAGGGATGAGTGGGGTGAGGTTAGATGAGGATAGAGGTGGTTAGGATAGGTATAGGGATACATTTAGAAGGTTTCCTAGGTAACTTATATTTAACTAGGGTTCATGATGAGTTCACATGGCGAGGTGTAGGGGTGAAGTGGAATATATGAATTAATTAACTAATTAATTAGCTATGGGGGGGAATCTAAATTCAGAAATGTGAGATGAGTGATTAATTAAAAAATTTAAAGGGTATAAGGACAATGACCTAGGTTTACGGATTTTATTTAAATGGTGTGACATAGAGTTTAATTAATTTAATTAAATGGATGACTTAGGTCATTGAATGGTGTAAAGATGCAGATGGATGAATTTATTAAATCATTTGTGTGGGAACGAGGTATGTAGTTTTTTGGTGTCTACATTTTCCATTTTTGTCGACATTTTTAAAAAGGAATTAGAAAAAAATGTTAGAGAGTAATTTGGTTGGATGGGTGATTTAGTTGTAGCATAATACAAGAAACACTAGTTTCTTGCATGTGTTTAATTTTTTCATAGGAGACCCCAATCTAAGGGGGTACTGAAATAAAGTGTGCTACCAAGGGATCAACTTGATAGGGAAACCAAGGGGTTTATGCCTATAGATGTGTGACCCATGGAAGTGGAAAATTTAAGTGATGGGAGGCTAAAGAGCACACGTCTAGTTGGTATCCAAATTGATTCTCCTTTGCAAGTTGAGAAGCATCACGGATTTAACAAGAATCCTAAAGACAAATAAATCATCATGTATTTCATTTTGTAGCTAGGGAGGAAATTCAGCTAGCTCTTTATCACTTAGATGTTGGAGAATTGGATAACACCTTCGAAAGGATTTGATCTATCCTCACTACTTTAGGTTGTTCCTTTCAAACAAGGTGAGAGGACCCATTTTTTAACCTATGTTGGTGAAGGAGAATGAATATATCATTATTTGCACAAATTTGAAAGGAAACCTTGAGAAAATATGATCAATGCACCACAATTTAACTCTCACGAGTTGTCACTTGTAAAGAATGGTGATATTTTCTAAACAAGGTTAAGGTTACTAAAGACATTATAGAATCCAAATTTCTTTTGCATATTTTAGTAGTAGAATTTATTCATTTGTGGACATACAGGGAAAATAGGGGTAGTTCAAGTAGGATTCATTGTTTTTGAATAATTTTTTGTGGGAGCTTAAGCGGGATAAACTTGATTTTCCGGATCTTTGAGAACCTTCAAAACAATTGGAAAACTAAATGATAGAATGCTTCAGAATTGCTAGAATATTCCTTCAACCAAATGGTGTGCATCAATGGAGGCCCAAATTTACACAATTTCACACAATCTCCAAGAATTTAACATGAAGGATCGAGCTAAGGACTCAATTAAACATTTAAGACCCTTGGTTCCTCATGCCTAAGATACAATCAAAGGCTTACAAACAATCTTTATCAACAAAATGACGAGTAAAGTGATTTTAAATTTTTATCTCATTACCTAATGAAGGCTCTTCTCGTAATGAAATTTCAAATTCCACTACACTATCATAGGGATGAGATCCTGTGTGATTAGGAGGGATTTTAACACAAGATTACATCATCAACATCAAAACCATTTGAAAACATTATGAAATAAAGCGAAAATTTTTCCCAAGATTAACACAGATTAATTTGAAGTTGATTAGATTCATCAGCAAGGGAATTTTTCTTGAACAATATCAAAGCTTATCAATGGTTGTACACTTGTAACTAACTTGACATGATCAAATCTATAACATAAGAGATTAACAGGTTTCTCAAATGGTCTCTCAGGAAGATGGGCTTTCTCAAATTTTCTCGTATGAATTCAACCCCCGACTATATGCATGACTAAAGCATGCTTTTCATAACACTCAATTTACATCCAAGCTTTCCCCCGAAGAAAATAATATTTGAGGAACCTTTGTTTGTTACATGTTTGATCATGATTTCAAGAAAGTGACATTTAACAGGTTTGCGACAAAAAGTTTCCAATTGTTCAAAAAGGTGAATCAATTCAAATATATCCATCATTGTTTTAACTGGGGCACCCAATCATTTCCTCTGGAAATATGTTTTTCATCATTTGCACCTAAAACCTCAATCATTTCATCCTTTTCCCATTCTTTCCTCCATAATTTTTCTCTGCATCCAGATTCTCTGGTAATTCACATTTTTACAAGTGCCTGAGCAATTTCAACTTCAAAACATCAACTTTTAAATTCCTTGGACTCACAAATTAAGCTTTAAATCCATTCAATTGCACTTTACAAAAAAAAAAAAAAACAAGGAATTTCATTAGAAAATGATGAAAAACAATGTGTATTCACATCTCCAGGAGTCTTGGAGAAAAAATGGCAGCAAAATCGGATGCAATGTAGAACAACTATTCATTATGCCCTTTCCCAACATTATATTAGAGTTGTCCACGTGGAAAAATATGATTTGAAGTGGGCCTGGGGTTACTTTTTGTATTTTATGAATTTTGGAGAAAATGTTCAATTTTCACATTTTCCCGCCCCTCTGCCTTTGAAAATCGGGCTTGACACATGGCTTAATCTGGGCCTTTGATGGAGTCACGACTCATTTATGTAATTTTACCCTTTTTAGCAAAAAGGAAAAATTTCCAAATTTCCTTCGCCGACCTGCCTTCCACTTCTAACTTTTGAAATATGCCACGTGTCCTTATTCGGGGTCAAAGTAAGACTTTTTCCCTGCGGGGTTGCGGATCAATTTATAAATTTGCTCCTTTTTACAAAAGGGAAAAAAACTTCAAAACACCCCAATGACCTGCCTTCCACTTCTAACTTTTGAAATATGCCACATGTCCTTCTTCAGGGTCAAAGTAATAATTTTTCCCTACGGGGTTTTGGATCAATTTATAATTTTGCTCCTTTTTACAAAAGGGCAAAAAACTTCAAAACACCCTAACGACCTACCTTCCGCTTATAAATTTTGAAATATACCACATGTCCCTCTTTGAGATCAAAGTAAGAAATTTTCCCTACCTCTTCATATTTGTTGGATAGCCAATCAGAGACTATCGATGCCATGGGGCTAATTTGATATTTTTTACAAATGTGACCAAAGTGGAAAATTTCACCAAAAAAGACACAATCGAGCCACATCAATAAAAAATGAACACGTATCGAAGATTACGAGATATAATTTGATGGGGAAAACATGCTGTCGAATAGTAAGATGTAGGGGAACTTCACCATTTATGCCCAGATTTGAATCTTTCTTTAAGGAAAAATAATTTGGAAATTATACAAAACCCAAATGTGATCCATGACCATGTAGAAGGATCTTGATAGCATACAAATTAAGAAAACCTTTCATGTATCCATTCAGGGAAATAGAAAATATGTGAGCCCACATATTGAAGAATTTTTAGAGCAAATGGGGCAAGATCAAATTGAGCACCAACATCGGCTCGACTGGGGATGGGAACTCCTAGCGAGTTCCCAAAAGAATAAACAAAAGACCAAGTGATAAAAATAAACCATTGGGAAATGGAGTCATGAGCCAACCCTTGAGGAAAAAAATGAGAAACCAACAAAAAATCTTGCCAAGCACCATGATGAACCAAAAAAAAAGGCACGAAAGCATAAAGAAACCAAAAGACTATACATTATACAATGGTGCATACCTTGATTTTGAGAAATCAATCAAGGAAATGTTTCAAATTCCAACCATTAATAGGAAATTCAAGCAATTCCCCATCTAGGTCTTTTAAGAAAAAGGTATGCTGACCAATTCAAATGTCAATTGAATAACGAACCATCCACAATGCATCAAACTTTCCATGTTTTCCATTATCCTCATGCTGTTATCCCACATTAGCACAATATCTCCACACTTGAAAGCTCTTGGAGTCACCTTCTTATCAAACAACTTCTTCAATTTCTCTCTAAATTTTATGTGCCTCGATGGGATGCCCTTCTTTCTTCATCTAACTCAACAATCGATTGATCACGAGCATCATAGGGACTAACCTCTTGATTTTCTAGTTATTCAAGAAATTGAAATGAAGACAATTGCATATGTAGGGGAAGCAGAACTTGATTTCCATACACCAAATCAAATGGAATTTTTATAGTAGCTCGTTTAACAGTGATTCGATCATCCCAAATAGAAAACTTCAACTGCTCACCCCACATCCTTTTGTTCAACTCCAAAGTTCTTCTAATTATCTTTAACAAATTTTTATTGTTGGACTTTGCTTTTCCATTTCCTTGGGGATTATAACTATAAGCATGTGTCAAATTAATCCCATATTCATGTCACATGAACACTAAAGGTTTATCCAGAAAACTCATGGCATTATCAGCAAATATCTTAGCAGGCACTCCAAACCTGTAAATGATATGATTCAAAATGAAATCCATGAAAATTTGGTGAGTTGCTTTCTTGGTGGGGATTACCTCCACCCACTTGGTGAAGTAATCAGTGGCTATTAAAATCCACTTATGGCTAGTGCTTGAAGGATCTCAAATCTCACCAATGAATTCCATTCCCCATTTCCTAAATGGGGATTCAATTGATATAGGTTGTAAAGGAAAGGAGCCTAAAGCTTTCAGTCTTCTAGAAAAGCGTTGGAAACTTTCACATGTTCTTACCAATAGAGTTGTATCCTTTAAAAAATTTGGCCACCAATAACCATCCCTTAAGATCTTATGAGTTGTGACTCTTCCAGCAAAATGCCCCCCACAAACACCTCTATGGATATCAAAAATTATCTTAGGGGCTTCATCTTCAGTAATGCATCTTAAGAGAACTCCCTCAGGGTTCTTCCAGGCTAACCCAAAATCAGTAATGACATGTTTTTGGGAAGATAACTTAAGTGCTCTTTCCTTATTCTTTCTCAAATGTTCAAGGAACTGTAGATGTATGAGATAAAAATGATGTCCTTGTACCATTCAGAATTTATCAATTTTTCAAGGACATTCAGCCTTTCTTCTTCAACTTCATCTACCTCAATTGTCTACAAATTTCTCTCTGCCATAAGTTTTTCCAGGCCCAAACTTTTGACCAATTTTTTTTTTGGATGTCCATATCATACTCTTACAGGTTTTATACCCATCGACATCTCTTTCTTGAAACCTCCATTACGATAGGATATCTTTCACAATGACATGGGAACAAAAGAAATGACTTTAGAACTCAGAATATATGGCCTAAAGACCTTTGTTTCTTTTACCAAATAAAATTCCTACTTCTCCATGATAGTATACTTTAGCTCATCTCCTTGTAATGCCTTATTGAAAAAGGCAATTGGTCTTTCAACTCCCTCATCATCCTTCTGCAACAACACAGATGCAATAGTACTTTCTAAAGAAAAAGAAAACATTTGGAAAGCCTTCTTATAATATAGAGCTACTAAAATAGGGGCATTCTTTAATGCTTCTTTGATCCTAGAAAAATCTTGAATAGCTTCTTCTTCCCATTTGATACTTTGATCTTTCTTCAACATGCTAGTGATTGGGATAGTTAGTTCAACAAAGTTAGAGATAAATCTCCTAATAAAATTAATCTGCCCAAAAAATGATTGAATTCCTTTCTTGGTTCTTGGAATAGGGACTTTTCTGATGGCTTCTACCCTTTCAGGATCAATCATGACCCCTTCCTTTGACATAATGTTTCCAAGCAGCTTTTCTTTCTAAACTCCAAAATGGCACTTCTTGGGATTTAGTGAAATACCATACTCCCTGCATCTTAACAACATTTTTTCTAAGTGTTGCAGGTGGTCACTCATTTTTATGGAGAAAACAATCACATCATCTTGATATACAACAATGAAATCATTAATATAGCCAGAGAAAGCTACATCCATTTCTCTTTGGAAAGTGGCTCTAGCATTCATTAGACCAAAAGGAATTCTGACATATACATATGTTCCCCAAGGAGTGGTGAAGGTAGTCTTGATTCACTCTGAGTCCTTCACAACTACCTAGTTATATCAATTAAAACCATCCAAGGTGGATAAAAATTCCGAACCAGTAACCAATTTTAACATATTGTCCATATTTGGAAGAGGGTAGTTATCCTTCATTGATGCTCTATTCAAGTTTCTAAAGTCCACACATAGCCTTATATCTCCATTATTTTTTCTAACAGGTACCAAGTTTGCAACCCATGATGAGTACCTTGTGGGCTGTATGATTCTTCCATACCTCGATTTTTTCAATTCTTATTGCATCTTCAGGGAAAGGAGTGGATTGATTGGTATCTGTTTCTACCTAAACGACTTGGCAGAAGCTTCCAAGGGAATTTCATGTTGGAAAAGATCTTCTCTGTATGCTTTTAGTTTAGAATAAGACCATGCTAAGAAGTCCTAGTAATTCTTCAACAATTGAACATAAGACTGCTTTTCCTCTTTGCTCAGATAACTACTAGCTAGATCTTACGTGGTTTATCCTTTGTAACTAGGTCGTTCTCTTCAACATCCCTCGAGGTGAGATGTGTCATTGACAATACAATCAACATTATCAAAGTTTTATTCAAGTGCTACCAAACCTCTGGGAATAGTATTAGTCTTCAATTGAATGATGTCTTTGCCAAATAAATTCTCCTTTCCATTAGCCGCACAAACCATTATCTCCCAATCTATACGTTGATCATAAAATTATCCTTGGTTGTGCAAAAACCTTTAAAGCTGAGCATCATCTTCAAACACTTGTCGGTGTTTAACATTGTCAGGAATAGATGGCCTAGTTAATATCTCATTATTATACTCACAATAGGGGATACGAGTACAATTTTCAAATCGGACCCTAATACATGCCAATTTATCTGCTAGAGTATTGTACTTGCTATTATGATGTATTATGTTAAAGGATTCAAACATTTCAATGAAATCCCAGCATTTGCATGCTTATCTTTGCTTCATTCTCTTATTTTTATTGCATACAATTTTCTAACCTGCTTGACAATTAGCTTTGAATCTCCTTTAACAATGATGTCTCTAATACCATATTTCCAAGAAATTCTTAAACCCAATAATAGTTCTTCATATTCTACAATATTTTTAGTGCACTCAAAGTTGAGTTTAAAAGAAAAAACAAATTCTTCCTGGCATGGAGATATCATAACAATACCAGCACCATTTGTAAATTTAGAGCAAGACCCATCAAACAACAAAGTCCAAGGAGAACCTACTTGTTTAAGAGACTTGCATTGATCAATTTTGTGCTCTTTACCATTAGCAAATCCAAAAAGTTATCAACATCAATGTCAGTGCATAACACTTCATAAGAAGCATTATTGGGATCCTCAATGAGATGTAGTATCTTCTTTTCACTGTATAAATTTACAAGGATTCCCTCAATAGGTATAGTGGCAAAAGACATACATATCCATTTACACACTCCAACCCACACTAGTAGCCCATTTTCTTGATAACAACATTTTGCATTTGGTAGGGCAGTCAACAACAACAACATCTAGTTTTAAGTTCTTACCTGGGTAGGCTGCAAGTTGCACTATCAAACCCTTGACACATCTAACCACTAGAACCTCTCTGGAATCCATGGTAGTGCACTTCCCATAAGATGTTGTCACTTTGATATCTAATTCATTCATGACCTCAAGAGGCATAACATTGCATGATTCTCGAGAATCAATCATACGATTGTGTAATGGCTTGTCCACGATAATCGAGTAGTGAAAAATGGATCTACATTCAACTAGGACTCAACCAAGGATGTTCCCAAATATACTTCAGGTGGCTCACCTAGTTCTTACAGTACTTGGGGTTTTTCCAACTCTTCAATGCTAGGAGGAGTCTCAACATTATTTACATTTCTACCTTGGGTAATCTTTTCTTCCTTGATGCCAAATACTCAAAGGCCCTTTTCTTGTGCTCAAGAATCCTAAGAATCTCAAAAATTAGAAAATAAATCTTGATATGACTTAAGACTTGGGAAATGCCATAAGGAACGTATTTGGGTAAGGTAGCATTTGGAGGAAGAGTGAAAAACTCATCTGACAACAATGTATTTTTCATGATCGAGCATGGGCATGGATACCAATTATATTTGGGGAAATAAGGCCTTTTCCATATGTATATTTCTTAGGAGTTTCCTTTGGGATATTGGTGAGAACTAGAGTTTTTAGTTTGGCCTAAGGCCCTAACCCTTTGACAACTCTACGCCTAGTGTTATACTCTTTCTCTTGGGCAACCACAACATTCATTAACAACTACCTATCCTCGAAGGGATTCCTCCATCATAATTTTTAATCATTAATGCCCTTAAGTATTCAAAATCATTATCAGGAAATTCAAAATCTTGTACCATATATATTTCAAAAGTATGAGAGGGAGGAAGGGGTAATACCCAACGAATGTAATCCCATAAATCTGTAGCAATATTGACATTGATTAATTTAGTGAAGTTGATCCTTGCCATGATCTTGTGGAGCACCCTATTATGTAAACATCATCATCGGTGTCATCATTAGCTTCCTTAACTAATGTTTCTTCATCTCATGGGGCATGTGGCAAGAAACATCAGTCACACCACTCAATTTCATTGGCTTCTTCCGGAGAAACAACTATGGTAGTCAATATATAACGCATGATTATATTTTCACGGGCTTGGGGTTGTCTATTTCCCAACCACATGGGTCCTTTGCCTCTGTCATCAGATCTTTGATCACCCACAGGATGATTTGCAACTATTTCCTAACCTTGTGAATTGTGCTGACTATGGGAACCTTGTCCAATCCCTTTCTCTGCTCTGGCTAGTTTATACGATATTTCCCTAACATCTCGGCCAAAGTTTTTACAACCTCTTCTAGATCCATAGACTTACTTGACTGAGGCTTCTCTGGATCGATCAGCTTGATACCTTCCCTCTTAGGATTCTTACTAACTTCCTTGATGTTATTTTCAATTTGCAAAGCCATGGTGAAGGCCTGCCTCAAATTTCTTGGGTTCTTGTCCCTCAAATAATAAGCAACCTTTTTGTCAAAAGCATCAAAATACGTTATCAAACAAGAAACATCACTTGGCCTCATGATTACAGTTATCCTATTTAGGTTCTTATTCAACCTTGTATTGAATTCATGAACATATTTATTAGGATTCTTTTTAATATTTTCAAATTTTGATAAAAGAAACCTTGGGTCTATTTTATCTCCATACTGTAATCTAAAAGCTGTAGTGCCCACTTCCCTTTGACACTTTTAGATACTTATTTTGATAATATTGATCATATTATGGACACTATTATGGTTTGTTTTAGTGTGATGGTTAGATGTTAGATCATGGACTATTATTGATCTAGATTTGGTTATTATGCATGATGGTTACTAGAGATGTTTTTTATATGTGGTTGATGATATACTGTTTGATAGGGACATATTATGGAAATTGATTTGAACTTGTGACACTTGATATTTGGAGTAGACCTAGTATGGTAGATTCTTGATGATGATATAGTTGATTTATGAATTAAAAATGATAATGTTGAATTCTTGATATTGTTGTGATTCATGTGTTTAGATGATCTTGAAATGTTGTTTATATCATTTTGGATGTTCTGATATGGCCACAAGGCTAAAGGAGGTATTTGCATTTTGCAGGTTAAAAATCACAACAATGTTAGGGGGAACTGGAGACTAACCATATTAAAATTCTAGGTGAATTCAACAAGGTCACCATGACAACTGTGTTATGAGTTTGTGTGTTGTGTTATGTTAGGATTTCCCATGGGGGGATTTCCATTATATGTGACCATGGGATATGTGTTTTATTTATGTGTTCCTTTTTAATTATTGTTGTATGTATTTTATTTGTAATGTGTTCCTTCTTTTAATTAATTTAAATGTGGTAGATTAATGTGATAGTCATATAGTTAAATTTTATTTAAATTAAATTGGGATGTGGAATGTAATAAATAAAGTTTTTGTTATAAATATTAATGTGGTAGGAGTGTGTAAGTGATGTTGTAAGAAATTTGTAAGAGTCTTGTAAGGCAGATTTTGGAAGGTCTAGCACTCCATCTTTTATGAATTCAAATTTGTCCTTGGAGGCCAAATTTGGAGGCTTGTGGGACAAGTTAAACTTGTCCCACACCTCTTAAAATGATCCACCAACCATGTCTATGGTTTAGAGGTTAAATGTAGGCATTTATAATGCATTTTGAAGTGACAATATGTAAGTTTTAATTGCACTTCCCTTACATGTTTTAAATTTGGTCCTTTTGGAGTATGGGCATTTTTGGAGTGTGTAAGTGATTTTGTCATTTTTATTTATTGTGTTTTGGTGAGGATGTTGACTTTCCTCTTGGGGTTGAGGAAGAATGATGTGGCATCCCACATGGATCCACATCATCCTCTTCTCTTCCCTCTCCTATAAAAGTGAAACTCCTTGCTTGTTTATGGTTGTTGAAACTTTGTCCATTTCCTCTTGGGGGTGCATTTTTGGTGTTGTTTCTTTTGGAGCTTGTTTGAGGAAGAGCTTGGAGTCTTTTTGCTTGCTTGAACCTTGCTGATTTTGGACTATATTTGGCATCTTGGAAAGCTTGTGAGCTTGGAACAAACTTTAGTATGGAGAGGTAGGATCTTGAGCTATGTTTTAATTGTTTTCCTTCTCTTGCATGCATGTTTAAATGGTGTTTGTGTTTGCATTCTTGGCTGGTTGGGTAGAATGCTTAGGGCATGGTGTAGGAGAAGGCTATGGGGATTTCATATGGGGGGCATAAGGGATTGCCAATGGCACTGTTTTATTGAGGAGGGAGTTTTGGTTTGGGATCCACCTTGGAAAAGAAACTGCTTGCATTTCTTACTCTTGGGGGTGGTATAATGGATAAACTTGGCGGGGGGCATAAGGAGGTGTTGGGAGATATAAGGTTTATGGGGTTGATATGTTTATTGGTGTTATACATTTTGGTGGATGCCCAATTCCAAATTGGGAGGCATAAGGAGTTCCCCATAGTTATTGCTATTGTTGGCTTGCTTGATTAAGCCTATGTGTTGTGTGAATTGTTTCAAATGTAGTTGGGAACTACTGTCTTGTTTTGAACTGTGCATTTTATTGATTGTATGCAATGTGAATGTTTCTTGTATGTGATAGAAGCCTTTGTTGCCATGTTTTGATATTCATGATCCATTTCAATATGGTTAGGGCTCGGGGGCCAATGAGGAAAGGATGGCTTCTCCTTTATCATTGGATGTCTTCATTGGGTGGAGAGTGTTGCCTTTCCCCCTTGTTGTGATCAAAGTTGCAAAGAAGAAGAAACAAACATGTTACTGTTTGGAGGAGAAATTTCATAGTTTGACAGTCATTTCCCTTTTAGTAATTCAATGTAACTTCTCCCACTTTGAGTGGATGAATGTATAAATGTTGTAATGTGAAGCATTGCATTGTTAATGGAAGTTGTAGTTGCATTGAGGAATGTAAAGAAGAATTACACTTGTTCTATGTTTTTGGAAAGAAATGTAAAGGATATTATAAGCATTGTAATTTGTATTTTGTAATCAAATTGGAAGAGTGTTAAGTTGTAAAAGTGTCATTGAATTATGAATAAAAGATTGAAGTAGTTTCAAAATTGGATTGTATACTGGAATTTTTTTTGTCCAAGAATGATATCTCTGTTTTGAAAAGGAATAAGAAACAGTGTTGTTATTGTATGTATTGTATTTGAAATCAAATAGAAAGGAAAGTTGTAAAATTGTATTGAAGATCAATGAAGGATTGCATTCCTTTCTCAAAAGTGTTTTACCTTGTTCATATGTTATCTTCTCCATTGGAAATCTAAGTTTTACTTGCAATGAGAAACCTCTGTTTGGAATGTTGAAAGAAGAATGCATATGGGATGAAAGTCAATGTTATTTTCCTTGCAAAATGTATATTAAAACTGAAATCAGAAATGTAGTTTCATTTAGAATTGGATGGATGATTTAATAAGAAATGTTTTTGACTAAGTTAGGAATCATATGCACATTTAAATGACAAAATGGAGATTCCAATTTAAAGAAATAGTTCACTGTAATATACTCATCCTGACAATTCACATTTTAATAAAAATGAATAGTTCATACTTACACTAAACAATAAGTTATGAAACATTGAAAATTGGAATTAGCACTACCTAAGGAACTCAAATTCTTTATGTGATCAAGAATGAATCTCCAAAACTTAATGAATTTCAATTCGGAGCTTACACAATCATTTTTCCATCTATTGTGGGAAAATGCAACCTTGAATAGATTGGATAAATTGACTTCCCTAAAACACTCTAAACCCTCCCTAGACTAATCCTCCATGTCTTTTTGACATGTTGAGTGAAGGAGGAGTTCTAATTTTATCAAAATTATAAGTTAGAAATTGTTAGTTTGCCAAATAAATGCTGAGATCGTTTTTATAGAATTTACATTTAAAACTTCATCAAAAAGTAAATTTTATGTTTTTTTTGTGCAAAGAGGGCTTTGAGACCTTTCGAAAAGTCCTCTTTTTTCCAAAAATAAGCTTTCTAGCTCAAGTTATGACACTTTGAAGGTTTTGTGCCTTGGTGGGAAAATTTGGGAAAATTTTCCCTGGATGGTCCGCAACCCAAAAATTTCCCATCAAAATTGCCCTTAGAAAATTTTCAAAATTTTGGGCTCGGGAAATTTTCAAAATTTTGGGCTCGGGAAAATTTTCACTTTTCCTTCATCGGCCCATAGCCAATCGAGAAAGTGCTATGTGTCCCCTTATGGCTATGGCAGAGGCGCGGTTCTCTTTTAAACTTAACCTTTTAAATTTTTGGGGAAAAATTTATGTTTTAACCCTGCCAACCCACATCCAATCACAGGATGCCATGTGGCATTTTAACGATGGTGGAGGAGGGAAGGAAAAATTTCCTTTGGAAAATTTGGTTTTGGATTTAGAAAAAATTAACATGTTTTTCTGCGGCTGCCGAGTCGCATCCAATCACGTGATGACACGTGGCATATTGGACCTCGGCAAGAGCGCTGGAGTTGTTTTCTCCTTTGAGATTTTAACTCCTAAAATATCAATTTCCTTTTTCACTCCATTGGTCCACTCCTCCCCATGACCAATAGGATTTTGACACATGGCAGGAGTTTTCTCCTTGGTGGAGGCACGCAACAATTTTCACCCTTGGGCTTTTGGCCTAAAATTTCCATTTAGCGAGAATACTTGGCCCACATTTTCCCACACCAATCGGGAAGCGCCATGTGTCTCCCTCGCTAGACCCACGGGCGCACGGTGGTGTTTTGTGCTTTTTCGCCCAAGGAGGGAAAATTCACAATTTTCCTCCCGCCCTGCCGACCCGCTCAAGGGAAAAAATTTCTCCCTAAGCCCATGAGACTCCCCAAGGAAAATTTCTCCCCTAAACTCCACCGGCCCATATCTTGCAAATTATGAGGAGTTAGGAGGACTTCTTTATATGGTTGGAAAGGTGAGAAAATTTCCTATCTAATGGGCATGATTTAGGAAAGTTTTGATGACTCTAATTACATGAAAAATCAATTTGAACCCTATAATCCTTTTAAAGCAGGGTCGAGAGAGAATTTACCTTCCTAACCTAAGTGATGAATTTAAACCTCTTGTTTTGACCTTGTGCTTGTTGCTAATTATTGCTAGAAGAATTTTTGCAAGTCATTCTTGATTGTTAATCCTAATCTTGTTTGTGCTAGCTGTGATCTTGTAACCTAGTAGTTGATCCCTTAAACAAAAAAAAATTTATCCCATAATTTTGTAAACTAACCTTAGGTTGTTATTTGGTCTCAAGTGGTAGTTTGAAATGGGCATTACAAAAGCATTCTTCATTTATGTCAATGAATCAATGGATTTGTTTGGAAAAGATTTATACTAGTCTGTGCATCCTCCTCTAGAGTATGAATAAGCAATGTTATGTACACATCCTCAAATGTGATCTAAAAGTCTTCCATCATATTGACAAAAAGATTTAAGTGCTGATCACCAATAATGGCATTATTTCCTTGAAATTTAGGTAGTCTATTTCTAACATCTTGGGGCACAACATTTAGATATCCAGCCATACCTCTAAAATCTATAGGACCAAAATTATTCACAACAAATGGAGGTCTAGGTGGGGGCTAGGCCATATTGTTTTGGGGAGGTGATCTTACAAGAGAAACAAAATGATGAGGAGTAAGGGGTCTCTAAAAAATTTGTTCCTGGAAGATCCTATCAACTTTGGAAAACACAGGGACAAAATGAGATGCAAACTTTTCAAATACAAATGAAGGACCCTCTCCAGTTGGAGAATTCAGATCTATAAAAAGACTACCTGATTCAGAAGCACTTGAGGAAGTATGGCAATCTTCAATGATAGGCTGATTAGTTTCCACAATTGATAACTCTTTTCTTGATTTTTGATCTCTAATAACTTTCCAGATTCTTCTTCCTTTAGAATTTGTCTTTCCCAATTCTAGAAACAACCTTCTAGCAGGGTCCTTAACAAAGAAATATCTTCTTCCTTCCATCTTTGCAAATATTAGTGATAAATTTCAATTGACAGAGGTTAAGACACTGACATTTATCAAAAATTAATTCAACACAGAGTCACCACTAAGGATTTTCACCTTAGTTGTGCAAATGCACTAAAATTGATCTATCAAATGTCTTTCAACACTAAATTCATGCAAATATTCACATATCTAACCTTCCTTTACCCATATTTAACATTGATGATGTAAAATTAGTGACAAAACCAATAAAAACTAGAAATATTGCATGTAGAACTTGTAACTTTGCAAATCTTACAGATTTCAAAAAAGTATGACGTTTAAATAATGTATTTGTACTTAGAGCATGTAAGAAAAATTACCAAGGCCAGCTATAAGAATGCCTTTGAAGATCCCCGAAAATGGCACCAAAAGTGTTGTTGCCACACAAATAGGTCCCGGTGTTCAAATAATCCCCGGCAACGCTAATAAGTCCCGATAATGGCGCCAAAAGTGTTGGTATCCAAATTGATTCTCCTTTACAAGCTTAGTAGCATCAAAAATTTAACAGGAAGCCTAAAGATAGATAAATCATCATGTATGTCATTTTGTAGCTGAGGAGGTGATTCAGTTGGCTCTTTGTCACTCAGATGTTAGAGAAATGGATGGCACCTTCAAAAGGATTTGATCTATCCTCACTACTCTAGGTTGTGCCTTTCAAAAAATATGAGAGGACCCATTTTGTAACCTTTGTTGGTGAATGAGAATGAAGATATCCTTCTTTGCACAAATTTGAAAGGAAACCTTGAGAAAATATGATCAATGCACCGCAATTTAACTCTCACGATTTGTCACTTCTAAAGAATGGTGATATTTTCTAAACAAGGTTAAGGTTACTAAAGACATTATGGAATCTTGATTACTTCTACATAATTTGGCAGTAGAATTTATTCATTTGTGGACATACAGGGAAAATAGGGGTAGTTAAGGTAGGAGTCATTGTTTTTGAATAATTTTTGGTGAGAGATTAAGTAGGAGAAACTTGATTTGTCTAGATCTTTGAGAACCTTCACAATAATTGGAAAACTAAATGACAGAATGCTTCATAATAGCTAAAATATTCCTTCAACCAGAAGGTGTACATCAATGGAGGCCTAGATTTGCATGGTTTCACACAATCTCCAAGAATTTAACACAAAGGCTTGAGCTAAAGACTCAATTAACCATTAAAGACCCCTGGTTCCTCACACCTAAGATACAATCAAAGGCTTATGAACAATCTTTATCAACAAAATGATAGTAAAGTGATTTTAAATTGTTTATCTCATTACAAGATGAAGGCTCTTCTCGTAATGAAATTGCAAATGCCACTAAACTTTCACAGGGACAATATCTTGTATGATTCGGAGGGATTTTAACACAAGATTGCAACATTAACATCAAAACCATTTGAAAACATTATGAAATAAAGCGGACATAGTTTTCCCAAGATTAACAGATTTATTGAAGTTGATTAGATTCATCGGTGGGGAAGGTTTCTTGAACAATCTCAGAGCTTGTCAATGGTTGTACACTTGCAACCAACTTGACATGATCAAATCTAAAACATAAGAGATTAACTAGGTTTCTCAGATGGTCTCTCAAGAAGATGGGCTTTCTCAAATTTTCTCATAAGAATTCAACCCTTGACCATTTACATGACTAAAGCATGCTTTTTATAACACTAAATTTACATCCAATATTTCCCCCCAAGAAAAGAATATTCAAGGAACCTTTGTTTGTTACATGTTTGATCATGATTTCTAGAAAATGACGTTTAATAGGTTTGCAACAAAAAGTTACCAGTTGTTCAAAAAGGTGAATCATTGCAAATATCTTCATCATTGTTTTAACTAGGGCACCTAGTCATTTCCTCTGGCAACACATTTTTCATCCTTTGTGCTTGCAACCTCCATCATTTCATCCTTTGCACCTGCAACCTCCATCATTTCATCCTTTTCCCATTATTTCCTCCGTAACTTTGCTATGCATCTAGCTTCTCTGGTAATTCACATTTTTGCAAGTTCTGAGCAATTCCAACTTCAAAATATCAACCTTTACATTCCTTGGACTCAAAAATTAAGCTCTAAATCAATTCAATTGCACTTTGTAGACAAAAATGACAAGGAATTTCATCAAGAAAATGATGAAAAACAATGTGTATTCACATCTCCAGGAGTCTTGGAGCAAAAATGGCGGTAAAATAATATGCAATGCATAACAACTGCTGATTCTTCCCTTTCCCAACTTTAGATTAGATCCTTCTATGTGGAAAAATCTGATTGAAGCAAGCCTAGGGTTATCATTTATATTTTATGACTTTTGGAGAAAATGTGCAATTTTACATTTTCCCTACCCCTCGCCTTTGAAAATCGAGCTTGACACATGGCTTAATCTGGGCCTTTGATGGAGTCACGGCTCATTTCTACAATTTTACCTTTTTAACAAAAAGGAAAAATTTCCAATTTTCCTCCACCAACCCACCTTTTGCTTCTAACTTTTGAAATATTCCATGTGTCCTTCTTTAGGGTCAAAGTAAGAATTTTTCCTGCTGGGGTTGCAAATCAATTTATAACTTTGCTCCTCTTTACAAAAGGGTGAAAAAATTCAAAACACCTCGAAGACCCACCTTTCACTTCTAAATTTTTAAATATGCCACATGTCCTTCTTTGGGGTCAAAGTAAGACTTTTTCCCTACGAGGTTGCGGATCAATTTATAACTTTGCTCCTTTTTACAAAAGGGAAAAAAACTTCAAAACACCCAGCAATGACCCGCCTTCCACTTCTAACTTTTGAAATATGCCACGTGTCCTTCTTCAGGTCAAAGTAAGACTTTTTCCCTGCCTCTTCATATTTGCTAGATAGCCAATCAGAGACTATTGGGGCCGTAGGGCCAATTTGATATTTTTTACAAATGTGACCAAAGTGGAAAATTTCACCAAAAAGACACTGTTGGGCCGCATCCAATAAAAAATGAACACATATATGAAGATGTTGAGATATAATTTGATGGGAAAAACATGTCTATCAAATAGTACGATGCGGGGAACTTCACCATTTACACCCAGAATTGAATCTTTATTTAAGGACAAAGAATTTGGAAATGATACAAGGCCCAAATGTGATCCACGACCATGGAGAAGGATCTTCAACAACATAAAAATGAAGAAAACCTTTCATGCATCCATTTAGAGAAATAGAAAATACGACAGATCCTACAGATTGAAGAATGTTTAGAGAAAACGGGGCGAGATCAAATCAAGAACCAACACGTCCCATAGGCATATGACGAGTCCTGAAAGTTGATGTTGTTTATGTTTTCTTGATTTAAATGTTCCAGGGAGATTTGGTCCTTTGGAAATGACACACTTGTGCAAAATTCGTGTTTTGTCATGCTTAAGGGTACAACTAATAATGGATACTAAAGAAGGGTGAATCAGCGACATTTAGGGGAATTACCCATGATTGTAGGCGAAACATCATTGATTGGATCATGGTAAAAGTGGGGTATATAACTACGTGAGCCATTTAATTCTTTTTATTTTAACCATGGGGTGAAAACGACATGACAAATAGTTTTTTGAGCATTTCAAGGTGATTTTGAGATATTTTGATTGATTTGATCAGGATGGCATCCTCCAGTAGGTAGAGAAAACCACCCATGACAAAGGTGGGTCAATTTTACTTTTTTGTGTGATTTTTGGGTAGTTTAAGGTCTTTCTTTTGTCATTTTTGGGGCGTACGAGTGCCTAGCCAAAACCAATGGCAATTGATGTAATATCCAATAATTCAAAGAATAATAGTTGGTGATTGAGATGGATTGTTTTCGATTCATCTATATTTTTAACAATTTTGATAAATTGAATAAGAATATTTGATGTTTTAGATGTTGTTGGTGCATTTTTTTGATTTTGGATATGTTATTGATATATTTATTAATGATACTAACTCATAGTAACATCGTCAAGCCCTCATGGAGGTCCTTCAATCTATCAAAGTCTTACCAAATGACCCCACACCTATGGCCTCCATCATTACCCCTCACCACGTAGCCTCTCTCACTAGGTCTTCGCCTTCCTCTACACCTCCACCCACTCACCACGTGGCTGCCCTTAGCTTTTTTGATGAAGAGATCACTCCCTTCTAGTCCAATGACCACTGACCTGCTCTTTTCATCTTTGTCTTCATCGATAATATATGCATACGACATGTTATGATTGATGGTGGTGCTAGCATTAACATCATCTCCTCCCATGCATACGACCAAATGAAAATTCATGCCAATTACATGCATGGAAACCCTATTATGTTGCATTCCTTCAATGATGCTATGACCTCTACCCTAGGTACTATTGTTATCCATATCCACGTAGGTCCCTGCACCATCCAGGAACTTTTCTATGTCCTAGAAGGGGAGTTCCAGTATAACTTACTACTTGACCGACCTTGGATCCGTGCTATGGGTTGTGTCCCTTCAATGTTACATCAATGCCTCAAATTTGAACATGAGGGACATAATTACACCATCCCTTCTGACCCCTCACCTTTCAAGACTTGTAACATGCTATATCGACCCAATGATGTTCTTATACCAGTCAAGGTAACTACCACCATAACCACTTCACCTTCACCCATGAGTCCATCCACCAAAATTGCCACTAATTATGCTACATATAACCTTGTTATCCCCACTACTGACTATAGCCTCCACCCCCGATGCCCCTTCATCTAGTGAACCATTCATACCTGCTACCCACATACCAACTACTAATCCCTTAGAAGGTGGTTTTCAATGCCTCACTTTGGGGGAATGCCACCTATAAAATATAGATACCTTCATCACCCCACAAGGGTACAAGAATCTACGTCAACACCCTAGTTATGACATTTGCATCAATGACATTTTCCCTTATGGCTCTCCCCTCCTTCACACCAACCTAATGTATGGGGGACTTGATATGGCCACCCATAAACTCGAACCTCCATCCAAAACCTAGCCATTTTCATTTGACCTACACTCCCTCACTAACCATCGTTTTGCTCACACTTTCCTCCACCAAAGTGCACATGGAAAGGATTTGGCTTCAGATTTTTTATGAACAAGGCCGCCACACTGTCATCTCCCATACCTCTTGTAAAAAAATGACCGTAGTGGCATTGGTTTTGACGTTCCACCCACCAATAAGGTTTGCATCGACCTTATATAGGATGAGAAATCTTCCCCCTCTCATTCACCCACATTACCATCTTCACCCATGGAGTCCATAGATCCTAAATCTATACCTCCTAACTTTTTTTTTTGTAAACACCATTTCCTTGGGACCACTAACCTATCAACCCGATGGTGAAGCTCCCTCTTCTCTCCCATTCCTATATCGACATGATCAATGATGATACGCCATCAATTAACGTCATTCAATGTCTAGACGATGAGTCCATCCTCACCTACCTTGGTGCAAATGAATCTTTTATTCATCGGTCGTTACCCTCTCGAGATGTAGACTATGTTGAATAAATTGACTATTGAAATCAACATTAATATTCAGGATTACCCACGCATTCTAAAGATTGGCCAATCCTTAGACGCTACTAAACAAAAATCCTTCACCTCTTTCCTCTAGGACCATAAAAACACATTTTCCTAGTCCTATCTTTGATATGCCCAGTATTGACCCAAAAATTGTGGTTCACAATATCGTAACCATTCCTGATGCCAAACCCATCAAACAAAAGCTGCAAAAATGCATCCTTGCATTGCTCTTACGGTAAAAGAAGATCTTCAACACCTTCTCTTAGTTTCCTTCATTCTACCCATTCATTATCTGCAATGGATTTCTAACATCTATCCTATCATGAAGGTGATAGGGGGACTCCACTTTTACACAAATTTTCGTGACCTCAACCTTGCCTATCCCAAAGATGATTTCCCACTACCGAGCATTGACCAATTAGTTGATCTCACCGCTAGCCATGAAATGTTATTGCTCATGGATGGTTTCTCGGGCTACAATAAAATATTACTAGCCCCAGAGGATCAACACAAGACTACCTTCATCACCCCTTGGGGGACTTTCTACTATCAAGTCATGCCTTTTGGCCTCAAAAATGTTGGTGCTACATATCAGTGAGCCATGACTTACATCTTCCATGACATCATGCATCACATATTAGAGGATTACATAGATGATCTTCTTTTCAAATCCAAGCATCGAATGAACACCTTCCCATTCTTAAAGTCATCTTTGACCACCTCATCAAATATTGTGTTCATCTTCAACTGAAAAATTGTGTCTTTGTCGGTACTTTCTAGAAAAATCCTAGGTTTCATTGTTTCTTTGCATGGCATAGAAGTTGATCCTGCTAAAGTCAAGGCTATTCTTGAAATTCCACCACCCACTAATCTCCGTCAACTTTGTAGCCTACAAGGAAAGTTGCAATCAATTCATCATTTTATCTCGTAGCTTTCCGACCGTTGTTAACCATTCCATCATCTTCTCAAGAAAGACGTTTCATTCAAATGGGATGATGAATGCCATAAATCCTTGAAGCCTTAAAACAATACCTACTTCAACCACCAGTGCTCATTCCTCCTAAGGATGACCAGCCCTTCTACCTATATATTTCCACCACTAACCATTCTCTAGGTGTCATGCTTGCTCATCGCAATGACCAACACCGAGATCAAGAGGTTCACTACATAAGCCATACCATTCTTGACTATAAAACTAAATATACCCATGCCGAAAAACTTTTCCTAGCCTTATTTTTCATCACCACCAAACTCGGTCATTACCTACTCAACCACAAAACCTTCACCATTACTAATCTTGACCCATTACACTATATGTATGCCAAACCTTATCAAAATCAATGTCTTTGCACATTGGCTTATACTTATGGCTGAACTCGTCCTCAAATTCATCCATCAAAAGTCCATCAAGGGTCAAGCTATCACCAACCAATTAGACGATACACCTATTTCTAGGAATCAACCCTCTAACTTTGACTTTCTAAATGAGTCTATTGCTATCCTTTCACTGGACAAACCCACTTATCAAATGACACTATTATTCGATGGCTCCTAGTGTTAGTATGGGGGTGGGGCTGGTGTTATCCTCATTCCACTTGATGGTGAACCTATGCCTTTGTCTTTCAAACTTGATTTTGATTGTACAAATAATATTGTTGAATATGAAGCACTCGTATTGGGTCTCTAGGTTGTTTATGCCTTAGATGTTAAATCAATCAACATCTTCGTTGATTCTCAGTTGGTCATAAACCAAGTCAATGGTATATACCAATCTTTGTAATGAGATACTTCAAAATTATAAGCATCACGTGAACATACTTTGGACCATCTTCGACAATTACGCACTTCAAACCACCCCACGTTCTCCCAATAAATTTACAGATACCATGGCCTATTTGGCTTCTCGATACCGGCTTTGCCTTGAATTTGAAATATTTGTCACCATACAAGGACTACAATCACCCTCTTATTTGACTCGTGAAGTCTAATTTATCGAACCGTTGCTCTTGACCCAAGTGAAATTTGGTATAAGCAATATATAAACTATATTTCCCTTTCCATTTTACCTGTCGATCTCACTCGTAATGGATAATGTGCCTTTCTTAAAAGTATCTCCGTTATGTCATCATGGGTGGTCTTATTTACAAATGTAGTTTCGACAACATTCTCTTGTGATGCCTTACAAGTTTTGAAATTCCTTACACCATTAAGGAAGTCCACGATGGAATTTGTGGAGGCCACTTTAGTGGTCTCATTGTCACAAAATGCATTCTTCACCTAGGCTATTATTGGCCAACCCTAAACCGTGACTGTTGTGATTATGTCAAACATTGCATAAAATTCCAGCAACATGCTAATCTCCATCACACCCCTAGTCATGCCTTATAGGTCACGTAATACCTTTGGCCTTTCTCTCAATGGGGTTTGGATCTTGTCGGTGAGATCAACCCCCATTCTTCACAACGCCACCAATGGATCATAACCACTACTAAATATTACACTAAATGGGTAGAAGCCATTCCCCTCATTTCCACCAAAGTAGAGAAAATATGTGAATTCATCAACCATCACATCATCTGTCACTTTGGTGTCCCTCACCACATTATCACGGATAACGGAAAACAATTAAAAAAACCCTACACAAACTATGTGATGCTTTTGGCATCCAACTCAATTTCTCATCACCTTATTACCCGTAAACCAATGGTCAAGCTGAACCAACCAATAAAACCTTGAACAAAATTATTATGAAGGTAGTTGATGATACTGGGAAGGATTGGCATACAAACATTCCTTTCACCTTGTGGGATTATCGCACTAGTATTCACACTTCGAATGCTACCACCCCCTTTTCTCTGGTCTACGGTACTGAGGCTATATTACCTCTCGAAGTTTAGATTCCATCCCTCTACATCTCACTACAAGATATGCTCAATGACAATGAATTTCACCAGGATCGTTTGGCACAACTTGAATTATTAGATGAACGTCATCTCAACGCTCTTGACCATCTCCAAATATACCAAAAATGTATCAAACGTGCCTATGAAAAATGTGTTCACAAATAAACCTTTCAATTCGGTGACCTCGTCTTGAAGGAAAATCAACATGAAATCAAAGAGGAGAAAAGTAAACGGGGAAAATTTTCTCCTAATTGGCTCGAGACCTATATCATCACCCATGCCTATGGATCAGGTGCTTATCATTTGTCTTCACTCAAAGGTAAACCTGAACCTAAGCCCCTTAATTCCTTACATCTTCGACTATTTTATTATTGATATCAAGTCCTATATCACTTTCTATCAATTGATCGCTCATCCCTTGAGCTATTGTTCACCTTCCATAATTGCCCATTTTGAGGATCCACGACTAAACAAGAATCATGTGATTACCCATCACCTTTTAGCCTTGTCTCCAATATGAGTACCATGGCTTTGCTCATAGCATGATTCTCATGGATACTTTTCATCTTCTTAAAGATGGAATCCCATGGTCATTCATCACTTAAAACCACCTCTTTCACGGTTAATCTTTGTGCACTATGATCTTGTCTTCTAAAACAAGAACCTAATTGTCATCTATAGTCTTTTCCATGCCTTAAACATGTAAAAACAAAAAGGGATACAACTCCTTGAGTCAAACTTCCAAAAGTTGACTCCCTCAAAAGGGACATATCTTCTTTATATTCTACCACTATCACTAGACTGTTCCTTAGAAGGACAACTATATACGGTCATTACGAAATATAATAACTATTCAAAAGCTTCTTACATCGATCAAATTCACAAAGACCTCAAGGAGATAATATATCCATCCCATATAGACTTCCCGCATCGATAAGTATATTAAAAAAAAAGATGAAATTTTCGTCATGGACTTGCCTATTTTGGGATTCTAGGTTTCTTGTCCCAAAATACACATTGTCATACACTAAGTTATGATAAACCTCTCATTCTCACCTCCTCGTCTCTTTCACCTAAATTCCTCGTTACTTAAGGGACTTGCTGCAAACATGACATTTCGTGATCATGTGACTTTTCTTCACCCTTAGAATAGTCCATTATGCAAGGCCTGTAGGGTCTTACGTTCATAAGCCCATCTAGGGTATGGTAGACTCATTAGGGTTCTTATCAATTAAGTAGCTCTTTTACCACCTCTTACCATTCTCCTTCCTCATTACTTATTGATTATCCTATACATGACCTATGTTTAAAAATCACTCAACCATGCCTACCACCTAAACTCAATCATGCATATGACCTACATCACCCATGCCTAACACCTATCAACCCATTCCACTATTTCACCCTAATCTTCCCTAGCTTATGGGAGAACTACATCAGCCTGAGGTCCCTTTTCACTGAGACTATGTAGGCAGCACTACTGAGGGCATGGGGCCCTTAGAGGTTAGCTCGGCCACTCTCTACCCTAACCAATTCCCTCTTCCCTTTCCTATTCACATTCTACTCTAGTTAGTTTCCTTTTATATCAATCATTGGAAATTAAACCACACAAACAATAATTTCTTAACATCTTTACCATCATCACTCATACATTCATTTCATCTTATCTACCATTTCTTTACCATTATCATACATTTTCGACAAAACATCTTAACATGATCCACATCATCATTAATTGCATAAATTAATGAATTGGAAACTCAACCATGCCTAAACCAACCTAGCTCAACAATACCTACAACCTAAACTCAATCCTACTCAAGCCAACCTGATTCCATCCATGCCTATGACCTGACTCAATCCATGCCTATGACCTAACTCCATCATGCCTGAACCAACCTAACTCCACCATGCCTACAAAACCTTGACTCTAGCATGCCTAATCCACCTGATTTCCACCTATAACTTTATAACAATGGAAGTTAAAACCTGTACACCATTCATATTATAAACAACATCATCTATAAATCAAAACTTTTGTATAAAAATACATATGAACATATATCCCCATAATAATAATAAAAAATCTCAAAAAATCTCATGTACAACCTCACCATCTTCGGCACGTAGGCTGATATATCATCAAAATCTCAAAACTTTCATGTACATCCTCACTCTCTTCGGCATGTAGGATGGTATATATAAAAAATACACAACTATACAAAACAAGAGGTATATATGGCTATCATACATCACCCTACTAGATATCCTCCATATCTATCTCACCTATCTCCTCCTCCTCCACTACCCTTGTATGATGTCCAACTAGCATCTCACCACCCATCATCGGCCCTGGCTAGAGCTCTACTATTACCTCACCTAGGGTTATCCTTCGTACATTAGTAGCCTCGCCCGATCTTGTCTCGGGGCTCAATGACCCATATGCTCTCTACACTATGTGTAGGAGACTTGATCCTCTCACTCAAAGCCTATTGTGCTCTATACTTTGCATAGAATGGGATATCTATCCCCAAAGCCATCAAATGATCTTGATAATACCGTGTCTCTCCTAAGGCATCTATAAACCGGGCCATAGGTACCATTTATGGTGGAGCCATCCGTCTCGTACCCCCTTGCCTCTCGGGACCTTGTCCCATTGATACCTATAACGAGGGACCCTGTCCTTGTCCATGTGCCTATGCCTATCTTGAGAGACCCTATCCCACCTCGCACTGTATTTGGGCCTAAAGGGCCATAACCTATGCCTTTGTAGTGTCCAACCGGCCCCGTAAACCTACTATTTGTGCCTATAAAATAGCTACATGTGCTCGTAAAGTGGCCACATGTGCCTCAGACCTTGTGAATCTGTCCATGATTACCCCCAACTATGAAACAAGGGTCTAAACCTACCCCTAAAGGGTGTCTCTCTACACTGTAATGGTGGCCAAGTTTGGCTACTGGCCTCAGTGGTACGGCTCACAGCTATGCTGCCCACCACTATCTATACCCATCTGTAACTTTGACATCATCAATCTGTTGGTTGACCACCTACTCCTCCTACCCTGTAGGAACCGTCGGCTGTGGTAGAGGCATAGGCCTCTCCATGTCATCTCTCCTATATAGTGGGAATGGTGGAGGTACATCCTACGGTAACCCAAACTACCATCTAACCCTATCTACGGGTATCATCTCGTGCTCTCCTACATGGCACCCCTCTATCCATCGGAGTAACTGTAGCTCATCTAACTCTGCGGCCATCTTCCTGTATGATGGGAAGTCCACATATGGCCTCCAAATGATGTCTACCCTAGACAACCCCTCTAGTATTTACTTGTAGTGAGCTACATCATGTGTAGCCCTAGTCCCATGATGCACCCAACCAACTGGAACCCATTGCACTCGTACCCAACCGGACCATACCTAGCTTAAAGGCATCTGGCTGGGAAACCCAATCGGATGAACACACACAATGTGATCGTATGCCCAACAATGAAGTAGAAACATACAACATAAGTTAAACCTCCATAATCTCTCGTAGGCCCATAGCTCCCGGTATAGCTGTACCAAATATGCAGGTTCCCAAGAAAAGCAAGTCCTCTCCTCCATCATATCATGTAGGACTCCCATCAGTGCTTATGGGAATCTCCCACCCTCTACATCCGGCAGTGCAAAACAACACACTGCCTCCATAATCAAAACTACTAGCCTCATCTCCTCAGGATGGGCCGCATACATCTCTCCATAGCTCAAGCTGGCGCTATGAACAATCATCTCCACCATACCCTTCCCAAATACTCGGACATCAACTCCTTTTCTACCCTCGATGAAATCGAATACACCTGCACCCCTACTATCGGTAGCCGTAGAATCTGTAAACATCCTCCAAGGTGACGGTCATCTCCCCTATTAGAAAATGGAACGTGTTGGTCGTAGAATCCCATCTATCGATGAGAGTGACCATCAGACTCAAATCACAAACTATGTACCTATAATGCCAAATCCCAATCAGACCCACCTCGGTCACATGCCTCCACTCCTCATTAGTCACATCTCCTCGGACATCTAGCAATAAAGGCAAGTACCTTATATGCATCCGTAGCTGATCCCTCACCTGCATCCAATAAAAAAAATACTATTGTTAGAACCCCACATACCAAACACACTTCTTACCTAATAAACCTTGTTTCCAACCCTCATTACTTATTCCACCCATCCTACAGATTACCCATTGCTAAACAAATCTATTTATGTCATTTATACTTATTACCCTACTTTCCTCTCATGAAACCTATCTTTACATCACTCGACATATCCTCACTTCTTACCTTTTCTCTCTATTGCTCTATGTTCCCCAAAATATGACCACCACTGGTCAGCCTTGACCATCATCGGTCACGTGTAACTGACATCGGTCACCTACTTTTGGACTGATGCCAGCCAAAATACCACCGATGTCGGCCAACACTTGACCAATGTTGGTCACTATCGCAAAGCCAAACACGTAAAACCCCTCCCCTCTTTTCCAAAATTCTTCAAATCCAACCTATACACCTACTCTACCCTACCCAAAGCTAACCTAACCCCTACCCATCCCTATCTACCCTACCTAGAACCTCCCCCTCCCTCATTGCATCAATTTTCACCACCAACTTCATTATCTTTTCCTACCCATGAAACCCATACCCACATCACATTTTTCTACTTTAAAAAGGAAGGATTGGGATAGACTCCTACCTCGTCTCGAGTCACTGGTGTGGTGGTATGGCTGGCCGCTGAACCGGTGGCCCACCCAAACCTTCTCCTGCCTTAGCCATGTCTAAATCACCAACACAAATATTCTTGACCTCCAATCAAATCCTCCACACCGATCTTGTGGACCGACTACCTGGCCCATCTAACCAACCTGATCTCTCCACCTCAACCGGGTATTATACCTCATACTTTCCTCTCACAAAGGCATAAAAGGTTCGTGCTCTGTCATTTTCCCAAAAGTCAAAATGCACAAATGAATCCCCTTTTGTGGATTTATATTTTAAATACCCAACCCGACCCGACCGACATCATTCAGATCGTGCCCTAGTAAACCGATGACAGTTAAACCTAAACCGACGTTGGTTACCTGTCATTTCACTTATAACTCTTTTTTACCTATTTTTTCCCACAAATTACCTAACCCCTCCACTGTTTGACCTTAACCATTTTTATCGCAACCTACCTCCAAGCCTACATTACCTATACCTGTCCTTCATTGTGTTTAGGGACTTGTTATTTTACCCATACCTCAGCCTTACCCGTGTCATGATCTCACTACCTGGACCCGAAACATTGTTAATAACCTATGACCTCATGTTCTTGCTATACCTTGTGACACATTACCTGTATTGTTTTAACTAATGACCTTAACTTGCTTATTTCGTGACCTAGCTACGAACCCGGAACATTGTTAGTGACCTATGAACACATGTGATTACTATACCTTATGACATGATTACCCGTGTTGTTTGATCTAATGACCTTATTTTCCTTCCTATTGTCATGTCGTTTATCTTAACCTTACCTTTGGTGTACCGAACATACCTAAACGTCCTTGCACTGACTGTGAAGTGCTTTCACACCATATCATATACCTTGGATACCAAAATCACCTGAACCTTGTTTGGATAAACCTATCAACCTTAGATGATGTAGATTTTGCATGCTCTTCAACTGGTACCATGTTGTAGTTTATATATGTGTGTACGTTTGAATTATTCTACCTTTGACCATGCCCCATTATCTTGATTACCTAATTACATCTTTAACCAATTACCTCCAAAGTGTCCACCTTCCTCTTCCTCACATCCACCTTTTATCAAACCACTCACCAATTCTATCTTCTAACACATTAGTTCCTAGTTTGAGGGGCATCACCCTCACCCACACATGGGGTAACCATTGTGTGCATGTATACTTTGCTTAAAGCTAAATCAAATGAAGCAAGAACTACCACCTAAAATAGTTCTACAATTTAGCTAAAACAAAGCATAAACACCATCATGATAAGAATTAAACAAGGGTTAGATGTTAGCATTCATCAATACAAACTTTGAAACTAACAATGCTAAATATCTAAAATCCTCTATTCTCTAACAACAAATAAATGAATGGACCTAAGTAAGCTCCATGACTATCAAAATAGTTGTCCTTAATGTTCCAAGAACCTAGGAATGGGGGCTAATCAAAGTTGGGCTACAAGACCCTTTTGACACCTCCCATATGACCCAAGCACTTTAAGAAAGAGGCTTAACTCTTTAAGATGATGAACTCTCAAAAGGGCAAGGTGCAAGCTCTTAGTCTCTTTGCTATATGCTTTGCATTTGCTCTCTTAGAAAGTTTAGGTGTAAGTAAAAAGGTAGGTGGAGGGCTCTTTATATAGCCCAAAGGATAAAGGATTCAACACATTCTCATGAATGTGGGATAAAGGTAAAACATGATTAGGAATGGATAAGGTTGCTTTATTAAAGGTAACCTTACTTTAGAAGGGTTTAATACATGTTTAACAAGTCATGGGAGTTGGGGGGATTTTAATTAATCAAAGGTGATTAATTAATAGGTAGATGTAAGCTTATAAAAGCTAATTAGAGGAATATTAGTACGATTTAGGCTATTATAAGGGGATTAAATCAATTAAATATTGATTTATTGGTTAAATGGAAGGGAAAGCTAATTAATTAATAATAATTAATTAGTCTAGGTAGAAGGGGTGATTTATTAACGGAAGGTCATTAATTAGGGTATTTTTGGATAAGCAACTTAATTAATTAGCTTAGTGTAATTAATTAATGATGATATGAGGGAAAATGAGTGCTTTTGATGATATGTCATTGATTTGCGAGAAAGGGGATAATTAGCACAATTTAAGTATTTAAATTGCTTGGGCGTAATTATAGGTGTCTACATTTTCCCCTCTTTGGGGTGGTGTAAGTGATGCCACTTCAAAGATAGTAGACATAAAATATTTTGAAGAGATAGAAGAAAAATTAGTAGGAGGGAGAGATGCCCCCTCGAGTGTCGATGGGGTGATGAAGGAAGCCGATCGACGATTGAAAAATATGAGAAGTAGGCAGAAGAATGGGGACGAGGCAGGATGCCCCGAGGAGAGGGAGAATTAGGGGTGAAAGGGAAGTTGTGTAGAAGAAATATGGATGAGGGGAGAGAAGAGCTTAGCCTCTAGCTGCTTATTTGTTTGGAACAAATTTGATGTCATCATATTGCCATAGGAACTACATCATCAGTCCTTATGAAAAATATAAGCATACGACAAAGGTAGAATGACATGAAAAGCCATACTACGAACAATTTTCCATTGCTGAAAGTACCAACTCCACGCAACATACAATAATGCAATGCAATACGAGAAGGAAACAAGCTCATATAATAGGGAAAACAAGTACGAACGCACATATCTAACCCAACAACGATCAAACACGGTTATGCAGATGTTTTGTTATCGGTCTTTGAAGAGATCCACAAGTTTGTGATTGACGACAAGGGTTAAAAATGATGCCCCAAGCAAGGATACATGCAAGGGGAAATGAAAATGGACACGGGGTCCATGAAAAGCATTTGTGCGCAACGAAACAACACCAGGCAACCAAAAGTGCCCAGTGCATACACGAAGTAAGCGGGTAGCTTTTGTGAATGGTTGTGAATCTAGTGATCCGTGAGTCGTATTAATCGGGGAAGATGTGAGACAAACCAACAGGATATGGAGAAAATACCATGCGCAAGACACAAGTTTCAGCCGTAAGAAGCAAGTTACCATTTTGTAGGGTGTTTTACTTTTTAGGAATTTTTTGAAAAATTTTGCCTTGTTTTTAGATTTTTTTATATATATATATATATATATATATTGTTTTTGTTGTTTTCTCGAAACAATGTTCTATTGTTTTTGTGTTTTTCTCGAAACAATTTTCTATTGTTTTTGTGTTTTGTGAAACAATTTTCTATTGTTTTTGTGTTTTTCGAAACAATGTTCTATTGTTTTTGTGTTGTCTGAAACAATTTTCTATTGTTTTTGTGTTTGGTGAAACAATTTTCTATTGTTTTTATGTTTTCTCAAACAATTTTCTATTGTTTTTGTGTTTTGTGAAACAATTTTCTATTGTTTTTGTGTTTTGTGAAACAATTTTCTATTGTTTTTGTGTTTTTAACAGTTTTCCAAAGCTATGTGCAGGTAACCAAGAAAGCATGGATGCCCCCAGCGTTAGGTGGGGAATATACAAGGGCAGAAGCCACGCGCTTATGAACAAGAAGGTGAATTTGTTGAGTTGCCCCCAGCGTAAGATGGGAAATAACGAAAGACCACGTCCCTTATAGATGAATAGAAGAAGGCAAAGCCGGATCAAGGCTGGACTAGATGGTGTGCACAAGGAAACTCGAAGGTAGGTCCATGACAAAGACAACTACCCTTCTAATACGAATGCTTGTGAACAATGAATCCTCCCGAGGTGCTTGGAAACCGGTTTTCACTCAAGGACTTGTCCAAAGTGCCACAATTGCGTGGTTTTCACTAGTGGATGACTGTTTTCACTTTTTCTTTTTTTCTTTTTTGTGATTTTTTTTTTTTTTTTTTATGTTTTTATATTTTTTGTGATTTTTATGATGTTCATGTGCCATGTTTAGGCATAAAACCTCTTAAGATGCATGGCATTCATGGGCTCCCGGAGCTCATCACCATTGGGGTGAGCTAACTTGTATGCCCCTGTGCCATACTTGGCAACTATGACATAGGGTCCTAACCAGTGTGGTTTGAACTTCCCTTTCTTTTCTCGCTCTGCTCTGGTGTTGAACTGGTTCTCCTTCATAACTAAATCACCCACCTCAAACTGGCGAGGGATGATTCTCTTGTTGTAGTTGCGGGAGATTCTGTGTTGATATACTTTCAGGTGATTAAGAGCGCGAATGCGCCTCTCATCCAGGAGCTCTAACTCAGCCAATCTTGCCACTCGGTAATCTTCATCCTTATCCAAATAGTCCCGAAGAGAAATTCATAGGGATGGGAGTTCAATCTCTAAAGGG
Source organism: Taxus wallichiana var. yunnanensis (assembly GCA_018340775.1). Taxonomy (NCBI): domain Eukaryota; kingdom Viridiplantae; phylum Streptophyta; class Pinopsida; order Cupressales; family Taxaceae; genus Taxus; species Taxus wallichiana. The sequence goes on along the minus strand of CM031234.1, from coordinate 185,232,767 downwards.
ATGATAGATTCTGTCCCGAACACTAGGGAATATGGTGTCGCACCCGTAGGAGTGTGAATTGATGTTCGGTAGGCCCAGAGGGCTGGGTGGATTTGTAGGTGCCAGTTTCGACCAGTTTTGCTAACCATCTTCTCCATTATCCTTACCAAAGTCTTGTTTGTTGCCTCAGCTTGTCCATTACCCTGAGGGTAATATGGCGTGGACCATTTCAATCTGATTTGGAACCGTTGGCAAAGACCTTTCACAGTTTTGTTCTTAAATGACTTCCCATTATCTGTGACAATGGCTGTAGGGATACCATATCGGCAAATAATGTGATTCATGATGAATTTAGAAATCTGTGCTCCTGTGACATAGGTTAAAGGGACAGCCTCCACCCATTTTGTAAAGTATTCTGTAGCTATGATGATATGTGTATGACCATCAGATGAGGTAGGAGTAAGCTTCCCTATTAGATCAAGTCCCCACTTGGAGAATGGCCACGGGGTAGTGATTGGTTGCAATGGTTGTGATGGAGCATGGATGAAATTTCCATACTTTTGGCATAGCACACATTTTCTAACATAATTACAACAAAGGTTTCCATTGTGGGCCAATAGTAACCTACTCTTAACGGTTTCTTAGCCAAGACCATTCCATTTGTATGTGCTCCGCATACTCCTTCGTGTACTTCTTTAATTACGGATTGACTCGGCACATCCAGACAACACAATGATTCCCATCGTAGCCACGACGATGATAAAATGTACCTCCTAACGAGGTGTAACGGGCAACCTCACAAGCCAAGCAAGATTCGGCATGTCATACGTGGTCCGGCATAGATTTTCTACGAAGAATGGCATATCATTGTTCCCTGGCGGAATACGAAGCATAGATCCCACCGTTGCCATAGCATCTGCCGATCTATTCTGCACTCTTGGGATTTGCTCAAAGGTAATGCACACAAAATACTCCTTCAGAGTTTCCACCAACTTCTTATAAGGTATGAGCTTGTCATCCTTAACTTTATACTCATCATTAACCTGTTTGATGATTAGCTGTGAATCACCTACAACCTTCACATGTTGAATATTCCACTTGATGGCTAGCTTCATCCCTGCAATGAGTGCTTCACATTCCGTAATGTTGTTCGTGAAAGGGAAGGCAGGTGGAAAGCTTTGTGGTATAGGATCACAGAAGGAGTAATAAGGACCACTGCTGCACTGAACCATGAAACGTAAAAGATCCATCAAAATGTATCGCCATACTGACAGATTCTTCAATGTAGAGCAAAGATGCATCGGCAGATCCGGACTCAAAGGTTACGTGCTTTGCAAAGGTGCTTCCGCTTAAATTTGGTCGCAAGTACTTGTCCTTTAATTGATTTTTGATGGATAAATTCTATATCAAACTCACTGAGTAGAATGATCCAATTAGCCATTCTACCTATGAGGGCAGGTTTGGACAACAAATACTTGAGTGGGTCGACCTTGGATATGAGCTTGGTCTTAGTATGTAGCAGGTAATGGCGAAGTTTCTGAAAGGTAAAAACAATAGCCAAGCAAGCCTTCTCAATCTGAGGATAATTACGTTCATAGGCGATGAGGGTGCGACTCAGATAGTACACTGCTTTCTCTTTATGGCTAAGGTCATATTGGGTGAGCAGTGCACCAATAGCATATTGCGTAGCGGAAATATAGAGCAAAAGTGGTTCTCCTAGGAGTGGGAGGCATGAGGACAGGTGGATTAGCTAGGTACTGTTTAAGCAAAGAAAAGGCTTGTTGTTTCTCGGGTCCCCAGATGAAAGTGATGTCCTTCTTAAGCAAATGAGTGAATGAGTGACATTTATCTGCAAGCTGGGAGATAAAGCGGCGAATGGCTTGAATTTTCCCTTGCAAGCTATGCAGTTGCTTGATATTCTCAGGTGGAGGCATTTCTATGATGGCAGATACTTTAGCAGGGTCTACCTCAATACCTCATCTTGACACGATGAAGCCTAATAGTTTCCCAGATAGCACACCAAAGACACACTTCTTTGGATTTAGCCTGACTTTGTATTCACGTAGGCGTTCAAAGATACGCCGTAAAATGATAGGATGTTCCTCTCTTGTTTTGGACTTTCCCAGGATGTCGTCTACATAGTCTTCCATGATGTCATGAATCATATCGTGAAATATTACTGTCATGGCCCGCTGATAAGTTGCTCCCGCATTCTTAAGGCCGAATGGCATCACCTGATAACAGAAGGTGCCCCAAGGAGTTGTGAAAGTTTTTTGTGTTGGTCTTCCTCAGCGATCTTAATTTGATTATAACCGAAAAGCCATCCATAAGTGATAGCATTTCATACCCTGCGGTTGAGTCAACAATCATGTCAATGTTGGGCAATGGAAAGTCATCTTTAGGGAAAGCTTTATTGATGTCCCTAAAATCTGTGCAAATTCGGATACCAATAGGTTTCTTCTGGACAGGAACAATGTTCGATATCCATTCGAGAATAAACAATTGACGATGAATCCTGCTGCAAACAACCTTTCCGACTCTTCTTTAACTAACAAGGCCACTCTTGGGTGCATCTTTCGAAGCTTCTATTTGATAGGCTTAGCGTCTGCGTGCACAACCAAGTTATGCATGACCAAATTTGGATCTAAGCCGGGCATGTCTTTGTAAGACCATGCGAACACATCAATAAACTCTCACAGTAGCATAGTGAACATCTTTTGTTCTCTGGCTGAGAGTGATGCTCCCAATTTTACTATCTTGGGATCTTCTTGATGCACAATATTGACATCAATGGTTTCTTCAACTAACAATTTTGATAAATCCTCCATACGCATAGGATCGGGAGGTAGGTTGAGATCTTCATCCAAGGATGTCTCTACGAGATTTTCATCCTTGGTGTGGTCACTTTGTTTGTCCTTTGATTTTCTTATTTGTTTGTCAGCTAGTGCCTCAAAGAGGTTTTCACTGTGTGACTTGGACTTTGATTTTTGCCAAGGCTTTTCTTTAGAACTCTTTCCCTCACTTTTCTTTAAATTTTGTTGACCACGAAGTTCAACCTCCTCGCCAAAGTAGGCGCAGGTGTCTAAGTCGATAAAGAAACCCTTCTTGTGATCTCCAATGGGAATTATATCCCTTATGCCCATGAACTATGCAATAGCCTCGTCATTCTTGAATAAATCTAGTGGCACGTGACGTTGTTGGTCCCATTCAACAAGGGAGGGGTATACAAGGTCAAGGGTTGGTTCATTGGGGGTGATGGTTAGGACAGCATTATTCATGAAAAGGTTCGTGGAGGCCAGATCCTCATATTGGCTACAACAGGAATCCGTATCACTATCTAGATAATCGGAGCTATCCTCATGCTCAGAACAAGTCACATCTTGATCGTTGGGGTGTGCTCCATAAGGGTGAATCCCAATGCCATATCTTTCTGTTTTGAAATGTGGAAGAGGGACTGGTTCTCTTTGTCCTTGTTCATTCCTCCCACATCCTAGGCCTTTGTAGCCCATGGAGTACATCATTCTGCTAGATTTTTCATATTCGAGGTTTGATAACAAGATGGCTGAGTGTCCTCAGGGACCCAAGTAGTAGGTGGATCAAGTAATTTTTCCTCAGCTAACAAGCCTCCAGGTAGGAACGACCCAATAGTATGTTCCTCTCTAGGTCTCCTGAAGTGGTAGTTGGGTCGACCTCTAGTCTTGGGCGACAAGGAGAGGTCAGAAACCAAGAGCACTTGTTGTACATTATACTCCCCATAACCATATTCAGAATTTTCATCTCCCATGAATTAAATGGAGATGTTGAAGTAGATTCCCCATGAGTGCAAGAACTAAGAGAATTTGAATCTACCCGAGATTCCATGGCCTCAGAATGAAGAGGGACAGCTATATCTGTGGAGGGACATGCATATGTACCCTTTCGTGCAAAGATATTAAGAGCTCTACAATGAGCAAAGGGCTCTGAGTCTCCTGGTATTGTTATTATATGTCCCTCATGCTTCACTTGATGCATTGATGAAATGTTGATGGCACTCGCTTGCATGGCATGGATCCATGGTCGGCCTAGAAGCATATTATATGGAAGTTCCAAGTCTAAGACGTGAAACTTTGTTTGATGGAAAGTGGGGCCCACCTCCATTGGTAGCGTAATGGTTCATGCTGACTCTCTTTCCGTGTTGTCGTATGCGGTGATAGTGATGATATGGGACTCAAGATATTCTTCCGTATGTCCCAATTGTTTGACTAATTTAAGCGTATAGATGTTCAATCCAGATCCATTATCCACAAGCACCCATTTGATTTTCCTGCGGGTAACAAATACCTCAATGTATAAGGGAAGATTATGTGTAGGATTCTCGGTAGGGACCTCCCTATGGTTGAAAGTGATATGCTTACTGGGTGCAATATTTGCCACCGCGGCTTGAAGGTATGCAGGATCGACTTCTAAAGGCACTCCCAACCCCTGAAGAGTTTGATACAAAATTTCCTTATGCACATTAGATATCTTGAGAAGATCTAAGATCGAGATCTTAGCAGGTGTCTTCTCAAGTTGTTCTAAAAGGTTATATTTACCAGTTTGTGGGGTCAACAGAGAGGGTTCCGGAATCACGAGGTGGGCATGCCTTGTTACCGCAGCGTAGTCCTTTCCCTTGATCTAGATGGTATTGACACAGTCAGTAGGGGAGTGAATACATCCGATAAGTGAATCGTAATGATTGTTATCTCTCTTGGTATATAAGTAATTCGTGGCTTTATAGGTTTGGGATGACTCTCCCCGATCCGGTTTTTCCTTTTCCGACTTATCATGCTTGGGGAATGGTTCCTTATAAATCCCCATTTTCTCGTTAGGTGTTTACATGTGGCTAGGGTTATCCACCTCTATCTCCCCGTTGTCAATGAGGTCTTGAATATAGTGGCGAAGTCACAAACATTTGTCTATTTTATGACCTTTAACGCGATGCATTTCACAGTATTCATGCTGCTTATACCATAAAGGTTTAGGAGTGTTGTCATCAAATGGTTGCGTTGTAGGATAGGTCATCATGTTGGCCGCATCCAACTGTTTTAGTATGACAGACAATGGTTCATTGAGGGAGGTGAATGTTCGTCGCTTTGGTGGTGGTTGAATTGGGCCCTTGGTCAGTTTAAAAGGTTGACTTGTTTGGACCGTTTGAACATGTTTGGAATCAGTGATTCCGTCTCCCACCACGTTTTTGTTTTTGTTAAAGATATTTGGCTTTTCAGCGGGTTTGACACTTTGGTTGTCTTTAGATTTGGGTTTGAGGGTGCCTTTGGCAATGAGAGCCTTTTCTATTTGAATCCCTTTCTCGATAACCTCCTCAAAGATGCGAGACACAATGCATTTGGAGGTGGAAAGCTATATCTGGGTTGAGATTAGGGACGAAAATACTGACTAGCTGCTTCTCAGGGAAAGCGCAAGGGAAGCGACTACCTATCCCTCTCCATCGTTGGAGGAAGCTGGCGAAGGTCTCATTTGGGCGTTGTTTTGTGTCGCATAATTCTGCCATGGTGACATCACTCTTTATGTTATATGAGAAATGACACACGAATCTTTCCGCCATTCGCCGGTGAAAATTGATCCTCTTGGCAAACGTGTAAACCATTCTAATGCTTGACCTCCAAGACTCTTAGGAAAAAGTCTGATGAGGTAATTATCACTATAAGACACCTCTTGACATGCCATGTAGAAATCTTTAACATGATCCCTTGGGTCTCCCTTTCCTTTATATTTTTCAAACTTTGGCATATCAAATTTCTTTGGAAAGGGTTGAAGGGTCATTGTCTTATCAAAAGGATAGGGGCATAGTTCTTCGTATTGGTATTTCCTAATACTCCCTATATTGCTCTCTTGTATGCTCGCAAGAGTTGCTTTCATAGATTGCACTTCTTGTGTGAGCAATTGTTCTCTAGTGGGAGAAGTGGGTACGTGTACACGATGGTACCCCATGTCTTCTTCTCCTTGGTTTTCTCGATGGAGTTCGTGGATCCTAAACTTAGGCTTTGACTTTTGAACGTTCTTGTTTGTGTCTTTTTGTACTTGGAAAGTAAGCAAAGCTAGTTGTCGGCTTAAGTTACTGAGTTGTTGTTGGATTGTGACTTGGTTTGTGTCTTCTTCTTCTAAAGGTTCCTCCTCTTCGTATTGTGGAGGTTCTTCCCCTGTCTCATGTTCTATCTTGTTTCTTTGTGGCACTTTTATGAGGGGTATTCTATGCCCTACCACTTTATCATTTTCTGCGTAAGAAGTGGAAGCATGCCCACCTGTTAAAATATCTTCCATATTGATAAGGGGGTGTTCCTCCTTAGTAGTGTCATTTGTTTGTAGTATTGGTTCCTTCTCAATGGGAAATTTGGCCCCTAATTCCATGACCCGTGCCAAAACTCTATCTTTGTTTCTAAGGAGAAACTCATCTAGTAGAGTGGGGTCAAAATCAAAGTCCGCATGTGGTGATTCTAATTCATTTCCACTATGATCAACCATCTTTTGTTTCCTTTTCTGCGAGAAAATAGTGGTCCTAGATCGTGTCCGATAAATGGGTTTGACCCTTATGCATTAGAGGTTTTCAAGCTTGCGCTGTTGTTCCTCATATGTTTGTTTCTTTAACCCTAGACGCATCTTGGGAGCCATGTTTTTGTGATAAATTTCACTAAGGTAAGTTATAGATTTGTTCAAAATTCAATGTCTACCCCTAAGTGAAACACAAGATGTACGTGTTAAGAGTAAATTAACAGTGTGAGAATACCAATGTGATAAAGTGATAAATTCACCAATGAAACAATCGTTTGGTACCAAAACCTAATCAAATGAAATACTTCCTAGACTACGTTCCAAAGTAATTTACGATGCCAGATGATTAACAAGATGTCTCCACTTATGCCAAGTTCAAAGGAATGAACAAGACGTAAGTAAATACATGAAGTTAAATGCGATCTTCCAATCAAGATATATGATGAGCAAGCTCAAGTCTGATTAAGACCTATATCTCAAAAAGTGCCAATTACCATTTGTGAATGACACAACAATATCACTAAGATATGTTAACCCACTTTGCAAGAAAGTGAAGTATTGATATCGAGGTGTTATTGATATAACATGCACAAATGGTAGTGCCTAGCACCTTTTGAAATCGAGGTAATAATAAAACCGAACAAAAAAAAAAAAAGCTCAAAGTATAGCTAGGAATAGTTAAGAATGTGTGCAGCGTAACCGTACAATATAGGTATTTATGTCAAGTTTACAAGAAACAAGACGTAAATATCAAAATTGTAATGATACGAGACAAACAAGCTAACTCCTCTATGGAAGTCCGCAATGATGAACCACGCCTAACTACAATGACGATCTTGACGTGGGTATCAAGATCACAATGGCTACCAAATGACGTGAAAACACCTCCACTCACTTTAGATGTTTAACTAACCCAGCCGCAAACATGGATGGGCGTAAACGGACATAAAAGTGAGAGAAATAGTCGAATGGAAACACAAAGGTAATCACACATCTTTTGATCAACAAAGTGTCAAAAGAATATGAAGGAAATAAATCAAGAAAAAAAAGATGAAAGATGCTAGTCTCACTTCGGCAGAGTTTCACCTCGCCCTAAGGCAAGTAAAAACTAGGTGAAAGTAATACGTCACATGTTTCTCAAAAAGAAGGTTCACAACTCAACACTGTTTTAAAATGGTCAAAGTGGGCTCCTGGCCAAAGTATATTCTCCTAGGTGGTTCTCTCGCCCTAGGTGTTACAAAGTTGCCACGAGCGAGCGTAATTTACCCAAAAAGTCACATTGACTAGTTTGGGAGTATCTCGGCTTTACTTTACCCCCTTCAAAAACAGTAGGCAACTAGTGCGTCTACGTGTACTATCACTGGGGTCACCACAACGGACAACCTGTAACTCTATCTCACAAAGGAATCACTAGTCAAGTAGGTAGTGCAGAGCACTTCCCGTTTCATCCACAAGGTTCCCTCTTGCATGGACTACTTTGGGGTTCCTGGAACCACCCCCATTGTTGTAGCTTAAGGTGTTATGCCAAAGGGGTTATGTTCCAGTTGAGCGGAGAGGGACGTACCCTTTTCTGAAACCTAATACAGTGTTTTGAATATGTTGTTCTTTTTATCTTGTTTAATTAGGTGTGGTTTGCTTGAACACCTTTTGGCAACCTATATAACAACTGTATTAGTAGTTTTTGATTTTGTTTTGATTCCTCCTTTCTTTGACAAGCGTTTTTAGGTCCTGTACTCAAGCGTTAGTAGTTCTCCAAGAAAATCACATTATTTAAAAGAGGATTAAAAGTTACTTTTGATTCTCAAGATCATCCAAGGATGCAAGAGAAGAGCATACACAACAAATAATCCAACTAAAAAGTAAATAAAATCTTTTCGATCAATGAACCATACAAAATTCTTGATAAATGTTCATTCCCTTTAAACCAAAAGTGAAAGATGAAGTTTCCAATTTACCAAATGTTATAAAATGAAGACTAAAGTTGATTTTGATTCTCAATATCACCCTAAGGTGCAAGAGAAGAGCATACACAAACTTTATCCCAACTATATAGAAATGGAAAACTTCAAATCAAAGGACCATTGAAAAATGCTTTGTAAAAGGTTCATTCCCTTAAGCAAAATGAATAATCAAGTTTCCAAGTTTAATCCCAATGTTAACAAGATAGATATCAAAGTTGTTTTTGATTCTTAATATCACCAAAAGGTGCAAGAGAAGAGCATACACACGCTTTGGTCTAAATCGAGTAAGCATGGAAATACAACATTCATCAAAACATTAGACATGTTAGAAAATGACTAGTTTTAAAATAATAGAAAAACCTACAACTTCTATAAGTGTAAATCCTGAATTTATGTTTTCATTTCATATTTAACTTCAATACCTTTCCAACACAAAAAAATGGAGTCATTTCGAGGTCGGGAGCAAAAGTTATGGCCTTCGGAAGATGGGTTACGCATATGCTCTTATGCTCATGGGTATGCACTTGACATGCCCTTAAAAATGTCAAAAAAACGTCCCTTAATATGTAAAATGGGCAAATTTTTCCAACCAAGATTCAATTTTGACAACAACCCATCACATTAATATATGAATAGAAGACTCAACGCTATCAAACATTAACATACATGCTCAAGAATTTAAGATTTTCAAGAAATTGACAAAACTAGCATGTAGAATGATGAAAAAGTAAGCTCTAAAAATGAAAACATGATGAAATCTTGAAATTTTCTCACCAACATTAAATTTTGACAGCAACCCACTACATTAATATGTAAATATAAGACTCAACACTATCAAACACTAACCTACATGCTCAAGAATTGAAAATTTTCAAGAAATTGACAAAACTAACATGTAAAATGTTGAAAAAGTAAGCTCTAAAAATGAAAACATGATGAAATCTTGAAATTTTCTCACCAAGATTAAATTTTGATAGCAACCCACCACATTAATATGTAAATAGAAGACTCAGCACTATCAAACACTAACCTATATGCTCAAGAATTGAAAAATTTCAAGAAATTGACAAAACTAGCATGTAAAATGATGAAGAAGTAAGCTCTAAAAATGAAAACATGATGAAATCTTGAAATTTTCTCACCAAGATTAAATTTTGACAGCAACCCACCACATTAATATGTAAATAGAAGACTCAACACTATCAAACACTAACCTACATGCTCAAGAATTTAAAATCTTCAAGAAATTGACAAAACTAGCATGTAGAATGTTGAAAAAGTAAGCTCTAAAAATGAAAACATGGAGAAATCTTGAAATTTTCCCTCAATTCCAATTTTGACAGCACTTCACCTCCTTCATACCTACAAGGAATACCCAACACATGCAAACTCAACAAAACATGTTAAAAAAATAAGTTAGATCAACATGTGTAAAAGAGGGTTAGTAACCAAAAATAAAACTTAACTACAAAAACTTGAAATTAAGTGCAAAGGACAATGGAGTAAGTCCCACCGGGCGTGCCAAATGTGTGCATGTATACTTTGCTTAATGCTAAATCAAATGAAGCAAGAACTACCACCTAAAATAGTTCTACAATTTAGCTAAAACAAAGCATAAACACCATCATGATAAGAATTAAACAAGGGTTAGATGCTAGCATTCATCAATACAAACTTTGAAACTAACAATGCTAAATATCTAAACTCCTCTATTCTCTAACAACAAATAAATGAATGGACCTAAGTAAGCTCCATGGCTATCAAAATAGTTGTCCTTAATGCTCCAAGAACCTAGGAATGGGGGCTAATCAAAGTTGGGCTACAAGACCCTTTTGACACCTCCCATATGACCCAAGCACTTTAAGAAAGAGGCTTAACTCTTCAAGATGATGAACTCTCAAAAGGGAAAGGTGCAAACTCTTAGTCTCTTTGCTATATGCTTTGTATTTGCTCTCTTAGAAAGTTTAGGTGTAAGTAAAAAGGTAGGTGGAGGGCTCTTTATATAGCCCAAAGGATAAAGGATTCAACACATTCTCATGAATGTGGGATAAAGATAAAACATGATTAGGAATGGATAAGGTTGCTTTATTAAAGGTAACCTTACTTTAGAAGGGTTTAATACATGTTTAACAAGTCATGGGAGTTGGGGGTATTTTAATTAATCAAAGGTGATTAATTAATAGGTAGATGTAAGCTTATAGAAGCTAATTAGAGGAATATTAGTACGATTTAGGCTATTATAAGGGGATTAAATCAATTAAATATTGATTTATTGGTTAAATGGAAGGGAAAGCTAATTAATTAATAATAATTAATTAGTCTAGGTAGAAGGGGTGATTTATTAACGGAAGGTCGTTAATTAGGGTATTTGTTGGATAAACAACTTAATTAATTAGCTTAGTGTAATTAATTAATGATGATATGAGGGAAAATGAGTGCTTTTGACGATATGTCATTGATTTACGAGAAAGGGGATAATTAGCACAATTTAAGTATTTAAATTGCTTGGGCGTAATTATAGGTGTCTATAACCACATCTTAATTTTGTTAGCATCGCTTACCAATACAAGATACAAAACAAAAAGGGGAAAAATGTAGGCACCAAAATTGGATCACACTCCACTTGGTCCTTTGTTAAATAACCATCTCAATCATACTCATCTAACCATGGCCCCTTCCACCCCACATCACCATTAATTTAATTTAATTAATATATATCTTCACAATATTTAATATCTAATTACCCTAATTTCTACCCCACCACCTCACCTAGACACTTCATTTAGCCACCTCACCTAGACACCTCATTTAGCCACCTCAACCTAGACATATTCTTGGCATGTGTCCATGACTAAGACCTAATCTTACTTGCCTTAATGAGCTAAGATTTGGTCCAACCCTAAAATCAATGCCTAAAATCTCCCTAACCACCTTCCCGCTCATAAAAAATGTAACGTTGTTCCAAATACACGGATCAAGGAACAAACTTGAGCTAAAAGAGGTGAGATCTTTGAATTTTAGTAAACCTAGGGAATCCCACCTTAACTGATGTTGGTCACCCTAAACCGACTGTTCAACCCAGAACTACCTTCGGTTACCATTTATTCACCTAAACAACCTTGTTTTTGGGTTGGCACATTCTGAGAGCAAGAAAGGAGATCAGAGCTGCATGCAATCGAAACAAGCATCCTTTTATGCATCCAGACATCTAGAACCATTACCAGGATATATCATAGATCCATTGCATTCACGGGAGCACTCTAGGAAATCACTGCTACAGTACCATACATGTATTCTCTGATTAACCACCTCCACTACTCATCCATCATATCCTTAACACAGTAAGAATGGCCTTAACCAAAGAGCGTTGATTTTAGTTAGTAATCTTTATTACTCCTATTATTAATCTATACTTTGCATGCTTACTTCTTCATCACCCACTTGCTTGTGAACTCAAATATCCCTTCACCCATATCACCAAATCACCTATTCTCACCTTACGTATACTTTTCAGGATACCTAAGACCTCTACATACCTTATCGTTCACTCTCCCAAACTTTATTTGACCTCAAATCACCCTTGCCATTTAATCTATTTGAGTTTCTTTTATCTCGACCATATCGACACCGATTATCCACACCCGCCATCGGTTCTAGCTAAGCCGACATCGGTCATACTCAATCGACATTGGTCTCTGTGTTTTACACCTTGACCAAGAACATACCCAATAATCACCCTACCAGTTGACCTAAATAACCTAGAATCAAACCCTAATCAGTCCTAGTACCTTGACAAACACCTCACCTCTCAGATCTAACTATAGCCTATCCTGTTGTGATTGGATTTTCTTATTATACTTGAATGAAATACCTAAATCATATCAACTATAGTAGGAATTTTTTTATTTCTCGCATTAACTTGTTTTAAATAGTGGATTGACAGCCATCTAGGAAGTATCACACTTCCCAAAACTAGCATATGCTAGGCAGTCCATTGTCATATATCATTTAACTATCTTTTATGGTCTTGTTTTCTATTACAAGTAGTTCCTCCTAGCCAAAAGGAAGCTCTCACATTCAGCTATGGATCAAGAAGTCATAACACATGCAACAACCATCAACTCGACTAGAATTTGATAGGTATTCCTCCTTAGCCTTTTACCCTTATCTGTTTCGTCACTTGAAAATGTAAAGAAAATGGTGAAATAGGTTTGTTTATTTTTGCGGTGGATACGAAATTGAATATTTTTGATCACATTCCATTGATTTTGGAAGAGGTGAGGACTAATATGTCAGATGATGATTGGGCTCATGTAGAGGCTATCGGTTTTGGTGCTATGAGACATTACAGATGGATCCATAGATGTTTGGGATTGATATTAACATTTCAAGAGAGGTGGAACTTTTCCACCAACACTTTTGGTTTCCCACAAGAGAGATCACCATTACTCTCGAGGTTCTTCACCACATTTTGAGATTTCTAATATGCGGGGCGGTGGTATATACTATTACTAAGGAAGAGAGGGACGGCGTGATGACCATATTGTACATAGAGGATGTCACAAACATTAGATATGAGTCATGGGATTTTGCTTATGGCCCTATCTATCTACTTGAGAGAGTGGGCCATGTTTGGATGACCATGATGATGATGGCCATCATGTGTTATGCCTTTCTAGATTCTAGGAGTGGTCATTTTCCATGGATGATGACAAGGGTTGTGGCTAAGATGATGGAGCAAAGTGTACTATTTTTGAGTGGGGACCTACCCTACTTGCTCAGATGTTCAAAGAGTTGTGGGCCTAGAGGGATCACACATGTTATGCCATTGATCTTGGCTTTCCCTTACATGCTTAGGCCTTGGAGCATATTTTTATTGCTCAACTAGTAAGGTTTCCATGAGACATTGTTGATCAACATCCTGGTTTTATGAGATGGAGGTCAGATATGGGTTTTGTGTGGAAGAGTAGATGGAAATGATTTTATAGATATTTATTATCTAGACTACAGGTGGGAGATGTTGTATAGAGGCCCTTCTTGGATTTACCTATCTAGCCTAAGTATCCTCAGGAGTTAATCAGTTTACAACAACCCATGTGGCTTAAGACACATAGTGGGTGAACATGAGCTGCTTCTTTTTTACCATGTTTAGAGATAGTTTGAACTAGTGCACGAGTTCTTGGTGATCCCATTCAGTATAGGTGAGAGGAGACATATATAAACACTCCAAAGGAAACAATGACGAGACCTACCATTATTGTTGAGTTTTAGGAGCTACAAGCCCTAATGAGGAGGGAGTGATTATACCGATTGATGATGCGGGGTTACACCATAGTATACTACATGGTAAGTTCTGTCTTTGAGGAGCTTTAATATATCCCATGTATTACAGAGGGCTACTCAATGGGTAAGATGAGTACATGCTCAAACAGGGGGAGAAACACAAGAAGGGGCGATAGAGCTAGATTTTAAGGATGAGGAGGAGGAGGGCGATGATGAATTAGATGTTGCTATTGTATTTATGATGGCCGAGAAGGCCATGGTGAAGGTAGAGAGAGACGTATCTTACGAGAGAGTGAGAAGACCCTCTTGGTGTTTTGGATACCCTCATTACGAGAGAGATAGGCTGATTGTTGAGAGGGATACAATGGTAGGGGATCAAGATAGTCTCCATGTACAACTTTTTCACGTATCTCGCAAATAGAGGAAAGTACAAAGGACATAGGGATTCATTGAGGAATGCCTTGGGGATCACAGGGCCTTCTATATCTAGTGTGAAGCTATCAATGATGGATTGTTCGGCAAGTAGAGGGAAGCACCTACAATACCGCCTCTACCCAAGATGATTTATGTGGCTCATTATGATGTTGTGTGGGAAGAGAAGGAATATTATGTTGATTTGATCATTAATAACTACCTAGATGCCACTTTGTATGTATATTATGTGGCTGCCAAAGGATGTCCACAACAAAAGTGAGGCCTAGTGCGTGCATGGAGCATGGGGTAACCACCTCGAGACATTAGAGAGAGTGGATGGTGGTGAGGAGAGATTCAGAGGTGAGATAATGGTTACGAGTGCTCCTAGAGGGGGCAGAGACACAAGTGTTGTTAGAGGCACACATACTCCGAGAGGAGAGGGTGGTGTTAGTACAGTACTAGGAGATGTATATTTTACTACCTAAGTTCAATACATATGATGACATAGGCTCATAGAAGCCCATTTTTGTATGATGATGATATATATTGATTTTTTCAGACATTGATTATGATATATACCGAACTTTTATATATATGACAATGATGATGGGTTTTATGGCTTGTATTATTTTTCAATTTACATGTGTTATGTGTTATATGTTTTCATTTTGAAATGTGTTAATGTTTAGATGGATTTTGATGGATATAAATAAGAAAAACATTTTTAGTTATATATGAATAGGTGTGGTTGAATGTTTAATTGATCCAAATGACTTATGACCCTAAAATATGGTATATCAAAAATGTAACTAAATAAAATGAGGTAAAAGTGAAATGATTTCCCCATTATGGACTTGATCTATATGTGACGGGTTGTGAAATTTTTTTCACTCGTAGCCTTATCATATGTTAAATAAGATTATCAATGGGTAGTTACACAAATCACGATAGAAATGTGGGTTTGAGTGAAGGTTCTTTGCTAAGATGATGGAAGGGATTTTGTGTATGTAGGCTGATGTGGAAAAAGGATCTCCTCTTCAACAAGTTCATAGGGAAGATGCCCCAACTTTACATATTATTTTGAAGCAAACTGATTACGACGAGAAGCTTGCTATAATGGGAAAGTTGATCGATGCGGGAAGATTTCCTAGATGCTTTTGATATTGATGTATTTTTGAAGGTTGATCAATGTGGGAATCCTTTTACATGAGTAACCATCCTTCGAGGGTATGGTCTACATTTTGACTTTTGAATTTTACAAAATGGTCGTCCTTCGAGGGATCGGTCCATAATTTTGACAGGTAGCTATCCTTCGAGGGATACATCTACTTTTTATATTTTTGATAATGATTTAGACTTGTGAATAGTTTTCCTTCAAGGGATTAGTCTATTATATTTTGATATTATGATAAAAGGAGTATCCAAATTATTTTGACATACTTTTTTTGAGTTGAGGGAAAACCCTAAAAAACTGTTTCAAGGAGGGGAATAAAACATGTACATGACCTACATGCACATGCCCCATGTGATGTTTTCGGTTAGTACAGAATGATAGGACATAATGATTTTAAGGGGTTCTCATAAATAAGGAACTTATCCATAGTAAAATATGTGATGAAAAAATTTGTGGTGCTCATCTTTAAGGTGTGTTTAGGATGTTAACAGATAACCACATTTTTTCAAATCATTACAATGATACGATAGTGATAGGATTTGGATGTAACTACTATCATGAAGATAGATTATTTAACAAAGTAGAAAGGTCACAAGTACAAGGCATTTAGAGGTTCCTTTTCAGGTTCCCTTTCAAGATAAGTGAGATGATATTCTCACGATCCGTACTTATGAGTAATAACATATGGATGAATCTAATTAGGGAAAAATTTCCATGTTTACTCCCTTATAATGTAGTGACATTTTGATTTTCTTTAAGCACAAGATAATCAATTTTAAATTCAAGTTCTTTGACATGTTTTTTATAGGCTCTATTAAGACGTTCTTGGTAGACTTTTTGTGCTCGATAATAATCTCACCCATTTTCGTGGAGATTTTCTTGTTTTATCTTCTTTTTGAGTTTGGTTTTCCTATAGGTTTTTCTTGGTGCTCTTAGATTTTCCTGTTTACATTTCTATTTTTTCTCCTTTGGGTCAAAGGTCTGGTTACGGAGTATGCTATTTTAATTTTATCTATGGAAGTAGACTAGTTTTTATCTGAAATAGGATTGTTTCCCTTTGGTAAAGGTTTTCCTCGATCATGTTTTGTTTCTCCGTTTCTCTCGCTATGTCGTCTGTTATACGTGGAATTTTTAATTAGTGTGGTGAAGCGTGTTCAATTTGCAAATTTGTAATTTTCCTATGAAATTCATAAAATACAACTTTGGTCTTGCGACCTGACGAATATTCCTCTAATATTCATGACCATAAAGCTAGCACAAATAAATTTTTCTTTCCACCCCGAAGGTGTACACATGGTTCAAAATGAATGGATGTAGGGATGTGATGCATAGTTTTATTTATGAAATTTAAAGAGAAAATATGTTAAGAATGCAAAAAGGTCCCTGAGGTCCATGAAGGACACGTGGTTTTGATTTTAAAGAGAGCGGAGAAGCGGGTCATCGGGGATTGCTGTTACTTTTTGGTCTTATGTAAAAGAGGAGGTAAAATTTGCAGAAATCCCCTAAGCAACTCCACTAACATCAAGGTATGACTACATGGCACACTTGTGTTGAAAGTAAAAAGGTAGATGGGTAGGTCAAAGTTGTCAAAAGTGTGAAATTTTTAAACATTGCAAAATTGCAAAAAGTGCTCCTAAGGCCGCGTTGACGAAGGTTTCTCACGTAGATGGTTAATTTTCAAACCGAGAAGGGTACAATGAACGGTGACGATGTGATGCATTTATTTCTTCCACCATCAATGCTTTTACTCAAAAATAAAGGACATTTAAAGTTTATGAATGCATTCTTCATTTATTTTTTGTTTCTTTGGTTCTTATTGTTTCTATCAAGGCATATTTTTGCGAGATATTGTGTTTTCTACTGTGGAAATCAATTAGAAAACCAAAGGATTGTAGAAATTGATGTTTTAAGTTTGAATTACTCGGGTGCTCACATAAAACTAGTAAGAACTTGAAATGCTTGTGTTTTCCTCTTGTCGGCAAGGTCAATTGAGATAAAGTTAGGGGTTTTTCGAAGATGAAGACTTTTCCCTCTTCGTTCTCACTTGTGTCGGGAATCACAAGCAATCTAGATAATATTACAGATACAGATTTAATGGGTGCTGATCTAAATGACTTCCTTCGAAGGTTAAATGATCCTCATAAAAGTGAATATTTGAAAGTGATTCAGGAAAGTTACATTGTTGACGCTGGTGCCATCCCACCTTCTTTTCATTTCTGAAGTTAGTATGGCACTGTGCCATGAATTATGATCTTGAAAAGAGGGAGGTGCTAGACGGAAGTGGGGATGTAGTATTGACGTTAACACCAGTTGCCATCAGAATTATGTTAAAATTTCCTATTATCACAACCCCAATCACCATAGGCATTAAATTGGCTCTGGCCGATTATCGAAAAGAAGAGGGATTATGCCAAACTTATAAGTTCAAAATGGCTCCTCACAAAGAAGACAACTGTTAGAATCCCTAAGAAATTGGTTAAGGCACAGTTTACTGAGGAGGCAGAGGATCTTATTGTACTATTGAGCTAAATGACAGGTCTAGAAAATATGAATGAATTTAAGGAATGGATGACTACATACATGTGTATTATCCTGGAAAGAAAAGGAAGTATTTCTTTAGGCTACATTCATTGCAGAATATCTTCATGAACATATGGTAGCCCCGAAAACAAAAATTGAGATGGGAGATATTACACACCTTGAATTCTATATGATGACATACCTCATTTATAATTTTTTTGGCCACAAGCATTTCCCTGTGGTTGTAACCATGTGCTAATTTCAAGTAAAGTGTCGAATGCACGAGATTTTCCCTCGATTGTAATTAGCTAAGCTGGAGTGGAAGTGTAAGGATAGTGAATGATACATGTTTCACACCAATTTTCTATCTTTTAGAACCGAGAATGGGGACAATACAAAATATCTCAATTTGTCAAGCATGTAATTATGGAATATGGTTGCTACTTTATTCAGTATAAGAAATTCACATATATAAGAGTCAGTGGTTTCAAAGGAAAGCCTTAAAATTTTCCCAGTATGTTGATGGAAAACTTATTTTATGTGAATTGGCAAGGTAATTGACTCTGTACATAATTTGATTGTTGGAAGGCATAAAAAAATATCAAGTTCCCCATTAGAATTGGAAGGTATTCATGTCCTTCCATCATAAAGGCTAGGCTTATTGGTGAGTAATTGGAGAAATTTAACATGGAAAAGTTTGAGGCAAGGCCAAATTATGATATTAGATGGGTGTTCACCAATATTACAAATACCTTTGATCATGAGCCCCATTTCAAAGATTACTGGATGAATTGTAGAGATGAGGAAGAAGTCGATTAAGAGACTTTTCCTTAATGACCTTGTCACAAATAATTGACTATAAAATTACAATTATCCCAGAGGGGATTGTAGATGATCCTCACATAGTAAGCATGTTTCCATATCTATCAGAAAGTAGAGGATTATCCTATTAACACTTGAATTAGTAGTGGATGAAGTTGTGTCTATTTTTGCTAAGGTCACCAAAACTAATGACTTTCCTTAAGAAGTAAAATTGTCTTTTGAAAAAAGATTGAAAATGGCACAAGATGTAATTACTGATGAGGAAATCATTATTGGTGGAAATTCACAACTTTCAATAGCTTTCAATAGGAAATGGGGAGTTGTTTCTGGAGGAACAACCTACCATGACATTGCTAGAGGTATCATTAGGGCATGAAAATAGTAGTTTGGCCACTCACCTAGTTTCAAGAGAAAAAGAACCCATAGACCAAAATTTTATACAAAATGGTGAAGGGAAGAAATTTATTCCACCATGGTTTCAGCTGGTGAAATAGTGAGAGAGTTTCCTTTGAATATTGATATAACTCAGGTTAAGGATGATCAATTTAAACTTCTAGACTAGGAAAAGAAGCGTATGAAGAATCAAGTAAGACTGAGTGAGATTGGTATAGGGACCCTTGAGATCGATGTCCAATAAAATACTGAATCATTGGTACAAAAACAAGAAATATCCAAATAGATAGTAATTGTTCCTAAGAAATTCTAGCAAGGATCACAGGAAATAAAAGCTGGAACAAGTTTGAAAAAGGGATGGATCAGCAAATTAATTTCAAATGAAGAAGAAACCCTTCCTATGCAAGCGGTTGAACTTACTGCTCTATCTTTTCCAAAGATAGTTAGAGCCCCAAAAAGGGCTAGGACCATCACAAAGACTCATACTGATTCATCTGGAGCAAGGACCTTAGAGATAGCAATTCCTTTCAAGGATAAGACAAGAAAAGACATAACTACTGACGATTACAACATTCAAATTATTCCCTTGGGAAATCCTTCAAGGGAACAACTAAATCAAGGAGTATTTGAAGTAGTAAGTGGTCTTCTACAAAAATTTGATGAGGATGGAATGATGAAAAAACAATTAAAGGAGCAAATTAAGGCCTTAAGTTCATGTTTGTAGAAATTGACAGGGAAAACTAGTCATGAACAAGAAAGTGCCTATGTGAATACCCTTGAGGGTATAAATAAAGTAAATAGTGTTGTTAAGAAGGTCCAAGTGGTGGACACTTGGATTGAACAATTGAATGAGAAGGAAAATAAGCTATCACAGAGGTAAAGTCAAAATATGAGGACCTCAAAAGTCGACTTATAGAAATTGATGGAATAATTGAAGAGTGCGATAATGAGATATTTTACTTGGAAGGAACTCTCCCCAAACTTGATTACATAACCCAACTTAATGATGAGCTGGTTGAGAGAGAGAAAATATGATACCAAGAAAATACAAAGGAAGCCAGTATGATCTTGAAGAATTGTCAAAAATCAGATTAGATACCTTGAATGAAATCAAGAAAAAACTTGAAGTTAAGAGGAACTGGGTCGATGATTCACTTGATGCTATTGATCGAGGTTAGAGGACATGGTGTAAAATAAATTCAAAAAGAGCTATGGGGACTTAAAAATTGATTTCTTACTTGACTCCTTTGAAAAGAATATCTAGGCAAGTGACTTCTCCTATGAAGTTATTGAAACTATGAGGAAGATTGAGAATAGAATTGAGGAATTGAAATCCAGGCCATTGGAATATAAGAAAAAAATGGCTCAGTGTATGGATTCAATAGCGAGGCAAAAATTTATTTTCCAGCACCACCTTGGACCTAATGAAGATGAAACAAATGAATTATTCTAGAGATATGATGCTTATATGGCAAGGTTACTAGAGGAACAAGATGTAGAAGAAAAGGATGAAGAGGAAGAAGATGCAGGCATAGAAGATGATAACCATGCTTAGGAATATTCTTCCTTAATTTTTATTCTTTTCCACATTCCATTGAACTGATATTGTGAGATGGTGTTTCTGATGCATTAAAATGTAATTATCTTTTTGAAATTTTATTGTTCCTTTGTTTCAATTGAAAGATAAAAGGATACAATAGTTCATAATGGATTAGATTAAAATTTCACACATACTTGGAATAGACATGTGAACTATTAATATTCTTGTATTGCTTGCAATTTGAATGAAAAACAAGATAGGGTTCTATAGGGGCCCTTGCCCTTGATAATGAAAGATGTATACATGCCAAAATGGAGAGAATCAAGGGATAAAAACACTCAGATATTTTTCAGTTTACTCTCATAGTCTCCTCTCAACAAAGGAAGTTTGTTCAAAAGTTTTTTTTTCTCAGCAAAAATTAGTCTGATCCCTATTTTGTTTATATAAAGATGATTGACCCATCTAGGTCCCTAGACATACCCATATCCATCAGTGACTCCAAAGTCATCCTAGGGTGGTTCATAATTTGTTCAAGCTTGATTTTATTTTGATGGGATGACACCCAATCCAAAAGATCCAGACCACCTGAGAAGAAATCCATTTTTCCTTTCCCCTTGTGAAGGGTCGACTTGCTAGGATTACTTTGAGAGGGAATGTTTGGAGTGATAAGAGGGGCAGGCACCACATGTTGTTGGTTGGATGAATTGCAAGGCCTTGAGCTAGTTCTGGATTCCCATTTTCTTAAAAAGGGTGGGTTGTCCCTCGGAGAAGGAATTGGTTGGGGTCCCAGAAATTCTCACTCAGAGGAAGAGGAAAAATTCATCAGACGTGCAAATAACTGAGTTGTAAACCTTCCTCTATTATCCCAAGCTAAGGAGAGTGCTTCCCTTGAGGGATGAGCGGACATTGATTGGTCCTCTTCTCCATCTTATATGATAATTAGGGGCTAAGGTTGTGTTTCTCCTTCCTATTGCTCGAAGATGGTGTTGACACTGGACTTGGTGGCAGAGACACAAATTCTGCTTGTTTATTTTCCAAGGAGTGAATCCTCTTCTCCAACTCATCCACCTTGTTGGAAATGGCAGGCACTATATCGATGGAGGATTTATCATACAATACATATGATTCCTTAGGAATCTCTTTTGATACAAATTCCTCATTGCATAAAAAAGGGCACTAAAAACTAGTCTACCTAGAGACCTGAGGCCTCCTTTCAACCTAGTATTTCTTTAAGTCCTTAGGCATTTTCATATGTTCCCATCTAAAAAGATGGAAATACATAACTGGAAGGATGTAAATACAAGATTGATCTTGATTAACCAAGAAATAAGTGCTAACTAGAATTTCGATATGTTAGGGGTCCTCTAGTATCACCCACACATTCTACATTAAACATATCCCTGACAAAAGCTTCATCAGGACCACTCAAATTGAAAATCTGATTTAGGTCTTTTGAAGAAATATCTTTCAGGCTGTGAGCCACAAGAACTTTCTCCATTTTCTTGATTGAATTCCTTATGCTTAGAACAAGAAAGAAAACATGTGCAGACAATAAGGAAATACCAGGATTTATAGATGAAAGGATGCATTTGGTCCTGTATTAATAAAATATTTCCCATGGTATAAACCAGATTTTACTCAGTTCGCATAGAGGTGATTAAATATTTGAAAGGAATTAAGAATAAACAAATCTAGTAGTTCAGTAAGATTTGAAAAACATCATGTGTGGCATTTAAACTAGTAAGACGTGAAGTGGAGTGCACTGATCCCAAGAAGGATTTTGAAAGATGAGTGTAGGTGTGTGTCATGTCAAAAGCATCTGGAGATGCTCAGTGATCATTTGAAATGATTGTTTAATCAAAATCAAGAGGGAACGTTTCAAGTATCCTGCCAAAAGTAACGACTAGACATCTTAGTCATACACAAGTGGAATACATCGAAAATACTCATGTTTCATACACATGGCAGTATAAAATAAAGCTCATAATTATCATCTTCTAGAATAAATTTGTAACATAAATTATTCTCGAGAATATTCTTGTTTTGGGGGAAATTTTTTGAAATGAAGAGTGATATAAAAGCATGAAAAAATCATGCCAAAGGGGGGTTAATTTTTCTAAAATTTAGTCAGAGAGAAAAAAGGAGAGAAAAGCCGAGAGAAGCCATTTTTTGAGAATTTTTTTGAGAAACCAGTTATTTCTTGTGTGCCTTTTAAAATTGATCATGTCAAGATGGTTGTAGATGTATAGCCATTGACAAAACTTTGAGATTGTAAACAAACTTTCCCTTGTTGATCAAATTTGAAAAACCTTGAATAATTCATGTTAATCATGAACTATGTTATGTCTATTGTCATCTTGAGATATTTTCAAATAGTTATCTATGTTCCTGTTGCAATCTTACATTAGGAATCCTTTGAAATCACACAAAATCTTGTCCTCATGAAAGTATTGTGGCATTTACAATTACATTATGAAGAGAGCTTTCATTTCATGATGCAATAAGTGATTTAAATTCACTTTACTTTCATTTTAGTGATACAGATTGTTTGTCAGTTTATGAGTGTATCATAAGCGTGATTTAATAGGGGTTTCTAAAGTTTAATTAAGTCTTTAACATGAGTTCTTGTGTTAAATCCTTGAAGAATGTGTGAATCCGTGTGTCTTTGAGCCTTCATAGATGCACAATTTTCTAGTTGAAGGTTCATCTTGACTATTTGAAGCTATTCATATTTTTTCCTTGTGGATCTATTAACATTTGTTTAAAGTTCTCAGGGATTTGGTATAATCAACTTTATCCTACTTAACTTCCCAACCATAAAACGCATATCCAAAGATGAATCATACATGAACTACCCCTGCTTGCATTGTGTGTCCACAAATGATAAAGAAGATCATTGAATTCATCCATCCTTTACTAAAATATGCAAGTGCAATCAATTTTTATCATTGCCTTTAGTGACCTAGGCCTTATCTAGAGAACATCTTCATTTTCTAAAGTGACAACTCATGAGAGTTAGGTTATGTTGTATTGGCCATGTTTTCTTGAGGTATCCTTCAAAAAATTGCAAAGGAATAGTCAAATACTGCTAATTCGTTGATAATTCCCATTAATATAGGTCACAAAATGGGTCCTCTCACCTTGGTTGAAGGCACAACCTAAAGTAGTAAGGGTAGGTAAAACTCTTAGCACGGTGATACCTAGTCATTTCCAAACCAGAGTGATAAAGAGTCATCTAAAATTTGTCCCCGACTACAAAATGAATCCTATTATGATTTGTTCATATCTAAGCATCCTAATCAAATTGTGATTTTTCTTGGTTTTAAAGGAAGGATCAATTTGGGTACCAACAGACTTGATGGTGTTCAATGGTTGTTACACACTTTTCATCTAACAATTCAAGTTGTGTTAAGAATTCTTGGTGATACTCTTCATCAAGGATAAAATATTTGAGAGACACATGAAGTGATGAAATTTGGACTTCGAGAGGTAGGATAGATTTTGATCCATAGACAAGTGAATAGGGTGTAGCACCTGTAGGTGTGTGGATGTTAGTTCGATAAGCCTAAAGAGAAAACATGATTTGGAGATGCTAATTCTGTCTGTGTCATCTATTGTTTTCATAAGGATTTTATTAAGTGTTTTGTTAGAGGCCTTAGCTTATCCATTTGATTGAGGATAATATGGTGATGAGAA
Source organism: Taxus wallichiana var. yunnanensis (assembly GCA_018340775.1). Taxonomy (NCBI): domain Eukaryota; kingdom Viridiplantae; phylum Streptophyta; class Pinopsida; order Cupressales; family Taxaceae; genus Taxus; species Taxus wallichiana. Next base: position 185,208,460 of record CM031234.1, on the reverse strand, counting down.
ATTGAGCTTGATGTTGAATGTATCATAGAGATTTTTAACTTCTTTATTTTTGAAGGATTTTCCATTATCTGTGATGAGTTTATGTGGGATACCGAAACAACATATGATATTTTGATATATGAAGTTGATGATAGGTCCTAATTTTGTCGAGGTTAAAGGGATGGCTTCAACCCACTTAGTAAATTATTCATTTGCTATGATAATGGAATGATGTTATTGGGATGACTTAGGATTGATGCACCAATGAGGTCTAACCCCCATTGAGAAAAAGGCCATAAGTCTTAAGCGGGTTGTAGTGCTTGACTAGGGACGTGGATGAGATCTGAGTGGAGTTGGCATTTAACACATTTCTTTACATATGCACAACAATAGTTAGGGATGGCAGGCCCGTAATATGCTAGCTATATGATGCGTTTAGCAATGGCATTGCCACTGAAGTGACCACCACAGATGCCATCATGGACCTCTTCGATTGCTTTAATTGATTCATGTGATTTAAGGCATTGTAATAGTATATTGTAAAATCTATGTTTATAAAGGATACCTCCCATGATGATGAAGCACGTGACGTGTTGAAGAAATAATTGTTTAACAAAGTGTGTGATAAGTCTGATGGAAGTTTACATTCAGCAAAATAGTCATATATCCTGTCTGTACCATAGATCGATGGGTTATTGTCAAAGATAATAATAGATTGTAGCTCATTTTGATGTGAAGGATTATCTAAGCATTGAATGATTATGAACATTTTAGTTTTATCCTTAGATTTTTCCATTTCAAAATGGATGAGGGATCCAAGAGATGCTAGAGTGTCTGCAAACCTATTAGAAGTTCATGAAATATCTTGAATGGTATAATGATCAAATGCACCATGAAGGAAGTTGAAAACAATATTATATTTCTAAAGTATTTCATTTTTACATTGATATTCTCCTTTAACTTGACTGATAACAAGTTTTGAATCTCCATATATTTCTAGAATGTGGACACCTAAGAGAATGGCGTATTTAGACCCATGATTAAGGATTCATATTCTTCCATGTTGTTAGTACATTCAAAGTTATGTTTGAATTCCAATGGAAGTAGAATATTCTAGGAGATATGATAATAACTCCAACTCCTCCTCCTCCTTTAAATTTAGAGACATTAAAGAAGAGATTCATTATAATGGGGATGAAATCAAGTTCATCGATGGTGTTGATGGATTCATCAGAAATCACTTGTGAGGGAGTTGATTATTTGGAAGGGGTGCTTCAGCAAGTTGATCTATAATTTCTGACCTTTAATAGATTTTTATGATATAATTTTGAGGTCAAATTCAGTCATGAGCATAAGCCATCAAGTTATGCAATCATTATGATAAGGTTTAGAGTACATGGTTTTAAGTGGATTAAAACTGGTGATGACATATGTCTTGTGATTGAGGAGATAATGTCAAATTTTGGAGGTGGCAAAATATAATGCACAACATAATTTTTCAGCTTCAGTGTAGCATGTTTCATACTCATGGAGTATACGACTAATGTAATATATGGCACTGTTCATGAACTTGATTATCGCGGTGGGTGAGCATAGCTCCTAGAGCATGTTCTGAAGTGGATATGTATAGATAAAATGGCTCTCCTTCACAAGGTGGAGTAAGCACACAGGATGTGATAATAGATATTATTTGATTTTGTCGAAGGCATTCTTGGCAATTAGAATCCCAATGAAACTCTACATCCTTGTGGAGAAGATGGTGAAATGGTTGACAACGGTCAGAAATTTATGATATGAAACGTCGAATTGACTGCAATTTACATTGGAGGCTACACAATTGTTTAACATTATATGGTTGAGGTATTTAAATTATTTCTCTAACCTTTGTTGGGCCAAATTTGATTCCTCAAATAGATATGATGAATCCTAAAAAATTTCTGGTGAGAACACCAAAAAAACACTTTACAAGATTAAGATGAAGACAAAACTAGATGAGACAAGTGAAGATTGATTCAAGAATGTCAAGATGGTATTTTCGTGATTTGGATTTTCCTAGAAGGTCATCGACGTAGTATTTGAAAGTCTTGTGGATGAGGTCATGAAAAATGTATGTCATGGCACGTTGATAAGTAGCCCCTGCATTTTTAAGACCAAATGGAATAACACGATAATATAAGGTTCCCAAGGGGTGATGAAATAATTTTTGTGTTGATCATTGGGGAAATGAGGATTTGGTTATAACCTAACAATTCATTCCCATCTTGTGTCCGGATGTTAATTCTATGAGCTGATCTATGTTTGGAAGAGGGAAATCATCTTTAGGACAGGAAAGATTGAGATCCCTTAAGTTTTTGTAGATGTTTCTTTCTTGAAGCTTTGGTTACGGGGATGATGTTAAAGATTTTATGGATAGTCAATGGGTATAATAAAGTTAGCAGATAAAAGGCATTGCAACTCTTCCTTAACAAGGAGAGCTATATGAGGATGCATTTTACAAGTTTTTGTTTAACCATCTTAACATCGAGATACATGACTATGTTGTGTATGAAAATGTTAGGATCAGTTCCATGCATATAACCGGATGTCCGGGTGAAGTATTGGTGATATTTTGTTAAGAATGAAGTGAAATCATCTAGTTCTTGTGGATTTAAGGATTGATCGACCTTAACTATATGAGGATCTTGTGGGGTGCCTAAGTTAACATCGAGAGTGGATTTGTTAAGAAGAGTTGGTGTGTCAAATGGTAGGGATTTCTAAAGAAAGTGAGATTTAGCTCCCATATGGGAAAGGATATCCTAGTCATCCTGACACTAGAGGATATCTACAGTAGGTGAATCCTCATCAACCATTTCTAGCCAAATAAGGGGTAAAGATTTAGTGGAGTGATTGGATTGATAAGTGGCCCTAAAGATACAACATTGATTAAAAACAAAATTTATGTAGGATGGATACAATGTCATCTATATCCATAGGATCTTCAAGGCTTATAGGTGATCATGGTTCTAGTTAGAAAATATACATGGATGTACAAAATTTGGATGTAGTGGCTTCACATATTCCAAAGCTATACTTTTAAAAATCTAAACCTATTTTCTCATAGGATGTAAGAGAACCCTGGATAGCTAAGTCATTAAATCCCTATTCATAAATACCAAGACCAAAACCCCTCCATGCAAAGTGATGAAGATACATACGAGTAAAGTTTGGATTATCAAGGATTTGAAGTTTAATGTGAATGGCATGGCATGGCGTGGATTGATAACATGGGATGGAGGATTATCGATTCCTCCATAAATGAGGTTTGTTTTGAGATAAGGACTATAAGAGATAATATCTCCTATGTTTGGTTCATACATGGGTTGTTTGTTAGGGCAGCCATATGTTTTAGGTGAAGGGATGGAGTTGAGTATAAGGAGACAATATTCCCTAAGTGTAAGATGTTTTATAGCCTCACTGAGAGAGGAATCATCTGGTAGCTTGCAAGAAGGGATAGATTTATAGTAGCTGCTTCATCGATGACTGTATGGATTTAGGTACAAGGACATCATTTGGATGGTACATCATGTAACAATCAATGAATGGATTTGGATTAGTGGGGATAGTGAAATTCTAACCCTCATGTTCATATTTGAGACAACAATGGAGGGTGGAAGGAATGTAATGCATGGTGTGTATCCAAGGGCATCCTAACAACATATTATATTGAAACTCTCCTTCTATAATGTAGAAGAGATTTGGTAGGGTTTTAATGTTGAACTTGAGTGGTAGAATAACAGTTTCTAATATGGGTGTAATAGTGTCATTGAAGGATCATAATAGACTGGTGTTTGAGTGATAACAGTGTTGGGTAACTTAAGTTGATCAAACGGAGGAGGATATGATGTTAATGGAAGCACCACTATCAATCATGACCCTCTTGATGGAGATGTCATTGATCTGAGCAGTAATGAAGAGTGGTAGATTGTGGTCCTATGGTCCGAGAGAGGGAATTTTAAAGTGGATGCTTTAAGAGCACCCAAAATTTTTGTGAAGGAGCAGATCATCATTTGGTACGGTTATGGATTAGAGGGCTTCTATCATAGCCTATTTATGAAAAGGTGATGTTTGAACTAGTTCATAAAGTGACATCCTGATGGGGATTGGTGTAATTGCTTGATAACACCTTTTGGATCATAGTGAAAGGGGGTGTTGTTGCTTGTATTGAGATTTTGGCTTTGGATGATGGTGTTTGATTAGAATCTTCGGGAGCTAAGGAAATAGATATCTTAGGTTTATCAGATGAAGCTGATAATTTGGGAGGTGGAGGTATAATGATGAAATTTTTACTTTTCTTAGGCTCAAATGACTCTTTTTCATAATTTTGTGAATGGGTAGTGTTTTTACATCATCAACTTAATGAGAATCCACTTTGGGGATGGATTCTTCAGGTTTTAGTGATGATGATGTTGATTCTAGTGTTGTGTTTGATTGAAAAGGAAGGAAAAGAAGACTACCAATTTCTTGAAATTTTAAGTGAAAGGCCCTACAATCTTCTATGGAATGGCCTCGTGTTCTATGGTAATCACAAAAAACATTGAATTCATACCAGGAAAGCTTCCATCCTCGATGATCAAACAAATTAGGAGGTGGTAATGTAATAAGTGACCGCTGAAGGAGGTCATCTAAGATGGTGGCATAACATCCCTTAGGTGTAGACATGGATGGTAATGAAGCTTTTCCTATATTTTCCTCGGGAGGAGGTAAAAATTTAGTTACATGTTGTTTATTTGTTGGTTGTGGAGGATTTCTAGGTGCCACAATGGATGGAGGACAAAGACCCTGTATGGGTGGCCATTGGTGAGGATAGTTAGACTGTGTGATGGGTAAAGGGTGAGGACCCAATATAGATGTCTATTATGGAATGGTTGGTGTAGGATAGTTGGACTATGTGATAGGTGCAGGATATGGACTTAATGTAGGGGCTTGGTAGGTGGATTTTGACCTTGAAAGTATAAGGGAATGAGGTCCATGCAAAGGGATTTGATTTGGAAAAACATATTAAGGTATTTTGAACACCGAACATTACATTGTTTATGAGGCCATTTTCTAGTTTTGGATAGATTGGGTATGGTTGACGAAGATGCAACAAAGTTAGATTTCCCTGAGGTAAAGGGTGTTTTGGGTTGTTTATCAGATGTGGCTTTAGGTGTAATTTTGGGAGGTGTAGAGGATACAGGTATGGATTTGATAATGGTGTGTGACACGAGATGAGTTAATAGTTTTAGTAATATTCTCATTAGGAAAATATTCAGTAGGCTTGTTGGATACTGGTGTTCATTAAAGAGGTTTCAATTCGGAAAGTAACAAGGTGGGTTCAGGGATAGGTTCTATCTTTGTTATTGTATTGATGGTGTGAACAAATTTTTTTGTGGTTGATATAAAGATGAGGGGTGATTCGGAAAAGGTTGCTTAAATATGTCAAGATTTTGATTTGGGGTGCATTTGGATTGTCTAAGTGGAGTTCACCCTTGTCGATCAAGTCTTGGAGTACGTTACGAACATGTGACACATTTTGATGTCATGTCCATTAACCCTATGGTATTTACAATAGTCATTATCTTGGTACCAAATGGGTTTAGATATTGATGTGTCGATGGGTTGAATAGGTGGGAGAGACATCATATTGGAGGTAAGTAATTTGTCAAAAACTGCACTATAAGTCTCTCCTATAGGTGTATAGCTACGTTGTTGATGGGAACATTCGGTGGTGGGATTTTCCTTGGGAGAATATTTAACTACAATAGTGTTGGTAGATGTTTTAGACTTATCAAGGATGGATGTTGACTTAGATGGAAACTCAAATTTTGGTTTCTTAGGATGAAGCTTGACCTAACCATCTTCTAGAGCTCATAATTCCAATTTATGGGCCATGGTAAAATCCTCATAAATTTTTTGAAATGATTGGATTTGTAATGTGGATGAAATATGTTTGGTACATGAGCAACATAAAACTTTGATTAATTTTGTTTGTGGTAATGAAAAGGATAGTTGATTAATTACACCTCTCCAACAAGCAACGAAATCAACAATAAATTCATCTTTGAATTTTTGATGGCATATAGGTCATTGATAGTGACTTTATGGGATATGTTTATGGAAAAGTGTTCTAAGAAAATTTGAACAATTTATGCAAAGGAGAATAAGGAATGTTGTGGAATGTTATTGTATTAATCCAAGGTAGGACTGGAAAGGGACATGGGAAAGGTCCTCAACATAAGGTCTTGGTCATGATCTATTAGATAGCAGGTGTGATGAAAGGAACAAATATGTTGTTGGGGATCTTCCTTGCTATAAAATTTGATGAACTTTGGAAGTTCCCAGTGAGGCGAGATATGCTTTATACTGAAATTGAAGGGTGAATGGGATCATTGAAAATTTGGTTATAGGAGAGCATATTCTTGGATAAGGATGAAGTATCTTTGAGACTGGATATGCGGTTCAAAAGGTCTTGAAGAGGATCAGATTGAGTTTGTTGATTTGAGGATGAGCCAGGTTGGAATAAAGACTGGCAATGTTATGAGTATGCCTGATACTATTGAGGAATGCTTTTTTGGTATGGAATGTTTTATTAGGGGAAATTTTGTTGAGTAACACTCTATTAGTAAGGAAAATTCTGTTGCGAGATGTTATATTGTGGAATGTTTTGTTGAGGCATGTATTGTCGATGTATATGGTATTGTGAGATGTTTTTTTTGTATACTTTTTCGATAAGGGATGTTTTGTTGCGGGATATTTTGATGAGATGGAATACTTTGTTGAGAAGCTAAAGGTTGTATGTACTGGTATTATAATGGTACTGACGTATAAGTAAGTGGTTGTGAATATGTAAGTAATTTTTGGAAGGATATAAATGAAGCGGCGAGAGGATGGTGCTTGTTGTGAAATGTTTTTAAGAGGTGTAGATTGTGACATCGATATTAGCATGGTTATGATGGTTGTGGTATGTATTGTGAAATAGGGTGAGTACTAGTAATGACACTGGTATTAATTAGTGGTGTAGTTGTAGGGATAGACATGGTGATGTTTTGAATAGGACTAGTGACTAGTTGTGAAGATATGAAAATAGAAAAAGCTACAAAACTCAATGGTAGTTTTTACACTGTGAAGAGCCTAGAGGGGTAGGTAAGGAAGTTGTGGTATTGCTTAGGGGAGGTGTAGAACCTATAGAAGGGCTTGGTGAAGACGTAAATTGTTGAGCATATGTGTTTTGTGATGAAATCATATGAAGGTCATAAATAGGGATTGAAGAGACATCAGATGTCTTGGGTTGAATGGTAGAAGACTAATCATTTGATGCTTCAAATTGGTTAATAGGAATAGGGAAGTTGACATTTGAGATTTTAGGTTGATTGACATTTGATGTTTCAGATTGATTTTTGAAGTGTATGGGTACAATTGTTGGATGATTGGTTCTTGATTTTGATCGATGAGATGTGCAATGATGAGATGAAGGATTGTAAGTGTATGGAATTTGTTGGGGTGTAAATGGTTGTAGTTGAACATTCAAAGATACTAGATAATCCTTGAGGGAAATAGAATTTTAAACTAACATTTATTCAAAATCACGGCCTCCCTATTATAGAAAGGAGGTTCAGATGCCTTTGGTTGAGAACTAGGAGAAAAGGGGTGTTTTGTTTCTTCTAGTCCAGATGTATGAAGGATTTTACCATGATATTGATGTGTGGAATTAAAGAGTGTTTTCCTTATTTCTTCATTATTTTTGACCCCTAATTCATTCCAAGTCTATCATGTGTTTGTTTGATAGAATGGGATTCATTTTTTCCTTAGTGTAGAAAGTTTCGCAGGAAATGATGTAGTATAAAGTGGAACATGTTGCTAAAATGATATAGGTAGGGGGTGGACATGTTTTCACAAAATTTATTATGAGCTTGTTTCCTAGTAATTACCATGCTAAACAAACACACATACACCTAAAAAAATGAGAAATGACTAATTGGGTTGATTTACAAATAGCAAGGAAAAAAAAGTAGAAATATTGTTTTATATTTATCTTTATTAATTATGAAAGGGTGAAATGTGTAAGATGGTTAATGAAGGTCCTAGGAAATGGTAATAGATGGTTAGTTTTATGAGTGTTTAAGGAGGGAGTCCCCGGTATACCCAAAAGTACATGAGGCCCAACTCGTATAATTGTTAGTACAAACATGGTATTGGGGCCTACCCCATCACTTCATAGTCCCTCTATGATAAGGGATTCAGGTGTTGAGCCAATATATACCAATAAATAGGAGATTGCACTCTTCAGAATACCGAGTTGGTTTCCCTATTGGGTGATGAAATCCCAATCAGTTATCACATGGGTGGGAGTTTTTTTAATGTGTTTTTGATGTTGAGGTGATTTGGTTGTGTGTGGGGAAGAAATAAGTGGATGTAACAAATTCCTTTCCTAATTAGACTATGTGAAACAAGAAGGATGCAAATTATTTATTTTAAAATATTGAAACAAAATGTTTTTCTTTGATGAGGACAATCAAACAAATATGCAAAACTGAAAGCAAAAGGAAGGTTCTAGGACTTACTGTGAGATCCCTCATTTTTTTAGATTTTAGAAAATTTTCAAAGTAAGAAATCTTGATAATCCAACAAACAAGATTTCCAAACAATACCTGCAAAACAGTTAATAAAAACATAGAACAAAAAGCAATAAGTGAAAATAAAAGTGTGAAGCTATATATAAGAAGAACACACAAAAAAATGTAGGTAATTAGCCTAATTGTAGGTGATCATAACAAAAATAATCAGAGAAATAGATGTTATTGAAAAGATTTTGCGAGAATCGAATCGAAAATAGGGCACCATGAAGTAGTTGCACTCAATAGAATCATGAAAGCTCCAGCGATAACAAGGAAAAAATGATCAGTAATGGAAGAAATTTCTCAACAGAAATAAAGCTTGTATAGAGGAAAGACATCGAAGTGTCTTGGCATGCTCATAAATGAATAGAAAAGGGGTACATATAGGGTGTTGAGTAACCCTAGTGCATGACACACATGAAACCCTAAACCTAACCCTAAACCTAACCCATGTGAGATGACCCTCCAACATGAGAGGAGGACACATAGGATAACTCACACCAACACCCCCCTTCATCAAATATGGGGTAGCAACTATGATGAGTCAGACGAGAAGAGGAAGACACTCCTAAACAACTAAGAAAGATGTGCCAATGGGGCCCGACAACTAAAGGCCTAATAAGGTGCCCATATACAAACACAATCTTCCTAGAAGAAGAAGAAGAAAAGAAGGACTACATAGCCTAAAGAAGATGGGCAGCTACAAAAGACCTCACCCCAAGAAGAGACCGTAAGTGAAGAAACTTCATCTCATTGAAGGGCTTGGTGAATAAGTTTACAATCTGACCAAACTGTCTAAATGTACTGAATGTCGATGATACCATCATGAATAAGCTCCCGTATGAAGTAAATATGGATCTCAATGTTCTTCATTTGCTAATGCTGAACCAGATTTCTGCAAATAGAGATTGTGCTTGTGTTATCACAGTAGATAATGGTAGGCCACTAAAAGTGGATGCCAAACTCTGTCAGAATACCCTGTAGCCAAATAGATTCTATGGCAGCGTTAATTGCTCCTCTGTATTTTGCCTCTGTAGATGATATCACAATTACATTTTGCTTCTTGCTAGACCAACTAATAGGACCTGAACCAAGAGAGAAACTATATCCAGAAGTAGATTTCCAATGATCTAAGTCACCGGCCCAATCAGAATCTGTGAATCCAATCAAGTCAATATCAACCCCTCCATGATAGTGAATGCCATCAACATAAGTGCCATGAACATAATGAAGGATCCATTTAGCTACTTTCCAATGCAGCTCATGTGGCTCTTGCATGAATTTGGACATGATCCCAATAGCATATGATAAATCTGGTCGAGTGTGAGTCAAGTAAATCAAGCTTCCCACCAACTGTCGATAAAGAGTACCATCAACCAAGGGAGTAGAGCAATCTGAAACCAACTTCACCCCAGAAAGAAAAGGAGTAGGAGAAGACTTGCAATCATACATCTGAAACCAAGCTAGCAAATCAAGATTCCCGAGTCATATTGTGAAATATGGATCCCAAGGAAGTAATGAAGTAGACCTAAGTTAGTCATGGAGAACTTATTTGCTAAGGTGATCTTCACAGAATCAATAATAGAGGAAGAGTTGCCTATGATCAACAAGTCATCAACATATAGAACAAGAATGAGTATGGAGTCATCTTGCCATAGAATATAAACATTTGGATCAGAGTGACACCTAGTAAACCCTGATGTAAGTAAGAAGGAGTCCATCTTGACATACCAAGCCCTAATGGATTGTTTAAGGCCATAAAGAGACTTCTTTAACTTACAAACGAGGGAGGAATCCTGGACATAATCTAGAGGTTGTTCCATATAGATCTCTTCCTCTAGGTGACCATGAAAGAAGGCACTCTTAACGTCCATTTGATGGAATTTCCATCTATTTGCTGTGGCAATAGCTAGGGTCAGTCGAATAGAATTCATCTTTACAACCGAAGCAAAGGTTTCTGTATAATCAACTTTGATCTATCTAGGAGAAACCCTTAGCTACTAATCACGCTTTAAAATTTTTGACGTCTCCATCTAATCCATACTTTTTCGGAACACCCACTTACACCGAATGATTTTTATTCCTTTTGGAAGAGTGGTGAGATCCCAAGTATCGTTCTTCATGAGAGAGGAATACTCCTCATCCATGGTAGAATCCCACTCAGGAATACCAGAAGCCTCCCAAAAATACTATGGATCAGAAGTAGAGGTGAAGAAAGAGTGGGGTCCAATGAAATCTGAGCAAGTACGTCTCATATCCAAAGTATCTCCAAATAAATCTCTAGTACTTTGCAAAGTTTTCCTGGCCCAAAGGGGACCAGGAGGATCAGGCTTAAAGTCGAATATTCTTCACTTGAGTGAGAAGGGACATAGTCCTCATCATCACTACTATCAAAATCAAAAAACTCTAAGGTCTGATGGTTGGGAGGATCTGGAAGAGGAGCATGCTCAACAATGTCATCATCTGATGAGTTAGAATTCGAAACATTGAGCTGAAGAACCTCAATAGGTGGAGAAGTAGAAGTCGATGAAGACTCATCAAACTTAACACTTCTCTCAATATACAGCTCATGAGAAGTAGGATTCATCAATTGATATCCCTTCATGCCATCAGGATACCCTACAAAGATACAAGGTTTGGATTGTGGTTCCAAAGCCTTGTGTTTCTTCTTAGGAATCCGAGCTATAGCCTTGGATCCGAAGACTCGAAAGTGCTCAACATCAGGCTTGCATCTAAACCAGGATTCAAAGGGTGTCATCCCTCTTATTTCCTTGTGTGGAACATGGTTCTGAATGTAATTTGCACAATTCACTACTTCGGCCCAATATTGTGGAGGAAGAGACTTTGAGTGAATCATACAAGTGGCCATCTCTTGTGAGTACGGTTCTTTCTTTCTCGTGACTCCATTCTCGCAAAGGGCTATAAGCAACTGTATGCTACAGAGAGATCCCTTCAGAAGTATAGAAATCCATGAACCTATTGTTTACATATTCACCTCCATTGTCAGTTTGAAGAACCTTGATAGACCATTCCACCTGTTTCTCAGCAAGAGCCTTAAAGTCCTAAATTTTTCAAAGACTTCAGACTTAAGCTTAAGAAAATATACCCAAGTATATCACGGATAGTCATCAATGAAGGTTAGCACATAAAGAGCTCTAGTAAATGAAGGAGAAGGAAATGGACTAGAAACATCGCTGTGAACAAGATCCAAGGGACGAGTGGATCTCCAGGCTTTTCCTTTATCAATGTTCTTTTTAGGATGCTTTCCAAGGGTACAACCCTCACAAAGACCTTTAGAAAACTTGACGCGAGGCAACTCATTGACCATTTTGTTTTGACTCAATTATTCAAGGTAGCGATAATTTAGATATCTAAAACACTCATGCCATAGCTTACTAACCTCATTTGCATGAGTGAGCAAGGCAGTGGGCGTAGAATTAGAAGTAAAGTGGGAGAAGGTGTACAAATGTGACATGGTGATCTGCCTTTCCCTCAGCCACTGTAGTGTCATTGTTAAGCTCACGAATAATCACCGAGTTAGGACCAAATTCCACTCGCATTCCTTCACCAAGGTGAGTAATTTGGTAAACTGATAGGAGATTGGTAGAGAGATCAGAAACACTCAACACTTGGTTAAATGTTCCCCCATCCATCTCTACCAATCCACTACTGAAACCGACACTATTGTGTCATTACCCATCATGATTTGGGACATTCCACAAGGTTTGATGTTGGAAAACTCAACATGCAAAGAACCCATGTGGTGCGAGGCACCAGAATCTATAATCCATGTCGATGAAGGAGTAACTTTGGCTACAAGGGCCTTTCCTTTCTTCTTATCATTTTTAGCACCTTTTGCAGTAGAAGACTCGGCCTTCGGAGCACTTTTTTTTATGGATTCAGGAACACTTATTTTATTCTTCTCAAGTAAATGAGATAAGTGATCAATCTATTTCTTAAAATAGTGTTGCTCGTCGTGACCAGTATTCTTGCAATAGGAACACAAATACTTGCTTTTTTGTGCCTTAGGCTTAGAAGTTGAAGTGTTTGTGTCATTTTTAGGTTTGATCTTGGTTTCTTTCTTAGGTTGATCCTTAGTTTCTTTCTTCTTTTCAGTCTTCTTTCCCTTGCTAGTACTTGCTACAAGGGCATGTGACTTGGACTTGAGAGACCCCATTTGAATGAGTTTGTCCTATTCTCGAATGAGTTGGGACAAAAAATAGTCAAAGGAGGGCATTGTCCAAGTATCACCTAAAGAAACTTTTTGTAGCGTATAAAGTTGACACGAAGAAAAATATTTGGGACCTAGCTAGAGAGAATAGACAAGATTAGTTGAGAATATTTCTTTTTACTTGACATCCTTTTAACAATAATCTAATGTGGACAAATTTCGAGAAGAAAGCTTGTAGGTTTTCAAATTCACTAGGATTTAACCCTAGTAGTTCGTTTTCCAACTCATGCGCTCTCATGTCATCTAGTTGTCCAAACATCACATCTAGCATTTTCCACGTAGATTTAGGTGTTTGGATGCCTTAATGTGGAAGAGAAATTCAGGAGAAACGGACATGCAAAGAATACCTTAAGCTTCATCACTACGGTTTAACCACTTAGATTTTTCAGGTTCGTTGTCTGTTTCAGTCTCAATTCCCATGGTGATGTGGAATAACCCTTTACCCCTTAGTTTCATTATTATTTTCTATCTCCATTCGAAAAAGATGAACGGTGTAAGCAAAGGAATTGAAAGTGAATCCATAGTGAGAGAGAGAGAGAGAAAGAAATGTAGAAAAGAAACACAACCACCCAGGACAATAACAACCCCCGCTTTTGGAAATTTATAGTTTAGTGTGTTGGTTACAATCGGGTCTGTGCGTGTGGTTTGAAACACTTGGTAACTCGTCTTGCAATTAGCGTAATAACATGCAAGAGAGGAGACCACAATAGTGTTTCGTGGAGCTCAACAAAAAATGACCCCCCGAACAAGCACAAGCAAAAAATAGAAAAGAGGTGAAAGCCAACCCTGGTGGTGAGAAAAAATGTCTCATGTCGTAGAAGTAAACCCCCTTATTGCAGACTGTGGCAGACATGCTCACTAGTCACTAGCAATAATAAGGGTGAAATGCAAGGTTTGGAAACTCAAGGAGTTCAGATAGTCTTCAGAACACCGGAAAGGAGCTTGGAAGACAAAGAGGTGCACGAAGTGTCACTACACACTTGAGCACATGATTAGAGAAAAAAATCAACAATAACCCCTAAATGTTATCATTTGGAAATGCCCAATTTTACTATTTTTAGAGCTATTGGAGTTAAAAAAAAAATAGAGAGGTTATTTAGATGTTGATTTTTACGTAAAGAGAGCAAATAATGTGTAATTAATAAAAATAGATTTAATTAAATCAAATCTAATTAATTACAAGAAAATAATTAAGATCGAGAAAAAAATAGATCCTAATTAAGATCTAAAATGATAAAAAATGAATTAGAATTTTAAATAAGATCTTTTAAATATCTATTGAAACTTCTAATTAAAACAAATTAAAACTTACCAAAGGTTTGTTTTAAAAAAGGGGACGCAAATTTGTTAAAAAAGGATAGGAACTAAAAACAAATTTCCAATTCATGGATTTAGAAACTTGATATATATATTAAAAAAATGGTAAAGTTAGAAAATTTAAAACTTACCAAAAAAGAAAGTTAGATTTGTTTAACAAACAAAAAAAACTTACCATGAAAAAACACGGGTCATTTTTTAAAAAGCAGAGGATTTTTATAAGATAAAAAAGAAGGAATTTAAAAACTTACCAAAAGAGAAAGGCACCAGATGGAAACCTTACCACATTTTACCTTGCTCACACCAAAAACAAGATGAACAAGCCGTGAAAACACGAGAGAAATTTGTAGGCCACGTGGGAGAAGAAAAAACACAGAGAAAAGTTGTTGCAGGCCGCGCAGCATAAGTTTTCAGGTAGTTTTGGTGTTAGCAGATGCGTGGATGCCAAGGGAAAGAAATTATAGTCCACACATAAGAATTTACAACCCCTTCAAACAAAAAAATGTGGTAGATGTTGTTTAAAAATACATGTGGTGTTTAAAGATGCGTGGCAAATGCATGGGCGCCAAGGAAACAAAGAACCGAGAGATGGGTTGTTTGCAGGTGTGTGAAAGGAAACAAAGAACCCAAAAAAATGTTATTGCAGGACAAAAAGGAGTGTACAATCTATGCACTGAGAGGAAAAGAGAGTACATTCCACGCAGGGTGAACCCTTATAACCCCTTCAAACTTGAAAAATTTCACAATAGTCCACACAGGCTGAAGGTTTGAATAGAGATTGTGCGTGGCTAAACAATGAAGGAAGTGTGAACAATCCACAACAGTTAGATTGAAATGGTCAGAGGGACAACAGTCCATGCACAGTTAAAATCTCCTCCATAAGAAACCATGATAGAGAAACATAAAAAATGTACAACCACAGACTATCATGCATAGACAAATATCCTGCAAAAACCAGAGATCTTAAAAAACTTTCACTTCCATTTTAATGAAAATGAAATGAATCTCTATTTTGGATTTGGTTACATCCAACTAAAAAAAGTAGTAAAACCCCTGATTTCTCAAGGTATTATGAAAACTTGCACATGCACAAGAAAAAAAAACACAAAAAAATTTCCGAGAAAGCTTGTTAGAGATATTAGCAAGATAATTTCCAGAAAATAGTGATCAAAAGATTTGCATGCAGAGTAAAATAATGAAACCAAGAAAGAGTAATAGCAAAAAAAAATCGAGTGCATGTTTACCCGATCTCAGCTCTGATACCATGAAAATAGTTTGCGAGAATCAAATCAAAAATGAGGCACCACGAAGTAGTTGCATTCCAACGGCATCATGAAAGCTCCAATGATAGCAAGGAAAAAATGATCAGTAATGGAAGAACTTGCTCAACAGAAACAAAGCTTACATAGAGGAAAGACAATGGAGTGTCTTGGCATGCTCATAAATGAATAGAAAAGGGGTACATATAGGGTGTTGAGTAACCCTAGTGCATGACACACATGAAACCCTAAACCTAACCCTAAACCTAACCCATGTGAGATGACCCTCCAACATGAGAGGAGGACACATAGGATAACTCACACTAACAGTTATTCTATTGATGAAATGAAGAAAAGGAAAAAATGACAAGGTCCCACCGGCATGCCAGAATGTTGATAAAAATTTCACCTTTATAGTTGGATTGATAGTACAATGAGGTAAAATTAGATCAACCTCAAATATGACAGGTTTCCAAGATACCTACGAATGACGCTAATGGATGTTTTATTGTTGCACTCCATGGAATAATCAACCAAGCTCCTTTCTTGTGAATAAATATGCAATCACAAACACTACACAAGATGGGATTAGTAATATGGATAGGTAGGTTGCCTGGAAAAGGCCAGTTCCTAGAAGTCAAAGGACTTCCTTATATGGATGTCAACCCACTTTAAAAAACTTAAGTTTATTTATGAAAATGAGATATAACATATGATATATGAAAATATGTGATCAAATTTTCATGATTTATTTAGTTTATTATAGATATTCAACTAATAATGATAACATGGAAATAAATAAGTCTAGGGCTCAAAACCATAATCCATATCAAGGTATCCACATTCTTAGAGAAATTTTAAGTCACAGAGTAAGCTAGGTGATCCTCCTTATATAAGTACAAATAAAGATCCTCAATGTAGTCATATATGAAGAAGTTTGAATACTCCTCCTCGAGTGTCATACACCAATTTGCAAAATTAGAGTCAAAATATGCAAAGCTAACTTCACCGCCAAATTCTTATTTGGGTTCGATATCGAACCTTCAGGGATGTCAAATCCCACCTCGTGTTGATATTCAAACCAAGCTAGGTTGGCTAGAATATGTTGCACTCCATAGTAGCCTTCCCAAAACTCGTCGGAGGTCTCACATATCCTTTGAGTGGATTCAAAGATGGTCTCTAATCTATCGATACAAGCTGCATGGATAGCGCACAACTCTAGGTCATGCAAAAGATCATATTGTTCCTAATGAAGAGGATGTTGAACGATCAAGTAGTGAGTTGATGTTGGTGATTGGGTGGTTAGGTCCACCTATGGCCATCTAAAAAATCCATGCTTGACAGAAGATTAGTAACACAAGGTACTAAAGCAAAAGATTAGAACTTTTAAATGAAATCTCACTATTAAAGGAATAGAAAACATAGGAAACATAATCAATTCTAGGAAATGTAGGTGATTCCTAGAATCACGAGTGATTATATGAGATTTTGATAGGATGATAAAATAAGATATTTGATTGAATGATATGAAACTATGATCTTATAAAGGAAAGAGTGAGATAAATAATGATCAGACAAGTATGTTTAAGATGAAAAATGGAGTTAAAATCTGGTGACATACCATGATTAACGATGATGTATGAGGGGGTGAAATAGATCATTGTTGGACAATGAATGAGCTTCAGAACAACTCCTAGACACTAGATGATCATGGATGTGCTTTGGCTACATGTAAGACGATGCTTTGATAAGCTTGAATGAAGCTTGGAAATGTTTTATAATTCTCCTAAATTTACATGTACGATCATGAATGGTCTCGAAGAGAGGTAGAGAAACCGATATATATATATATATATATATATATATATCACCGAGGACAGAGGAAATCATCAAAGTTTTCGGTCATTTTGAGTTTGGGAGAGATATAAATGGATAAATTTGCTAATTATAATTTTTTTATGGGATTTTGATAGATTATGGTGTGACAACTTAGAGAGGTTGAGATGTGTAGTTTGATAGGTTAAGATAGGGACTAACTTGGTAAGGATAGATGAGGAATATTTTACGTAGGCTCCGTAGTTAAACTAGTTGTAACTAGTGTGAAGTAGGGGTTTTTCATAGGGATAAGTGGGGTGAGGTTATATGAGAATAGAGATGGTTAAGATAGGTATAGGGATACATTTAGAAGTTTTCCTAGGTAACCTATATTTAATTAATTAGGGGTCATGATGAGTTCACATGGTGAGGTGTAGGGGTGAAGTGGAATATATTAATTAATTAATTAGCTATGGGAGGGGAATGTGACTTAGGAAATGTGAGGTGAGTGATTAATTAATTAATTTAAAGGTTATAGGGGAAATGACCCGGAGTTTAGCGATGTCATTTAAATAGTTTGATTTGTGAGTTTAATTAAGTTAATTAAATGGAAAACTTAGGTCATCGAATGACGTAAAGATCTGGATGGATGAATTTATTTGATCATTTGTGTGGGAATGGGGTGTGCCAATGTTTTATGTCTAAAAATGGTATATTTTACTCAAGACTTAAATAAAATTCTCGGATGCTATGAGTATATTAATTAAGTTAGATGTTTTCTTGATTTATTTTATTATAGTTTTCTACATGTTAAGTTTGATGCTTAAGACCATTGATATTCAATCAAACTCGTGATTTTACTACATTTAAGTAATGAAATATATAGACATAGGGAGGTATAATCGATGTCAATTCACATAGGACTGACCATATATGATATTGTGCAATATTTTTATTTGTAGGTTAAGAGGATGATCGAGTTGGTAATGAAGGAATGATTGAATTGCATTGATTAGTTGTACCTATTTCATGAATAAAAAGAATGCATTATTAATTTATCTAAGTGAAAGATATATCCTTCAATTGTGTTTGGATAAGGAGAAAAATTAGTTGTAAAGGAAAAAGGGTTGGAGTTATTCTGTGATCATCTATAATAAGTCACTTGTGACTTGCTAATTAGATTTGTCAAATATTGACATGAATATATATATTGGAGATATTCGAAAGTTATGATTGTGTTGAAAGGTGTATTCATATTGATTTGTTTTAATATGTATTATCGATAATGTTGTGAAATAGGAAAAGATCCAATGATCAAAGAATGCCAATATGAATCTTTACATGATTAACAAAGTAGGAAATTGTAATAAGAACAATACTATAAAAAAGGAAAAAAAAGGAAGTTGTTCGATTATATTTGTCTACCCGGAGACCTCTAGTATTATTGTTGTTATCAGCAAATTATTAAATGAAAAATAAATATAGTAACAAAGCTGTTATGATTTTCCCATGTATTGAATAAAATGGAATTACTCCTTATGAATGGAAAATGAAAGCCATTGTTATTAAATGAAAAGTAAATATAGTAACAAATCTGTTATGATTTTCCCATGTATTGAATAAAATGGAATTACTCCCTTATGAATGGAAAATGAAATCCATTGGGCTTATTATGTATTGACTATCTTTGATAGTCTCTTCCATTTGTAAATAACTATTAAATCTGATTTTATCAGATGATGATACAAATTTGTAAGAATATGTTATGACCATTAGTGTAATGATGATAGAAAAAGTAGTGTTACATTATGGATTAGTTTAGATTTCTATTATTATTCAAGAGAATATCTTAATGAATATTTAAAAGTATTTGAAAGCGTAAGTTGTATAATCACATGATTCAAATAAATACTATAATGTTTATCGATTAAATCTATCTTCCAAGTACGAAACTATAGTGACTCTCTCTGTGACCCAAGGACCTCTATAAGGATGACTAAGTATTATAGAGGAAAAATAATTAAAATTAATCAGTAATGGAAGCAAGTACCTATAGGTTTGAATAAACTAAATTAATGTAAATGATGCACTTAATAAGTAATAAGGCATACATGAACGATCTAGGAATAAAAAGGAAGGTATGTAAGTCTAAAATGTGGAAATATTCTTTGATTACGTAATAGTGTGGATCTAATTGATGGATTGTGATCCTTTCCTTTATTAATGATGAGTAAATTCAATTAAAGTTAAATAGATATGCCTAAAATATTCAGGAAACAAAAACACATGGTGGATTACCTAGAAGGCAATTATAAACAGTGAACTATATCTATTCACCTGAACATCTAGGTCGATATACTTCAAATTACTTGATTAAACATTAAACAAGTTAACTTTTCTTCTTGAGGGAAGAAAACTTGCCTCTCAAATGTTCAAGTTGTGATGATATGGTGACAAAAGCAAAAACATTGATGGTATATTAGAAAATTAATTAATAAGATGACAATGTAGAAGTAAGTTTGGAGTACATTGGCTTTGTATGGAAGGGTAAAAAGTTATATATCTGACCTATGTAAACAAAGTAACATTAATGATGTTTAATTAATGTTGTGAAAGGGATTCAAGTCTTGTACTTGGTTGAACTAGCCTTGTAATTAGAACTGATTTAGTTGACATAATGAAATGTACTTATCAATCCTAGGAAACTAAATTGACCTAGTAAATAGGAATGAACATTAATGAATGCTTAAGTTGTTAACTATGAACATAATAACTTAAGAGATGGAAAATAATATATATAACATAATTAGGTGAAAGACAAGTTCCTAACGATGAGTGTGTCATCATGGAACCGAGCATGGAAAACATGTCCCCGAAACATTAATAAAAGTAGTGTAAGCTGCTGATTATATTGTCATGATTTCACCAGGATCTAAGATGTTGGATGCTTGATGGGATTCAAGTGATTGAGTTCCAGGTATGCACTTAGAAAACATTACTTGATTATCAATTCTTGTAAAAGGAAACCAAAATTATACTTTGTATACACACTTGTAAAGAGTAATCTATGAGCAATTGGTTACTAATTGTCTCATGCAGTTGCACATGGTTTATGAATGTTATTGAATAGACTCAATTTCATATTTTTTTGGGTATTTAAATATTGAGGCATGAAGTTAATGTAAATGAAATAAAAAATAAAATCTCTAGATGAGAAGCGTAATAAAGTGGTTATTACATTTTGGTATCGAGAGCTAATGATTTTGCAACTCTTAGACTTATTGGGTCCATACGCTAACTGAATATCTTAATTTGTTAATTGAAAAAAATGAATAAATGAAGGATGAACCATGGATAAAAAATAAATAAAAATATGCTTCAGTTTCGGCATTAAATAAGTTAGATAACACTCTAACAATCCTTTGTGACACACTAAACTAGAAGGATGTTGGGAGCAACTAGTAAAGTGTGAACATGATCACCAAGGTAAACAACTTGAACTGATTGATAAACAATCAGTAGAGGGTTGCTCAATTGTTGAACTATCATGATGACATATTTTGGAACTTGAATCCAACATGAAATAAAACCCATAAAGGGTAGATGAAGTAGATATGAGAGGACTATCTGCAGAGCAATAATGGTTTGAAAGGACAACAAGGATATAATTAAATTTGGAATAAATTCGACGCAAAAATAATAGAAGTATACAAGAGAATTAGCTCTTATCCACCTGTAACTTTAGGAAAAGTGGTGGAAACAATGTGGCAGCAAATGTAGATTTCCATAATGAGTTCAACAAGAAAGAATTGCTGCAATTTCCAACAAGCAACAAAACAATGCAGTGGTGATTAATAAGCTAAGATGAAGGAACAAGATTTCCTAACGTGACATTAGGTAAGTTAAGTATAACTTCCTGTTGTTGTTTTAATTTGATACTAGTACAACTGAGTTCTTGGTATCTAGTGATTAGCTTAAACAGAATTAGAAATATGATTTATCTTTTGCATATGAAGATAAATTGCAAATATATGTCTGTTAATGCAACATTCACAATGTGTAAGCTTCATCATGGAAGTTAGAGTTGTAAGTGAGCTCATTAAAGGACTCAAGAGAGTTAACAATTTTGACTACACCCAACAAAGTATATCTATGTTTTTGTTGATATAAAAGACAACAAATACCTGGAAGCATGTGAAAACAAAAAGCCTAAAAGGAAAAAAAAGGAACAATTTGGATGATTTAAGTAATCATTGACCATGAATTTATGATGAAGATATCTGAGAGATGAAAACCATGGACAAATTTGGATAAAATCATCCGGAAAAAGGAAGATTGATGGGTGCATGTAGAAGAAAATTGGGAATTATACGAGTAAAGTCCAAAAAGACAAGTGGAGTAATGGAAAAAAACAACTTGGAAGACCTAGGAGAGTAGGAAAACAACACTTCCTTATTTTTTCAGCTTTATAAAACTTGTTTTTTGACTATTTGTATTGTATAATAAATAATATTATATGATATGACTGGATAAAATGACAAAAATCACGTCATGTATTTGATTGTGTAACAAATTTTGTGATTGGAAGGCTGCTACAACCAATAAATTTGAATCAGATAGACTTAAAATTGGAAAAAAAGTGAGTTTTTGGATGAAATTATGGACTATTATCATTAGCTATTAAATAGAATTATGTGTTTGAATGATTGGATTGTGATTAATGAGTAAAAATCATTGAGACAATGATTCATTAAGAGGGGAAGTATGTCACATCTGCCAATCTTTCATTCTCTTTTGTCATAAAATAAATTATAGCATTAAATTATTTTTGAGTAACACGAAAGACAAAGTACCACTAGGTTGTCTTGTTTATTATTGTGCACATGTATGCATAGCCGAAAGGGTATGCATACATGTGCACAACTATACGCATGACATCGCAATGGCTCCCATTGTCACACATTAACAAACTTATTAATTTTGTAATTCATTTTACATGCAGTAGTTATGGATGTACACTACCTCATTTTTTGATAATGATGGTTTCTTTAACCATCTTGGATAGCCATGTAGCTATACTAGATGAATATGCTTGCTCACTATTTGAAAATGATTTCACAGCTTATGATAAATCTATTACATGGATTTAATTTTCATATGATGAGGTTGAAAGAAAATAATGATCAATATCTTTATATGTGGATAATCATTTTGTGGCTATAACAGATATAATTGTCACTTGTCAACAACAAGGTATGTTGGGGTAAAATTGGCAAGTCAAATAAAGGTTTTGGAGCAATTTCTCTAGTTCATTTACTTGGCTCGACCATGATAATTTATTTTGATTATTGATAAATCTCTTATTGTTTTTATTATTAGAATAAACTTTGATTAACTAAGTAATCCTTTATACCATTGGCCATGGTAATAATGACTATTATCCGAAGAAAAATTGACCTCTTGGATGGACATTCGATTATTACCGGATGCTTAGTAAATTCGATTTGATAATGTTATAACAATTAGATTACATGGGATAGGCATTTTATTGATTAATTGAAACTATCAAGGGCCCAACTATAATCTCATTTGTCTAAAGGGATATTTCAATATTGGTAGGAATGGACAAGGAAACACGGAGGGTGACATTATTTATTCAATTTTATATGGTTATGTCTATCTTTAAGTTATTCAAATGAAAACTAACATGGCCTAAGATTATGAAAAAGGCATTATAATATTGAACTTGCCTAGAGGGTATTTATTTCAAGGACCCTTGTTTATTTATAAGTGGTAAACAATGGTCAAGGATGAAATATGCCATGCACCATGGTTTAGTTTTAATATATGGTATATAATCATATGTTTTTGAATATTGATTTAATCAAATGTAAACTTGCTCAATTCTTTAATGATCCTCCACCGCTGGTTTGGAGTGAGTAATGGATAAACTTAAGATGCTATGACGTGGAAAACATGCATTAAATATGCATTAAAATTCCTCGAAGAAAGAACTTATCTTGCGGGGAAAGCTAAGTATGCATCGTAAACCTTTTTTTAATTTGGCTTGGTGAAGTGTTAATGTAAGAGTTGTGCATGTTATTCTTTCCATTAGTTTTGTGGAGCTATTTCCAGTTGAGGAAGTTTGTAAATATGGAAAAATTTATATATAGTTGGAGACGTCATTTTAAGGCATGAAGATTTATTTCTTAAGTGAAGGTTGGGCAGTATGAGGGGATATCCTTTATTTTGCATTGTTGTGTCTTTGAGGTTGATTTGTTGAAGTTTAGGAAGGAAATAGCATGGGAAAAGTTGCAGAAACATTCTTATTTACATGCATGGGTTATAACTCTCTCTGCCTGTTATTTTAGTAAAAAATAATCTAACATTTCCTAGGTTATAGTCAGATGCGGGTACGAATAGCAATGTTTATATGAGTTCATATTATTACAAATTCTATTTTCTAGTATTTTACTGCTTTGAGTGCTCGGTGTGTACTCTGAAGAACCTTTAATATGATCTTCTCCTATGCAAAATTGTAGACATTTCTTACTATATTCTCCTATTTTGGCTGAGTGGAATGAGTTGTTTGGGATAACAAACATTACCAATGTCAGAAGATATGGTTGGGAATGATTATTGGGAATTTTATTATTTTCCTTATTAAAAAAAATCGAGTGAAATATGCGAACATTATCAGTGTAACCTTCTTAAAAATTAGTTATTTAATGTGGGTTAAGTGTACCATAATATAGGGTTGTAAGGATACAAACGGTGATGTATGCAAAACCTGTGTGAAGAAAAAATAGTATATAAGATCCTGATAGTAGTAATTTCTTGTTTTGGACATTCTCCTCCTCTGCCTGGGTCTTGCAACATTTATTGTTTTGTGTGTAGGCCGACTATGATTTTGTGGTGTAGATAGGTAGACCCTGAGAAATTAGCAAATGTAAGTGTTAACCTTGATTGAGCTTGCTTTAGTTGCACGTCCTAATTGTCCTTAATGGCAGAGGATGAATTATTATGAAGTAAATCCCTTCCAATTCTATTTTGTATGAAGGAGTATTTTCTTGAATAATTGGCATTTAAGGACCACTTTTCCTTTCCGCCATTTACTAGTGATCTCGTCAACTTTGTAACACTTGGTTCACAGACTATGCACTTGATTTGGCAGTAGTACTTGTATATAAAAGTTGTCCACTCCACTTTTTATCCTTATCACTTCTTGAACTCCTTTTCTTAACTTTCAGTAGCTAAATATATATTCATGTGTATTAGTAGGAAGTAACATTACTTGTGTATCTTCTTTTAAGGAAGTTCCCTAACTCTTGATGGATTCCACATTTTATTTTACTTGAATGAAGAAGACAATAAATTAGTTATAATGGTTATTAACTACATCTTTGGCATATAATTATGGCAGGTAAAAGATAGTTATACCTTTGAGTTAATTCTGTGAAGATGAAATGGTTGGATGACATTAAGTTTTATGGAGGGTAGTTTACTTACATACTCCATATTTATAATTGTATTTTTTGATGATTGATGATTTAGTTATAAGGAACCACTATTTAATTTACTATTGATATATTATAAATTGTTGATTTAACTAAGGACTTAAATAAAATTCTTGGGTCTTATGAGTATATTAATCAAGTTAGATGTTGTTTTGATTTATTTTATTATATTTATCTACATGTTAAGGTTGATGCTTAAGACCATTGATATTCAATCAAACTGGGATGTTATTCATATTTCGTAATGAAATATAAGACATAGGGAGGTATAATCGATGTCGGTTCACATAGGATGACCATTTATGATCTTGTGTAATATTTTTAGTTTCAAGTTAAAAGGATCATCCAGGTTGGTAATAAAGGAATGATTGGATTTTATTAATTAGTGTACCTATTTCATGAATGAAAAGATTGTATTCTTAATTGATCCGAGTGAAAGATATATCTTGCACTTTTGTTTCGATCGAGGATAAAATTTAGTTGTAAAGGAAAAAGGGTTGGAGTTATTACGTAATGAAAGGTGTATTCATTTTGCTTTGTTTTAATAATTATTATTTGACAATGGTGTGATATATGAAAAGATTAAATGATCACAAAAGGCCAATATGAATCTTTAAATGATTAACTGTTATCCAAAATTCACCCCCCAGGGTAATTTTGATAACATGCATCAGAATATCCAAGTCCCAGGAAAATAGATTGATTCAAGGCCCAAAATCGTGTTTTTGGGGCCCCCTGCTTCTTTCTAACTCTCCTGTCCAAGAAGAAAACCCAACGAGTCAAGAAAATGGAAGAAATGCGAAAAACTAAGATTGGGGTAGAAAAAATGAAGAAAATCAGCCAAGTCCTAGTCCAGGGCAGTTGGGACGTCGGGGCGCGAACCGGCCGAAAAGATTCCAGGTAGTCCACATAGCAATTGGGACATCTAGGCCATTGGGACGCGTGGGACGTGAAAAGTCGATTCGGCCGAAAAAGGGAAAAATTTCCTAAGTATTTGTTTCACACAGTTGGGACAGTTGGAACAAAAGTATGCGGAGGACGTGGATCGGCCGATTTGGCGCAAGTCAATCCATTTCGGGTGGTTCGGAGAAATTTGTCCCAGGAAGTCTGGGACAGTTGGGACAAGAGTACGTGAAGGACGCGAACCGGCCGGTTCGGCCGAAATAGAGAACTTTCATTTGGGACATCTCTGGGCAAAAGTACGCGTGGGACGCGGAGAGCCGAAAGAGCCGAGAGTGAATGGAAATGTGCCACGTGTCTTCGCCTCAAAGAGGGACAGGGAATCCCGAATTGGGCGGATCGGAGAAATTTGTCCCAGACGGTTTGGGACATCCAGGCCAAAAATATGCGAGGGACGTGAAGACCTAGAAAAGCGCCAACGAATCAAAATGTGACGCGTGTCACAAGGGGAGGCGCAATAAAAATTTCGACTAAGTGTTTTTGGGCCCAAAAGTTCAAAGGGCGAGGTTTGAAGGGTCAGCCTGAGCCAATAGACATAGGACACATGTCCTAAGGTGGGGGAAGTGTGGAGCTTAGGGAGGACTTAGAAAATTTAGCAAAATTCTTGGGCCAAAAAATTAAAAGACAAAGATGACCCCGCCCCGTCCTCAAACCAAACGATGCCACGTGTCCCAAATGGCGGAGGCGCGGGGAAAAAATGGAAAAATTTCCCAAATTGATAAAAATGTCAAAATTTTCAAGGAAAGCGGTGGAAAGTGAAGGAGAGAGAATTACTCATCCAATCAGCGACCGACATGTGTCATCCAAGTGGTAGAGCGTGGGAAAAATTCAAATATCCGTTTTGGTCTGTTTCTGCCCTAAATCTTCAGATCGCCATATCTTTTGATCCAGAGCTCGGATTTGCACGTTCTTTACATCAATGGAAAGCTGATGAAATTCTCTACACGATTCCGGGGTCAATATTGCATTTTGGTTTAGTTTGGAGAGATAAAATCAAGAAACATCTCTGGCGCGTAGTAATGGCCAGAAGCGACGTTTCAACAACTAGTTTTAATGCAAATGGGTCGCATTCTTCTTCAACACGGCCAGAACTGACGTTTCAACAACCGATTTAATGCACATGGGTCACATTCTTCTTCAGCATGGCTAGAAGTGATGTTTCAACCACCGATTTTAATGAAGAATGTGTTTTGGTCAATGGTCGGGTTGGGCTGCTTGCACATTTTCCCGCATTTCTCT
The DNA here is from genome assembly GCA_018340775.1 of Taxus wallichiana var. yunnanensis. NCBI lineage: Eukaryota > Viridiplantae > Streptophyta > Pinopsida > Cupressales > Taxaceae > Taxus > Taxus wallichiana. The sequence goes on along the minus strand of CM031234.1, from coordinate 185,181,510 downwards.
CTCATGGGCTCGACCCATGCAATGTAAAAGCCAGATTTGGCTCATTTTGGAGGGATATGATTACAAGTTGTTCATCTTTTCAGCTCTGCCCTCCCTTCTTTTCTTCTCTAGGGTTGAAAATGGAGTTCGAACCTCCTCCATTGCTCTGTAATGGCGTTTTTGCCTTTTACTATTGAAATGATGTTCGTGTAAACTTCGGAGCAACAAAAATGTGTTTTGTGATGCATTTGTCCATCCTTGCTCATTTTTTGCTTGTTCTCTTCTTCCCTCTCTTCATTACAGGTATTTTTGCATGTTCAAATGTTCATTGCAGGTTTGGAGCTATGTTCATGGAGTTTTGGGACATTTTCTGTGTGAAATCTATCCTTGGGCCGGTGATTCATCTATCCATCCCTCCCATCGCTCACCTCTCCTTGTCCCATGGCAGTTTTGATAGATGTTCAACATTTTTCCTTCTCTCGGTGTATCACCATTTTAGTGTAGGCGTTGTTTTTCCCTTTTCTCTCTCTCTGTCTCCTTGGCATGGTTAGATTAGGTTTAGATTAGCTTGCATGCACTAGAATAGCTTGTGGCAGGTAGTTTAGGAAGAGGAACTAGCCTTCTCTGGATATTCCTTTCTCATTCTTGCAAGTCCCACACTCGAGATAGGAAGGTATCAATGTTGTGCAATCACACTTTGGATGCTAGATTGATCAACCTAGAAACCTAATCAGAATCCGAAGTGCTTTGTGATTTTGCACTAACAGCTTTTTGCACACGCCGGTGGGACCTTAGAGGTCTTCCACTTCATCTTTTGTAGGTTGGTGTGTCCCGTGAAGATTTCAGCCTTTGGAGGCACTTGTAAACACATCTGACAACTCCATCTGATCAGCAACCCATTTCTGAAGTTGTAGACCTGTTTTTCATCCATTTCCATCCATATTTCTTTCCATCTCTTTCATTCTTTTCCATTCCATGAAGTTGTGCAATCATGACTTCATTTCCATCATGGAACCCACATTTACAACAGCAGCAATGTTTCCCACCTCCAACATGTTTTTTAAATCCTCCAAATCAACATTTTGAACAAATTCAAAATCAACATGCATACCCATATGAGCAGCAATGCCAAAATCAGTTTGACTATGGAGCTTTCCAAGAGCAAGAGTATGCATATAATGAAGACAATCGATGCAAATGCTGGTCTCATTGGAGAAAATCCAAAAGATGGAGGTAAAGATGGTGCAGTCCAGAGCAACAACTCAAATGAGAGCTTTCAGAATTGGTTGCAGGACTCCTTGTCCATGGGGAGGCCCTTTTCCAAGACACTTCAGCCCTCAGGAGAAGCTGGACTTCATGATGAAGATGCTGCCCCCCCAACTTGCACAATGGACAAAAAAATAGAGGCATATACACTTGTTGTTGAACAACCTTGTCAATGGGTAAGTTCTACACCATCATCTAGTTTTTCTCTTCCCATTACTCTCAAAGCACCATCTCATTTGCAATTACAAATTTTAAACTCTCCATCTTGTCCCAAATGTTGATTCCATGTCTCCACCTCTCGGCCTTCCACCACACCTCAATTCTTCTTTCCTTTTTCCTTCCAAATAGTCATCCCCTCCACAAGAGCTAAAAGAAATATGCTCTCCCCAAAGAAACAATAGGTTTCACCTCCTCCACCACCACAAAAAAATGTAAAATCAGTTGAGTTACAACCCATCCCTCCTCTTGCATTCCCAATTCCATGTGGGGAAGAAGAAATTACAAAAATCAGCCATGAAGGACAGCAAGAAGAGGAGCCCAACAGAAAAGAAATGACAGACAACTTGAAGGTTTGGGCTGCCAAATTTGGGATGACAAAGATCCCCTTGATGGTTAAACCTACAGAAGAGGTTGGAGTTGGAGAACAAATGGTGGTCAGGACTGATTTTGTGGCAGCAGAAGAAGAGCAAAAAGAAGAAGCAGATCAGCAGTCAGTTTGCTCAGAAAGTAGTGTCCATGTTGGCACTCTATTTGAAGGAATGTTGATTCAATTCAAGCTACACAATCAGCCATAAAGGAAGAAAGCTCAGAAGAAGATCTTGCAGTCCCAACTTGTCCTCTAGAGCAGCAGATTGAAGAGTTTGACTTGACAAACTTCATGCTGGAGGAAGAGTTCAATCAAGAGCAAGATTGTCTTCAAACATTGGAGGAAGGAGAAGCTGCTCCAAATCCAAAAGAAGAGGAGCACATTCTAGTTGTGGAGGAGAAAATTGCAGATCCAAGGGCTTTGAGCACAAAGCAGGCTACAGGAGAACCTTCAGTTCTTCTTTCTACTTCACCTCTCTCAAGTTCTAGTACTGAAGAGGAGTTTGATCTCTCAAACTCAATGTTGGAGGGAGAAAGAAACCATGGTGGTCAAGTTACAGATCAAGAAGACACCATGGAGGAAGTGGAGCATTTGCAGCAGGACAGCCATGAGGTAGTTTATCTGTCAGATTTGGAGGACTGTTTTGATGGAGAAGAGCCAGTTGAGTTTCCACCATTCTCTCTTTCGTCATCCACATTCCAAACACAAGAGCTTGTTTTCATGGAGGAGAGCATTCATTTGCAGCATCCTACATCCTATGGCAGCTCTTTGGAACTAATATTGGAAGATTTTAATCTTTCATGTTCTTCATTAGATGAAGAGAAAGGACAGAGGAATTTCACCATTTCTTCCACACCATCCATTCAAGGTCTACAAGAAGACTCCATTTTTGGGGTTGAAAATCAGAGCTATGGGCATATCAAACGGATTAGACCTTGCCCAATCAGGTATTTGGCTTCATTGGAGCCAAAGGAGAAGTCACAACCAGTCATGCTTGCTTCTGAGCATGAGGGTGAGCTACAAAGTACCAAGGATCAGCTATCATACCTCTTCAATCCAAATGCAGAGCAACTAAAAGAGGTATTGAATTTTCCTTTGGCTGATACCTTGATGATTTGGGTAGAAGATAGAATTCTTGTTGATTTTCCACTCATCCTAACAGCCATGATCAGCTCCAAATCAATTACATGGCTGCCACTTTTGAGAAAGGGAAGCTATTTCTCACAACCAATTGCAGGGTTTGTTTAGCTTGCCTTTGCTTCCAGTTAGAGTAGAGTAGGTAGGTTTGCTTTCAGTAGAAGAAGTGCTTGTGCACACTCTGCATGTTCCATTTGGAGCATGTATGATTTTTAGTTCTGTACATAGTTTTTGTGGTGCTGGTTTTGCTCTTGCACAGTCCATTTCAGTGGCATTTTGGTGAGAAAATCCATGTCCAGTGGGATTTAAGTGGCTCAGAGAGGAGGTTTTCAAAGTTCAGATCAGTTTGCAGGTTACAACTCATGACTCCATGCCCAATGGATTGCTTCAGTAACCAGGAACTTCATCTAGCAGGCAGATGACCCCACTGAGTCGCCAAAACTGTTATCCAAAATTCACCCCCAAGGTAATTTTGATAACATGCATCAGAATATCAAGTCCCAGGAAAATAGATTGATTCAAGGCCCAAAATCATGTTTCTAGGGCCCCCTCTACTTCTTTCTAACTCTCCTGTCCAAGAAGAAAACCCAACAGTCGAGAAAATGGAAGAAATGCAGAAAACTAAGCTTGGGGCAGAAAAAATGAAGAAAATCAGCTAAGTCCTAGTTCGGGCGGTTGGGACGTCTGGGCGCGAGGCGAATCGGCGAAAAGCTTCTAGGTGGTCCACGCAGAATGGTGGGACATTGGGCCATCGGGGACGCACGGGACTCAAAAGCTAATTCGGCCGAAAAAGGGAAAAAATTGCCTAAGTCTTTGTTTCGCACAGTTGGGACAGTTGGGACAAAAGTACGTGGATCGGCCGGTTTGGCGCAAGTCAGTCCATTTCGGGCGGTTGAAGAAATTTGTCCCAGGTAGTCGGGACAGTTGGGACAAGAGTACGTGGAGGATGCGAACCGGCTGGTTTGGCCGAAACAGAGAACTTTCGTTTGGGACATCTGGGCCAAAAGTACGTGTGGGATGCGAGAGAGCCGAAAGAGCCGAGAGCGAATGGAAATGTGCCACGTGTCTTCGCCTCAAAGAGGGACAGGAAGCCCGAATCGGGCGGATCGAGAGAAATTTGTCCCAGATGGTTTGGGACATCCGGGCCAAAAATATGCGAGGGACGTGAAGACCCGAAAAATCCGCCAACGAATCAGAATGTGACGCGTGTCACAAGGGGAGGCGTAATAAAAATTTCGACTAAGTGTTTTTGGGCCCAAAAGTTCAAAGGGCGAGGTTTGAAGGGTCAGGCCGAGCCAATAGACACAGGACATGTGTCCTAAGGCGGGGAAGTGTGGAGCTCGGGGAGGACTTAGAAAATTTAGCAAAAGTCTTGGGCCAAAAAATTAAAAGACAAGGATGACCCCGCGCCCCGTCCTCAAACCAAACAATGCCACGTGTCCCAAATGGCGAGGGCGTGAGGAAAAAATGGAAAAATTTCCCAAAGTGATAAAAACATCAAAATTTTCAAGGAAAGCCCACGAGAAAGGGAAGGAGAGAGAATTACTCATCAATCAGCGCCGACACGTGTCATCCAAGTGGCGAGCGTGGGAAAAAATTCAAATATCCGTTTTGGTCCTGCTTTCTTCCCTAAATCTTCGAGATCACCATATCTTTTAATCAGAGCTCGGATTTGCATGTTCTTTACATCAATGGAAATCTGATGAAATTCTCTACACAATTCAGGGTCAATATTGCATTTTGATTCAGTTTGGAGAGAGAAAATAAGAAACGTATCTGGTGCGTAGTAATGGCTAGAACTCGATGTTTCAACAACCAGCTTTTAATGTAAATGGGTCGCATTCTTCTTCAAAGACTGGCCTTAATCGATGTTTCAACAACCAATTTAATGCACATGGGTCGCATTCTTCTTCAGATGGCAAGTGATGTTTCAACCACCAATTTTAATGAAGAATGTGTTTTGGTCAATGGTTGGGTTGCTTTCATGTTTTCCCACGTTTTCTCTCTCATGGGCTCGACCCATGCAATGTAAAAGCCAGATTTGGCTCTTTTTGGAGGGATATGATTACAAGTTGTTCATCTTTTCGGCTTTGCCCTCCCTTCTTTTCTTCTTTAGGGTTGAAAATGGAGTTCGAACCTCCTCCACTACTCGTAATGGAGTTTTTTCCTTTACTATTGAAATGATGTTCGTGTAAACTTCTAGAGCAAAAACGTGTTTTGTGATGCATCCGTCCATCCTTGCTCATTTTTCGCTTGTTCTCTTCTTGCCTTTGTTCATTGCAGGTATTTTTGCATGTTCGAATGTTCATTGCAGGTTTGGAGCTGTGTTCATGGAGTTTTGGGACATTTTTGTGTGAAATCTATCCTTGGGCCTGTGATGCATCTGTCCATCCTTCCCATCGCTCACCTCTCCTTGTCCCATGGTAGTTTTGATAGATGTTCAACATTTTTCCTTCTTTGGTGTATCACCATTTTAGTGTAGGTGTTGTTTTTCCCTTTTCTCTCTCTCTCTGTCTCCTTGGCATGGTTAGATTAGGATTAGATTAGCTTGCCTGCACTGGAATAGCTTGTGGTAGGTAGTTTAGGAAGAGGAACCAACCTTCTCTGGAGATTCCTTTCTCATTCGCAAGTCCCACACTCAAATAGGAAGGTTTCAATGTTGTGCAATCACACTGGATGCTAGAGTGATCAACCTAGAAACCCGATCGAGAATCCGAGGTGCTTTGTGATTTTGCACTAACATTAACTACGTAGCAAATCGTAACAAGAACAACGCTATAAGTAAGAAAAAAAGGGAAGTTTTTCAAATTATACTTGTCTACACCTGGAGACCTAGTATTGTTGTTATCAACAAATTATTAAATGATAAATAAACATAATAATAAATGTTATGATTTTCCCATGTATTGAATAAAAGGGAATTATTCCCTTATAAATGGAAAAGGAAAGCCATTGGGCTTATTATATATTGACTATCTTTGATAGTATCTTCCATTTGTAAATAACTATTAAATCGAATTTTATCAAATGATGATAGAAATATGTAAGAATATGTTATGGCCATCGTGTAATGTTGATAAAAAAACTTAGTGTTACATTATGGATTAGTGTTGATTTCTATTATTAGTTAATAAAATTTCGTAATGAATATTTATAAGTATTTGAAACTATAAGTTGTAGAATCACATTATTCAAATAAATATTATAATGTTTATCGATTAAATCTATATTTTAAGTATGAAACTATATTGACTCTCTCTACTAACCGAATGATCTCCACAAGAATGATTAAGTATTATAAAGGAACAAAAATTAAAATTAATCGGTAATGAAATCAAGTACCTATAGGTTTTACTAAACTAAATTAATGCAAATGATGCACTTAATAAGTAAGAAGACATACATGAATGAGCTAGGAATAAAATGGAAGGTATGTAAGTCTAAAAGGTGAAAATCTTATTTTTTTATGTAATAGTGTGGATCTAATTGATGGCTTGTGATCCTATCCTTTTATTAAGGATGAATATGTTCAATTAAATTTAAATAGATATACCTAAAAGAATTAGGAAGCAAAAATAGATGGTGGATTACCTAGATGGAAATTTTAAATGGTGAACTATATCTATTCACCTGAACATGTAGGTCAATATAATTCAACTTATTTGATTAGACATTAAATAGTTTAATTGTTTCTTCTTAAGGGAAAAAAACTTGCCTCTCAAAGGTTCAAGTTATGATGATAAAATCAACAACATTGATGGTATATTATAAAATTAATTAATAAGATGACAATTTAGAACTAAGTTTGGAGTACATTGGCTTTGCATGGAAGGGTAAAAAGTTATATATCTTACCTATGTAAACAAACTAGAATTAATGATGTTTAATTATTTTTTGAAAGGGATTAAAGTTTTGTACTTGGTTGAATCTATCCTTATAATTAGATTTGATTTAGTTGACATAATTAAATGTACTTATCAATTGTAGAAAACTGAATTGACCTAGTAGATAGGAATGGACTGTAATGAATTCTTAAGTTGTTAACTATAAACACAATAACTTAAGAGATGGAAAAGAATCCATATAGCAAAATTAGGTGAAAGAAAAGTTCCTAACAATGAGTGTTCTATACAGGAACTAAGCATGGAAAACATGTCTTTGAAAATTTGATCAAAGTAGTGTAAACTTCTTATTACACTGTCATGATTTCACTAGGATCTAAGATGTCAGATGATCAATGGGATTCAATTGATTGAGTTCCAGGTATGCACTTAGAAAACATTACTTGATTATCAATTCTTGTAAAAGGAAACCAATAGTATACTTTGTATACACACTCGTAAAGAGTAATCTATGAGCGATCGAGTTACTAACCATCTTGTAAAGTGCACATGGTTTATGATTGTTATCGGATGGATTCAATTTAAGATTTATGTTAGATTTAAATGTTGGGTATTTAAATCAGTGAAGCATGAAGTTAATATAAATTAAATAAAAAAATCCCTAGATGAGAAGAGTAATAAAGTCATTGTTACATAATTAATGAAAAACATTGTTGCGAGATTTTCTCTTCATGTTCAATTATGTTCTCACCACCATTTCATAATTGAAGAAAGTAAGGGAGGAGGTTGAAAAAAAGACCCATTGAGATGAGATGTTCCCATGTATGTCTGAGATGAGTTTCTTTGACTCATGAAACTCTTTGGAATAGTAATGTGTTTACATCTATTTCTAAGAACTTGTCTCTAGTTTTGATCTACAAAATGAATGCTAGATATGGCATGATAAAAGATGTCATCTCCAAATACAAATATTGTGAACACCATGCCCTTGAGATTTTGTATGATGTCACTAACTATTTTTCAGAACTTGCATCCCTTCCACACACGAAGAATTCATCATTGGAATAACTCATCAGTTATTTCCAATAGTTAGTCAAGAAGGAGGAAAGTGATCCTCTCTCATTCAATGAGGATACTTTGGATTCCCTTTCTAACATTAGAGGCTCTATTTCCAATGTTATGAGATATCAAAAGTTATGGTTTGATTAGTGAAAATCTATCAATTATGTTCCTAAGACATGGATCAAAGTGTTGAGATACATCTGTATTCCATAAGAAGAAAAAGTAGCACCTAAGGTAGTTCAATTCATTCAATAATTCAAAGGACATGAGATCATTTCAAGAATTCTCCCTCAAGGATAATGAATAGCTAGTTCTTCATCAGAAAAATTTCATCTTCATCAATTTTTTAAACTCATATCTCTCTCCATATTCTAATTTTCCATTAATAATGTACTTGATGTTTCATTCCATTCACTTAAGTGACCTCCAACATTAACATTGTAAGATTCCTTTTTCAATAATAAATTGGAGTGTCTTCTCCATTCCAAAGGAGTAGGAAATTTTTATTGATTGTATGTTATTGAGATTTACCACTATTGTATCAAGTAATAAAATTTTTATTTCCTATATTTCATTGTCTATATTCCTCTATCCTCTCTCCCTCTAATTTCTAACTTTGTAAACATGATGATCTTATAAAACCAATAAAGGTGTCAGCTCCTTTTGATAAATGAATCAATAGAATTTTGTATTCCCGATTTTTAGTCTTATCATTGTTAAAATTATTTTGTTCTTCTAATTGAATGTGGACCTACTATGGTTAATGTATGTGAATTTTGTAAGTCTACCCACAACATTAACCCTTTCTTTTTATTTCTCACACTTCCCTTTACCTTCCCTCAAAAAAATTCCTCCCTTGTACTCTATACAATCAATTTTCCACACGTTTATTGGAGTATTCCTATGTGGTCCCCACCTAATAGCCACCCCAAATTTTTAGGTAGTTTACATTCAATAATGGGAGCCTCCCCATATACAAGAAGAAGGATGGGCTTAACCCCGTGACCCTTGTTGAAAACTAACAATCGCTCCGCAATAAATTATTTCACTAATAGTATGCATATAATCCACCCAATGTTCACAACTTCTTAATAAAATCATAGGTTTCTAAGCTTTAGATAGTACTTCATGGATTACAAAACAAGTTCTTAGTATTATGCAACATTCGTATATGGTTGAGAGACATGCATAGGTTTTGAGGACCCTAAAATATTTGTATTAAGTGCCTAGTTTAAATCCAAAATATTTTTAGAGTTGACTTATAATACTTCAAAAATTCAAGTGTTTCTTGACATGCGAACAACTAATATATTCATGATATGACTCAAAAGAAAAAACACAATAGAAAAACATTAAACTTGTACATAATACCAACAACAAAAATTGTAGTATAATGTAACAAAACTGAATCTTATTTTTCAAATGACTTTTAGATAGTCCATGATTTCTTACGAGCCTAAATTATTTTTACAGCATAAACCTCGGGTAATTGTGAAAATTGATCTCCTTCTCAAGAAATATAGCCTTCCATAAATCCATATCAAGTAACATATGTAACACTCGGCCATGTTACATGGTCAATATCCTGCCCTTTCTACTTGACCGAGATAATCCTTGTGAAACATAAACTTTTTGATGCATAATCATGTGCACTTGGTGAAGTAACCACTAAATTAACTTATTTTATCACGATATTGATGTTCAAGGGGGTATATTACCTCTAATTAATGAACAAGGTGCTTAGGTGCGTCGAAGCATAATTATATAAATGTGGTGAATAAATATCTTACTTTACCAAGATCTACTTTGTAATGAACTAATCATGGCTTGCATTTGGCCACCGTGATGGTTTCATCACTCCTGTGATCATTTTTCTCCTCTTTTTAAGTATCAATTGAATTATTCTATTAGCTTATTGATGATCTAGGTGCATATTCTCTCCAACTAATGAACAAGGTGTTTGGGATCCTCAAAGCATATCATTGTTTAAAGCATAATCATGGTGCACATTAGCTTATCTTGGGACTCAATTATCACCCTTGTGTAACTCCTATATTAGGAAACATCAAAATCCTTGTCATAAAACAAAAAAATAGTTACTACAAAGTAGGATAACAAAAACGCACTTGTGCATTCATTCAAGACATTGTTTGATCATGTTTTCCTGTAATAGTTATATTGCATGTTTTTTTTTGTTTTAATGCATTGCATTATACTTTTATTTGAGCCATTTTGCTAGCATATTACAAAATTTGGTATTATGGCTATTAATATAATATTATTTTTGTTGTGTGATAATACCAAATAAAATTTCATCTTGAATCATATCGTGTACAAGCTATAAAGTGAATTACAATTCATATCCCATACTCATAATATTTACCATCTCACATCATCATTTATCCATTGTAACATTATAACTAACATTTATTCTAATTAAATTTTTCATTTCTTAAATTCCACCTAGACATGACACACATGAGTTAAAATAAACAAAATTGTCAAGTAAGAAAAATATGTTTCATAGTGATTCAACTTAACATACTAATGCAAATCAAGGAGATAAATAAAACACATAGCATCAAAATCTATATAATTTTCACATATAAACATATAATTTAACCATACATCTATCTATGTATCTATATTCATCATCACATTATAAAAAATAAATGATATGAAATTCCATTTTAACATGATACAAACAATCACATAAATATGTATCTACTGGTGCTCAAATATGCACCCATTCCCAAATCATATACAACTCAAGATTTGAGATAGCATGGGAATATCTAGAATTTGAGGGACTTGAACCAAGATAGACCTTCGAGAGAAGGCCGATTTCTTCTTCCTACTCCTAATGCTAAATTGCTCCTAGGAAATGAAATGCAACTATTTAACTCTACTCTAAATTGCCAAGGGTCTAAGATGAGAAGGAGATGCATAAAAATAAATCCTAAACTAAGGCGGGTGATCATGCCAAGAACAAGGTTGGAGAGATTCATATTGAGTGAAAATAAGAAGAAAATGAAGTAAGAGAGGAAAAGCAAAAGTGCCACAATCTAAAGCAATATTCAACTCCCTGTCTTCATGGAGCACAACAACTTTAGGTCATGTAAGAAGAAAAAATATGCACAATACATCTTAAACTATAATAGAAGGAAAGAAATGCAATATGATTCAAGATAGGGTAGGAAAATCCACAAAACACAAATTTTATTTCTCAAAAAGATGTACAATCCATTACAAAGTAGATATAAGGCAAGAATTCTTTGCAAAGGCTCAAATTCGAGGCTTGAAACACAAAAGAGTTTATTTATAATCTCTAGAAAATCCCCCTAAAAATGAGGGGGTAAATTACATTATATAGAAAAATTACCTCACCTACCATGCATTAAAATCCTAACAGTAGTGAGCTACCCGAACTACCACCGTTAATGATCATCTCACAACCGAGATTTCTCGAGTTTAGCCAATTGCATAAATTTGTCTCCCGAGATGATTGTATTTATTTCCGATGACTGATTGTATAATTCTTGATGTCAGCTAGGAGAAAGGTTTTATCCTATGAGCCGGTTGCACTACATAACCTTGTTCTCTTATTGTTTCCTAGTCACATAAATGCAACCGGTTAGTAACATGTTTGTCTACTACTAGTGTTCAAAGCATTACCATGACCCAAATCTTTGACTTTCTCGCATCTGTCTCGGTAGCATAAAATTGACTATCATCCAGTAGCGTCGTAAACATGCTACCGACACCCCTGTTATTGACCAAATGCTCGATATTTCTACTTTCGTGCTACCGATTAATAGCACCAAAATGCTGGTACACAACATACCTTTCTCGCACCACCAGCGATTCACCATCATTGTCCTGCTACTAGCTAGTGGTGCTGAAATGCTCTTGGACAATATCATTTGTACCTTCTCAAGTACTGGTAGCATATAAAATGCTAATGGCTATTAGCATATTTTCCCCTTCTTGGTGGTTATTCTTTGTCACTTTTTATCACGAACCTTCACTCTTCTCGCCGCCATGTGGCTGCCCTATCTTTTATTTTTATGTTAAATTTGATGGCCGTCTAAATGTCACAGTGCGTATTCCAAATTTTGAATGGGTTATCCAAATTTGCAAGCGATGTAAATTTGGGATAATAGTTTGGTGACATCCAGGGACATCTTCCTTCTAGATAAAGAGACTAACTGCCTCTAAGCATCCATTAGGCATGGAGTCAGTATACAAACTGAAACTAATATGAAATTAAAGTATCACCCCTAATTTTATTTAAAATAATGCATGGACCAGTTATGATTTGAGATTACATGAGATGATATTTGATTGTTCCCAATAAAAGAGCCTCTGAAAAATGGAATGTGTAATAGCAACAAAGGCATAACTATATACAAACATAAAAGTTCATACATATCCCAAATGGAACATGGAGAGTGTGCACTATTACTTATCTAAAATCAAACCTACTATACCAACAAAATAATGTGTTGCAAGCACTTAGAGGGATATAAATATAATCTAATAAATTTACAATGATGCAATAGGTTATCCTAATGAGAATGCTTAGGATAAGCCCCATTGACTAGGATTAGTGATGCATAACCATCTTAGCTCAAAATAATTTACTTCTTTGCAAGTAGTAATGGTATACGAGACCACTCCAAATTTCATCAAACTTGGAGTGCCTCCTAGTTTCACTCTGTCAAGCATCCCACTTTAAGACCAAGACACCAACTTTGAACATCTAAAATATGGCTTTTTTATCAAACCATTTCTTGGTGGATTCTTGATACTTGATCTAACTTAATTATTGCAGAATTACTTAGTTCTTCATGTTTAACCATGTCCGTAATTATTGTTTCTCTCGATCCGCCCTTCAAATTCTAATGGTTCGGCCAACTCTAGTGGAGGCAATTCTAATTACAATGACATCCTTGCTTGTTTTCCATAAACCATTTTGTATAGTGAAGTTTCAATTTCCTTTTCATAGTAATCTTGTCACCTAAAAGAGAATTTCTCACCTTTGTGTTCCATTTCCTTTGATTAACATTTAGTTTCCTTTTTATAATTCTAATCAAGTTCTTGTTAGTAGATTCTACCTATACATTACATTGAGGGTAATAATTAGAAGAAGTTTTCAAATAAACACCAAGTCTAAGAGCCCAATTAGAAATTTTAGATCCTAGAAAAGCCTTTGCATTATCAGAAATTATGGTTTGTGGGACACCAAACCTTGTGAAAATATCCTCAAGGAAGTCAAGAATAATTGATTCATTTGCTTCCTTCAATGGTACAACTTCGGTCCACCTTGTGAAATAATTTGTAGTTGTTAGAACCCATTTATGGATAGTTATTGAAAGAGGATTGATCATGCTTTGATAAAATCAAGGTGCCACCGAGAAAATGACTCACATCCTTGAATTGGATGGAATGGAAGAGTTTTCAACCTCTTCTTTCCGGTGAAGAAAGCACAATCTTTACATTTTATGACCCATTTATGACAATCAAAAAATAATGTGGGCCAAAAATATATTTCTTTTAGAATCTTCAGCACTATGGCTTTGGCTAAAAATGGTTGTCGGATAAGCCACCATGAAATGATGTTAACACTTTCTCTTCTTGTTCATTCTCAATGCATCTAAGAAAGACCCCATCAATATTCCTTTTGAATAAAATTCCATCCATCAAAGCATAGGGAATGGATTACAACCTCAAATGTCTTCTTTTTGTTTTTCTTAAACCAAGAGGGTATGCACCTATAGATAGAAAAGTGATCATATCACTCATCCAACTATGACTATTAGCTTCATGTTACTCATTTTATTGAATTTTAACATCATGTTAAGGTTCTTCATTCATGAATGAGGTCTCTTGATCATCTCGAGCATCAACAACAAGTTTCTCACATATCCCTCTCCCTCTCACCAATTTTGTGGCCTTGATAGTCACATCATACTCCATTATCTTTGTCACCCATCTAACTCTCTTCTCATTAATATCTACCCCCATAATGAAATCTCTCACACTATAATGTGAGACCAAAACCTTGATGTGATTGGAGGACAACATGCTTTTGAACTTATTTAGAGCTCTCATGATGGAAAACACTTGTTTTTCAATGTGACTATATTTTAATTCATACTCCTTTAGTGTTTGACTAAAGAAGGCCATTGGTTGTTCCATACCTTCATCATTTTGTTGTGTCAAAATAGCAACAATACTAGCATCAACTCCATATGCATACAAAATAAAATCCTTACCATAGTTAGGATTGACAAGTGTAGGAGCTTGAGAAATTTCCTACTTGATTTTGGCAAAAATTTCCTTTCCTTCTGTTGTCCATTTAAAAGATGAATTTTTCTTTAGCATCAAGGTGATGGGCTTTACTAATCTTCAAAAATTAGAAATAAATCTCCTAACAAAGTTAATCTTGCAAAGAAATGATTGCAAGTATTCTTTATGAGGCAAGGAGAGATAGAGGATGGCTGAAATTCTTTCGGATCAATATTAATGCCATCCTATGAAATAATATGCCCCAAGAGCTTACCCCTAGGGACTGTAAAATTACACTTTTTGGGTCTAAGGGATACCCAAAAATATCTACATCTCTCAAATACCTTTTCCAAGTGACTGATGTGATCCTTTATTTACTTTGAAAAGATTGTAATATCATCCAGTACACATGGATGAACTCATTAATGAAAAGTGTGAAAGCAGTATCCATTCCTCTCTAAAATGTGGCACCTACATTTGAAAAACCAAAAGGCATTTTTTGATAGGCATATGTAACCCATTGTGTTGTAAATGCATTCTTAAATTGATCTTCTTCTCTGACCTCAATTTGATTGAAACCTGAATACCCATCCAACATGTAAAACCCTTCAAAACCTGCAATAGTTTGCAAAATATGCTCCATGGAAGGTAAAGGGTAGTGGTCCTTTAGGGAATCCTTGTTTAAATCATGAAAATCAACACAAAGTCTAATTTCCCCATTCTTATTTCTAGATGGGACCAAATTGGCCACCCAAGTAGAGTATTTGATTGGAAAAATTATTTTGGCCTCAATGAGTTTGGATAACTCCTTCCTCATGAGGGGATCTATTCTAGGGTTGAATGACCTTTGTTTTTCCTAATTGGCTTGACATTGGGATTAAGATCTATAGAATGTTGCACAATATCTGGATTAAATCCTTTTAGATATTCATAATCCCAAGAAAATACATCATTGAATTTTTGACACAAAGAAATGAAAGATTACTTCTCATTTTCATCACATACCTTTCCCAACGAAGCTCTTTTCCCTATGCAATGGTGATTGGTTGACAATCCTCTTTCTTTGCTGCTATGTTCTTTTCCTCTCCTTTGAATTCATGATCCTAGATAAAAATATGATCCAAGGTAACCAGTCCTTTTGGTGATATATTTGTCTTTTGAATAATCCAATCACCGTAGTTATCATCATGCAACTCATATTACATTTCTAATGAGAATTCAACCTCATTTTGGAAGAACTGAATAATATCCTCATCATTATCAAAAATATACCATTTGGTCTCATTATCTAAAATGGATGGTATAATTATCACCCGACATAATATTCATTTCCCTTAACAAAATATTCAACAGTGAAAATTGTGATTCAAGGGCTTCCATTTCTTCTACTTCTTTGTTCATATTTCTTGGCACCACTTGCAGATTGAGAGCATAAAATATCTTCAATAGGTCCCAAAATCTATGCTTATAAGCTTTAAAAATATTATACTTTGTGGAAAATTTCCTCTCACCGATGAATGACCGATTCCGTATCCCTAAAATTATGCAATGTCTTTATCTTCCTCTTTTCTACAATCAACAAGCCATGCACTAATGCCTCATATTCTGCAACATTATTGGAACATGCAAAATGCAACTTGTGAGAGAGGAAAAACTTCTCCTCTTTAGGAGAAATTAGTACAATACCTTCTCCATCTCCATTTAAGCTCCTAAAACCATCAAAAACATTTTCCACATTCCGGAAGAATATTTTTCTCTTTGTTTAAGCATTCTTGGCATTACAAATTATTCTTCAAGAACACAAGTAAGTACCTAGACCAATTTCACAGGATTTAATTTCTTCATCATAGAGATCAAATTTATGATCTCTCTCATCCCATTCATTTAGCAATAGATTGGGCATGGGAGGCAGAGTAAGATGCTCTTCGAAAATGAAACTTTTTCTTGACTTTCTTTGATTAGGAAATTTTCTTGGATAGGGGTAGGGTGATATGAATCAATATGATAGGAAAATACAGGCTCATCCTATATGGTAAATCTAGTGCCATATCTGGTTCTTAAAAGCATATAGTTATAATTTGAAGACAAATAACCACCCACTTTGGTAGTAAAATCCCTTGACAAACAAATGGAAAACATTGGAGGAAATTCAATGACTGATATATCATGGGTTATGGTTAGGCTTGGGTAGGCATGAAGGGTTAATTTTAGATCTTTTATGACTCCCAAAACAACAACCCTTGAGCTATCATACTGCAAGACACTTTTGGTAATAGGCCTATACTCTAGACCTAGGATATCAACAATTTTCTTTGGCATAACCGAGGTACTAGCACCTAAATATATCATGTAATTATGAACTAAGTGTTTACCCACAATTAATAACATATAAAATGGTGGGGTCTTAACAACTTTACTTACTTGTTCCTCCTTTGCATGGAAAATATTGAAAGCAATGAGGGTCTTTTAGATGACTAGATCGAAAAAGGAAGTTGCTTGAGAGATTCACATAAGAGCTCCATTTTTTTATGGGATATCCAAATCATCTTAAATTGTAACATTTACATTCATCCTCTTCATTTCCTCCAAAATATTAAAGGTAATACCCATAGATTTCTGCAACTATGGTACAAGATTCTCCTTACTAGGAGCCTCAAGTAATCTATCTTTCTATGTGGTAGCTTCCTTCTCCTTGCTTGCATCATTTCCCGATTAGGAGAGGAAGGTTGATATTCCAAAATTATTATTTTAGACATGGTATTATCATAAACTTCTTGATTTAATTCAAAAAATCATCATCTCCAATGAACATGAGGTTTGCATCCCGATTGGCCTATTGAGTTCCCTATTCATTAGAATTGGGTGCTTTCACCAATGGATCCTATTGATTAGAAGAAAATTGAACCATAAAGTATTGAACATGTAATGCCCTCTCATATATAATTTGATCGTATGGCTAGTTACTAGGAAACACCTACATGTTTCATGAATCACATTATTTTTCACCAAAAAAGTTCTTGACTAGAGCTAGCAACATGAGATGGTTGAGGAGGAGAAATTGGTACAAGTAGAATAGAGGAATTTTGAGCTTTCCACATGTTATTCTATTGATTGTTTCCATACCTCTGATTTTGTTAATTCATGTATGGATGATAACTGTGATTGAAACCTTGGTTTGAATTCTTCCCCTAATTGGAATAATTTCTAAAGGATTGGGCTTGCTACTTCTCCAAATATATAACTTTATTAGACAAATTTCTAATCAAGGATTTCATGTCTTCATCCTCTTTTTGTTATGCATGAGAGTAATATGTAGATGCGGTAGGATGGGAATTTTTCTTTGGAATAGAACAATGGAAGGCTAAGATGCTTGGGGTAACTCAGGTTATAAAGGCATATGTGGCCTAGGAGCCGATTATACAACTTGAATAAGATAATTTTCATCCCTAATGGTTATTGCATAAGCATCAAATAATTTTCACCACCCATAGACTAGATCATGACAAAAATATCTGAATTAAGTGATCTTAAGAAATAAAGAAATGCACCTTCCGCAATTGGTCTTACTAGGATTGGAATTATATCCCAGTGTTTTCGAAATCTGAAATTGAAGTCTTCCATGAGCTCATTAGGAGACCTCTTGATGGTTGTCAACTTCTCAGGAAAGGAAATATTATACACCTTCTCTCCAAATTGATTGCATAAGGTAGTCCCCAATTGATTCCAATCTTAAATTGATCTTGTTATCAAAATCCTGAACCATTGCAAAGTTATTACTTTGAATGAAGAAGCTAATAGCCTAATAGACACATTTTGTTCAACAATTTGATGGATCGCACAAACATTGGATATATCATGAATATGATCTTTTAGAGTGGTCTGATTCTCCCCAATGAAGAACGAGATGTTCTTAAGTGCAAAGGTTGGAATGGGATTATTGGCATTGAAAAAAAGAGGAATACTACCAAAGTAAAATTAAAAATTGCTGATTTTGAACTTGTGCAACCATTCTAATAGGTCTAAAAACTCTAGTGGACAACAAAAAGGGTCTACCAAGAGGTGGTGTAGAAAGAGTCCTATTTGGTGGAGATGGTGACCTCTAAACTACTCTTCCCCTTATTCCTCTCCCTATTGATAATTATAGATATTAAAATAATCCTTTTGTTATTTTGGATAGTTTTTGAATTCTTCTCATGAAATTGAGCACTAACACTACCAAAACTAGTTTATTTAAACAATTGAGTCACCCGATGTGTAGAAACAAGACTCTAAAGGCTAGAAATACTTGAGCTACACACCAAAGCCCAACAATAATGTAAATAAAGTTTTCACTATCCCACCAAGCATGCCAAAATTGTTGGTGCTCAAATATGCACTGTCCCCAAATCATAGACAAATCGGTATTTTAGACAACATGGGACTGTCTCCAAATTGTCATACTTGAACCAAGATAAAACTCTAGAGAATATTGGCTTCCTCTTCCTACTAATGCTAAACTAATCACAGGAATTGAAATGTAACTATCTAACTCTACTCTGAACTTTCAAGGGTCCAGGGTGAGAAAGAAATGCATAAAACATAAATCCTAAACTAAGGGGGTGATAACACCAAGAATAGGGTTGGAGATATTCCTAGTGAGTGAAAATAGGAAGAAAAGGAAGTAGGAGAGGATAGACAAAAGTGTCACAATCCAAAGCGATATTAAAATCCTTGTCTTCGTGGAACACAAAAATTTGGGTCATGTAAGAAGAATATATATGCACAATACATCTACAAATGCAATAAAAGGAAAGAAATGTAATATGATTTGAGCTACAGAGGAAAAAAAAAAAAAAAAAAAAATTTCTTAAAAGGATGTATAATCCATTACAAAGTAGATAAAAGGCATGAATTCTTTGTAGAATTTTCAAATTTGAGGCCTGTAACTCACAAATGTTTTTGGAACAATTTCGACAGAGTTCCTTTATAATCTTAAAAAAATCCCCACCAAAAATGATGGGTTCAATTACATTATATAGAAAAATTAGCTCATCTACCATGAATTAAAATCCTGACGAGGTAGTTGACATACCTAAACTACTACCATTAATGCTAAGCTCATGGATGAGATTTCCTGAGTTGATCGATTACATAAATTTTCCTCCCGGATGGTCGCGTTTGTTTCCCGATGAATAGTTACATAATCCTTGATGTCATCCGAGAAGCATGGTTTTCTCTTATCGAACAATTACACTACATCACCTTGTTCTCTTGTTGTCGAATGGTCACATAAATACAACCAATCAATTATCATGTTTTTATGCTAGCAAGTGTTTTACATTACCATGACCCAAACCTTTGATTTTCTGCTACTCGCATGTAGCGCAAAATTCATTGTTGTCTAGTAACATCAGTAAAACTACTATCGACACCCCGTTATTATTGACCGACTACTCCTCATTTCCACCTTCATGTTACCAGATGGTAGCACCAAAATTCTACCAATGCCCCGCCATACTTCCGCAACACCTCTAATCTGCCATCATTGTCACGCTACCAACCCCAATAGTGTCTAAAATGCTACCGGTCGGTAGCATCCATACTTGCTCCTAGCTAGGTAGCATATAAAATGTTATTTTATAGAAGCATCTTTTACTTATACCAGCTAGTAGCATATTATATGTTACCAAAGTGGTTATTCTCTAGTAATTTATCCCACAAACCTTCGGTCTTCTCTCCACCTTGTGGCCGCCTGTCTTTAATTTTGGATGTTACATTTCATGGATGTCTAAATGTCACATGTCCATATTCCAAATTTTGAATGGGTTATCCAAATTTGTAGGGGGTACAAATTATGGATAACAATATCCAAAACTACATCATAAATACATTTAAATTAAACTCTTCAAATTAGTATTCCACCAAGACATGACATAAAGGAGTTAAAATAAACAAAATTTCCTAAGTAAGAAAAATATGTTTCATAGTGACTCATTTTAACCAACTAATGCACATAAAGGAGATAAATACAAAACATAACATCAACATCTATATCACTATCACATATAAACATATGACCTAACCATACATGTATCCATGTTTCTATATTCATCATCACATTATAAAAACTAATATTATATGAAATTCTATCTCAACATGATACAAACAATCACATAATTATGTATCCAAAATCTGTATCATATATACATCAAAATTAAACATTACAAATTAGTGTATACACCATGTACTACACAACTCATAATGGTACATAGAAAATCCTAATCTACACTACAAAAATTGTATGTGTGACTCAAGACGAGTGCATGACTACTTAGGGTACTTGTAGGTGATGAATGCTATCTCAATACTCCTACCTATGTCCATGATCACACCAATGTTGTTGATCCTAGTGGACCCACCATTGAGGTTTTCCCCATTGATGCTCTAGACCTCACTAAACTTGATGTCCTTGGTTGGTATTTGAACACTATGAATATATTAAGGCATACTTTGGTATTCTAACACAAATACCTTATATAGGTTAATTTAGTACATTTCTCGCCATGTAATCTCATAATAGTAGTGATCATTTAAGTCACACTATAAGAACTTGGGACAACACAAGCTATATGTCACTCTTGTTGTAACATCTACATGCCTAAATCGTGCTATATCCAACTCTACGTGGGCTATGTATCACTCCACTACCAAGATGTCGACTCATCCTAGAGTGCATCTCTCTCATCTTAGTGACTATATCACTCATCCTGGGTGGTGTTCCTATGAGAAGTTAGTTGTGTTACCTAGGAGTCTCTCGCTATCACATCACTATAACACCTATCCATCTTAGTAGTAACCTACACTACCTCAACTATAAGTCTCACCATATTTGTATCCCCTTCTAGACCGTGACCATGGGCTATCAATCTAGTTATCTTTATCTTTCTCATATATATATATATATCAACACATAAAATTTCTACCACTCATTTTGTAGTTGATGCAATACCGAGATCCCTTCTCTATCACATCATATACTATATCCTATTTGTTAGGTAGATGTTCCTAGGTACCGATGCCAACTATTAGACCCAATCCATATCATTCATAAACCCATGTATATATCCTCTATTTATCCCATCGATTGTATCAACTACCTATACTATCATATACTAGTTATATATCCTATATCTCATCCATGTCTATCTCTATCATCCTTAATATGGACCACTAGAGATCTAGGATATGGAATAGCTAGTCTCATATATGGGTGCCTCATCTTCCGCACTAAGATGAATGAATTTACAACACTAATTTGCAACACTAATTGACCTCTATCCTGGAGTAGTAGGTCATAGGTCCTTAATCATCTATATCATGCCACATACTCGGTACCATCCCGACATTGATAATACCCATCATCATATCTTATATAGTAGCTAGTAGGTTATAAAAATTTGATATTTGTGTGCCCACATCTATGATAGGCCCCCAATATGAAACATCCCTAGTCATATGGCAAAACACATGCAGCAATATGGGATCTCCCTACTAGTAAAAACTCGACACAATACCTGTTTGGAATGTACCAATCCACCACATAATCTTTCCAATCTATGATATAACATTCTACGCACGTATATGCTAACTTCAAAATGTCTATAGAAAGGACCTTATTGATAGATAGGGCCTCAATGTGATATCTATAGGTATAAGCTCTTTTAATTCTCATCTATAGGATATTAGATCCCACATACCCTATTTACTCATTGGCAAAATAATTTATCACAAGGAAAAATTAGTGAGTTTTCACCAATGCTCTGGGAATAATTCCTCATCTTTGTAATGGGAGGTTCCTATTTATTAAATGTAAAAGAAAAAAATTAGCGGGTGTCCGTGAAACTTGGGATCACATAGGAATAGTCCAATAGACATGTGAAAAATAAATTTCACTTAGTACAAGGGAATAATTTTCTTAGTGAAAGGAGGTAGAGGGGAGTAATAATATAGTGAAGGAGGGTTAAATTGTGAGTAGGTATTTTCAGATTTTCACAATATTAACCATAATAAATATATACTTAATTAGAGGACTTCAACCTTGCAAAAATGATAAGACTAACAAACCATAGACACAAAATTCTATTGATTTATTCATCAAAGGTTTATTATTTTTACAAGATCATCATGCTTACAAAGTTGAGTATGAAAGAAATAAAGGAAACATAGACAAAGAGGAAATAAAATAAATTAATCTCTTGCTTGTATTTAGTAGTGCAAAAGATATCCACTAGAAAATAAAAATTGAGAACCCTTTTCAAATAGAGAGGTAAAGGAATAACTACTTGAGAAGATATCCTAAACTCTAGATTGTCTTTGAGGAGTATGATGATGAACATGGTGAATGTATCATTCACCATGGCAATATGATAGTCATTTTATTTGTAAGTGATTTGTGGATACTTATCATAGGTAGGTGATTTTTGAGATATAATTAGAGAAACAAAAAGGCCCTTGAAGGGTTTTGTGAAGGAACTAATATATACCAGGTAAGAATTCATGATGAACTTCTTAGTAGAAGGAACTTGAAGGAATTTCCGATGGATGTTCACACCGATAATATTTCCCCTATCTACCACTTGGTTCCATTTAGTAAAAACAAGGATGAAATGAGCCATCCAATCCTAGAATTCTTTTGTCATTTCCTCTCCCATCACCCTGCTCAGTAGAATAATGGCATTTGAATAACCTTCATGGAATTCACTCCTAGACAAGTTCTTGGGAACATGAGAAGGTTTTCTTCCTTTATTGAGTCGTGAGCCAAGTGATAGGCCTTATAAATAGGAGAAGTTATTTTCCCATGCCTATGATGAAAATTGTTTGGTTATTATGACCATGCTACTACTAGTGGGAATCTGTAGACACTGAGAGATTCCTTTGGGAGTGAGGACTACAAGGACTGAATTTTCATTCGCTCAAACTATCCTGGAATCATCTACGCATTGTTTTATACATGACACAACTAATTTAGTTCTCTAAATGGATAGTGGGTGACCTCCTGTTGAGAATATATCACTCAAAAAAAAATTCTCCTCTAATAGTTCATGAGGTTCTCTAATCATCCTATTTTTAGGTCTTCCAAATCCATGTGAGTAGCAAGATCACCTGTCTCCCACACCAATATATTCAACAATAAGGGTTGAAATAGATTTTATAACTAAATATTTCAACTTCATAATGATGAGAAAAATGAGATAGATAGAATTGGAGTTGCCACAATATTTTTGAGCTCAATTACAAAAGTTTCTATTATTAGCAGTCCTATCAAGGACTGCTATTTTTAGTTATTTTTCATCATTTTTTCTTTTTAATGTTTCTTTCTCATTTGAAGTATTGTGAATGTAGAGGATTAATTATTTTTGGAAACCTACTATTTTTAGACATACATAGCCTTATACAATTACTATTTTTAGAAAAGGTACTTACATGTGTCGATTTTCGGTTAAAACACTTTCAAAAGTTTTTGCTCCAAGATTCTCTTTTCCAATTTTTAAGGTTTTTTGTCTTCTAGAGCTCCATAAATCTGAAAATGAATATTTAGGGTCTGAAATTATCAGATTGGTACTATAAATAATACATATCATACGGGGTTTCTTTTATAATTAACTTAAATCCATTTTGGTGAGGAACGCATAGGAAATATTTTGTCTGAAATAGGTGCATAGTTGAGGAGTTATGAGAAATTCTTCATTTTTATGGTTATGGAGGTTTGGTGAAATTTGAGTTGCATGCATGGTTAAAAATGTATTTTTAGAAGATATTTCAACATCAATATTAAAAAATGACTAATTTTTTTAGAGAGGTGGAGAGTTTGTTTAATTTCCATGTGATTTTTAACTCACCTATGACCATAGCTGCCTAACTATGGTTGGATTGAGGTTGCATCGGTAAAATATGGATAAAAGGCACATAAGGTACACCAAATTGTGACTTACACCATATGGTGACAAGTTTCAGCCTTTTTTCCCTTTTGTTTGAGATCCGGGGTTGGGGATGAGAACCAGAGGGCAAAAGAGGTGCTTCTATGGTGACCAAAGTGGCTTAATGAAGAAGGGGGTGTAACTTCTATGGTGGTGCAAGAGAATCACTCCACTATGTAAATAGGTCATGAGTAATCATAATTTTGTTTGATAAGTGATTCATTAGGTCCTAGAGGTTTCCGACAATACCTTAAGTATAAGTTTGTTAAAATTTGAATAATTGGTTTTCCTCCAAACTTGCAATTTAGAGACTTGGAGGTCATTTTGGCTTCTAGAGTGTTGTAATGGAATATTAAAGCTTATAAGCATATAAGAAAGTTAAATGAGGTGTAATAAGGTGTCTTAGGCCCTTGTAGGACATAACATTCACAATATGAGTCAAATAAGCCTAAAACTAGGCATTTGAGCTAAACAACATGATATTAGGCTAAGATCATCGATATGACCAATGATTCAGAAGGTGTATTTGGTTAGAAACAAGTTAAGGTCATATACATATGAAAATGTAACTACTTCATCTCATTCATATTTGAATGGAAATCGGGAAGGCTTCAAGAAAGGAGAAAACCAGTGTTTTGTGTAAGATTTTGTAATTTAGTAATTTTTTGTATACCTTTGGTAATTGTTGAATGTTCAAAAAAATTTATACATGACTGATAGAGAGTTAAAATATATCTATGTAAATAATTTATGACTAACTTTGTGTGAATATCATTGGGAATGTATGAGTTAAAGTAATTAAGTAATCAATAAACTGTGCATTGTGGAATTGATGTAATTGGGGGTTCAGAGGTATTGAAAATTGTATGAAGAGTGTTGATACATTTTTATGGATTATTTAGTTGGCTATTAATGTTTTGGAAGATGTAATCTCAATCCTTTAGACAAAACCATTGTATATTTTCATAACTATGCAAGACTCGGGACTTAAGAATTGAATGTGACTATCCTTGCAAAGTATGAAAGGTGAGTTGTTTTTGTAGCATATGTGAAGAGAATTTAGGGTTTCCTTCGGACTAGAATAATAAGAAATAACAAAGTAACTTGCATTATTGAATTCTTTTATGATAACAATAGTGACAAGAACTAGTACCTTGAATTGGTGTAATGCGTGCGTGATTAGTATAAACTATGGAATTTCATGAAAGGAATATAAATTTGTGATTGTGATATTTTTATTGATCTCTAAAGGTTTATAACATATTTGGATTTTTGGGAGATTAACCCTGACAAGTTATGAGTTCATGTTGATTAGTAAAGAGAATCGTAGAATCACATAATATGCATCTACAATAGAGTAGATGATAAATTTGCAAGGGAAATGATTGAAATGAATTTGAAATAGCTTATAGTAAATACAATAATTAAGTAACCTAGAATTAGACCTCATGCCAAAATTTCAGATTAGATTTGAAGAATTGCAAATATTATAAGGAAAACACCTTCTTGGGCTCATTAGTAGGTTCTATAATAGTCATAGCTAGGGTTTGGATCTTAGACCACCAAAACTCCTCCTTTTGATTTAAAAATTTAAAAATATTATGGAAAGGATATAAAGTAATATATTTTGAAAGAATTTTATATTTTTACAGGTGAATTTCATGATTTTTCATAACAGTTGGAGAAAGAGAATGCAAAATACAAGTTAATGCTAGAAGAAGAAAGGGGAATTACAAAGGAAGTGCATGCTAGGAGAGGAGTTAGAATTTGAAAATTTAGGGACACCTAGAACTCATTAAAGGGTTCTTCAAAAGATAATCACATGGTATGGAAGCTCTCTAGAAAGGATTTTATGCTTGACAGTTCAGTTTGAAGACCTAGAGAAGGGTTTTGAGCAAGAAAACAAAAGGTGATGTTTAGAGAACAACTCAAAGAGTGTGATCCTGAGTTTTTGCATACACCTTAGCTATTATAATTAGTAACTAAAAATATATTAATTGATTATGGGTGCTTTGGAATACCTCAACCATAGTTGGTTCAAAACACATTGTCTTAAGGGGCTAGATTGTAATTATGAGCAAGAAGTAAAAGTTGAATTCTTGATTACTATTCCATCAAATTTATAGATAAATTATTATTATAAAAGGTGGTTGAAAATAGTGTAAGGAGCTATAAGGAAGGATAATCCTAGAAAGATCTAATGTGGATTACTTCCATGGTGAACCATTATGTATATGAGGCTAGAAAGGTAAGTAAAAGATGAAATACATGACCTAGAGTATCTCAGCTGATGGGATGATGCCAATTTTAGAGGAAATAGGATATGAAGAATCACATAAAAATTCAATAGGTATAGCCTAATTATTGCATTTACAAGACAATTTTAGTACCCTATAACCCTTTTATGATTATTCATATGTAGAGTAAGGTGAATTTTGATAATGTTTGCTTGGTAATAGATGATGGAATGGGTGTTGTTGTTAAGTGACTACATCATTTTGGTATCAGAGATTGGGTGTTGAGTTTGAATGAAAGAGTTCATTAAATCTAACAAGTTTGTTTACAAGTGTTGATGAAGGATATACATGACAAGATCATGGAGAGCCAAGGTGAGATTAATGAATTAGCTAGGGAACATGGTTATATGGTGCCCAATTAACTTAATAAGGAAAATGAAGGGAAACTAAAAAAAAAGGCTAAGATAAATAAATAAGACATATTGAATGAAGATATGGAATAAGGTAATGATGAGCTATTGAAGGATGTGTTGGCTATGATTAGTCAAAGAAAGAAATAAAGAGACGAAAGAGATGACCAAAAAAGAAGAGAGATAGAGAGGAAAAGATAGAAGTGGATGGAAGAAGAAATAAATTCACTTAAGAAAGATGTGGAGCAAGTTTTTATGTTGATGAAAGAGTGGATGGAATCCCAAAGCCAAGAAAGAGGGATTGTGATGACAAAGAGTAAAGTGGCCCATTAGGATACTTATAGAGAAAAGAAAAAGGATGTAACTGAGAAGGTGGATAAAAGAGGAAGAGAGAAGGATAAAAAGAATGAGAAGAGAAGAATAATTCAAAATATTCATCATGGAAGAGAATAAAGTAAATGATGAAGAAGAGATTATAGAGAGATTTTTTGGCATCTCTTAAAGAGAATAAAGAAGAGGAAAGTTTGAGTCAAGAGGCGAAGAGTTTATTCAAGGAGCTACTGAAGGTGCAATATGGCCTCAATATATTCATTCGAACATGTCATATTTATGTGTGAATGCAGGTGAAAAGAGTAAAGATATGAAATCTATGGAAGGTGTCTTGAAGAAGGACCTATAAGTCCCAAAGAATGAATAATAACTCAAATTTGAAGAAGAAGGTGAATATACAACTAAAGAAGATTTATTGTGGCTAGAAATCATGCAAGAAAAAGAGGTATTAGATTCCTTTGAAGATGAATAAGCCTACAAGAAATAAGAGGATAATTTCATGAAACTTTTTCATGAATAAATAGAGGTCAAAGAAGCTGAAGAAAATCGGGATGAACAAGAAGAAGAAGATGCTCAAGGGAACATGAATTTCCACATTGAAGAATTTTAGTTTCAAGATAAAGAATAAGATGATAGGATAGATGAGGATAAAGGACTACAAGTTACATCATAGTCATTAGGAATCCAAAACCAACAAGGAAAAATGGAGGTTAATTTTGGCAAAATATAACCTATAGAGAAAATTAAGAGGGCATTTGAAGAAGCCCCAAACAGAGAAGAGAAGAAAAATTTGCTAGAAATGGTGAAAGAGGAAATGAAGCCTTATGTTTTTAAGACTAATTATGTTCCTATCTATGAATGTTCAGGTATGATAAAGAATGAGAACAATGAGTCATTTCCAAGGCTCATAATGAAGAAGATGAATCCAAACAATCCTATAAAGGAACAAACAAAGAAAGAGGAAACCAAAAATCAGTCTCTGAGACTCTTGGAGAAGAAAAAATAAATAGAAAAGGTTGAGGAAAAGAGGCATGAAGTGTAGATGCAAAAGAACTAGAAAAAGAAGAAGAAACACAACCAATAAGCTCAAGTTCTTCTTACCCATGGATTATGATGGAGGATCATCATTCAACTATGTAAATAGGTCATGATTCATCATATTTTGGTTTTATGAGTGAGTTAATAGGTCTTATAGGTTATCAACAAGCATTTAGAGGTGATATCTTGAGTCTAAGTTTGTTAAAATTTGAATAATTGGGTTTCACTCCAAAAGTGCAATTTGGAGACTTGGAGGCTATTTTGGCTTTTTAGGAGTGTTGTAATGGAATATTGAAGCTTATAAGCATATAAGAAGGTGAAATAAGGTGTAAGAAGGTGTCTTAGGCCCTTGTATGACATAACATTCACAATATGAGTCAAATAAGCCTAAGACTAGGTATTTGAGCTAAGCAACATGATATTAGGCTAAGGTCATCCATATGACCAATGATTCAAGAAGGTGTATTCGATTAGGAACAAGTGAAGGTCATATAAATATGCAAATGTAACTACTTCATCTCATTCACATTCGAATGGAAATCAAGAAGGATTCTGAAAGGAGAAAACCAAGTGTTTTGAGTAAGCTTTTGTAATTGACAAATATTCAAATAAGAAGTTTATGCATAACGATAGAGAGTTAAAATAGATTCATGCAGAGTATTTATGAATAACTTTGTGTGAATGCCATTGAGATTGCATGAGTTAAAGTAATTGATCAAACTATAAAATGTACATTGTGGAATTAATTGAACTGTGGGTTAAGAGGTATTTCAAATTGTGTGAAGATTGTTGATACATTTTTATTGTTCCTTGAGTTGGCTATTAAATTTTGTGGAACATGTAATCTTAGGCCTTTAGACAAAAAACCATTGTATGTTTTCATAACTATGCAAAACTGGAAATTATGTATTGACTATGAATATCCTTACAAAGTATGAAAAGTGAGTTGTTTGTTGTAGCATATGTGAAGAACATTGAGGGTTTCCTTAAGTCTATAAGAATAAGAAACAAGAAAGTAACTTGCATGCTTGAATACTTTTATGATAACAACATTGACAAGAACTCGGTGCCTTGAATTGGTGTAACTTTGCATGATTAGTATAAACTATGGAATTTCATGAAAGGATATAAATTTGAGATTGTGATATTTTGATTGATCTCTAAAGGTTAAGAAATTATTTGGATTATTGGGTGATTAACCCTTGACAAGTTATGAGTCTTTGTTGATTAGTAAAGAGAATTAGAGGATCAGAATAATATGCATCTACAACAAGGTAGATGAGAAATTTTCAATGGAAAGGATTGAAATGAATTTTTAATAGCTTCAAGTAAATCCAATCATTAAGTAACCTTGAAACATACCTCATGCCAAAATTTGGAGATTAGATTTGTAGAATTGAAAAATTATAAGGAAAACACCTTCTCAGGCTCATTAGTAGGCTCTATAACAATCATACCTAAGGTTTGGATCTTAAACCCCAAAACCTCCTTTTGATTCCAAAATTTCAACATATGATGGAAAGTATCTAAAGTAAGATATTTTGAAGGGTGAATTTCATGATTTTGCATAGAAGTTGGATAAAGGAATGCAAAATACAATGAGGCTAGAAGAAGAAAGGTGAGTTAGAAATGAAGTGCATACTAGGAGAGGATTTAAACTTTAAACATTTAGGGAAACCTAATAATAATTAAAGGTTGTCTAAAAATCTAATCATCTGGTATGGAAATTCTCTAGAAAGGATTTTATGCTTGATTGTATAGTTTGAGTACCTAGAGAAGGGTTTTGAGCAAGAAAACAAAAGGAGATGTTTAGAGAACAAGTCAAAGAGTGTAATCCTAAGTTTTTGCATACACCTTGGCTATGATAATTAGTAACTAAAAATGATATTAGTTGATTTTGGGTGCTTTGGAATACCTCAACCATAGTTAGTTCAAAACACATTGTCCTAAGGGGTTAGATGGTAATTATGAGCAAGAAGTAAAATTTGAATTCTTGATTCCTTTTCTATCAAATTTATAGATAAATTAGTGTTATATAAGGTGGTTGAACATAGTGTAGGGAGATAGAAGGAAGGATAATCCTAGAAAGAGCTAATGTGGATTACTTCCATGGTGAACCATTATGGATATGAGGTTGGAAAGGTAAGTAAAAGATGAAATACATGACCTAGAGTATCTCACTTGATGAAATAATTCCAATTTTAGAGGAAATAGGATATGAAGAATCATATAGAGCCTTCAAGAGGTATATCCTAAAACTTGTATTTACAAGACAAGTTTAGTACCCTATAACCCTTGTATGATCATTCATATGTAGAGTAAGGTGAATTTTGATAGTGTATGCTTGGTAATAGATGATGGAATGCTTTTTTGTTAAGTGACGCATCATGTGACCTTGTTATCCCCTTTACACCTTGAGGGCTAGAGGGGACATTTGAGTGAAAAACTATGAATTTAGGGTCATACATCATGAGGGGGATAAGTGACGGAGATAAGTTGTGTAACTTAGGGGAAAAAGTAGTGAGGAGTAAGTGATTGAAGGTTTACATGATAGGGGTTACACTTTTTTTCCC
The DNA here is from genome assembly GCA_018340775.1 of Taxus wallichiana var. yunnanensis. Classification (NCBI taxonomy): domain Eukaryota; kingdom Viridiplantae; phylum Streptophyta; class Pinopsida; order Cupressales; family Taxaceae; genus Taxus; species Taxus wallichiana. The sequence continues at coordinate 185,150,803 of CM031234.1, read as the reverse complement.
TTGTCCCCTTTACATTTTGGGAGATACGGGGGATAGTTGAGTTAAAAATGTGTAACTTGGCCACTTTTAGAAAGCTGATATCACTTGTTATGTCCCAATCGAGACATCGGAGGGAAATTTACACTCTGGAGCATAATAAAGTTTTTGGGGTCAAATATTACATTCTTTTGACTAAAAACCTTATGTGTTGGCCTAAAATATCCATCTCAGTCAATAGAGATATTCCTAGTCCACCTATCAATCATAAAATGTTGATATCAAAAAACCAAGCCTACCATGAACTTAAAACCCTTGAGCTTAACACTCTTAAACCATTACCTAATAACCCATCAAGTAAAGGTATGACCTCCTCCCATGAGTATCCTTTCTTACATATTGATATCATCCACATAACCATGAGAGCTCATTCCCAAGAATCTGAATCCAAGACTTAAAAAGGCCTAAAATATCCATCTCCATAGTCCCCATTGAATCACTCAATCCACAATATTCTAGAGCCAAGATCTTCATCCTTGCATCCTCTCAAACTCTATCCATATCATCCATACAGAAAAATGTTCTTAAAGATTTACATAAAATAACCATAAATATTACCCTCTATGAATTAATCTAGAATTCCCCTCAACATTGGAAATCTATGATAGAAGCCCTCCGATCCATCTTGGTATAATCAGATGATGATCAACCACATGCTAACTTTGTTGGCACCTTAAAAATGTTTTTAGCCAACATATTTGATGACTTTGGGATCCCATCATTATAGCTTCAAGACCATGATCTCCCTATTTGTTACAATCCAAATCAATGTTACCCTTATTAAAAGAGTCATGATTGAAAATGGGGAAAAAATAAATATTATCTCATCCCACTCTTTCAAATAGATTCATCTAACTGAAATCTTCATGGCTCGGTCACTTGTTGTCTTACGTTCTTTCAAAAATATTATTTCTCCCATATTGGGCACGGTAAACCTATCTATAAAAGTAGGTGTGAAGGTCCTCCATGAATTATTATACCTTATAAAAGGAGAATTTAAATATAATATACTATTAGAACGCATTTGGATCTACACTATATGTTGGGTCCCTTCCACTTTACATCAATGCCTAAAATACAAACATAAAGGTAAAATTTTTATAGTTCATGTTGATTCTAACCCATTCAAATCATGTCACATGACCTATATGATGAATTATAAATGACTTATTTCTTCTCTTACAATGCAACACCTCTTTAAATTAAGATTCTACAAGTTCCTCCATCCCCGCATCCAAATTACTCCGATGATCAATAATTGGGAACATCAAATTCTTGTTATCAATACACTCCCTATACTAAAAAAATATAAGAGACCCTAACATTAAAAATATTATATCCTTCAGTCTTATTTTCCTTTTAATAAAACTTATCTATAGAAGCATCGACTGCCCCTCTTCACATCTTGATAATCAACCACATGTTAAACCATTCTCTCTAGACTTATCATTCCTAGAAAAGCCTTAATATTCTTAAACATACCTTCGGAAATATGCATGGAATGGTTTTATCTTGGTAAGATATGAGCAAGGTCCACATGAGCTACCCTTTAAATATTTGAGACAACCCCATGAAAAATATGAACTCAACTTCAAGTAGAATTCCGCGAATCCACAACCACCAATTTAAAATCCTAAAACCTCATCCTCACTATCTTCATACACTCCTATGATATAGATGACACCATGTCTATCCCTCATAACATTTTCTAAAGAATACCATCAACCTTATACCATTGACTTATCAAACTAACTATAAGACTGAGATCTTTCTGCTAGTGTCCCCTGATATGATAGAAGAGGATTCTCCTTCTATCCATATTCTCCAATGTCAAGACAATAACACCATCATAATATATATGGGTGTTGAATGTCATTATCTCTAGAAAATCATACCTCCGACACATCCAAAATACTAAACAAATCCATGATTGATATTAATATAGGGATACCAAAGAAGCCACATATAGTTAAAGTTGGTCAAGATTTAGACTCTCAAGAGCTCTCATGAGTTCACCACCTTCTTATTTGATAATATTCAAATATTCACATGGTCATATAATGACATGCCTACTATTTACCCTAATAATTTTGATCATAATATCATCACCATCCTTGATGTTGAACTAGTGAAGAATAATCTTCATAAAATGCATCCTTGCCTATCCAAAATATGATTTTCCTATACCTAATATTGACCATCTTGTCAACCTAATGGCAGGCCATGAGATGTTATCTCTTAGGCATGTATTCTATAGTTATAATCAAATCCTTATCACACCAGAATATCAATATAAAAATCATTTATCACTCCATGGGGAACCTTTTGTTATAAATTAATTCTCTTGATTGATAAATGTAGAAGCTACTTACAAATGTGTCATGAATTATATATTCCATGAACTTATCCATAAAATTATAGAATGCTACATAGATGATCTCTTGGGTGAGTATAAACACTGAAAGGACCATCTTTTCATCCTTGATGTATTCTTTACCTATCTAATACAATTTTTCCTTCAACTCAATATTGCTAAATACGTGTTTGGGGTGCTAACAAGGAAAAATTTATGATTCATCATCTCCATAAGGGGAAATGATGTCGACCCTCCAAAATAAAATATAAAACAGAAATGTATCCTCCATATAATCTTAAACAAATTTTCACTACACAAGGAAAACTTCATTCCATTCACCATTTCAGCTCTCATTTATCAGTTCGATGTCAACCCTTCCATCACCTCCTTATAAATGACATCCATTTTAGATGGGATGATGATTTCCAAAAGTCCTTTGATGCCCTTAAACAATATCTCCTATCTCCACAAATGCTTATACCTCCATGTGAGGGGATATTTACTATCTATATATCTATACCAATTACCATGCCTTAGGGGCTATAGTGGCACATTAGGACAAGATGGGTAGGGAATAGGTCATTTATTATATAATTCATACCCTTCATGATTACAAAACCTGCTATTTAGAATTAGAAAAGTTGTATTGTTCCTTATACTTCACAACTTTCAAACTTCTTCATTACCTCCTTAGTCACAAAACCTATATAGTCACAAGTATTAATCCACTGAAATCCATGTAATCTAAGCCATATTATAATGACCGCATAACTAGATGGATCATACTCATGATATATTTTTACCTTGAATTTGTTTATCATAAATCCTTTAAATGACACATTATTTTTGATCATCTTGTAGAATCTCCTTTTCCAATAATCAAATCCCTTCTGAAAAATTTCTGATGAATCTATCAATACCATCAATCATGACAATATTCCTCTCATAATGAAATTATTCTTTGATAGGTTTTAAATATCGACAAAGGGGGTGCTAAAATAGTCATAATACCTCCATGGGTGACTCCTATTCTGTTATATTTCAAATTTAATTTTGATTTCACAAATAACATGGCTGAATACGAGGAACTCGTAATGGGTCTTCAAACCACCACACTTCTTGGCATAATAATCCTTGACATCTACAATAATTCTCAAATCATCATGCATAAAATAAAGAGAACATATCAATGCAAAAATGAGACCATGTTATAGTATAAAACCATCATTGACCATCTCATGAAGGCCATTGAATCACTATGAAATCCAAACAACACCATGTTCATCTATTAAATTTTCAAATACTATGACATCTCTTGCATCCATCATTCCTTTATCTCTAGACTATTCTAAACTCTTTCTTGTTGTACATAAACTTGATTAACCATCTTATACCAACACTAATATTTCTACCATCTATAGAAGATAGAAAATATGATATTTGGTATACCAAATACACGATTATCTTTCCCAAATAAGGATAGGCCTATTGAGATATGGAAGGAGGTCCTTCCAACAACACACATCCCGCTACATTATATTAGGGGTATCCTTTACAAGAGAGGGTTTTACAACCTTCTCCTTTGATGTCTTAAATCTCCAAAGGAATTTTAAGCTATTTGTGAATCCCATGATGGAATATGCAATGGAAAATTTAATGGTTTGGACATAATTAAATAAATCTTGTAAATGGATTACTATTGGCTTACGTTAAGTAATATTGCTATTAATATGTCAAAAATGCATCAAATGTCAACAACATGCTAATATTTCACACATCCCCAATCATGCTCTTTAACTAGCTCAAGATTTATGGCCTTTTTCACAATGTGGAGTTTACCTCATCATCATTGTTAACCCTTGATCATCCTAAAGACATTATTCAATCATCATGGCTACTTATAAATAAATATAAACTCAAATAAATAGAAGATAAACAAAACCCACAAACCTTCTTGTATTTCTTCTTTATAAACCTCGATAAGGTTGTATGAAACCTTTAATCTTATGTAACCTTATGAAATATAGATTTTGGATGCTTTTGGAATTGACCTCTAAACATGGATTTGACCATGCCATGAGAAGATTTTTGACTTGGATAGAGATTCCAATATGTAGATATTGGAGAAAATATGACAAATTTTTTGTCAAGGAAATACAAGAGAGTCAAGAGAGATTTGAAAGAGAATAGACATGCTATTTTATAGAGGCTAAGTAGTGGTCTGAGTTGGTTGAAAATTGGTTAAATTCACATGTTAAAAATAACAATTGAGGGAGGTTGAATGGTTCGAGAAGATAAAATGCATTGAGGGGAAGTAAAGGAATATAATTGGGAGAAGTTTCATTAAAAATGTGGTTGCGTACAAGGTAACACAAGTTGTTGATTGTGTTGTCTGAATTTCACCTAGATCTAAAGCTACAAGATTTTGGATGGGTATTCCATAACAGATGCCTAGATAGGCACTTTAGATTGTAACACTTGAATGTCCTTGAAGGACTAAGGAAACCATGGTATACTTAGTATACATATTTTAATGAATGGATATGAGGGATTGGTATTAGTCCGACTCATACAGTTGCATAAGGTTTACTATTATAGGATGGATTGACTAAGATGATGTTGGTTCTAAATTAAGTTAATTTAGAACAAGGAAACATGAGATATGAAATTAAGATTATGTTGGATTTAAATATATGGGTATTTAAATCAATGAAGCATAAAGTAAAAAAATTCCCTTGTATTGAAGTCTTAAAAAGAGGTTGTTATAACCACCTTTCTAGTCCATTCTATAAGGAATTCCAAGTGGAGTTGACTAGACTTGTGAAGTGGAGTCCAAGTGGGGTTCAAAGGGAATATAAGTGGAAATTGACTAGGAAAATAGGTGTATTTTCCTAATTAGATAACTAATTTAATTAGCTATAATGTGCACACTAACTAATTAATCATTTATTTAATAAATGATAATTAAGCTAGCTAAAGGTGTACTAAAGATTAATTTAATTAATCCTAACAAGGGGTATAATGTGTATGATTAATCAATTTAATTAATCAATCATAAGGGGATGGAAAACAAGATGTACTAGGATAATACTCGGGAATGAGCGTGTAATTTTAGGGTGTATACATTTTCTCCTCTTTAAAGTCATATTGCGAAGTAATAGAATTTTAAGGATAGTAGACATATGCAGATCATAAAACATTGAAGCATTTGGATGCTCCAAAGTGAGATAGGATAGTAAGGGAATAACCCCTCAAGCTGGTGGGTAATGCAACAAAGTGGTAGACAACCGCTTGATAGGAAGAAGAAAAGGGATTGTAAAAAATGATAGGAAGTATTTTTATCATAGCATGAGTGTAATTTGGAGAATAAATTTAGAGCAACCTTGTTTTTGTTACCGCACAATAGATTTTTCACCATGATTAATAAATAATCAAGATGGGTAACCCATACGTGCGTAAATAAACATACACACATCAAAAGAAAGATAAAAATGAAAACACATCCAATATATAGAGTAGGTGCAGCATCGGGATTATAGAGGAACCAAGATAATCACACTACTTGTAAGTGGTACAAAAATTAAACATCAACAATGTAACATAACTTTGAAAAGAAGACAATTAGTTATATCTCTAATGCATGCCACAATGTGGTTAAGTAGATGTAAATGCTCCCAAGGTGGGAATAGGATTAGACTAAAGATCGTAGTAAAGGTAATCCTCATGAAAGTTTTGTTGGATCCATTGTGCAAATTATGAAACTTGATTTACCCTAGGTGAAGTTGTATTGCAAAGGAAAAATAATTTTGTGACTTTCCCAAAGCAGAGTTAGCAGTCATGCAAAGGGAAGAAAGTGATGGTTGTAATATTGGAATGATCAATATGGTAGTAGACAAATGTATGAATTTATCAAGATTGTGTTAAGATGTTGAAAATTCCCCTTCAAGGATTTTCTAATTCTAGGATTTCTATGATAAGTGAATGTTGTTCAAAATTTTTTATGATTTTTTTGTTTTTGTTTTTTTGGATTTTGGATTATATGATTTTATTTTATTTTGGAAGTTTTTGAAGAATTTGAAATAAAAATACAAATAAATGTAAACAAACCTAAATATACAACATAAAGGAAAATAGTAGGAGGAAAACTCAACACTTGTAAGCAACACAAAGACATGAAACAAGCATTGAAAACAAACCCAATATGAACAAGAATGAACCACAAAAAATTTATATATGAACTAACATGTGAATAAGTTTCTGGAACTGGTCTACAAAAAGGTAAACAAAGTTCAAAAAAATATAAATATGAAAGAAGTAAAATAATCATCACAATGTTGAAAAACCCTAACAATACAACAAAATTTACAAAAAAATTACATCTAATGACACTCCAAATGCGTTATAGATCAAGAACTAAAAATATATGAATTCACTCGAGTAATAGCTTATAAAATGAGAGGAGTGTATCAAGACAAAGAGAGGAGTGATACTTAGATACTCTAAAAGATACCCTTGTTGGATCCCATTGAAATTTGATCTATATTGGATTAAAATGTGACATCCAAGTACCCCAAAAAATATATATTGTGAAAGGGTAAATGATTTCTTACCTTGAGCATAGATATACACCATGGGAAATAAAAATATTATCAAAAGATGATCTAGAATGATCATGAGGAGTGCCATCAAATGGTGAAATTGTTGAAATGTGTTATTCAATTGTTGAAATTTGGTCAAACATTATTTGAATGTTTTGATTTTGAAATTTTTATACTATTTTTTATTTTTGAAAAATTTAAAATTATTTTTGTATTTTTGAACAATTTTATATTGTTTTTTGTATTTTTGAAAAATTTTATATTGTTTTTGTATTTTGTGAAACATATTTGAATATTTTTGTAAAGCTTTTTTGAAACATTTTTGAATGTTTTGGTATTTTAAAACTTGGTAAAGGGGTGCACTGCTTGAATGCATGTGCAAATAATTGTAAGCATTCCATTCCATTGGAAAAAATGTAGATGATAAGAGGACATGATGTTTCATTCCGCTTGTGACTCCACATAACTAAGAATATGAGAGCTCATCACTAAGATCCAAGAAGGACATGAAAATGAGGTGAATAATGATATGAAAGTGAAGATAATGGATGCAAAGACACAAGGTGGATAAATGATCCATATGAGAAAAATGAAACTCATCTCTAGTCAAGATTATCTTCATGATTCCAAAATTATTTCTCTTTATAGGTTTTGACTAGACTTAGATCCATTGATGACCTATTGATTAACAAGATCCGATTGAAGGAATTATTGTCTCTCTTTAATATGAGAGACTAAATTAATTCTTGGGATGTTTTTGATTAAGCAATTTTTGATTCATATTTTATAAAGGATTTATTGATTAATTATATTTGTGAAGGAATCCTACATGTTTCACCATGCCACCAAAGTAAGAGACATGGGCTCAACACTAAATAAAAATGTAGGTGCATAAGGACATATTCCTTTGTTCTCTGTCTCATAATACTAGTGAGAACTATGGGCTTATCACCAAATAATGTGAAGGATGAAAGGTGTGATGATTTTTTATTTTTATTTTTTTATGATTAATTTTTCCTTGTATGTCAATAATGTTCTTATTAGGAAGGAACATTCTTCCCCAAGTCTCAGCCTCATGTGACTAGTAAGATGCAAGGGTTCAACACCATGAACTGAGATGGATGATCAAAAAGGTCCAGGTAAAGAAGTTTGAGCTTTCTATTATAGAGATATCTTCTTTGAAAGGAGGAGTTTCCATCAGTAAGCTTTGAGACAAAATTGTAGGTTTAAAAAGACCTAAAATGGTAAAATCCATAATTTAGGATGTGACACACAATGCCATATAGGAACAAGGTTAACCTGTGTCCTAATAGGTGAAGAATGTAAATATATAATAATGGTATGATTAATATATATGCTAATATATGGAATGCTTATAGTTATTTGTACTCATTTTTCCACTTCTGATTTACAAATAGTGCTTTAAGGAATGGTTTAATACAGAGTTTTATTTTGTTTTTATGCTTTTTAATTTTTCTAAATTTTTTAGGATGAAGATTTGAAATGGACTCATCAAGAAAGAGTTCCATGTTTATTAAATTTGAATGGTCCTAAAATATGAGACATGGGAGGATGAAATATAAGTCAAGAGAGGGGATCTAAAGATTCAATAAGTCTCGATTTACGAGACTTGGGTAGATAAGGTATAAGTTAAAGGAGGAAATATGAAGATTTGATAATTTTTAAAGTACGATACTTGGGTGGAAAAGGTCCAAGTCAAAGGATGAAATATGAAGATTTGATAAGTCTTAATTTATGAGACTTGGGTGGACAAGGTTCAAGTCAAAGGAGAGAATCAAAAATTTGATAGGCCCTAAAGTATGATACTTGGGTGGATGATATACAAGTCATAAGAGTGATTCAAAGGTTCAATGAGTCCCGAGTTATGAGACTTGGGAGGAAAAATCCATTTCAAAGGAAAGAATAAAAATATTCGATAGGTCCTGATGTACGAGACTTGGGAAAATGGGTTCCAAGTCAAATGATGTGTGACTAGATAAGTCTTTTATGAGATCAAAATACCTATGTGATGGTGGAGGAGAATTTTCAAGGTGGATAATATGCTGAGATTCATATTCATTTGTGAGTAAAAGCGTGGGAGGAAAGAAGGATTAATTGCTAGATGTATATCTAATGTTCCTTATAAGTTGTAGAGAGAAAATATTCAATGTCACTCTTTCAAGTCTAAGGAGTAATTGATTTGATGATAAACTTGAAATTAAAGAATAAAAAGGTTATATAAGGATACTCCTAAGTATACATACCTCATAGATTATATGTATGTAGAGGTATTGAAAGGTAGGAACTATTGTTAATGAGATGCCTACAAGATTGATAATTTGAGGTATAATGGAAATGAAAGGTTACATTGTTGCAAGTGTCCAGGGTTTTTGTGGTTGTGTTTCTACAAAAAGACTAGAGATGTCAGTGTAGGAACCAATGGTGAAAGATTAGAATCAAGATCAAAAGTACTTGATGACATAACCTCTTCTATAATAACTACAATTATATCAAGGGTTGAAAGTGAGCCTTAAATTAACTTCAAGCTCTCATTTGGTGTTAGAAGGTTGTTGTCCAAAACAAGTTCAATGTCTGTTTGGACAAATGGAAGAAAATATGGAGAAGAAAGAGACTAGTTTTGAGGGAGAGATACTTAACCTTCATTATGATCTCATTCAATGTCATTATGTATAGAAGTGGGGACAGAGTTCAACTCTTCATTAGAAGTTTTGGAAGTTGACGTGTCATCGGTTGCAAGAGTTTTTTCATCAAGCTCTATGGAGATGGTTCCTTCATCCATTATGTCTTGAACATAATGATTAAGATGTTTACAATTATGAGTAAAATGGCCTTCCATGTGGTGGCATTCACAATATTCTCGATACATTATACCACGTTGGCTTGGGTTCCCCATTAGAAAAGGGCCTCGTAGTTAGATATTCAATCATGTTAGCCTTTGATAATTATTGAAAGGCATTGGATGAAATTTCTCGAGAGGTGTAAAATTATGCTCCAATTTTCATGGAGTAAAGCATCTATAATATAGGATATGATGGTATTATAATCAACTATGTTCAAGGATTCACCTTGTTCTTGAGATTTTCCTTTGTTCTATGGTTAGGAAATGGATTAAAAAACACATTTGGATTATCATTGGATATTTTGGTAGATGGTATGTCTTTAGCCACCATGTCTCCATTGTCAATGAGTTCTATGATGTAATTGTGAAGTTGTTTGCATCTGTCCATTTGATGAGCATCAATGTGACAAAAGTCACAATATGTGTTAGGTCTATACCAATCTAGATTATGTTCTTATTTAGGAAGGGTTGCATGATAGGGTAATTAACCATATTAGAACTTTCCATTTTTGTAAGATGTTTGAAATAGATTCCTGCAAAGACATATATTGTCTTCATTTCAGGAAAATTTTAGTGGTGAATATTCATTAATTCATAAATATTCTAGTTTTTGAAATTTGAAATTGGTAAATTTTTAGGGTACAAGTTAGGATTAGCTCACCAAAATTTTCTCGGGTACAATTTAATTTTAGGGTTCAATTCACAATTCAAAGTGAAATAGAAATTTGTAAAATCCTCCTAAATATAGTTAGTCGGTAGCATGTTTTTATGCTACCACCAACATGTATAGTATGTTATCAGCTGGTAGCATAGAAAATGCTACCAGTTGACATAATTTTTATGCTCTTGGATGAAAAAATTTATATGATGTTGGTCAAGTAGCATAAAAATTATGTCAATCAAGAGAATTTTCTATGCTACTAGAAAAAACATACTATATGATGCTAGTTTGGTAGCATAAAAATATGCTTTTGATGGTAGTATATAAAAAAGCTAGCATCTAGCGGAATTTAATATTGATGTCATGATGTATTGATATTCACCATTCATGTGAAAGATAATTTTCACAGATCCACCAAATATTTTCTAAAGATTTTTACAGAGGGACCCTCAAAATTTTCCCGATTTGTTTGTAGTCATGAGGAGGAAGGGTTCATTTTAAGACCCTCCTTTAAAAAATTATTATAGAATGGGTGGAAAATTTTCCAAAAAATCTATTCACATTGTTGACGAAGCTTTGAAATGATGGTTTCAGGATGGTGGTGAATCTATTATATTTTAACATTGTGATTATAAGGTAACAAGTATTGGTTGTTAGCTAGAAAAAACCTTTGGTTGTCATCCGGTAACAAAATTTGGTTGTTTTCTAGTAAAAACCTTTATTTTTGGCTGGTAACCAATATTGGTTATCACTTACCGACAACACTGAGTTTACGTGTGTCAAGTTCGTGGGCGTATCACTTAGTAAAAAAATTTTGTTACCATCTGGTTTGTATCGCTAGATTTATTGGCATACAAGACATTTTACAATTTACATCTTTCCGTATGTCTACGACTTCATAATTATGGTCAGTAACAACTCAAGATATCGACACCATCGGGCAACACAAAGGGGTTATTAGATGTCATGTAGCCGCATTTCCGCATGGTATCATGATAGTGTTTATTCTTGGTAACATCGCCTTGTTATGAGACATTCTCAATTCCATGTTCTCATCCTTGACTAATGGGCCCCTTCGTTTCCTATATAACCATATACCTATTCATTTTGTCTCATTTGCACTTGTAGGTTTCTCGGACTAGAGTTTTTCAGATCTTCCACCACTATTGCAAATTATTTGTTCTACACTCCTCGTCCACTTCTAGTATTAGTGACACAATATGTTTTATGATCCTCATATATAGGTATCTTACAACACCTATTTTTTTCAAATATCCAAAATATCAAGATTTAATAATCATTGCACCAAGAAAAAAATTCAATTAGCACTCTATCTTATGTTTACAGAAACCTATTGTATCCACAGTTACTACAACGGTGGAAGAACTATAAATTACAATTAAAAATGATTGGATTGGTAACTCATGGTTCCATGGAATTCTTCACATTTCTCAATATGAGATATAATACAAGTTTTAAATAATTTAATGTAAATATATAATATCTTAAAGTCTATTTCACATGATTACATTAGCATCCCACCAATTTTTCATCAGAATAACCCCTGATGATATTCATCATATAATAGGGATACACCATCAAAATCCATTACATGTATCCAATAAATATTCTACCCGATGATAACAAATAATTAGAGTCTCATTACCATCTTTAGGTTGAGGATAAGTTTAATAATCCCTCCAAAAGAGGGATTAGCACACAATCAATCAAAGACCCTTTTCTCCAGGCCATGGTGTAATTTTTCTTGGCCTAAATCATGTTATAGGTGAGATACACTTTGAATTTCCTCAAGTAGGAAGTTTATTACCTTCTTCAAACCATTTCCGGTGTTATATTTGATTGGTGTACATTTCTTTCAACAAGGATTCACTCTAACCTTGACAAAGCCATTGTGAATCCTAGTGTAGTTATTTCTTCTTCTTGTTTTGTTCTTGCTTTCTATTATGAGGATTTTTATGGACTCAAATCAATAGCTATTCCAAATTCTCTACATGAGAAGATGGATAAATATGGAATTCCTCTGGACAAAAGTTGGTGATTATTTTATTTTAAAAACATTTTATCTTGATTCTTTTCATAAACAAAATCATTTTTAAATCAATTCTTAAAAATATATAATTTTTTTTCAATAGTTAAAAGAAATATAAACAATAGCTTGATGTAATGTGGTATTTCACACACATAAATCTATTAGGCATGAGGGGTCTAGTGAGAAAGTTAGATTTAATCTCACCACAATCGATGACTCTATGGTTATCACTAGCACCCAATAGCCTAGAAGTTAAAGAAAACAAATGTGCAATTCTTTTGAATCATCCCAAATCCAAGAAAGAAAACATAGTGATGCAATTCCCACTTTTAATTAATCATAATGCACAATAATTTTAATTTTGATTAAAATTTTTATAGACTAATGATAATTTGAGTCTTCACAATGACATATGTCATTTTCCTAATGTGCAGCCTTGTCTGTCATATCATTAAGACACATGATGTCTAATACTGTAGACATTACATACATACGTGAGAAAAAAGAGATTCAGTATACACCGGTTGTTCACCCGTCAATTTCAAGTATGAATAAATGGTAGACTTAAATTTTATTTATATTAGTCTTTATTTTAGGATTTCATCATTTGATTTAACTAGTTTTCCTTAAAATCGGGTATTAATGCCACCACCCCCTTCCACCCAAAGTGCCATGGTATGTTTATTATGGACAACAAAATTCACAACATAATAAATATATATTTAATTCATTCTTTTAAGTTCTTATTGTTATATTGTTTGACTTTGTAAATACAACATACTCATAGTGTTAAAGTATTTATGCTTGAAAAATTTTACAACCTCTATCTCATATTCAATTAGTGGCCACCCCACTACTCAAAACTTAAGGTAGTGACAAAATCAAGGACACTAATCATCCTCATGCCTTTGTTTCTTCCATCCTCTAATTTTAAGCTACTATATTAGTAGAATATGACTTTGGGGATCACCTTTTACCCCCAAATTGGATGTCGTGTACAAGTGAAAATGCGTTCATGAGAAATGCGGGAAAAATGTATTTAGTTTTACAATATTTTGACACTAGACTGATAATGAATTTTGAATATAATCACCACAAACCAATTAAACAACTTGAATAATAATGAAACAACTCTTTGATGATATAAAATGAATAAATACTTTAGGGTTACATTTTTATTCCAAATCTAACCACATATGCTTCAAATTGACTCATAATAAGCCTTAAATGATGACTAAAGAAAAATATATTAACAAGATTACCATACAAATTAGACTTTATATGGGAAAGGTCTGTGACAAGTGACAACTATAAAGATTCAGGTGCATCCATGTAGACTTGACAAAGATTGCATGAAGAACACATGGATATGAATGATGAAAAGAACTGATCTAGAGAGTTGATAATTTTGAACCTTGTTGATGCATAAACTGATTTGATATCAAGGTGAGTCGAGATCCTTAGAGATTATATACAGGTCGACACTGAACAGATTTTCCAAAATGATTTTGTTTTTGTGGAGCTATAGATAAAATATTCCTTCAATGCACGGATCCTCTGAATTAATCAATGAAATTTCAAATGAACACAAAACCATCAAAAAAGCATTAGCAATAAGTGATTGAGTCATGCCAATTATGATAGTCATGCAACGTCTATCTCTATTCCGAAGCTAACATAAAAGGAAATATACATCCTTCCTTTAGTAGATCTACAAAAATTATTACAAGATGCATGTGCAGCCATTGGAAATGGTGTTTATTATTTAATGTTCAATATAAATTCATAACTTGTCAATGCATGATAAGTACATAGCTTTTCATAACCATCATGCCAAAATTATCATTGAATCCTTCTATGAAATGATTGGATGATATTTCTGGTACCATTTAACAATTGTCAGATTTGCAATGTATTCCTTGATAGAAGGAAACCTTTTATTGGATTTGGATTCCAATCCCCATGAATGTGGCTAATACAACACTAGCGCAGAGTGATTTTAATGCATACGTGTAGCATTCCTAAATAATAACCTCAATCACTATATAGCCATCACACGTTCATCATGGGAGATATATTGCTAAATATTAGCAGCGATGAACTCAGATCTGAATCCCTTTCTAAACACCATTACACAGATTTTTATTTTTTCAAACCAGTGGAATAATTCAAAACTCCATTATAGGCATAAGACTAACATTTCTCTTATACCAAATCTTGAATTTGGTAGAGCTTTGATAATACAAAATAAACACAATAACAACTTAATTATTTCATACAAGATCTTACAAATATATAGGTGAGGTTGTTCCTAAAATTTAGGAAACAACTCACAACAATAAACTATATATGTAGGTTGTTTAAACAACCTACATAACAATAATATAAGAGAACTAACAATATATTAACCCACATATAAATATATAATGTGAGCACTATCCAAGGTATTCCTAACAATATTGACAATATCAATGCAAATACAAAAGAATTGGTTCATCGGTGTTATAAAAGATAGTTCAAATGTTGATGTTATAGAATCTCCTCAAGGAAAAGGATCCAAATGAAGGAAAACTATTGATGTAAATCATTGTATTTGTCAAATGAAAACATTATATTGAATACTTGATGTCAATCATTGTATATCTCTCATTTCTGTTGTCAAATGAAAACATTATCATTTTTTTCAAGCTTGTACAGTTGATGAATAATAATACATGGATTTACATTGTACAATTTAGTTTCAAACATGTATGGACTCAATATTGAAAACTTGGATGTAATTTTTTCCTTTAAATCTTTCTAGTTGATTCTTCATGTATAGATAACTTATAATTATAGTGTCTTTTAAAATTTATTGAATTAAATATTGAAAACATTATCTCAAGATCGCTATGTTTTTATTAATCCAAAAATATTAATGGGATATATGGATTATAAAATATTTGCGAACAAATATTAGACATACTTAAAAATTTCCTAGTAATGAAATTAAATTAAATTACATCATCCACTTTAGAGTTTGCACAACTATTTACTATCTATTATTTCCAAAAATTATAAAAACATAGAAGCGAATTAAAATTTCCAAAAATTATATAAAAATATATGTAAAGGAAAATAACTAAATTATGAGTCACAATATATATTTTTTTATAAAATGAATATGTTCAACTCTCTGGTAACTAAAATAACCATATCCTAAATGGTCCTTCATCACTTATTTTATCTTTTTAGTTTCCAGTCCATTAGAATCCAAATCAATTTTGCCATAATGTGAGTCTCCATTTTTTCTATTTAATTAATAGCTCTCCCCTTTACTGAGGATGTCCAAGTAATTAATTCTCTTTCATATGGAAATGTGTCCACTCCATATCTTGAAGTATACAATCTTAAACAAGTTTACAAATTTTTATCCTATCTATTCGAATTTTCGATTTAATAAATGTTAATGTGCTAAAAATAGTTTCATCTTCAACTAAACCAAAAATAAGTGTCTCTGTATGAGTTCATAAAATTTGAAGTATTCACTTAAAGCTTCTCTTAGAATTCTACTATGATACAACTTTCTCGACAATAGTGTGATATCTCCCATTTTTGTTGGTTTAACAAGAGTATTATATTGATCACTCATTGTCAATGCAAAATTTGATGACTCTTATATAAGTAATTTTATATTCAAGATACCATTCAATTATCCTCCATTAACATCTAAATATTTGAAAAAATGATCTATTAGTGTAGACATGTATTTAGCAAAGAGTTTATCTCTTTTTCTTCACCAATCATTGGATTCCATAAAATTGGGAATTATAACTCCCATGATCTCAAGCTGATTACTATTCTTGAATCATTCTATGATCTTAGAATATAATGTTTCAGATATATTAATCAATTTTATCCTGTGTATCAAACATTACAACATAAAAGAGAAGGCTTGTCATTAGTAGTTCCCCAATTTTATAATCTGCAACATAAGGATCTCTATGGAAAGTGTGTATTGGTACATTTTCCCCATCAATTGAGATATAAATATGACCATTAATATTGAAATTCATATAGCTAGTGGGATCTCTTGTATCTGTTAAAACCTTCCAAATACTAAATACTAGCTTTTGAAGCCGTTCTTGGCTAGAATATAAGTTATCCAAAATCATACATACACGTTTCCTTAATTTCATACAATCAATAATGTATATAGATCTTTCCTGGACTTATTTCACCAAGATGTTTATTTCCTTCAACATTGGAAAAATACCGCATAAATTTAATAATGTCTCCAAATCAGTCAAGTGATATTTTTTTTTATCCTTGTCAACTTATCTACGATTCTTGAATGTATACCCTGGTAATGACCTATACTCCTCAAAACTTATGTAAGTTGGATCATACAATGATATCCATATTGTGTTAAAATCTTTCATCAAATTTTTACCATTTTTTATTCCAACATGAAATCTCCAAAACTCCAATAATCTTTGACTTCTTGACATGTATGAATGCAAATCCCATATGAGATCCTCCACTTTAGCAACTTTTTCAAAATTACTTACAATATTGTATGTAAGATTCATTATGTGAGCCATGTAATGAATAAGTATCGTGTATGGGGAAAAATTGTTTGAAGGAAAATAAAAATACCAATTTTTGACCTTGTATGACATCTTCCCCTTAGCTCTAACAAAAGTGAGATTTGTAGAGATTGAATGATCATCCATACCAACTATTTCTTTCAAATTTTTAATAACAAGTTTGTAGAGGTTCTCAGAATTGTAATTCTCCATCATTTTGTGCATAGCTAGTAGATGATTTTCCCTCAAATGGTTATTGAAATTGAAATTGTAGATATGCATGCAAACCCATGATGTATTGTCTACTATTGTGACCTCATCAATCGATAATGTGATAAAATTTGCATTTTTTACCTTCTCTCTCAAATAAGTGATTTCAATTTCTACCATACACTTTTCTATTTCCCATGAATAGGTATCGACCAAAGTGTATTGTTGGAATGTTTGGAAACCCATTACATTGAAATACTATATTATAATCAATGAGATTTGAAATTTGTCTTCCCTTTTTTTAAAATGTGAAATATTGTTCTAAATTGTATAAGTTTTACCGAAGACTTGCATCGTATCTTTACAAATTTAGCATTTATTATTCAACCTTTCTCAAAAAGGTATTAAAGTTATTTATGATGATTTTCATATTCTTTGTATATCTCATATGTAAAAATCTTCCTCAGATTTTTCATCTAGTTGTTTTTATTATTGTTCCATCATCTTACTTTTAGACTCATATACTTTCCCACAATGTTTCTCTATTGTGTCCAACTTCAATTGCATTTTGTGGTCTTTTCCTAGTTTCCAACTACATATAGTACATCTACATTTTGTAGGAGTATCAATAGTGTTTTCTAGTTCAACAGGTTCAATGAATGGATATTTGGCTAACCATTCAAATTTATAAGTCCTTCCTAAAGTCCACTTCCCACTCTTATGTTTCTGATGTGTGTTTTTGGAATATTTATCTGAAGTTTGAGTTGGATGGCAATTGGGATTATCAGTACTATCAATGTGAATTGAATTACTCTGTTGATTAGGAATTTCAACTGGAGTAAGGTCATTGTTAGGGTTTTCTACATTTGAAATAAATTGTGTTGCTATTTTTTTTTTTTTTTGGCAAATAGTTTTTTGAAAGGGACTATACCCTTGAGAACAAAAGAGGTCTGGAAGCAGAATAGGAATGAGAACCAGAAAAAAAAAGATCAAGATCCAAATGGGACAAAGAAACCCAAAGTAGCCCAAGAGCAGCTACCCCAAAAAAACAAATTGAGTTTCTTATTGCATCCTTAAGTAAATCAACATATAAAGTAACATTAACATAATAAGAGTCAAAATT
The DNA here is from genome assembly GCA_018340775.1 of Taxus wallichiana var. yunnanensis. Lineage (NCBI taxonomy): Eukaryota > Viridiplantae > Streptophyta > Pinopsida > Cupressales > Taxaceae > Taxus > Taxus wallichiana. The sequence goes on along the minus strand of CM031234.1, from coordinate 185,132,341 downwards.
ACCTCTTGGCACTAGTGTTACTGTGGGATGACTAAAATATTTTGAAATTTCCATGTCTTGTTTTATTTTTTCCTTGATTTATTTTCTCATTTACAATAGGGGCCATCGTATGGGTGATTTTTAAGTCTGCACATGTGACAAAAATATAGAATTTTCAAATAAGATCTGTAAAAATAAATTCAAGACATTGTGAAAAATAAAGATCATGCTACATGATAACATGGTAACATGGGTTAGGCTACTAAACAGGGTTATGTGAACATGATATCGGACCACCGCATGGTTGCATACTTGCACACTACCGAATAACAACTCAAATTATGGTTACCACCCGGTAATATGTTTTTCTACCATTTGAAATTACGTAATAATTTTACTTGGTTGCATCATATATTTAGATTATCGTCTAGTAGTAGTTCTACAAAAAAACCTTGACAAACTAACATTTCAAACTTTTTAATTTACCTTCTTCACTTATTCCTTCAGATTTTTGGCTTATACTTTCAAAATTTTCAAAATCGATGAATTTAAAATTATATTGTATTACTATATTATGGAAAATTAATCCTATATATAATAGTATATTATAACATAATGGTGAATATACCAACATTGGTTGGCCCTTAGTGGAAATAATAAGGTGAAATTATGGTCAAATTTATTTAGGAATCGTAAAATTTTGGTGAACATGCTATCTTTGTACGGTATTAAAAAATTTCTAATTTCAAAATTCAAAAAAAATCATATTCTCCAATTTATGAATATTTTCCCTAAAATGAACCTTGTGAAGAGGAGTTTCTATTCTTGGAATGGTGATGGATGGTTTAGAATTAGTCTATTTGGATTGGTTGTTTTCTAAGTTATACACATTGCGATTATCCATGATACCATCATTGACAACATTACGATTGTGGTTAATGTACCTAGGCTTATCATGAGAAGTGTTAGGGTTATTTTTATTGTTATTATGATTGTGCCCATTATATTTATAATGATGGTTGATAAAACATGTAGAAATAAGGGTTTTTTCGATTTGAGTTCCCTTTTCGATAAATTCCTCAAAACTAATGAGGTAGTGCATCTACATATGAAAGGACAACTCACTATTAAAGTTTGGAATGAAGATGCTAACCATCTATTTTTAAGGATTGAACATGGGAATCAACTTGTGATTCCTCACCGTCGTCGTAAGAACTATGCAAAGCTCTCATTTTTCGTTGTTTTGCATTGTAAAAATCCATCATTGTGACCTCGAGTTAAGGTTGGAAGAAAAATGTTTAATGAACTTCTCTGAGAGGTGCAAAAAGGTAGAGATAGATCCCTTTGGAAGGTATAAGAACTAGACCAAATATTTTCCAAGTATAATATTAGGAAATAGGCACAAGAGAAAAATATCATCATAAGCCACTTCTTAGCATGACATGAATAATTATTTGACATGCTCTCTAGGATCAGATTTTTCCTTGTATTTGTAAAATTTGGGCATATTGAAAGAGCATGGTAAGTGTATGCATAATATGCCCATGTCAAATGGGTATGGACACAATCCATCAAAATTAAATTTTTGCATTGTTTTTGCATGTCTGAAATAATGTCTTTCATCATTTTCCACTCTTGAGAAAATGGTGAATTGTTTTATAAGATAGATGATGAACTATCATTCTTATATTTTTGTTCTTTTTTTGGGCACAATAAGGATCTTAGATGAATCGTCAATATTTTTTTGATGAATTTTTTTCATTTGCATCAGTAGTTTCTTTGGAAGATAAAAGTGCAAGTTGTTTGGCCATCTCATTCATTTGATCCATGAGGGATTTAATAGGATTAGTGGCCAAATTAGTATATTTACCTTTGTTATCGAGTTTGTTTTACTTGGTCCTACATTATCATATTTTTTTTACTCAAGTGGTGGACCCTTAGGGGATTTAGGTTTTCCTTTTAAGTTTTTCAAATCATCCTCATCAAATTCTAAGGGAAATATTGCTCCCATTGCAAGGAGATGAAGTAGAAATTGTTATTTGTTTTTGTCACAAAGTGGCATCTATGGAAATATTTTTAAGTTGGTCTTCATCCTCTTCATCGAACTAATATGAAAATGATATCTTTCCTTACATCAAAAGGGAATATAATCACAATGTTGTGTTCCCACCATTTTAGAAAGAGGGGATGAATCGGAGAAGAGGTGAGATAGAAAACTCAACCCTTAGCAAAGTGAATGCTAAGATGGAAGAGGGGAAAAGGATGAAATTATGACCCTAGAAAAATGAGTGCTAAGAGGGAGGAGGAGAAAAGGGTTAGTTGATTGACCAAATCTTTAAAAAATTCTAGTTAAGAAAAATGACTAAAATGGGTTAGATGTTCTCTAATTTATAACTAAAATGGATGTTAAGGGAGAAGAGTCTTGACAAAGTGAATGCGATCAAATCTTTAAAAATTAAGTGATAAGACTGGTGTAAAGGTTTGAAAGGATTTGACCTTTTAAAAAGTGAATGTAAAGGGGGAAGAGATCAAATAGGTTAGTTTTCTTAACTTGCGACAAAATGAGTACTATAAGAGGAGACTTAGATACATGACGAAAGATGCTCAAATTTTAACAAAAGGAGTGTGTTATCTGAATAACTCTCCTAGTTATTTGGATAAATTAAATACATATTATGACTCAAAGATCTTCATTGCAATAGCATGGACCTCAATTATCTCCTTGGAACATTCACTTGTTCACTTTTTCCTCATGCGTCCTTGCACACTTCCCTTTCTCCCCCTTTCCATTTCCTCTTTGTTCCACTCTTACCTTACGCGCATCTTTTTGCATTTGCCTTCTTCATAGAAACTATTCATCTTGCACATGCACCTTACACTTGCTTCAATTAGCTAAGTCCCTAGCCCTCTTGTACACCCGACACATTACCTTGTAATAGTTGTTCTTTGAGCATACATTTTACACTCATTAGTTTGCCTCATTTCCTCCTTATGTGTTACGTGCACTTTCCTTCTACCTTCTTCTCGCACCTCATTCTTCCATGTGCCTATCTTTACATCATCTTTTGCACCATTCCGTGTCAAGTCATTTTGACACGCTTGACTATGCCACACACAACTAGTCCAAGTGTGCCAATAAGGTGCTAAATCCTTGCAAAAATAAATGAGTGACACTTGCGCAGAAATGATGAGAACATTTGATTGGTCATATTTTTCAGTTAGTTAGCACATGTCATGTGTCTTGAATGCATGCACAACTCGAAAAACTTCGATAACCATATATGTTGTTATAGATCTCGATTGGTGCATGCCTAGTCTTAACCAATAGCTACCGACATAAGCTATAGTTCTAAACATTCAAATTCAAATTATTTGAAGTTCTAGTAGATGATGAATGGGAAAATATCTTTTTGGGCATTGAGTATATTTGATTTCTCCAACCACCCGATTTGATCAAGATCCACCCTATTTCCTTCTACAACATGTCAAATAGACTTGGGGAAGCAAATTTGATAGATTTTCAGGAAAATTTGTAGGCATTAAATGCTTCTTTTTGGTCGTTGCATTTAAAATTAGGATTTTCCCTCCTTCTCTTCTTCTTCCATGGATTCATCTATAAATGTAAGAGCTGGGATCATTTGTTATGTTGGACATTTTGGATCCTTACTCTTTTGATAAGGACTTCATATTTTTGTATTATGAGTCATGAGACCTCTAGATCGGCTCATGCATGTGAATACTTGGCCTCATTCACCATTTTAATAATTTTTTCATTTTCTAAAAGTAATGGAAGTATCATTCTCGTGACTATTCTCTATCCTAAACATGTTTGTATTCTTTCTTCTTGCCTTTCTTTTACATTGTGGACTTGTTGTGTCATTATCATCACTTGTAGCCCCCTTTCTAGTTGAGTTCTATGAAAATAATCTGGTAAATATGTTTTATTTGTGCTACACATGTCTATCCTTCTTTCACACAATTCCCTTCATTTTCTATTAGAACATATATTATTCATCCCTCTTTTCTCGGTGCTATCACCTTTTAGTGTAGTTTCCTTTCATGTTATCCTTCTAACCTTGGTCCCTTGGAATTTTTATCTTAGCTTTCCCTTTTAACACTAGGAATCGAGTAATGTGAAGAAACAAATAGAGGAATTAGCCTTCTCTAGAGATATGTCTCAAGCACACAAGGTCCCAAAACTTGGAGACGGTTTCATTGTCATATTAAACAATTTAATCCTTCCAGATCTGAGACATGGGTGCAAGTTTGATGACCAACAATTTCTGGCATTCCTGGTGGGACAAACTGTGAAAGCTTAAATTTCATATTGTTAAGTTCTAGTGTGTGAACTTAGTATTTCCATCCTTTGGAGGCTTATTTCAACACATCTGGTGACTCCCAAAAATTTCAAAGCTCTTGTTTTACAATCCTGAGTGCCTTTTATGAGAAGAGTGCATACCAGACAGAGTGCTGCAGTTAAAGGATCCTTTGAATACCTCCATATTTCACTGAGAAACACATGCATTGGATATTTCACATGTGCATCCCTATCTCCAATGTACTGCGATCACTCTACTCCTCAAAATAGACAAGTGCACCTTGCCATGGTGCTTCAGCCTCTCCTCATCCTCTAATAATTTTTGCCAACTTCATTGATGGAAGCCTAATAAATATCAATGCTCAACATGATATGTTAGTGGCCACACTCAAAAGTATTCCATACTTCATGGGAGAAAATCAAGTCATCCTTGTTGAACACATTCAAGATGTGGCCAATGTATGCTCTGTCTATTTCATTGAACATGATGATGTTGTTGTCAGGTTGCTTGCAACCTCTTTCAAAGGTAAGGCACTCCAATGATACCATGGCCTAAGACTTACATCTATTACTACCTGGGATGAGCTTGGAAAAACTCTTTGTAATTACTTTGAAGATAAATTAGATAATTTATCATTGGTGGACCAGCTAAATACAACAAAGTGCATGCCCAACTAGTAGATGACTAATTTCAATATCATATTCTAGAAGACTTAGGATATAATTCCTCAAGTGGTAAGGCCTACATCCCAGCATGATTTCTTGTACTATCTAAGGGATTTGAATAGTGACATTTCAGTCATGATTCAATCCATGAGAGGTATAACCTTACCTACTACATACAACATTACAATAAGGGCATAAAACAATCTCATTTAGGCTAGTAAGTTGGCACCTAGGCCTCTTGCGCCCTTGTTCCTAGAAATGTCTGCAGCACCCCAAGCTTCTACTACTCCAATTCTAGTGTAAATCACGTAACCTATTGCATCTACATCCTACTCTCCTACAAAGCAAAAAGAAGATGATGAATTGAAGGCCTTGATTAGAAACTTGTCCAATAAGGTCATATCATTGGAGAAGCAACAATTGCAAGCCTACTGAAGTAGTTTCAATCAAGAAGAAGGCTATAGAAATCAACCTTGGTAGAATCAATATGGGAATCAAAGGTACGGAAAAAACCAATAGAGCATGGTAAATGACATGCTAATGTGCACTTGCATTTGTAAGTTATTCCCTATACAAAAACACTTCCAAAGCTGCCCAACACAAGTCAAGCACTTGTCCCAATTCAAAAAACATGAATCGAGTCGAATGGTGATTTCCTTACAATATTCCTCATATCTAGTATTAATGTGCTAATGTTGTGCATGCACAAGCCTCCATGATTCATAATGCTTCCAGCTATGAGCCTTCAACAAGCGCACCTGAAGCAGATAACCAATAAAGGATAGAAGATCCTTTAGAGAAAAATTTGATTTTCTTTGGCACTAAGGAATTCTATGCAATTAACCAAGCTATAGAGGATACAAGCAGACCATGCACATAAGTTGAAAATAACGCAAGATACAAGAAGAGAATGCTCAATTCTAGCACACAGGTCACAATCCCAGTAACACAAGTAGACCCTAAAAAAAAGGAAGTAAGTAAGACATCCAGTACTAAAATCACTCAAATTCCAAAACTTGAGGCCCAACACAAAGCTCCTCCAGATATGGGACATGCCCCTCCTTTGGTAAATCAAGCCTCTGCACCACCTAAGGGTTTTACCTATGTACCCGAGCAACCAAGAAAGGATTTTTTTGTTCCTCAAATGTGCAGGTCAATTGGTTTTCCATTCAGCATTATAGACTAGATGAAAAGGACAAACATAAATGTTACGATGTGGTATGCCCTGACCATTCCATCCCAGTGCAACTTGTTACATGAAGATATGGCACATCTTGCACGTAATGATCTAGATATGAAGAATTTATTTACTTCTATCAACATCTTTCAAAAGGAAGAGATGTAAATAACTAAATTTTTAAAACCCCACCCTTCTAAATGTCTGTGTTCATCTAGCAAACATATTTTCCATAACGACACGATTGAATCAATTACTAGTAGTTCTATCATGCCTAAAAGGATTGCTGACATCTTAGGACTCAAGTATAGCCCCCTGAAAAAAGGAGTCCTGCAACTCGATGGTTCAATTGTCACTACCCTAGGAATCATCAAGGATCTTGAGCTAACCCTCCATGCATGTCCAAGTCTTACCATAACTCAAGATGTGTCAATCATTGATCTTCCTCCTTTGTTTTCCTTATGTCTGTCAAGAGATTTTACTGCTAAAGTGGGTGGTTACTTGTCTTTTGATTGGTCTCATATGTTACTCAAGATAAGGTATGGTACCTGGTTTACCATACAAGCAAAGTCAATATTTTCCTATCATGTAGAGGCATATGCCCCATCCCATCTCCAAGCCAACTATTTAATCCAAGAATAAAAAAGTTTGGTTTTCAAGAGCAACCTCTCTAACCTCCTATTCCCGATCTAGTACTTGATGATAGGCAGAGAGGCACCATAAATTTGACCCATATGCTAAAGAACTATAATCTTGTCAAATTAGGCTTGGTACTTACTGCATAATTGAAGAAGAAGTTATGCCACAATGCGCGCTCAAGCAAGGTGAGGAGAACCTTGGTCTATGGAAGTTATACTTTGATGGATCCGAGACAAAAATGACACAGAACAAGAGTCATTCTCATTTATCCTAAGGATGAGAAATTCTTCTTTTCTCATAGGTTGTAGTTCACATGTTCTAACAATGTGATAGAGTATGAGGCACTAGTGGATGGTCTTCTTATTTCCAAAAATAAGAAGATTAAAGCACTGGAGATATTGAATTGGTTATCCACCAAGTCACTAACAAGCACCAAGAAAGGAATAAGCTTATCAAATCTTATAAACAAAGAGTTTGAGACCTCCTTGAGATCTTTGATTCTCTAAATATGTAGGTGGTGCCACGAAAAATGGATACAGAAGCTAACCAAATTGTGTAGTGCCCACTTCCCTTTGACACCTTTGGGATACCTATTTTGATGTTGTGATTACATTATATACATTATTATGTTTTGATTTAGTATGTTGTTAGACGTTTGATCATGGATTATTGTTGATCTTGATTAGTTATGATGCATGACGATACTATCCGACATGGATGTTTCATGGATGTTGTTCGGACATATGATTTTGGATATTATGAGTAGATCTAGAAATGGATATTTTATGATGATGATATAGTTGTTGATTAAAAATGCAAATGATGTAGTTGTTACTTCGATGTTGTTGTGATTCATTTATATAGTTGGTTTTGTGATTTCATTTATATCATGTTAGATGTTTTGATATGGCCACGAGGCCGAAAGAGGTATTTTATATTTTGCAGGTTAAAAATATCACAACAAAAACATCGGGGGATCGGAGACTAACCCCAATGGAATTCTAGGTGAATTTGACAAGGTCATAATGACAACTCATTTTAATGTGTTGTGTGTTGTATTTTGTTAGGGATTCCCATGTGGGAGATTACCTTTACATGTGACCATGGGTATTATGTATTTTATTGATGTGGTTATTTTTATCATTGTTGTATGTATTTTATTAGTGATGTGTTCCTTTCTTTTAATTAATTAAAACTGTGATAGATTAATGTGAGGAAACATATGGTTAAAATTCAAATAAATCAAATTGGGATATGGGAAAGTAATAATGGAAGTGGTTGGTTGTTTGTATTAAATTTGTAAGGGATGTGTAAGTTGTGTAAGAGTATGTTTAAGTCAGATTTTGGAGTATGAAATACTCCACCTCCATGACAAATTCAAATTTTTCCTTGGGGGCTGTTTTCAACTGAGGCTTGTGGGACAATTAAAACTTGTCCCATGGCTCTAAATTTAATTTACCAACCATACTTATGGTTGGAAAAGTGATTTGTGACTTTTATAATGCATTTTATTAATCATGTTGCTTGTTTTGGGTTGTACTTTCTTAGATTTTATTCAATTTTTTGTCTCTTGAGGTGTGGGCCTTTTGGAGTGTGCAAGTAACTTATCATTTTTCACCCACCTCTTTATTGTGCTTGGGATATTGGATTTTGTCTTTTGTGTTTGAATTGGAGGATGTGTGATGTGGCATACTACGTGGATCCACATCATCCTCTTCTCTCTCTCTTCTATATAATTCAAACTCCTTGCTTGTTTTGGGGTTGTTGAACCTTTTTGCATTCTTCCTTGGGGGCACATTTTTACCTTGTTTAGAGATAGCTTCATACTTGGCATTTCTATTTTGAACTATGTTCTTGGCATTTCAAGCTTGTTGTTGGAAAAAATGTAACCATGGAGAGGTAGGAGTTTAAATTTTTCTTTTTTATTCTGTCATTTTCTTGATTGTGTTGTGTGAATGGTGCATGCTCGATTTATCTGTTGGTTGGTTGGGTAGGCGCCTTAGGGATGGTGTAGGAGAAGGAAATGGGGAATCCATGTGGTGGGGCATAAGGAATGCCATTGACATCAGATTTTGTGGAGGAGTTTGGGTTTGGGATCCACCATGGAAAATAAATAGCTTGCATTTCTTACTTTGGGGTGGGCATAAGGAAATCGTGGGGGCATAAGGACAGCTTTTGTGGGGGGGCATAAAGATGTGTGTGGGATGAATTATTTTGGCAACTTGTTCTGGTGGATGCCCAATTCCCAATTGAGAGGCATAATTAGCTTCCCCATAGACCTTGCTCCTTTGGCTTGCTTGATAAAGCTTGAGTTTTAATTGGAATGTTTTCAATGCGGTTGTGAACTGTTGTTTTGTGTTGAACTATGTTTTATATTGAAATGTGTATGTGAAAAAATGTTGTGTGTTGTGGAAGCTAGTTATTGCCATGGGTTGAATTACATCTATTATTGTATTTTGGTTAGGGCTCAGGGGCCAATGATGAAGGAAGGATTCTCCTTTCATTAGATTTCTTGGTTGGGTGGAGAGCATTTCCTTTCCCCCTCTTTTGGTGTGATCAACTTGGAGAAAGAGAAAATGCGCATGTTGTTGTCCTGGGGCAAAGGAAAAAAAAAAGGTAGTTTGACAGTCTCTTGTGGAAACATATTTATTTGTAATCCCTTCCCACTTGTTGTGGATGAAATTGTAACATCTATGTTGTGAAGAAAGATGTATGTTATTTGATTATGAAGTTAGCTATTTGAATTATGAAAGACATGTATATTCTATTCTAGTTTTTAGAAAGAAAGAATTAGAAATGTGTTATTTGCACCCAAAACATGGAAATATGTAAAGAATTATAATTGAAGTCAATAAAGAGTTAAAATACCTTTTTGTTTCCTATGCATTGTTGGATTGAATTCAATGTTATGACAAAAGAGATAGTTAGATCTTTGTTTGGAAAGAGGAAATGTATGTGGAAACTATGTTGTATTTCTTGTATTTTGGGAATGTGTATAAATGAAATTTAGTATTTGCTTTGGATTCAAAATGGTTTGTTTAAAACAAACTGATTGTATTAGATTAAAATGGAAATGAATGTCCTTACTTGCATGATTAAAAGTTAGATGGACCTCTCTAGATTTGATCTCTTGTAAATATTCAAATCTGACAATTTAAGTTAATAAAGATGTACAGTTCAAACCTGCACTTAATAATGAACTTGGAATTGACATAATTTAGCATGCTAAGCCATCATGGAACTCAAATTGACAAAGAAAACTTAAGAAAACAATTTAACCACTACAAAATCGAATCCAATCCCTCTAACAGTCATTTTTCTGTCAATTGTTGGAAAAATGCAACTTGAAATCAATTGAGCAAATTAACTTCCCTAAACCACTTTAAATCCTTCCTAGATCAATTCTCCATGTATTTTTGGCATGTTGAGTGAAGGAGGAGATACAATTTAATCAAATTTGAAAGTTGGAAATTACCAATTGGCTTTTTAAAAGCTTACGATCCTTCTTGAAAAATTGACCTTTTAAACTTTACAAAAAGTAAAATTTATGTTTTCTGTTCAAAGAGGGCATCGAGAGCTTTCCAGAAAGTCCTCATTTTCCCAAAATGAGATTTCTAGAAAAATTTATGACACTTTGAAGTTTTCCTACCTTGGTGGGAAAATTTGGGAAAATTTTCCCTTGTGGCCCCATGGCTCGAAAAATTCCCATTAAAAATCCTTAGATAATTTTTTTGAAAAATTTTGGTTCGGGAAATTTTTCATCTTTTCCTCCACCATCCCATAGCCAATTAGAGGGTGCCACATGTCCTCAGGGGAATCGGTGGAGGCATGGCGTCATTTATGTCCTTGGGCCTTTTAAAAATTTTCCTTTTACCCCGCCAACCCATAACCAACCAGAGGGTGTCACGTGGCACCTTGGGGTGATAAGGGAGGAGGGAGAACTTTGTTGATTTTGTAAAAAAATTCTTAAAATTTCCATGGCCCTGTACTCCTGCCATTGCTTTGGGATTTTCTCCTCCGCAAACACGTGGACCCGCTCGTGCCTTTTTCCCTCATCTTCCCTTTGGAAAATTCTGTCCAAGACTCCCACCACCCCCTTCCTCCTTAAATTCTTCCCTGTGTTGGATCATTAAATGCCATGTTAATTTTGGCGGTGTAGTGGAGGCACAAAAAGGAGATCTTTTCCCCACGTAGGGAAAAATTTCAAATACCACCCGCCCTTCCCTCTCTTCCTTCCCACTTTGGCTCGTGGAGTGACATGTGCCCCTGAAAGACCCATGGGCACGCAAGCGCAACTTGCATTTCTTTCCCACACAAAGGAAAAATATTATAAACCTCCCCGCGCTCCGCCAACCCACCCCTTTGGGGATTTTTCTTCCTTGAGCCCACACATCCACCCTTTGGGGAGAAATTTGACCTCTAAAGTCCGCTTGCTCATATCTTGAGTTTCTAAAGGAGTTAGGAGGACTTCTTTATATCACCAAAAAGGTGAGAAAATTTCCTATCCAATGGGAATGATTTAGGGAAATTTTGAATACATTAAGTATGAGAAAAATCAAGTTGAAACTATGAGCTCTGTTAGAGAGTGGGTATGGGGGTAAATTACTCCCTGAACCTAACTGAGACTTCTAACCCTAAAAATTGAACCATGTGAACTTGATATTTTTAATGAAGGAAAAATATGATCTAGTAATTTTATAATTGTTCCGGAACCTAATAGGGTCAACTATTGTCTTGTAACTTGGTTGTGGACACTTCTAATCAAAAAAATTATTCCATAATTTTCTAACTAATCCTAGGTTGTTTCTTGGGTCTCAAGTGGGTTGTTTTAATGGGCATCACAGTTGGTATCAAAGTAGTGGTTCAATGGGCACACTAGAAAACTTGGGACATGACACTTAAACCTAGCACACTTTTAATCCTAGAAAACAACTTAGCTAGAATTGGTATATTTTAGTAAACATGGAATTTGTGTACAAACTTAGCAAAATAAACTAAATCTCACTTTGGTCTATGTAGGAGGCTCAAATGGAGTGAGAGGAACCTTCACAGAGACTCAGACTCACCACCACCACCACCACCACCACCACTAGATCGGGGTGTGTAAGCAGCCATTCTACCTCAAATTATACAAACCCTTTAGGATGTTAATGCCGCTCTATGTGGAGGATTCGGAGGAGGACATACAACCAATCATGACAGAGCCCCTTCCATCAAGGTTCAGGTATCTCCTCGACTAAGTGAGGAGCATAAAGGAGAGAACTCCCATGCAGAGTCGGCCGGAGTAGAGTCACCACCTAGGATACATGGTGACGGTGTTCTAGAGTGCAGAGAGAGGTCTCGAGCCCTACGCTTAGGGATGAGCATGCAGAGAGACCTAGAGGCCACCGACCACGTAGCTGGTGAGACCACATTAGGGAGATCTTGAAGCTTTAGCCATAACATTACTCGGGTGACATGAGTGGATTTCAGGAAGAGGCTGGCTAGTGATCTTGAGTGGTTGCTTCAAGCTTTGTCCTTGTTCTAGCAACACAAAACCTTGTGTTGTAATCCATCTACTAAGGGATGGAGCAAGAGTATGGTGGAGGACAGAGGAATAGAAGAACCATGTAGATTCAAAGATAGTGACTTGGGATATTTTTGGGGAGAGATTCGGGAGTAGGTATTTTCATAGAGGTTAATACGTAAGAGGATTGACAAGTTCCATGACCTCCAACAAACATCTCTTTCTGTAGTAGTGTATGAGAGTATATTTTTGGATCTACTCGAGTATGTTGAGTATATGTAGGATGAGTAGGTGCGAATTCACATGTTCATCTAGGGCTTGAATTTAGATATTGGAGGTGCAGTGTAGATCCACTACCCACACAATTTAGTAGAGGCCGTCGAGAAGGCCTATATTGCAGAGGAGACTCGGGGAAAGACCCAGCAGGCTAGAGATTGAGTCAGGACCCGCATACAATAGATGTAGGATGGTAGATCAAGGGGGTCAGTACCCCTTCCTCATGGTGGCAGGTTACAACATAGTCATCCTTTAGCCCATAGTAGTAGTAGCAGTAGTAACAACAATAGTCCTACCCACCTCATAGACCTCCACAAAGAGCTGATGCATAGAGAGGTTAGAGTATGGGGCCTCCTCCTAGGGGTCCCATCAAGACACAGGGTGGAGCTAGAGCTTAGTCAACAAGAGCTTTGTAGTAAAGACCTCAACAGACTACAGGTGGATCATCAAGGTCCACACCACAGGCTTCTAGGGCACCTAATGGAGGTGCTACTCATTGGAGAGGATTTTTTGGTTGTGAATTTATTGGACACTTTTGGAGGGATTTCCCATAGAACCCTAACAACAAAGGTAAGGCATAGATTTTAGAGATGAATTTTGGTGACATCGGATGTAGCCACATGATTTATGCAGCAGTTAAGAACCACCAGGTAGAGCATCAGAGCACTGTCATTGAGACCATAGGTAGCATTGGTGGTATTACTACCTCTGTATTGTTTGAGTCTAGTTCTTCTGATTCTTTCATTGCACCATCTTTAGTAGAGTGATGCAAGCTGGTGGTGCTTAGGCAGGGTCTTAGTTGGGATGTTGAGATGGCTTCTGGAGCCAAGATATCTATAGACTCCTTAGTTAAGGAGTGTGTAGTGGATTTGGGACCTTTCATCACTACCTCATATCTCTGTATCCTTCCTTTGGGCTCGTATGGAGTCATTTTGGGTATGGATTGGTTATCTACACACAAGACCAGGATGGATTGTTAACACAAGAATATATCTTGTGTAGATGATTTGGGAGTTGATTTGGTGATCTCGGGGTCATGAGACCCATTTCTATTCGTAATTTCTCCGCTATGCGGCTTAAGCAAGCAGTGTGTGCTGTGGGGTTGTCGGATGTATGGTGTTACAATTAGTGACATGAGATCGAGGATGGGTTTAGTGGACCATCACTAGATGGTCATCCCATTTTGAGATAGTTTTTTGATGTCTTTCCATGGGAGCTACAAGGGTTACTACCCCCACATGATATTGATTTTTATATAGATTTAGTTCCTGGAGTAGATCCTATCTCACGGGAACCTTATCGGATGACCACCCCAGAGATCTATGAGCTCAAGTTACATCTTGAGGGCATTTTGGAGAAGGGCCTTATCCATCCTAGTGTATCCCCTTGGGGTGCACTGGTGATCTTTGTGAAGAAAAAGGATGGATTCTTGTGGGTGTGTATTGATTACGCCGGTGAACAAGGTAACGACAAAGAATCATTATCCTCTTCCTCGTATTGATGACTTGTTTGATCAAATGAAGGGAGCTAGAGTTTTCTCTAAGATTGATCTTAAGTCAGGGTACCATCAGTTGAGGATTTCAGAGGTAGACATTCATAAGACTCGCCTTATGTATGAGATATGGGAACTATGAATTCATAGTGGTGCCTTTTGGTTTGACTAATTCCCCCACAGGTGCTCATGAGTTTGATGAATGGGGTATTCAAAACCTTTTTATATTGATTCATGATCATCTTCCTAGATGACATTTTTATATACTCACATACGTGTGAGGAGCATGAGGGGCACCTTCGCCGGGTTCTTGGTGTCTTCACAAGCAGCATATTTATGAGAACTTGGAGAAGTGTGCTTTCTTTTAGACAGAGGTGCAATATTTGGGTCATATTATTTCAGGGGAAGGTATCATAGTCAATCCTTCCAAGATTAGAGCCATTATGGATTGTCCAACACCCACTATAGTGATTGAGGTGCGCAACTTCATGGGATTAGTAGGTTACTACAGGAGATTTGTTCAGGACTTCTCTCGGATTACGCACCCTATCACTTCCCTTCAGAGAAAAGGGAAATTTTTTTTTGGTCAGATAGATGCAAGTAGGCCTTTAGGACATTGAAGGAGTGTCTCACCACAACACCTATTCTTGTAGTGCCGGATCCACAGGGTGAGTTCTTTTTTCACGGATGCTTTGTTGGTAGGCCTTGGAGGTGTATTGATGCGGCAGAGGGTAGAGTAGTGGCTTTTGTGTCTCGCAAACTCAAATATCATGAGCTTAACTATCTCGACCCATGATATTGAGCTTTGGAAGTTGTGCATGCTTTGGTTAGATGGAGGAATTTTCTTCTTGGTAGGAGATTCACACTCATGACAGATCATTTGAGTCTTCGCCACCTCTTCACGCAACCCAATCTCAACACTCGTTAGCAGAGTTGGATGGAGTTGCTTTGTGAGTATGAAATGGAGATAGAGCATGTGAAGGGAAAGATAATGTGGTAGTAGATGCTCTCAGCAGACGTAGACATGTGGCTATGGCCACTTTAGTGAGCATAGATTTGTGGAGCAGGATCCTTTAGCAACTTCCTCTTGATAGCTTCTATATTACGGTTTGAGAAGAAATCAAGTCACGAGAGAGACCCTTGAGGGAAGTTTGATGGTTTTTACTTAGAGGTAGATGACCTTCTAGGCACGGAGACCGGATATATGTTCCCAAAGATGGCAGCTTGAGGTAGGACATCTTGGTAGAGGCACATTGTGCATGCTATTCAGCCCATCCTAGGGTGAAGAAGATGCACGCCACCTTGTGAAAGTTGTATCATTAGAGAAGAATTCGTTGAGACGTGTCCTAGTTCATTTCATGATGTTTAGAGTGCCAAAGGGTTAAGGCCAAGCATCAACATCTAGTAGGCCTTCTTTATCCTCATGTTATTCCATAATGGAAGTGGGACACCATTTTTATGGATTTCATTATTAGGATACGATGTCAAGATATCACCGTGACACCATTATGGTCACGGTTGATAAATTAACAAAAGTGGCTCACTTTTCTCTAGTGAAGACCACTTATACAACTAGAGTAGTGGCACGAGTATATTTGGATGAGATTTTTAGGTTACATGGGATTCGCAGAAGATCATTTGTGACCACGATCCTTTATACACTTCACATTTTTGGACTACCATGCAGTATGTCCTCGGGATGAGAATCAACTTCAGCACAACATATCACCTTGAGACAGATGAACAAATTGAGTGGGTGAATCAGATTTTAGAGGATATGCTTAGGATGTATGTGATGGATCAGTAGTCTAAATGGGAGGAGTACCTGTACTTAGTGGAGTTTTCCTACAATAACAATTTTCAGAGTTCTATAGGCATGGCTCCTTTTCAAGCTTTGTATGGTAGAGAGTGTAGGACACCCCTTAGCTAGGACAGGTTAGAGGATAGAGTATCTCTTTGACTAACCATTTTATAGGACATGGAGTAGTATGTGGTGTTGATCAGGTAGAGATTACAGGAGGCACAAGACAGGTAGAAGAAGTATACAGATCAACATAGGATCAACCGTAGTTTTTATTTGGGCATGAATGTGTTACTTCATGTCAAGCCACACAAGAGCCCTATATATTATGGAAAATGTTCTAAGTTATCTCCTAGAATCATTGGTCCTTTTGAGATCTTGGAGCATATTGTCCCTTTGGCCTACCATCTAGCATTGTTACCTAGCTTGTCTCACATACATGATGTTTTTCATGTTTCAGTTCTTAGGAGATATATTGTAGATCCTTCTCATGTGTTAGATTAGACATCATTGTAGGTGTAGGATCAAGGGCAGGTGATGGTGGATCCCGTTTGCATCTTAGATCATAGGAACTGGGCCTTTGAGGTAGAGAGGTTGATCAGATCTAGGTGTAGTGGGACAAATATGATGAGATTACAGCTACATGGGAGGATGCTACTTCATCACGAGTTCAATTTTCACATTTGTTTTGAGTGACTTCGGGAGGAAGTTGAGTTTAAGGGGAGGGGTATGTAGTGCCCACTTCCCTTTGATGCCTTTGGATACCTATTTTGATGTTGTGATTACATTAAATACATTATTATGTTTTGATTTAGTATGTTGTTAGACGTTTGATCATGGATTATTGTTGATCTTGATTGGTTATGATGCATGATGATACTATTTGACATGGATATTTTATGGATGTTGTTCAAATATATGATTTTAGATATTATGAGTAGATCTAGAAATGGATATTTTATGATGATGATATAGTTGTTGATTAAAATGGAAATGATGTAGTTGTTGCTTGATGTTGTTTTGATTCATTTATATAGTTGGTTTGGTGATTTCATTTATATCATGTTGGATGTTACGATATAGCCATGAGGCCGAAAGAGGTATTTGTATTTTGCGGGTTAAAAATATCAAAAAAATTATCGGGGGATAAGAGACTAACCACAATGGAATTCTAGGTGAATTCGACAAGGTCACCATGGCAACTCGTTTTAATGTGTTGTGTGTTGTATTTTGTTAGGGATTCCCATGGGGGGATTACCTTTACATGTGACCATGGGTATTATGTATTTTATTGATGTGGTTATTTTTATCATTGTTGTATGTATTTTATTAGTGATGTGTTCCTTTCTTTTAATTAATTAAAATTGTGATAGATTAATGTGAGGAAACATATGGTTAAAATTTAAATAAATCAAATTGGGATATGGGAAAGTAATAATGGAAGTGGTTGGTTGTTTGTATTAAATTTGTAAGGGATGTGTAAGTTGTGTAAGAGTATGTTTAAGTCAAATTTTGGAGTATGAAATACTCCACCTCCATGACAAATTCGAATTTGTCCTTGGGGGCTATTTTTGGAGGTTTGTGGGACAATTAAAACTTGTCCCATGGCTCTAAATTTAATTTACCAACCATACTTATGGTTGGAGAAGTGATTTGTGACTTTTATAATGAATTTTATTAATCATGTTGCTTGTTTTGGGTTGCACTTTCTTACATTTTATTTAATTTGTTGTCCCTTGAGGTGTGGGCTTTTTGGAGTGTGCAAGTAACTTGTCATTTTTCACCCACCTCTTTATTGTGTTTGGGAGATTGGATTTTTTCTTTTGTGTTTGAATTAGAGGATGTGTGATGTGGCATCCTACATGGATCCACATCATCCTCTTCTCTCAATCTTCTATATAATTAAAACTCCTTTCTTGTTTTGGGGTTATTGAACCTTTTGAATTCTTCCTTGGGGCGCATTTTTACTTTTTTACTGAGCTCTTGTGGATTGTGGAGGAATTTGGAGATAACTTCATACTTGGCATTGTTGTTTTGAACTGTGTTCTTGGCATTTAAAGCTTTCTATTGGAAAAAAAAGTAACCATGGAGAGTTAGGAATTTAACTCTTTTTTTTATGTTGTCATTTTCTTGATTGTGTTGTGTGAATGGTGCATGCTTTGATTTAACTATATGCTTGTTGGGTAGACTACCTTAGGGATGGTCTAGGAGAAGGCTATGGGGAATCCATGTCGAGGGGCATAAGGAATGCCATTGGCATCAGATTTTGTGGAGGGAGTTTGGGTTTGGGATCCACCATGGAAAAGAAATAGCTTGCATTTCTTACTTTGGGACGGGCATAAGGAAATATATGGGGATTCATAAGGAGACTTTTGTGGGGGGCATAAGGATGTGTGTGGGATGAATTATTTTGGTGGGTTGTTTTGGTGGATGCCCAATTCCCAATTGGGAGGCATAAGTAGCTTCCCCCATAGACCTTGCTCCTTTGGCTTGCTTGATCAAGCCTGAGTTTTGATTGGAATGTTTTCAATTGCAGTTGTGAACTACTATGTTGTGTTGAACTATGTTATATTTTGAAATGTGTATGTGAAAGAATGTTATGTGTTGTGGAAGCCAGTTTTTACCATGGGTTGAATTGCATATATTATTGTATTTTGGTTGGGGCTTGGGGGCCAATGATGAAGGAAGGCATATCCTTTCATTAGATGTCTTTTTGGGTGGAGAGCGTTGCCTTTCCCCCTCTTTTGGTGTGATCAACTTGGAGAAAGAAAATGTGCATGTTGTTGTCTTGGAGCAAAGGAAAAAAAAGTAGTTTGACAGTCTCTTGTGGAAACATATTTATTTGTAATCCCTTCCCACTTGTTGTGGATGAAATTGTAACATCTATGTTGTGAAGAAAGATGTATGTTATTTGATTATGAAGTTAGATATTTGAATTATGAAAGACATGTATATTCTATTACGGTTTTGGAAAGAAAGAATTAGAAATGTGTTATTTGCACCCAAAACATGGAAAGATGTAAAGAATTATAATTGAAGTCAATAAAGAGTTAAAATACCTTTTTGTTTCATATGCATTGTTGGATTGAATTCAATGTTATGACAAAAGAGATAGTTAGATCTTTGTTTGGAAAGAGGAAATGTATGTGGAAACTATGTTGTATTTCTTGTATTTTGGGAATGTGTATAAATGAAATTTAGTATTTGCTTTGGATTCAAAATGGTTTGTTTAAAACAAACTGATTGTATTAGATTAAAATGGAAATGAATTTCCTTACTTGCATGATTAAAAGTTAGATGGACCTCTCTAGATTTGATCTCTTGTAAATATTCAAATCGACAATTTAAGTTAATAAAGATGTACAGTTCAAACCCGCACTTAATAATCAACTTGGAATTGACATAATTTAGCATGCTAAGCCATCATGGAACTCAAATTGACAAAGAAAAATTAAGAAAACAATTTAACCACTGCAAAATCAAATCCAATCCCTCTAATGTCATTGTTAGAAAAATGTAACTTGAAATCAATTGAGCAAATTAACTTCCTAAACCACTTTAAATCCTTCCTAGATCAATTCTCCATGTCTTTTTGGCATGTTGAGTGAAGGAGATATAATTTAATCAAATTTGAAATTTGGAAATTACCAGTTGGCTTTTTAAAATCCTACAGATCCTTTTTGCAAAATTTACCCCTTAAAATTTACCAAAAAGAAAAATTTATGTTTATTGTGTAAAGAGGGAATCAAGAGATTTCCAGAAAATCCTCATTTTCCCAAAACTAAGCTTTCTATAAAAATTTATGAAACTTTGAAGTTTTCCTACCTTGGCGGGAAAATTTGGGAAAATTTTCCCTGACGGGCCCATGCCCGAAAAATTCCCATTAAAAATCCTTAGATAATTTTTTTGAAAATTTTTGGTTCAAGAAATTTTTCATCTTTTCCTCCACTGGCTTGCAGCCAATCAGAGGGTGCCACATGTCTTCAAGAGGGCAGTGGTGGAGGCACGATATCATTTATGCCCTTGGGCCTTTTAAAAATTTTGGGGAAAAATTTTGACTTTTACCCCGGCCCGCAACCAACCAGAGGGTGCCACATGGCACCTTGGGGTGATAGTGGAGGAGGGAGAACTTCGACACTTTTGAAGTTTTTATTTTGGAAATTTTTCTTAAAATTCCTACAGCCCCGCACTCCCACCCTTGATTTGGGATTTTCTCCTTTGTGGACGCGCGGACCCGCGTGACTTTTCCCTCATCTCCGCTTCGGCAAATTCCCTCCAAGAATCCCGCTCCCCACTCCTCCTAAATTCTTCCCCACATTAGTTCATTGAATTCCACGTTACTTCTGGTGGTGTAGCAAAGGTGTGGGGAAAAGGTGAACTTTTCCCTACGTAGGGAAAATTTTCAAATACCACCCTACCCTTCCCTCTCCTCCTTCCCGCTTTGGATCGTGGGTGACACGTGCCCTTGGTGGACCTGCGGGTATGTAGGCACAACTTGCATTTCTTTCTCTCTACAAAGGAAAAAGATTCTAAATATCCCGCACTCTGTGCCAACCCGCCCCTTTGGGAAATTTTTCTTTCACGAGTCCGCACATCCGCCCTTTGGGGAAAAAATTGACTTCCAAAGTCCGCTTGCTCATATCTTGAGTTTCTAAAGGAAATAGGACTTCTTTGTATCACTTGATAGGTGATAAAATTTATTATCCAATGGGAATGATTTAGGGAAATTTTGAATATGTTAAGTATGAGAAAAATCAAGTTGAAACTATGAGCCTATTAGAGAGTGGGTATGGGGGTAAATTACTCCCTGAACCTAACTGAGACTTCTAACCCTAAAATTTGAACCATGTGAACTTGATATTTGTTAATGAAGGAAAAATATGATCTAGTAATTTTAGAATTGTTTCGGAACCTAATAGGGTCAATTGTTGTCTTACAACTTGGTTGTGGACACTCGTAATAAAAAAATATTCCATAATTTTCTAACTAATCCTAGGTTATTTCTTGGATCTCAAGTGGGTTGTTTTAACGGGCATCAAAAATGGCCATGCTTGGTTTGCAGTTATCTCCTACCAAGGAATTTCTCAAATGAAACACTCAACATATTAATATGGTGATCAAACCATCCATTCCAAATAAGAACACCAACTAGAAAGTGTTTGATAGTGATGCACAAATCATCTAGTTCATTCAAAATGAATCTAGGTTCTCATCAACAATGCAAACTGACTTTCATGACAGATATGGTGACCAAGTGATTAAACTAAAGTCAAATAAGCTACCTAAAGGGTTGGTCACCTTAGAGATAATGTTTGTCCCTGATGATGAGTTCAAGGGTAAAGAAAAATATATACGTGGCACGTAAGAAGACTGCTCTCTAGTCACTATTATGCGTGAAAAGAGTTATTACTCAATATATCTTGTGTGCATGATGAAAAATAGGATTTCATCTCTCTCTATAAAAATATAGTGGTATATTCTCATGGGAGTATGAAGAAATCAAAGGTTTTTATCCAAGTACTACTCAACATTCCATTGACCTTGATCATGGTGTGAAGCTCATCGAGACAAACGGAGTGACCATTCAATCCAAAGATAGTGACCCTAATGAGAAAGGAACTATCCAAACTCATTGAGGAAAAGATTATTTTTCCCATCAAGTACTCTACTTGGTTCACGAATCCAGTTCTAGTGCACAAGAAGAATGGTGAAATAATACTATGTGTTGATTTTAAAGATTTTAACAAGGCATCTCTAAAGGATCATCATCCTTTGCCTTCAATGGAGAAGATTCTGCAGACTATGGCTAGTGCATAAAGATTCTTGATGTTATATGGGTACTCAGGTTTCAATCAAATCTTGGTTAAGGAAGTGGATCAATTCAAAATGACATTTACAACCCAGTGAGGAACATATTCATATCAAAATATGCCCTTCGGTCTGTCAAATGTAGGCACAACGTTTCAATGTGCCATGGAAATTACCTTCAAAGGTTACATCAATGAGTTCATCTTGGTTTACCTTGATGACATTATAGTCTTCTCAAAGCAAGAGAGCAGATCATATGGCACACTTGGAGAAATTCTTTGAGAGATGTAAAAAAAATTGGGTATCCCTTAACCCCAAGAAGTGCAATTTCTCTATGGCACAAGGAAAGATTTTGGGAAATGTGGTTTCAAAGTAGCATCACAATTGATCTTGAGCACATTTCAGCCATCTTAGCTCTTTCCCGCCAACTCACAAAAATGCCTTGTAGTCCTTCCTTGGAAAGATTAATTTTTTAGGTGGTTTATTAGTAACTTTGTAGGACTGGTAAGGCCAATCACCCTGATGCTCAAGAAGGACATAAATTTCAGATGGACAATAGAAGGAAAGGAAAGATTTAACAAAATCAAGAAAGAAATTTCTTGCACACTAGCACTCATCAACCCGAATTACTCAAAGGATTTTATCCTTTATGCTTATGGTATTGATGCGAGTGTTGTTGTTATCCTAACACAAGAAAATGAATAAGGGATGGAACAACTAGTGGCTTTCTTTAGCCAGACACTGAAGGATTATGAATTAAAATACAATCACATGGAGAAGCAGGTCTTTTCCATCATGTGCACACTCAAGAAATTGAAGAGTATGCTCGGCACAAATCATATTAAGGTACTAGTCTAACACTATTTTGTCAAAGAATTCATCATGGGAGTAGAAATCAATGAAAAAATGACACGATGGGTGACCAAAATCATGGAATATGATGTGATTATCAAAGCCAAAAACTGGTAAGAGGTAGCGTGCTCTGTAAGCAACTTGCTGAGGATGCACATAATGAATATGAGACTTCATTATTTCTTGATGAAGTTATCTAGTGCATAGAACTTGAGTATAATACATCTCTTGGTACGCACAAATGGATGAAGGACATGATCACATTCCTTTCCGAGGGTGCATACCCTCTTGGTTTAAACAAGGAAAAGAGAAGACATCTAAGGTTACAATCTATCCCTTATGTTTTGATTGATGGAATTATCTTTAAGAAGAATCTTGATGGCATGTTGTTAAGGTGTATCAATGGTGCACATAATGAAAAAGTGTTAGTAGAATTTCATGATGGGTTCTCTGGGGACACTTCTTTGTTAATACTATAACAATAAAGATAAAAATAGAAGGTATCTTTTGGCATACTTTGTTTGTATATGTACATGAGTGGGTCATAAAATTCAAGGAATGTGCTTTATTTGTAGGAAAGAAGAGATTGACAGCACTTCCCTCCGACCAATCCATGTGGATCAACATTTTTTACAATGGGGTATCAACTTCATAGGCATGATCAATCCACCTTCAAGTGCTGGACATAAATGAGTATTGATAGTTATGAACTACTTTACCAAATGGATAGAAGTTGTCGCGTTCAAGGAATCAACCAAGTCATTCATCCTTGAATTTCTCGAAGGTATAGTCACAAGGTTTGGAATTCCTCAAACCATTATCTTTGATAATGCAAAAGCCTTCCTTGGCACTAAAATCACTGATTGGGCTCTAAATCTAGGCATCTACCTAAAGAATTCTTCCAACTATTACCATCAAAGAAATGGTCTCGTGGAGTCAAAAACAAGAACTTGATTAGGATCATGAAGCATAAAATGAACATTAGCCAAAATTAGTGGCATACAAAGGTCTCATGTGCACTCTAGGAAAATATAATCACAATTTAAAAGGCAATAGGAAATTCACCTTATAATTTTGTCTATGGAAGAGAGGTTACCCTTCCTTTGATGCTAGAATTGAAATCATTGGAACTTGCCTAGCAACTGGAGCTCAAGCGTGCGGACTAAAGATAAATCAATGGAATAATTGGTTAATCTTTAAGAATCAAGAAACTCTACCATGATCAAGCTAGAACAGCATCAAAAAGTAACAAAGAAATGGTTTGACAAAAAGCAAGGCCTCAATATTTTAAAGTTAGGGACTTGGTTTTGAAATGGGATGCTAACTGAGCTAAACCAAGGCACCATTCAAAGTTTGATGCACATTGGAGTGGAACATATATTATTAGTTCATGCAAAAAGGCTAACTCTTTTGAGTTAACTCATCTTGATGGAGGAATGCTACAAATCCCAGTAAATGGGATCTATCTCAAACCATTCCATTAAGGTTGTTGCATTGTTTTGTACAAATTAGAGTATTTTAAATTCCTCTAAGTGTGTTGCATGCACATTATTTTTTTTGTACATAGTTATTTCCTTTCACATGCTTCTTGCGTGTGCTCTTCAATTTTTCCAGCGTTCTTGTCTTCTTTCGGTAGTTTGCGGGATCCAGTAGAGTCAAGAAATGATCCTTCAAGTGAATTCAGGGGTAGGTCTTCAAAGTTAGAAATAATAATTTCATGATTACATTGTGGAATCCATGCCCAATGGACACTTTGAGATACTGATCTCCTTCATCTAGTAGGAATATGGACATGAAAGTTGCCAAAAATGTTATCAAAATAACTCTCCTAGTTATTTAGACAACTTAAAAACATATTTTGACTCAAATATCTTCATTCTAGTAGCACGCACCTCAGTTGTCTCCTTGGCACATTCACTTGGGCATCATTTCATTATGTTCCCTTGCACTTCCCCTTCTCCCCTTTTTCATTTCCTCTTTGTTCCACTCTTATCTTGCGCATCTTCTATGCATTCGTCTTCTTCCTAACAACTATTTATCTTGTGCATGTTCCTTGTACTTACTTCTATCGGCTAAGTCCCTAGCCCTCTCGCACCTCCCACTATTACCTTGTAATATTTTTTCCTTGACCATACATTCTCCACTCATTATTCAACCTCATTTCCTCTTTGCGTGTTGTGTATTCCTTCTACCTTCGTCCCACGCCTCATTCTTCCATGTGCATATATTTGCACCCTCTTCTTTCTATTACATGTCATGTCATTCGACACACTTGAGTGTGCCACATGCGGCCATAAGATGATTTTTCCTACAAGGTGTCGAATCCTTAAAACAAATCAATGAGAGGAACATGGAAAAAATGACAAGAACATTTGTACACTTGGCCATCCTTTGAGTTATTTGGTTCATGCCACACATCTTTCATGCGAAGAAAACTCTAAAAACTTCCGACAACCATATCTATTGCTATAGATCTCGAGATCAGCATCTGCCTAGTCTCAACCAAATTTTTTGACATAGGCTACAGTGGTAGACATTCAAATTCAAATTCTTGGTAGATCGGTAGACAAGAAATGGGAAAATGTCTTTCTTAGAATTAATGAGTAGATATAATTTCCCAAACCACCTTATTTGATCAAGATCAACCCTCTTTCCTTCTCCAACATGTCAAACAGACTTGGGGAAGTGCATTTGATATATTTTTAGGTAGATTTGTAGGCATTGAATGCTTCTTGTTCGTGGTTTCATTTAAAATTCAGATTTTTCCTCCTTCTCTTCTTCTTCCATGGATTCATCTATAAATTTTATAGTTGGGCTCATTTGTTATGTTGGACCTTTTGGATCCTTACACTTTTTGAAAAGGACTTCACATTTTATGTATTCTAAGTCACAAACTTCTATATATGGCTTGTACATGTAGATATTGCACTCATTTGCCATTATAACGATTCTATGTATTTCTAAAAGTAATGGAAGCATGTTTTTATTCTTTCTTCTTGCATTTCTTTTACATTTCAGGCTTGTTGTGTCATTATTCATCCCTTTCAACCCCCTTTCTAGTTGTGTTCCATGAAATTGACCTAGTAAATACATTTTAGTTATTATACGTGTCTATCCTTCTTTCACGCATTTCCCTTAATTTTCACTCGAGAAAAGATAGTGTTCATCCCTCTTTTCTAGTGCTATCACATTTTTAGTGTAGTTTCCTTTCATTTCGTCCTTCTATCCTTAGTCCTTTGGCATTGTTATCTTATCTTTCCCTTTCAACACTAGGAGTAGCAGTAGTAGTAGAAATTGATAGAGGAACCGACCTTCTCCAGAGATCCATCTCAAGTGCATAAGGTCCCATAACTTGGATACGTTCCATTCTTGTCTTAAACAACTTGATCCTTTCAGATCCGAGACATGGGTGCAAGTTTGATGACCAATAGAGTGCTAAGGGAAAAGACTTAGGAAATTTGATGATTTTTTCAACTTATAACAAGATGGATACTTAAAATAGGACACTTAGGAAGACAAATAAAGATGCCAACTCTTAAAAAAGTGTGTTAAAAGAGGAGACAAAAAATAAAATGGGAGCACTTAAATAATGATAAAGTGAATGTCATCGGAAGAAGTGAAGAAATGAATATCAGAAGGTCCAAATCCCATGAAAGTGGAGATAAGATATTAGGGAAAATTGATTGATGAAGGTCCTCAAGTTAAAGTAAAGTTAATTATTTAAAGAGAGAAGTGAAGAAATGATGAAGATTTCGACAATTAGAAAAAATTAATGTGAAATATGACAACACAAGATGATAGAGAGAGATATTGAAGATGTCAAAAATTCAACAAAGTGAATGTTAAATATGACAACGTAAGATTTTGAGGATAGATATTTAAGATGCCAACAATTCACAAAAGAGAATATGAAGTGTGACAACGTAGGATGACGAGAGAGAGATATTGAATATGTTTACAATTCAACTAAGTGAATGTCAAATGTGACAACATAGGATGGCGGAGAGAGATATTGAAGATGTTGATAATTCAACAAAGTGAATGTGAAATATGACAATGTAAGAATATGGAATGCTTAATATTCAATAAGATAATGTTATAGTTAAGAATTATGAAAATTAAAGATCAAGGTGACCATAAGGCTTCTTGATCGTGATAAAGTGAGTATCATGATGTCAAGAATTAGATGAAAAAGATGAAAGTTTTCAAGTTTAGATATGGACATTTGCAACCCAAGACTTACACTCATTTACAAAGTGAAAAGGTGGATGAAAGAGAAAAAAAATGAATGAAAAGAGTGAAACACGAGTGTGTAACATGAGAAAAAATGAAAAATTTATGAAGTGAAAGGTGGCCTCTACCTTAGATTGGCGTGGTTAAGGTGTGGCTTCTTAGGTGGTTATCTCAACTAGGTGTCAAAAATATACCCAAGTGAGTGCGGCACTATTGGTATTTGTTAGCTTTACTTCACCCCTTTGGAAATAATGAATAAATATATTTTTCAAATCAATCACAATGGGTTCTCCACTAAGGATATATGTGACTCTAATCTCATAGGTGTACTAGTCAAGTGGGATGGGGGTACCCATTTTGTCAGCCAACTCCCTCAATGTGCAAACAACTTTGGGGTTCCTATAATACTCCTTAATTGATTTTTATGGCTCAAGCCAAAGAACTTACCATAGTTATAGCATTTAGGAAATATCCTTATTAACTGCACCTGAAAATACAATGTGTATTGTTCATTTTATCTTGATTAAAGAGGTTCCTTGCACATAAAGTATTAGTAGTTTTCTTAGCACGTGATTGAGGAAACATGTAGTTCATATTTTTGTGAAATTTTCTTCATAATATTGTCCTCCAAACAAGTGTTAGTATTTTTCCCAAGGTAAATAAAGAGAAAAAATGAAAAACAACACACTCAAATTTCTAATTCTCAAGATCTCTTGTAATAAGTGCGAGAGAAGAGCATACAATTGAAATGTTTTACAACTAGCTTCACAAGAATGAAAAATGACAACAAAACATTTATAAAAGTGTGAGTTATCATTGCAAAAATGATTAAACATTGATGAAATGGATAAAATGCAACAAAAAGTGGACAAAAACATCCCATAAAATTACACGTACAAGCTACAAAATTAGTCTAAGTTTAGAGAATTGATGATAAAATTAATTTAAAGGTCCTAATTTAGTTGAAAGTTCATAATTAAAGTAATTAAACTAACTAAAAAATAATTAAGTAATGAAAAATACACCAAGGAGATCATTAATTAATTAATAATCTAAGTAATTAGATGTTGAAAAATAATACCAATAAGAAAAATAATAATAAAAACCTAAATACAATGATGAAATAAAATTAGGTTAAACTAAACTAAACTTAAAACAAGATCTAGTCCTATGTTTAAAATTAAGTAAAAACTAGCCCGAATTAAATAATATAAAAGAATAATTACTCGAAACCCTAAAATCTAAGAATATCCAAATTGAAAAGGGGTTGAGCTTACTTTATTAGTGTTGTTGGTTATGTTTTTTCATTTTTAGATTTGTGGTTTGTATGTAGGGTTAGGTTGAATGGAGAATTGATGGACATGGCTCTACTTTGTTTTATTTTATTATATTTTTCTTTGTTCTTTTAGGGCTTCAAATTGGTTTGAGTGTGGCTCAAGATTATGTCCGAGGAGATCGGTAGTGGATTTAGGTTGAGTTAAGGTTGGGATAGAGATGGGGAGAGATGAGAGGTGAGGCAAGTGCGGGCAAGGGTTTAGGTAAGGAGTTGGGAAAGTTAGATGGTAGCTCGAGGATAGGGAGTTAGGAATCATATCAACTAAGATAGAACTAAATTTTGGTTGGAGGGTGTGAGGGCTGAGAGATTTGGTGATATCTCACTCAGAGAGTTGTCAAACTAGGTTATGGTTAGGTGAGGGGTCGGGATGGGTAGAGTCTAGGTCGCAGACTTGGTGAGATAGCCTACTAAACTGGGGGTAGCAAGGGGTTGAGGGTAGATATGATTTTTTTACATGGATTTAGCCAATTTTGTTTCTTTCTAATTTATTTTGTAGGATGTTGCAGGATGCACCTACTTTTTATAAAAGAAGCCCCAAATTTAGAGACACAACCAAACTTAGTCATAACTAAATATCTTTCAAAATTTAGCTAGAAAAGTTATATTTTTTAATCCTAAAAATGATTCATGCATGTCTTAAACACACCTATAAATAAATTTTAAATTGTTACAAGAACAATAAAATAGCTCAAAATAGAAAATTATTATGATTTGAGTAAAATGTAATTTTTGCTTCTCCACGAATCCTACAAACATAGTTGCACAACCAAAGCAAACTAAAATAAAAGTTAATCACATAAATTAAAATATTGTTGAAATGTGAAGTAAAAATTGATAAAAATAGGTGTGGTCCCACCAGAATGAAAGAATATAAACAATGAAATATTTAACTAAATAGAAGAAAAAAAAAAAACTTACAAACCTTTCTATCGTTTTTCTTGGAAAATCTCAAATAAGGTTTTATGAAGCCTTTAAGATTGTGTAACCTTGTGAAATGTAGATTATGGATGCTCTAGTAAATTACCTCCAAACGTGGATTTTAACATGCTACGAGTAGATTTTTAACTTATATAGAGCTTTTAATATGAATATTTTGGAGAAAATTTGAAATAAGTTTTGTATAGGAAATACAAGAGAGTCAAGAGAGATTTGAAAGAGGATAGACATGCTATTTTATAAAGGTTAAGTAGTGGCCGAGTTGCTTGAAAAGTGGTTAAATGCAGATGGTAAAAATAGAAATTGAGGGAGGTTGAATGGTTCGAAAGATAAATTCCATTGAGGGGATAAATGAATTTAATTGGTAGAAACTACATCAAAAAAGGTTCTTGTGCACAAAATGTAACTAACCCCACATTTATAGGATGTATATGTGAAGTCTAAGTGGAATTGAATGGACTAGTGAAGTGGAGTTGAGTAGACCGATGAAGTGGAGTCCAAGTGGGGTCTAAAGGGAACCTAAGTGGAAGTTGACTAGGAAAATAGGTGTATTTTCCTAATTAGATAACTAATTTAATTATCTATAATGTGCACACTAACTAATTAATAATTTATTTAATAAATGATAATTAAACTAGCTAAAGGTGTAATAAATATGAATTTAATTAATCCTAACAAGGGGTATAATGTGTATGATTAATCAATCATAAGAGGATGAACAAAAAGATATAATGGGATAATACTAGGAATGAGTGTGTAATATTAGGTGTCTACAAATACTTCACAAAATGGGTGGAAGTTATCCCTCTTATCTCCACTAAAACAAATAAAATATTTGATTTCATCCATTATCACATCATATATTGCTTTGACATCCCTCAAAAAATCATCACAGAACATAATGGTAAATCCTTCAAAAATAGAAAATTACATAATTTTTTTGACACCTATTATATCAAACTTAGTTTCTCCATGCCATATTATGCACAAACTAACATCCAATCTGAAGCATCTAATAAAGCCCTTAACAAAATCCTTACCAAGCTTGTCGATCAATATGGTAAATTTTGGCATCTCCAAATTCTATTTGCATTATCGGATTACTAGACTAGCATTTGAAATGCTATGGGCACTACTCCTTTCTCTCTAGTCTATGACACCAAATATATTCTTTTGCTTGAAGTCAAATTTCCATTCCTAGGTGCTTCTCTTGAATATTTTATCCCTAAGGAAGAATATAGTTAAGATTTCCTATCACAACTTGAATTGTTAGATAAATTCTGACTAACCACCCTCAAACATATTAATTTATTTCAAGAATGAATAAAATACACATATTAAAAACATCTTAGAGAACTTAAATTCAACATTGGTGATCTTTTCTTCAAAGAAAATCAACATGTAACAAATATGGGAAAGAGTAAATGTGGAATGTTTTCTCTAAACTATCTTAGACAATGTATTACCACTCACAAATATGGTTCCATGGTATATCATGTAGCCTCTCTTAATGGGAAACCTAAAAATAATCCTCTTGATTCCTTGCACTTACGACCTTTCTACTGATTACATATCTACTTACATGACCTTATACCAACAAAACTTCCCCCATTCTCAACATCTACCAATCCCCTTACCTTAGTAATGATTTGGAATTATGCATTATCCTATCAGTATATCTAATACGACCTTATATATGGTCCCTAAGGCCCTACTCATAACATATTCTTCATGGAAAATCCCCCTCGATTACAATAAAGGACCACACAATCATTACTTCCCTACTTCACACTATATATCAACAAACAAGATTTTCGAGATACGCTGTTATATTTAATATCAAATACACCCTCCTCAAGTGCTTTCTTAGGCCCAACCTCAACTTAAATAAAAAAACACTATGGGATGAAAATCATTATGTCAAAATATAGACTACTTCTCTTGAAGGAAAAATATCAATAAAAATATATCCACTATCGCCATAAAAATCTGAATATATTATTTTAGATCATTCCATCAAATGATGGATTATCAATCTAAATAACATCCACATACATGGAGACAAAATTGAAAGCTTCACTCATTGATAAAATTTCCTTTAAATACGTCGATTCATGTATCAATTAGCCTACACATTCTAAAACAAAATAAAGCTAGAATAAAACCTAAGAATCACTAAGGAGAACACATTTCCTTGTACAAAATGCATACAACTCCAAAACATGTTATAAGGAGGTCCATAATATATCTCAACTCTTCTTACTTTAAATCAATCAGATAATATTAATTATACTAACCATTTGTTAGTTATATGTTACCACCAGTTAGGGTTGCAAGTGCATTATCATTGAAATTTCCATCACATATATATAAATGCCAAGTCAAATAAAAAATCAAACACATCACTACAAAAATTATTTAACCATCATCATATATATTAATAAAACCAACACCCATACAATACAATCATATCTAATCTATATAATATTCACCATGATAAATTAAATAATCACATTCATACAATTGTATTACATCCACATCTCACCACTAATATAACCATCATCATATCTAAATATATCTATAAACTCATATAAAACATCACATTATGATAACACATTTACACATCTAACTATCCGTAAAATCATATATATATAATAAGGCACTTTGGCCCATATAATAACTACATAGTAAAATATACATCTAAAAGCCCTAAACTACTAGCTCCACCATTGGTCACCCTCTTTGGCCCTCAAATACTCCCCATTAAAGAAGTAGCACCTTGCTGAGATGAGTGTTGTTTACTTACCATATACTTTGCATACTCTAGAACCTTTGGTAGTCTGTCCCCATTACACCCTCATAATATATCATCTCTACATGCAACGCCTAGTATCAAGCCAAGATCACTATCCTTGGAGGCCCCATCAACCCTTCTAACAAAAATCTTCCAATAGCTATTGATGTTCCCACTTCTCTCAACACACATATGCCTAATCTAATTGGCCTCGATGCTACAAGTGTACTCCTTATCACTCAAAGTCACTCCCTCAAGAGCTCATGATAAAGGTAGTAGTTATCTTGGTTTTGTTATACCTACCCTAGATTTATCTCCAAATTTGTCACCCACCCATCCCTCTCCTACAACAGATTCCTCAACCTCATTACCTCATCCTCCAGGAATCCACTTGATCATCTCTCTTAGCTAGCTCTTGTCTCAACTTATCCACTTCTAATCCACCTCCGATCTACCACTTGACCTCCTCTCCCATCTCCAAATCATCCTCTCCCCACTCTCTTCGTACCCTTATGACCATATCCCCTTAAGATATCATTGTATCCTACCACTAAGATGCATACTCGGGTGTCAACCAAACATCATCAATCTCGGTCGAGTTACATCCTCTTATGCCATATCATGAATATACCTCACCTATACTGCCAACAACTCTATATATCCCTTAACTCTCCTATAGAAAATAGGATTGTTTGGTACATATTGTACTAGGACAAACTATCACCTCACTTGTCTAAATTGAACCACCTCAACCATCTCCACTCTTTTTCCTCATATCTTCCTCTCCTATTGCATCATACAAATATCATCTCCCTCTCTCGGCCATATAGGGAAGTGTACATATGGCTTCCAAATAACATCATTTGTCCCTAAGCCATCTAATAATCTTGCACAATAGTCCAAGCTCTAAGATATTATATCTTGGGTAAAATAATTGTGCCACCTCATAAATCCAACACATTATACATTGTCATGTCATTTATCCCATGGAAGACCTTATGTCTAGATCACTCGATATGCTTATAATCCCGGTACTATGATACAAAAGTCACATCTAATCCAAACCTCCTTCCTAAAAAATCCCACAACTATCTATAAACATGTGTTAGTAAATTTATCCACTAAAAAAACCAATCTTGTACTCTATCATATCTTCCGCTACCCAAGTCAATGCCCATGGAAACCAACCACTTTTTGAGTTCAAGTAAAGCATAACAGCTAATCACCACCATAATAATAGTAGCCAATGAACTCCCATCCACTACATCATCCCAAAATGACTCAAAATAAAATTCCCCACAACATATGTCACATATAAAGAAACATCACCACACATTCTCACCGTAGCTTCCCACCGTATTGTCTCATCAATAGGAATAATCAGCTCACCCTAGATAGGAAGCAAAAAAATCATGTACTCATCCTTTAGGGTAATGATAATATCCATTATAGGCATCCAAAATGTTCTTATAGCTATATCTCATCACTCTAATAGTTCCACCATCATCTCTAAATCTCGATGGAGTCACCTATAATGATGTAGGATGCCTACCCCCAATACCTCAAAAATTACCCAATTGTCATCATCTATGTACTCATGTAACCTCTCTAACAACAATGATGCTCGATCCCTTATTTCTAGGCATCTCTTTTCATGTATCCATAAAATAAAAAAGAGACTATTAGCCATGACAACACAACATTTATCCAAATTTTCAAAACCAAAAAAAAAAATCAAGTGAACACCGATTACATGGATTAGTGCCAATCCTAACCAAATCGACATTGATCTTAAAAATCAATGCCTATCATATATCCTCATATAGAAAAAATATATAACCTAAAATAATAACAAAATGAACTTACCTATATCTAAGATGGTCATCATTTCCTCTCTCAATAACCTATGATTAACTAAAATGTGGAATAATGATAGTTAATATAATCTAGAACGAAATGTAAATACAGTAAATAAATTCAATAAGTATCTATTGAAAGTAAGACAAGAAACTAATCTAATGAAACTAGAAAACCTAATATGTAAGAGAAGTATGGAAATGACTGAGTTGATTTGAAAAACTTGTGGGACTATGTTACATAAGTGAATGGAGAAACAAGAAGAAGGAACAATTTTGTAGAGGCCCCAAAAACAATGGATCTTGGCTATCTAGTTGGATTGGAGCACCTAGAGAGGGATCGGGGCACATGTGGGTGCCATGGTCTATAGAATGGGTGCTATAGTCTATGCAGGAGGTTTGGAACCGAGTTTCATAGGTTCGGAAGATGGTCTGAAACCCTTGTTATTTGCCACATCAGATTCAGTGCTCCACATTAGATGTCGCCTTTGAGATAAACAATGGAAGAAAGACCTGCAAAACCCTAAACAAGCATCAATCCCTAAAAAATAATAATGTATATGATAGGGTCAGAATGACCTCAAATGCCATAGTAGTGGACTTACTAAGTGTTGCACTAAGATAAGGACATAAAAAACGAGGTCCAATTTTTTTAACTCGCATTATTCACATTACTTGATTGATATGTTGACTTCACCATTATCAAATCATACAATTATACAAAAAAATCGTATGTTCTAAAAACATCGATAAAAATCAGCTTTGAGTCCAAAGGAGATTTCATTATTTCAATATTTCAGTACAATCTTATAAGGTTACATGTAATGGTAAAGAGCCTTATAAACTTATAAAATATATTGATTATTTCAACAATACATAAAGTACAATTTATTCCATAACTGAAATATAAAAGTAATTAATCAAGATCTATTGGGCCTTGGAATATTTGCTAAGTACAAGAAGGCACATGGGCACACGAGACCTATATGAAGAAGGGAGTGCGGGGTAAAGGTGCATAGGACAAGGTTTTAGAAGGGTTTAGTAGAACCTAAGGTGTGTGCACAAGGAAAAGGAAAGGGTTTTAGGACTTATCCATATTCAACGTTTGAGAAAGTGCACAAGAAAAGCTTAACCCGATGAATAAGGTGCCAGCTTGGAAACTTGAAGGTAAAGGAAGGAATATTCCATGTGATGGAAGGATCC
Source organism: Taxus wallichiana var. yunnanensis (assembly GCA_018340775.1). Taxonomy (NCBI): domain Eukaryota; kingdom Viridiplantae; phylum Streptophyta; class Pinopsida; order Cupressales; family Taxaceae; genus Taxus; species Taxus wallichiana. The sequence goes on along the minus strand of CM031234.1, from coordinate 185,097,469 downwards.
ATAAAGAATTCATTACAGAAAGTGGAAAGCTCAGATGGGATGAAGTATTCCCCATTTAAGGACCACATGGACACTTGGCAACCGATCTATTACTTCATGAAGGCTTGGTAGTGGATGTTTAAACTATATATAGAGATGCTCGGGTAGAAGAAAAAAGAGGGAAAAAGGTCCTTAGAGAAAAGGGTGATAAGAGAGATGAGAAGAGAGGATATCAAGAGAGGAAAAGAAGAAGAAGAGGAGAGACAAAGCTCTACTGAGAAATAGAGATGGGTTCTAGGGATTCTCATTAGGAAGACTATATGAGAGATAACATATCTAGAGGGATGGGTCTATGAATATCTTTGTAACTGGAAAGCATAGTTTAGGACTCGATGTATAAGTATTATCTCGCATTAAGATATTTTTTTGTAATGAGCTTGAGGAATATAATGTTGTTACTAAACAAAGAGTAATATGAATATATGGATTTCTTTTAAAATATATACATTGTTCATGGGTATAAACACTAGTTCCTTTTATTTGTATTATCGGATATGTTATCTATTTGATATATTCCTTGTTATCTGAATGAATGCATGGTTATTTCCCTTCTTGCATCTAAGCTTCTATCAATAGGGGATGTATTCTCACAAAAATCACATAAAGGAGGGGCTCGGTGCCCGCGCGTGCCTCGGGTGAGCACCCAAAGTGCTCACGGGGTGATAGTCGATGCACATGGGATTATAATTTTGTTTCTAAGGACATAAAAATGACTACATCTTGGTTCCATTTTTGGGACCTCTTTTCAAATTTGTTGTGAGAAATGGCATACATCTTGGTTCTGTGATGCATGATGATAGAACATTTGACCTTGGAGAGTGTTGAAGAATGGTTTAAGAGCATAGAGGATGAGTTTGCTCAAATATTCAGCACTAGACCTAAGTTTGATGCATGTAGATGGGTAGAAGAGAACATATACCATGAGTTGTACGAGACGTTCTTCTGTTGTTTTCTAGTATAACTATATGAATGGCTTTCAACATATGCATCTATATCGAGCTAGTAAATAGATCACATGTATGGACCCAAGATGTTTACCGAGGGCGCAGGATGCACATCTAACTTAGACGTGTCATGTTGGTCATTGGTGGAAAGGAGGGCTAACCAGTTATACTCTAAAATATGCCATTTCTACGTATTCTTTCCCAGAGGTTGTTGAGTTTGAGTTTCTAAAGGATCTTGAAGGATCATTTTTATGTGTTATCCCTTTGGATATGAAGATATTAATCATTAACCTAAGTTTAGAGGCATTCCCTATTGATATCTAAGCTTCTCTAAGCACTAGGAGAGGAATCTAGGGTGGAGGAAGATGGTGGAAATTATGGCTAAAAGGGAAAGGGAAGAGATACAATTCAAGTATAGTGAAGCTTGTGAAAGGGAGATGACTAGACAATGTGAAGTTTTAGGTGTGATGGATCTATAGAGGAAGACGTTGCGGGAAGGAGTTGAGGTTCACAAAGAGGACATAGAACCTAAGAAGTCTATGATACCCCATAATGGAAAACATAGGATAGAATCCCCTTAATATTTTGATGAGAGTTCATCACATGAAGAAAGGAGAACCATCAGCAAGCATTTGAACCCACCTGGTGACTAACCCCTAGCGCTTGGTTTTCCATATCAAGGGAGAAGTATTGTTAACCTAGTTGGTATCGGTGGGAGTAATCGATCTATGCCTAGGAGATACAATTTCTCATTTGAGACATCCATAATTACACAAACAATTTCCATATTTAGAGGAATTTTTGGACAAGGTGTAAATACACAAGGTTTGGGTATCGTGTCTGAGAAGTGGGTGGAAACATAATAGCGGTAGCGGGACAATATCACAAACCATCGAAAAACAATTCAATGGGACGTTGGGGACACTAGGCGTGACCACTTGAGGCCATTTTCCAGCCAAAGGAGGTGGATTTGGGGGTGTAGGAGTTGGAGGACCTGGTGGACATAGTGGGTCAGGTGGAACAGGACTTGGTGGGTCTAGTGGAACTAGTAGCAGAGGAAACATAGGAGGAAACCAAGGTTCTAGGTCAAGTAGACAAGGGACTTAGCCACCCCTACAAGTTTGTTTTGAGATGTCATTACACCTACTTGAACTACAAAGGTATTGAGGATGTTGCGAACATGTGCACAAGTGTGAATTGCTAGGGCACACGAAGGAGATCACTACCACGAGAATGAAAGGTAAGTCAATTTGTAACAATGTTGTAGGGGTGTGCACATAGCTAGTGCCAGGAGTATGAACCACATCAGATGGTGGTGGATTAAACCTCTTTGAAGAATTCCTTTCTATCAAAGTTCCATATCCCTAAGTTTGAGCAAAAAAGAATCGATCCCTAAAGGAGATCCAACAAGAAATGGCAGAGAGTGTGTGGGAGTATGAAGCTAGATTCAAAACCCTCTTATCAAAACTATCCTATGACATACACCCCTATGAACATGCTCAATGGTTTATTGGGGGATTGATAAAACCATTTAGGAGGGCATTGTCACACAAGAATTTCACACACCCGCGTAAGGCCTTGGAAGTTACCCTACATGCTGAGGCTATTGGGAGCATTGATACTGGTGTTATCCCTTTTCTGGAGGCTCAAATTTCTGAAATGGCCAAGTATTTAGAGAAGTTGTCTATAAATTCAATGCATGAGTTTTGTAGTGAGATTTGGTGCACAAATTATGGAGTGGAGAGGCATGTCAAGGATAGTTTCCCTCGGAATTTGGTACGTGCCATGGCGGTAGAGTGTGAGATTTTCCATGGGGGTCATGATGCAAATAGATGTCCTCTACTACAACGCATAATCCACAAGAATGTTTCTTTCTATTGCAATATTTACACCTCTACGACCCATGATACCAAGGATTCCAGGCTGATTGACCAGATTATTGATGTTATTGATCTTGGTGTGTGCTAGACTAGCCTTACAAGTAGTTCCAAGCATGATGATTTTCGCTATAAAGGGCAGAAGATGGAGGAGCATGTGGAAGAGGCTTTCACAGAGGATTTTGTAGTCACAATAACCGTGGTGGAGGAAGAAGTGAGTTCCCTTGAGGAACCTGTTATAATTATGGGTCTACAGAGAATTATAAGCATGAGTGTCCTAATCTATTGTAGTGTTCATGGTGTGGAAAGAAATATAAGTACAAGGAATTCCCTGATTTGTTTGAGCACATGAGTCAACAACACTTTGTAAGGATAAAGGCATTGGGATGGTAAGTATAAAGAATGCCGACCCATAGTGGATTCCAAGAGTGGTGCGTGAATCAGGATTAGAACTTGTAATAGTGACAATGCAAGTAGAGGCTACATGCATAAGGGAGATGCCAATGCATAAATTGGTTATTAGGGAAGAAGTGGTACATGGGAAGTATTAGGATCCTTATCATTAGAAGGAAGTGTACCAAGAGACTATTTATGTGATTCGGGATTACAAGGAGAGATCCAATGTCTGAAGGAGAATTCAACGCAATTAGAGTAAAGAAATAATGTTGAAGCTCCACAGGAAGGATTTGGATGAGGTCAAGAAAGTTTGTAAAATGTTACGGGAGAATATGATTCCCTTGCTAGGATAATGGTTACGGGAGAAGGTACCACGTGCAAGAGAGATCATGAAAGGAAGGTTCTACATTCCAACCTTCCTCCTCATAGCCTTAAATACGATAAAGAAATTACATTGAATGCAGTTATTGATGGGTGGCTTCTGAGCAATATCCTAATTGACACATGAGAAGAGGTCAATGTTCACACCTTGGATGCATGGAAAAAAATGGGAAGGCCCACATTACATCCATCTTCAAATGTGTTGTATATGGTGAACAAGACAAAGGCAATTCCCATTGGAGTCTTTAAAGATGTAGTTATAACTATTCAAGGGGCCAATTTCACTGGGGAATTTGAAGTCTTGGCGCTCGTCAAGGTGGATAATTTCCCATCATTACTTGGGCATCCCTGGTGTTACAAAAACAATGTTGAACTGTGGTTTAACAAGGGGTATATAAGTTTTGAAACAACGAAGAAAGGGTGATCATTCCTTTAACACATGGGAAGTAAGCACCCTATATTGAGCCCTTAGGAGAGGAATTCCTTGACAGAATCTATGAGTAATTCATCAGAGACCCTAAAAATAATTCATCCTATATAAGGGGTTATCCAATTTTAAGATTCTCAGTCAATGAGTGATACAACTAGCATAACATGTGATAATTGGGCGCATGGAACTTATGAGTTGATTGGGTGACAATTGAGAGGATCTGTAATAAGGGTGATGGAGGTATGCTCAGTCAAGTGCCTGGGAAGAAAGAATATACCAAGTTACTTCAGAGGAGCAAGCCCTAATGATTTCTTATGAGAAATGGAGGCTTAATGGAAAAATGAGGATGAAAGGAGAAGTATGCTTAGTTATAACTTGCTCGGGACTATAGCACATTAGTGGGAAACACATCGCAAGAGTCTCCTAGAGTGGTGCGAGGTAAGAGTCACATTCTCTATAATATTATGTAGAAGCAACACGCACTCCACTTGTTATTTCAAGACTACCATGGAAAATAACTCACCTCTTCCCATATCCAAGCATGTGAGAAATCCTCGATGGGAAGCGTAGAAGTTTTACAACCTTCATTATGGATGCATAAGTTATATTCCACCTTATAGGGTTGTGTGTGTGCATGGTATATTCACTCTGAGACATATCCTTAGACAAGGAATTGGCAGGAGTTAACAACTGATCTCATTCAAGTGTTTAAGTATAGAAGTACTAATCCATCAAAGTGGATAGGTGTTGTAGGTTGTCAAGTTCCTTACAATGGGAGATAGTATTATGGTAGAAGATAGGTTACTAGAGTTGTTCGGTGAACCTTGTTTGGAGATGCACTTTGATGAAGAGGAATCAAAAGAGATACATATTGGGCACACATGTATGGAAAAGGAAAAAAGGAAATATGGTCGATGTAGTAGATGGTGAAGAGATGGAAAGTCTGGATGTTAACCATTTTGTAGGTACGCATGAATTCAAAGACAATGTTGATCGAGAGAGAGCATGCACCTACCATGAGCCCTTGAAAATAAAGAAGTTTAACATTGGCTCAAAGGTAGAACCTAAGGAAGCTATCCTTGGGGACTATTTTTCATAGAAAGAAGTTTCAAATATCATTGATCTATTGCATGAGTTCCAATATTTGTTCCCACGTGGGTACCATGAACTCAAAGGTGTCCACTATTCCTTAGGAGGGATGAGGATAAATTTGAAGGAAGGTGCACCCCTAATTCAGAAGAGGCCTTATTAGATGAATCTAAAGCTTGCGCGTGTGGGTAAAGGAGGAAATAGATAAGATGATTGCTTCAGGAATCATTGAGGTTGTTGAGAAATCGGAGTGGATAAGCCCAATGGTCATCATTATCAAGAAGGATGGAAGAATAAGGATTTGTTTTGACTACAGGGACTTGAATGCATTATGTGTCATTGATCCTTTCTCAACCCCCTTTATTGAAGAAATTTTAGAGGGAGTAACCAAATGCGAGATCTACTCTTTCACTAATGGGTTCTCTAGGTATCACCAAGTCGGGATCAAATAAAGACAAGGGAAAGACAACTTTCACCCTAAGCAGGGAAGATTTTCCTATACAGTCATGTATTTTGGATTGAAAAATGTTCCTATTGTATTCTTGTGCATTATGGTACAAGCATTTTAGGACTTCATCCACAAATTTCTTCAAGTCTACTTAGATGACTGGATTGTGTATGGGCTGGTAAAAGACCATTGTGACAATTTGAGGCTAATGTTTGAGAGATGTTGGTAGTTGAGGATATCCCTCAACATTAAGAAATGTGTCTTTTCCACTCCATTTGGAACCTTGTTGGGGCATATTATATGTAAGGAAGGCTTACTAGTGGATCCCGCCAAAGTTATAGTTATTGTGGGATTAGGGGAGCCTACTAGTCAAAAGAGCGTCTGCGAATTCCTTGGGCATAAAGGGTATTTCAAGAAATTCATCAAGGGGTATGCCAAGATCATTGCACCCTTGGAGGAATTACTTAAGCACAAGAGTGCTTTTCATTGGGGAGAGGTGCAATAGAAGGTGTTTGACACTTTGAAGGATAGACTTGTCACTACACCCATACTACACTTTCCTTCTTGGGATAAGCCTTTCCATGTGCATGTTGATGCCTCAAGAATAGCCATTGGAGCAAGATTAAGCACAACCTAGTGAGGGATTTTGATCACCCCTTGTGTTTTGAAAGTAGAAAGTTGACACCAAAAAAATAGAACTACATAATTACCGAGTGTGAGGCCTTATCAATGATCTATGTACTACATAAGTTCGGGAAGAATCTGTTGGAAAAACCTTTTATATTCTACATAAATCACATGGCACTAAATTATTTGGTAAATAAGCTCCTTTTGGAAGGGAACATATGCCATTAGATCCTATTATTTAAAGATTTTGAGTTCACGGTGGTTGTAAAACTAGGAAAAAGTAATTCACGACCGACCACTTATCGAGACTAAGGAGAAGATGTGTAGAGTATTTAGGATATAATGCTGCGCACAACTATTTGGGTTTTAGCGCACACCCTCGAGACTTATAAGATATCATAGTATTCTTGAAAATGGTGTGGCAGAAGGGATGAAGGTTCCGGAGAGGAAGCAGTTTCTTTGCTATACGCACCACACCTTATATGTTGATTAGTGAAGATTTGTGTAGTTATGAAGTGATGAGGTTATACGCCGATACATATTAGAACATGAGCATGTGTTAGCTATGGAGGAAGCACATGGTGGAATTGCAGGAGTGCACTATGCAAGAAATACAACCCGCAAAAAGATTCTACTTGCACTTGAAGGCTCTAGTGGAAACCATCTACTGGATTGTATTGAATTTTACAAGGCTTGCAAGCATTACCAACACCTAGGAAAACTTCAAAAGAGGGATGAGATGCCATTAAGGATGATAGCCAACACAGAGCCATTTAAAAAATGAGAAATTGAATTTGTAGGGCCAATTTCACCTGCCACATGAAGGATTGGTCTGCGCTTTATCATTACTTTCACTAATTACTTGACAAGATGGGAAAAAGCAGTGCCTACAAAGGATTGAACTGCAGTGACAACTGCTAGATTTTTATGGGAGAACATAATTTGTAGGTATAGATGTCCTTTGAGCTTGACTAGTGATAGGGATAAATATTTCTTGAATAAAATGGTCAGGATTTTATCAGCAAAATTTATGGTGGCCCATCAAAAGACTACCCCTTATCACCCTCAAGCGAATGGAACTGTTAAGGCATTTAACAAGATACTAAGTCACATGTTGACCAAGATTTGTGATGTTGGAAGATAGGATTGGGATGAAAAAGTATTAGCCATTCTATGGGCATGCAAGAAAACCTATAAAATATTAAACAAGGTTTTTTTACCGTTGAATTCATGTTACCATCATTACGTATAGCGTGCACAAGAGGTTTAGATGTTGAACAAGCACTCTAGGAAAGGATTGATAGATTGATGCAGTTAGATGAAAGGTGATCATTTTCTAAATGGATTCAAAAGACTAAAAAGGCAGACAAAAGGCATGACATGATCGTCATATCAAGAATAAAAATTTTGAGGTTGGGCATAAGGTTTTGTTGTATGATTCCAAGTTTTGGGCATCTTGGGAAATTTAAAGTCCATTGGTTGGGCCCTTACATCATCTCGTACATCCTTGATTCAGTGCATGTTAGTTACAAGTGTTGGATGGGATAAAGCTACCTGGCCATTTCAATGGGAGTAGGTTGAAGCCCTACTATAAATAAGCCTTCCTTGTGTTTGTAAATAAGGTAGTATTTCCAGTTAGATTAGAATTTCCCTTTATGCATTTTTTTATTTTCTTTGTGTTTCCCTTTCTCATTGCTTGTTCCTTTCCATTGTTTTGTTTTACACCTTATGCACTTGGTAACCACATTATTTTCAAAAGGTTGTGTATACGCAAAGGATTGTGAATCTATTTTAGTGTAGGGTAGAATAGTGCGAAGTGAAGTATAAGTTGGTAGTAAAAGTTAAATGGCTTGGTTGAAGGATAGAAAGCACATGGGAAAATGGCATATGAGAATGGTTGGTGTTAAGATAAGGATTTAAAAATACCACGTACATAGAAGGAAAAGCACATGAATAATATGAGGTAGGAAAGGGAAAAAAATTGGGTAAAGGACAAAAGAGGTACCTTCAAAGACCGTAAATGCGTGTGTAAGAGTCTTTAGTCGAGTAAGTATTTTTGTGTGCCAAAAGGTTGTACAAAGTTTTTCGGGAAAGATTAGGTGTGTGGGTAAGGGAACTTAAGGTCATCTTTAAGGAAAAAGCCGCATTTAATCCTAAGTATGTCAAGTAGGTGGCATAACATTTATTTCTAGAAAGAAGAAAAAGCTATAAGTATGAGGTTGAGTGAATCATTATTTTACCTTGTGATTACAAAGTGGAAGAGATCTTGTGAACTAGGGCATCTAAAGAGATTTGTGTGAAGGAAGAAGAATCATAGAGATCTAAGTGCACAACTAGGTTGATCTGCAAACCGGAGTGGAAGGAGTACATGAGCGTGGGGAGATTTCTTTTGGATTACACCATCTTGTGGAAGGGTTTTCCTAGTTAGGGTTTGGAAGCTAGGGCATGGAGGTAGGAGGATTCTTCGGGAGTTGAGCCTTAGAGTTGAGTAGAGTAGTAGAGTAGAGCAAGGAGGAATTTAAGTTTTAACCGACAAGTAGAATGACACCAAAGAAGGCAACCATCTCACCAAAGAAATAGAAGGGAAAGGGAAAAGGAAAACAAACTACTATTGTCGCTAGTTATAATCAAGAGTGGTATGTAGAAATACAATACCCAGATGGAGTGTTTCTAGGGAAAGAGTGGGAATCACACTTAAGGAAGATGGTCATAAGTGACTACAATCATTGCACAAGCACTATAGAAAAAGATATGGCATTGGAATTGGTTCTTCCAACTAACAAGAGGACACTAGAAGGAATGCCAATCTACAACAATGAAGTGAAGGTAAAGTTGGAGGAGTCCAGGTTGCTACAACTATATGAGTTTCCCTAGTTTGGAAAGCCCAAGTAGTTATACCAGTGGTTAATGTTGCATGTACATGAAGACCACTTCTATTTTGTAGGCCGTAAAATGTTTATAACTCTTCAACTCATATAAAAATTCACTAGCCTAAATTGTGAAGGAGACTCCATAGATGAAAACTTAGATGATAAGGAGGCCATCAAGAAAACTGTGGAGCCTTATGGCTACAAAAAGGGTTCGTGCTATTTTGATATCATAGATATCCCTAACCCTATTATGAGAATGGCCATGTGCTTGGTTACCAAGATGAATGATCAAGAAAGGTGGACACAAGTGAACAAGGCATGGTTGAATGTATGCGAAATATTTTTGAAGGCACCATTTATAACTTATCCACGTACATTACAGATGAGATCATTAGTAACAAGTAGGAAGGAGAGAAGATATTATTCAGCAACATTATCCTCACCATCATCTTCTCAGATATTGGAGTGCCCGATGGGCCAGATAAGTTCATATGGGAGTATCCAGAAGAAAATCCCTCACCCGTAAAAAGGTTTGAGAAATATACTTGTGAGACCATGACGAATTCTCACAAGGCACACCTGGAAAAAAGGTACAAATGGATGTGTGATGCATTCTGGGGCAAAGTGGAGGATACCTAAGTATTTTCCCATGCTCGTAGATGGGGAAGTGGATTTTTGTATATCATCATTTTTGTATTGGCCAATTCACCTTAATAGATGGGACTAAGAGTCCATGGTGCAAGCTACCATTTTCTTTCACCACATAATACTTCCAAGCAGGGGTCATTGATCTTAAGGAGGCCAAGACCACCATGAGTTGCAGCTGAAAGCTCATATATACAAAGAAGTGCACATATGTGGAGAATTATGTCTCCCATGAAGTGCAGATGATAAAACCAATAATGCTTCCGATCACCGAAAGGGCTATAATAAGGGTATATCTACACATAAGGCCAAATTTTGAGAAGTTCACCTACCTATAAAATGATATCTCCATTCTAGAATACCCCACAAGAAGAAAGAAGGCCACACCAAAGAAGAGGGAGAGAGAAGAGGTGTAGGATAATAAGGCACCAAGTGTGCAAATAGCACAATCTCACGGGTACACATAGGAAACAAGTGCTAAGCCAAGAAATTTTACATGTAGGAAGAAGTCCCCAGTCAAGGAGAAGACCCCAGAAGAAGAGGTGCCAGAGAAAGAGGATCCCCTCATAAGATAAGAGTCATTAAGGAAGGAGTCGCCCACTAAAGAGAAAGAGAGGGAAGAGTCTCTTATACTAGAGTCACTAGTTAGAAAGAAACAGAAGGTGACGGAGAAGGAAGACTCAGAGGAAACAGAGGGCTTGGAGGCCTACATGGGCGAGAGGGATGATGATGAGGATGAAGAAGTTCATAATCATCTCGTGTATGATATACACGATTCAGAAGAAGAAGGAAGTGAAGGGAAGAATGGAGAGGAAGAAGCATATGCTCAAGGAAAAGGGGTGAGCAAAGAAGTAAACACAAGAGATAAAAGGACCCCAAGCCTCACCAAGGAACAAATAGAATAAGTCGCTAAGAGAGAAGTGGTAGACATCATTGAAATGTTAGTGGAACAAGTAAGTAAAGCATAAGGAAGATGAAGTGATGAAGGAGATTGAGGAAGAAAGCATTGGAAAGGAGTATGGCAGCATGGGTGGAGATCCCAATCTGGCTGTGAGATTTCCAAAGTTTGCACACATAGGTTGGAAGAGTGTTGTGTTAACACAAGGGTAAGGAATGAGTTACATCAATGATCCAATCAAGGTGTTATGCGCACTTTGAGAGAACCGTGCCAACAGAACAACTCCTGGCCATGCCCTCATTTAACATAGAAGGTGCATACCCACGAACCAAGAAGATGTTATCTTAGGTGTTTGAATCCCATGTTGATGAACCTAAGTTTTAGGTAACCCAAGGGGCACTAATCAAGATTCCAAAGACACAAAAGGGATAAAACCCTTGGTTAATGTTCAACAATTTTTAGATGAGAAAGTCATAATGCACTCAAAAAAAAATTAGTTGAGGTAAAGGCCAGAATTTATGGGTGGAATGATAGGGTGACATTCCTTGAGGTGAATTTAGAGAAGGAGGAGGAGGAGCTTCTCAAGAAAAAAAGGACCTAAAACAAGAAAAATGATCGGCGTGTAGTTAAGGTGTGAATTGAAATAGGAGAAGGCAAGGGTGCGCAAGTTACACAAGAAAATCAAAATCATTATGGATGATATTGTCTTTAAGCATCCCAACCTAGCACCACCCAAGAAAAATATGAATCATCCTTGTAGTGCCTAGAGGATTTGACTCACACCGTCACTATGGAGAGGTATCCACTCACCTTAGAGTCCACAGAAGAAGCATCGGTGTTCCAAGAGAGAGAAGACAAGATAAAGGTCATAGGATTATTTCTCGGTATACCAAACTCCTTTTCAATGTGAAGGCCATTGTGAAAGTTGCTAAAGCTGCCTATGAAAATTGTGCTTTGATAGAGATAGAGAGTAGCAAGCATCTTTGTTTCTACACATGAGACGAGAACTCAAGGAGTTCTAGGAGAAGAATAAGGAGAATTGAGTAGAGTGGGATAAGATCTTGTCTAAGGTGGAAAATAAATCAGAGGCTATTTATTCCTTACAGGACTCGATAAAAAATGGGATGAAAGAATTATACCCCTGGATCGCTCACGGGATGGATGCCCTTAAGGATTTGGGAAAAAAACTAGAAGGAATTTTGAAACAGTGAATGCCAAGGGTAAGGGCTAAGCTTTGAGGAGGTAAGCTCCCTTGTAGGTGACCTTTGTTAGCAAGCACAATGCAATGTTAATGTCTGGGATAAACTAGAGGTAGATATAGGGAAGGATTTACCTCTCCTCCTTCAATAATGAACATTTTCTCCTTCATTCCTCCATTCTTTCATTCTTTCTCCCAATTATTCATTCTTTCATTATTTTTATAACTATTTAGAGCCAACCATTATTTAATAGAAGTGTTTCCGAGGATGGAGAACATGATTAGTATGGGGTGATGTTGAATCTCATAATATTGGCTAAGTACAAGAACATCTTTGTAATATGGAAAGCATATGTTAGGAATCTGATGCATAAGTCTTATCTCGCATTAAGACATTTTTACGTAATGAACTTGAGGAATGTAATGTGGTTATTAAACAGAGAGTAATATGAATATATGGATTTCTTTTAAAATATATACATTGTTCATGGGTATAAACCCTAGTGCCTTTTCTTTGTATTATTAGATATGTTATCTATTTGATATTTTCCTTATTATCTAAATGAATGCATGGTTCTTTCCCTTCTTGCATCTAATCTTCTATCAGTAGGGTATGTATTCTAAAAAAAATCACATACAGGAGGGGCTCGGTGCCCACGCATGCCTCGGGTGAGCACCTTGCACCCGCTGGGTGATATGCCGACACACATGGGATTAGAATGTTGTTTCTAAGGACATAAAAATGACTACAAGATCTGAAATCAGCTTTAATCCTTTCAAAATATTTCCTTTCCTTTATCTCCGAATGGCCTCTATTTTCCAAAAAGGGTCAGCTCAAAGTGAACTAGAAAGCGAATTCCATTTTCATATATGTAGTATTCTACAAATGAAAACATATTCAAAATATACATTCATGCATTACCATAATAATTGATTCATTATTATAATAATGACTTCAAACAGAATATATACATTCAGAATGAACCAATTTAGAATATATTTCAATATTGGTTTCTTTAACCATCTTATATAAAAAGTATAAAACTTACCTTAAGTAAGGCTTATTATATAATGCATTTCATAATATTATTTCATATCAAATCAAATCAGCATACCAACTATTTGAAGAAATGTCACATATAGGATTCATGTAAAAGGAGAAGGCATGATAACCAATTGACAAAACATCAACACGAACTTGATTTCACAATTCTCAAAATGAACATTCTGCCAAATCAGATCAGCAACATAACATAATTTTCAAGAGGCACAATAGATCCTTTATACCCAAGAATGCATGCCAACCATATTATTAAATGACATAATATAAACCTCCAATATAATCCAGGGAATACATGCCAACAACATGAAAAAATTCCTTACAATGAACTTCACATATAGTCCAAAAAATACATGCTAACATCATGACCGAATGCCATAAAAATAACGTCACATAAATTCCAAAGAGTGCATTTCAATAGCATGACAAAGTGTCATAAAAGAACTTCACATAAATTCTAATGAATTCAATCCAGCAGCATGATAAAATGCCATAAAATAACTTCACATAATTCCAACAAATTTGTTCTAGCAGCATAATAAAATTCCATAAAATATATTCACTTCAATTCCAATGAATTCATTCCAACAACATGATAAAATGTCATAATCCATACTCGTGTATTTATGTCAATATAACAACTGTTTGACATAATGTCACAACACATCATTATTTAAATATTCTAATGAAATGATTTCACACTAACCATTTGAAAAATGTCACAACACAACATTCTTTCAAAATGCTATGCAAATGATTGCACACAAACCATTTAACAAAATGCAGCATACTAGCAATAAAGAAAACAACAATCTAACTACAAATCTAGAGCATAGAAATCACCCCAAAGCACCATTCTTTGTTAGCTAGTGTTGCAACAAAACAACACATCAAAAAAAAACTAAATGCAACAAGGAAATAACCAAAACTCGTGTTATAATAGTCAACGCTGCAACAACAAATGCAACAATAATTTAATAAAAAGCGCTTCTAGCAGAAAAAAATTGCAACAATAAATCAATGAAAAAAACAATGATTCTAGCAGCCATTAAATTAGTAAATAACACAACTTATAACAGCTGGAGCACACCAATGAATCCACCAAAATGCAGCCTTCTAACATTTTAAAATGCAGCTTGGAGATCAGTCCAAAACCCATAACTAAAACGTCATGAAACCTTCTCTCAACACCCAAGTGAATAACCTCATTGATTCCAATTATCAAGTAAGGAGTTAAAATGAAATCTTTGGCTCTCATACTTGAGAGATCTGAAATCTATAATTCCCATGATAAAATAAACACATTTTCCAAATACCCATAAATTCTTGATTTTAAAATATTAATACCCACAATAGATAATCCATATTTCTCATTACTAAGAAGAGGAATAAAACTAAATATACATTTATTTGTAAAATAATTCAGAGATAAATAACAAGAAACCCTTTCCTGAAAGATCTGAGATGAAGAAGACCAAAAACGCTCTATTTTTTTCCTCTTTCCTTGTCTATTTTTCTTCCTCCAGCTTCTTATCTCCACACCATATAAAATAAAACCCCAAAACCTTATTTATTTTTCTATAAAATTTCTCCCCAACATTGTTGCAATAACGAATGGCAAGATCCAAAAATACAAGCCCAAAATCAGCTCCAGATGGTAAAACTTCTAGCAAATCCTCCAAATTTTTGACATAGTCTCCCCCTCTACTTCCTCCTCTCTTCACACCATGCTAAATGGAAAAAAATAAAACCTAACTCTCCTTTATTCCATGGATTCCAAAATCCATTTAAATATAATTAAACTCCAAAAAAATGCCACCACTTAGCTTTTGGCTAAGTTTTATTTTTATTTTATTTATTTTTAATAACACTATGTGCCACATTCCACAAGGAATAGTTAATACATAAGTTAATGCCAAAATAACTCATAAGTTGAATTCCACAAAATATCATTACAATTAAGCATCATTTAAATGTCGAGCTCATTAACCAAGCTAATCAAAATTCCATGCATTTATTATGGTTGAGTCAAAAGCATCTAGATAATATTTTGACACTTAGTTATGTTACTAACATACCATCATAAGTTAGGCTTAGGTTAGATCACTTTGTTATGTTTCTAAAATACTTCATAGATAAAAAAGAAACCCTTAGGCTGAAAGATTCGAGATGAAAAATACCAAAAACCCTTTTTGCTTTTCCTCTTTCCTTCTCTATTTTTATTCCTCCATCTTCTTAGCTCCACATAGTACAAAATAAAACCCCAAAACCTATTTATTTTTCTAGAAAATTTCTCCCCAACATTGTTGCAATAAAAATGGTAAGATCCCAAAATACAGGCCCAAAATCAGCTCCGGATGGCTGTAAAACTTCGAGAAAATCTTCCATATTTTTGACATAGTTGTTATCCAAAATTCACCCCAGGGTAATTTTGACAACATACATCAGAATACTCAAGTCCCATGCAAATAGATTGATTCAAGGCAAAAAATCATGTTTCTAGGGTTCCCTCGGCCTTTTCTAACTCTCCTGTCCAAGAAGAAAAGAGCAAGTTCTAAAAAAGGGTGAAAAAGTTGCAAAAAAACAAGCTTGGGGTAGAAAAAATCATGAAAATCGGCTAAGTCCTAGTCCTCGCAGTGATCGGGATAGTTGGGACGTCTGGGGCGCGACGAATCGGCCGTAAAAAGGCCAAGCGGTCCGCGCAAAAAGGGACATCTGGGGCCATGAGGGACGCCTTGCGGGGGGCGCGAAAAGGCGAAGTGACCAAGAGCACAGGCGATCCATTTCGGGCGGTTTGGAAGAATTTGTCCCAGACGATGCAGGGACAGTTGGGACAAAGGGACACATGGGGACGTGAAAGCGAAGGAGCCGAGAGCCAATCAAATCTCGCCACGTGTCTTCAACGCAAAGAGGGACAGGGAAGCCTGAATCGGGTGGATCGGAGAAATTTGTCCCAGACGGTTTGGGACATCCGGGCCAAAAATACGTGAGGGACGCGAAGACCCGGAAAAGCCGACAACAAATCAGAATGTGACACGTGTCTTCGTGGATCAGAGCGGCGGAGGAGAGGGTAAGATTTTTACTTAATGTTTTGTCGAGTTTCCAAAGGTGAAGTTTGGAGGATTGGCCCGAGCCAATAGAAATAGGACACGTGTCCTAAGGAGAAGGGAGTGTGGAGCTCGGGGAAGACTTAGAGAATTTGGAAAAAATTTTGGCCGAAAAACTAACAGGTAAAAGATACCCCGCACCCCTGTCAACCAACCAAAGCATGCCACGTGTCCCAAGTGGCGGGGGCGTGGGGAAACCTAAAGAGTTAAAAACATCAAAATTTCAAAGGAAACCTGCGGGAGGTAGAGGAGAGAGAATTGCTCGTCCTAATCAGCACCCGACACGTGTCATCCAATGGCAGAGCGCGGGAAAAAATTCAAAATCCGTTTTGGCTTGGTTTTTGCCCTAAATCTTCAGACCTTCATATCTTTTGATCCAGGGCTTGGATTTGCACATTCTTTATATCAATGGAAAGCTAGTGAAATTATCTACACGATTCTGGGGTCAATCTTGCATTTTGGTTTAGTGTGGAGAGAGAAAGTTAAGAAACAATCTGACGCGTGATAATGACCAGAACTGGCGTTCAACAACCAGCTTTAATGCAACAGACAGTTCACCGTTTCTGCTAGACAGTCCACCATTTTTCCAGGATCCACCATTTCTACCATAATGAAATGAGTTAAATGCAATCTAGAAGTGGTTATGGTAGATTTGACTTTCCTCTCTCTTCCCTCTCTCATTCTTCTTATATATTGTAAAGAGGGGTTCTTTAAAAAGGTTGAACATTTCTGTTTTGCTCCTCCCTTCTTCTCTTTATCAGGCGAATTTGTGGAGTTCGAACCTCCCATTTGAAACTGTAATGCAACTCTACCTCTTGGCATTTTTAGTGTATTGTATCAATCCTTGGAGCAAGTAATGCATGTCTGTGGATGATTCTCAACCCTCTCTGTGTTCATTTGCATCCTCCTGGTCTTTCACTGCAAATTTTGTTATCTGTGCATGATCTTGCATCACATTTGAATGGTTTGTGTTTATTGGCAAGATAGATGTTCTTCATTCCTCGGTGCATCACCTCTGTTAGCTTAGGTTTATTTTTATGCATTTTCTTACCCTATCTCCTTGGCAAGTTAGATTAGGTTTTGAGTAAACCCTCTGCATTTTTATGTGCATCTGAATAGAGGAATAGGAACCAGCCTTCTCTGGAGAATCCTTTCTCATCTTTACAAGTCCCACACTTGGAGAAAGGATTCCATGTTGTGCAATCACACTGGATGCTAGCATGATCAACCTAGAAATCTGATCAGCATCCAGGGGTGCTGTGATTTTGCATCAATAGTTTTGGCATGCCCGGTGGGACACTAGAGGTCTCATTTTTATTACACCAAAGTTGATGTGCATCTGCTGCAGTTTTTCTTGCTTGAAAAGAGCTATTATTTGCATATCTGGCGACTCCAAGGGGAAGAATCAACTAGTTTCAGTAGTGCAGGCCTAAAAACTCATGAGAAGAGTCACCACAAGGTCAAGAGTTGGAGAAGAAGAAGTGTTGTTTGAATACCTACAATTATCTCCAAGAAGAAGGCAAAGAGGAAGAAGGATTCAAAGGTCTCCATCTCCACCAAACAGAACCCTCTCAACTCCTCCACCTAGTAGGCCTTTCATTCAGTCAACAAGGGTTTTAAGACCAATTAGAATGGCACAAAACAACCCCTATGTCAACTTCACAGGAAGCAGCCCACTTGCCCTCAATGCACAACATCCAATTCCTATTGTAGCCTTGAAGAAAATTCCGTACTTCACTGGAGAAAATCAAACTACTCCAGGTGATCATGTTAAAGATATTGCTAACCTTTGTGCAATCCATGAAATCAATGAAATGCAAGTGGCTGTCAAGTTGTTGGCATCTTCATTCAAGGGGAAAGCATTGCAATGGTTTAGGATCCTTAGAGCTGGTTCTATCACAAATTGGAATCAGTTGTGTATAGCCCTTCATGAGCAATTTGGAGAAAAGGGAGACAACTTTTCTCTTTTGGATCAGCTGACAACCATTAAGAGAGCTCCCAATGAGCAGCTGACCAATTTCAACTTCAAATTTCAAAAGACTTGGGAGAGAATTCGGTGGCACAAAGTCAAAGGCCAACAAAGTAGAAGGTGCTTTTCTCTACTATCTCAAAGCTCTAAATTCTGATATTTCTATGTTGATTCAGTCCATGGGAGGCATAACTATCCCTATGGCTTATAGCATTGCCATTAGGGCTGAAAATTGCTTGATCCAAGCTAGCAAACTTGCCCCTAGACCTCCCATGCCACTGTTTCCAAGTTTAGAGAATCCAAACACCAATCAAGCACCTAACTTGGCTCCTTCTCCCACCCCTAGAAATCAGAGTTCAAATGAAGCTTCCACTTCATCTCCAAGTGCCCCAAATGAGCTTCAAGAAGTCATGAAGCAATTGCAAAACCTAGGCAATGAGCTGGTTACTCTCAAAAGGGCAGAGAGCCCAAGGTTTTAGACCTTCTTATCAACCCCAAGCTCAGCCTAACAGGCAGCCATACCAACCACAAAGGCCTCCTAATCTAGCTGCAAATATAAATCAAACAAGGCCTCCTGCCAATAGACCATTCCAGCCCTATAATCCAAATGCCATATCTGCCTCTAAGGCATTGGTGCCAACACAAAACAACATTGCCCAAGAGTATGATTGGTGTTTTCCATGCAATGAGCCTCATAACCAATCCATGTGCTTCAATGGTGCTTTGAATCAAGAATTAATGGTGACAACTACTGGTGTGGAGGGTGAGGACAGTCAAGGAAACAATCAACAACAAGAAACATTCCAACAACAATCAGCCCCAAATGACACCACATTGGTAAATTGGCAAGAAGAGGATTTTTGTGGCATGAATCAGGCAGTTTCTCAAGGTGTGGCTTCCAACACAAGGTCAAAAAGGAGGAATTTGGGTGAAGAACAGCCATTAGCCCCAACCAATCCACAACCTTCCATGGCTCCACAAATGGTTGGCAAGCAAAATCCAATTCCAAATGCACAAGGGCAGCCAAGAATAGCCCCTAGGCCAACTCAAATACCAATTGTTGCTGCCCACATGCAAGGAGTAAATGTACAAACCAAGGGACAACAAAGAGACCCTTCATCACCATTCTAGTATCATTGATCAGATGAAGAAGACAAACGTCAATATATCAATGTGGGAATCCCTATCCATCCCAGGCCAAAGAGATCTGCTGCAAGCTGCCATGAAGGACTGGCCAACTTTGAATCAGCAAGACAAAGTGCTTACAAATGCTGCCCAGCCTGAAGGAAATCATGGAGGACAGCAAGGTAAAATGTTGAAACCCCCTCCTTTCTATGTTTCATTAATCATTGGAAGTCAGCTAGTGCACAATTGCATGATAGAATCCGAGGCAAGTAGCTCGGTAATGCCTAAAAAATAGCTGATCAGCTAGGGCTCCAGTATGAAACAATATCCAAAGGGGTAGTGCAGCTAGATGGGACAACAGTAGCAATAGTTGGAGTGATTAAAAACTTGAGTCTTACCTTGCATGCATGTCCAAATGTTGTTGTTTTACAAGATGTATCAGTCATAGACCTTCCACCACTCTTTTCCCTTTGCTTGTCAAGGGACTTCACAGACAAAATTGGGGGATATTTGTCTGCTGATTGGTCACACATGCTGTTCAGAACAAGGTATGGAACCAAAGCTACAATTAGGTCATAACCTATTGCAAACTTCCATGTTGAGCCTTACACTCCAAGTCAGATTAATGCCAATTGCTCAGCATTTGATCAAGAAGACCACCCAAGCACTGATGAAGCTAAGCTAAGGTTAGAAGCATCCCAGATCTAACTCTTGATGAATGGGAAAACAAGGTACATGCATTTGATCCTTATCAAGAAGTGGAAGAATCTGAGCTAGGCATCTATTACATACAAGAATAAAATCAGCCTATTCCTAGCATCACCAAGCCAAACCACAAAGATGACAATGAGGTATGGCAGCTGTTTTTTGATGGATCAAGGAGTAGACAAGGTGTAGGAGGTGAAGCTATGCTTGTTTCACCTCAAGGAATAAAGTATTATTCAGCTTTTAGATTTCAGTTTGCATGCTCCAATAACACCGCTGAATATGAAGCCTTGGTGCAAGGGATGCATTGGGTAATAAAGAAAAATAAAGAACTTGCAAGTCTTTGGTGACAGTGAATTGATTGTAAATTAGGTCAAGGGATAGCATGCTACCAAAAATGATCTTCTCAAGTGCTACAAGAACAAGGTGTGGGACCTCATGGAAGATTTTGAGGGTTTTGGCATCAAATCCATTCCTAGGAAAGAGAATCAAGCTGCTAACAGGCTTGCAGTAGTAGGGGCAGCCTTTGACATTGTGGAAAGCATTCAATAAGACAAGTACAACCAAACATCCACGTGATTGTGAGGCCTTCAGTGCCAGATAACAATGTCAGTTGGCAAGTGTTTGAGAATGACCAACAAATCATCCATTTCTTGCAAGAAGAAGCTGAGTTCTCAGCTAAGAATCAAGAAAAGTTGGAACAACAGTATGGTGACTAGGTGGTACAGCTAAGAACTAACAAGCTACCCAAGGGACTTATCACTTTGGAGTCCATTTTTAACCCCAATGATCAGTTTAGAAAGGAGAAAGCAAACATTCAGGTCAAGAGAGAGGATTCAGTATCCATCTTGGTAGAAGAGAACAAACCATTGCAAATTGGAAGGATGACAACTGAACAAGAAAGGTATGAGTTCATACAGCTGTGTCAAGAGTCCTTGACGTGTTTGATTGGAGCTATGAAGACTTGAAAGGTTTCAATCCCAACTTAGCTCAGATACCATCGAATTGGATCCAAATACTAAGCCTGTCAGGCAGAAACAAAGACCAGTCAACCCACACATGGAGCCTCTCATGAGAAAAGAATTGGACAAGCTGATTGAGTCAAGGATCATATTCCCAATCAAGCATTCTAGTTGGGTTGCCAACTTAGTTCCAGTCAGAAAGAAGAGTGGAGAGATTAGATTGTGTGTTGACTTCAGAGACTTGAATAAAGCCTCTCTCAAGGACCATTACCCACTCCCTTCCATGGAGCAAATCTTGCAAGTTGTGGCTGGCTCGAGAGGTTTTCACTACTTGATGGCTACTCGAGGGCTGACAGATTATGGTGAAGGAAGAGGACCAGTTCAAGACAACCTTCACAACCAAATGGGGAACTTTTGCATACAGGAAAATGCCATTTGGGCTGTCCAACGCTGGTGCTACCTTCCAAAGGGAAATGGACATGGCATTCAAAGGTTTGATTAACAATGTGGTGCTGATTTACCTTGATGATATCACTGTTTTTTCAAAAATGCAGCAGACCACCTCTCTCATTTGAGACAAGTCTTCATGAGGTGCAGGAGATTTGGAGTGTCTTTGAATCCTAAGAAGTGCATCTTTCTTGCACATGAAGGAAAGCTCCTTGGCCATATTGTCTCCAAAGAAGGATTAGCAATTGATCCAGAGAGGGTTGAAGCCATAAGAGCACTACCATTGCCAAGCCACAAGAAGGCCCTTCAGAGTTTCTTGGGAAGGATAAACTTTGTTCAGAGGTTTGTCCCATATTTTGCAGCCCTTTCAAGCCCATCACCAAAATGTTAAAGAAAAGCATGGCTTTCAAGTGGACAGATAGAAGGCAAGGAGAGTTTTGAAGCAATCAAAGAAGCCATCTCTCAAGCACCAACTCTCATCAACCCAGACTTCTCCAAGGATTTCATCCTCTATGCATTTGGAGGTAATGACACTATTTCTACCATTTTGGTACAACAGAGCAAGGATAATGATGAGCATCCAATTTCCTTCTTCAGCTGGAGCCTAGATGACTATGAGGTGAGATACTCTTTTATTGAGAAGCATGTACTTGCAGTAATCAGAAGCTTGAAGAAATTCAAGCATTTAATCTCAAACAACAAGGTCCAGTTGCTGGTCTCACATGCTGGGGTTAAGGACTTCCTCCTCAACAAGGATTTGAATGAGAAAAGGGCAGGTTGGATCACCCGTGTCATGGAGTATGACATTGAGATCAAGATCACCAAGCTGGTAAGAGGGAAAGGATTGTGTGAGCAGCTGGTTTTGGGGAAGCAAAGAGAAGTATGCAATGAAGAAGAGGCTGTTTTGATAGTCCAGGACAGCCATGAGCCAAGTGGCAATCAAGAAGAAGACAATGCTGCCCCCACTCCTTGCTGGACCCAAGATATAATGCACTTCCTAGGCACAGGCCTATGCCCTCCGAGAGATGAACAAGACCCAAAGGAGACACTTCAGATTGCAGGTTGTCCCGTATGTCATTGTTGATGGAGTTTTGTTCAAGAAAGATGTGAATGGAGTGTTGCTGAGATGCATTAGCACAAATTAGATTCAAAGGGTGTTGGAAGAGTTTCATGGTGGACCAACTGGTAGTCATTTTGCACCAAGAGTGATAGCTCTAAAAATCATGAAGGCTGGTTATTATTGGCCTAAGATCTTCAGTGATTGCTATGCATGGATCAAGAGGTGTAAGAATTGTGCATTCTTCACAGGAAAAGAGAGACTTGCTGCCCTTCCATTACATCCAATCTCAGTTGACCAGCCATTCATGCAATGGGGTTTGGACTTCATTGGAGTCATTAATCCCAATTCAAGCCAAGGGCACAAATGGATTTTGATAGCCACAAACTACTTCACCAAATGGACAGAAGCAGTAGCACTCAAAGAGGCAAATGAGTCTAGAATCTTAGACTTTTATGAAGGGATAACAACCAGATTTGGTGTACCTACTACAATAATCTCTGATAATGCATTGGCATTCATTGGATCTAAGGTGACTGAGTGGGCTGTCAAGAATGGTATCTACCTAAGCACTTCATCAAACTATTACCCTCAAGGTAATGGCCAAGCCGAGTCTACAAACAAGAACTTGTTGAGGATCATTAGGAGGACTCTTGACGAGAATCAGAGGTCTTGGCATACCAAACTAAAATCAGCCTTATGGGCTGATAGGATAACTCCCAAGAGATCCACAGGTAACTCTTCATTCAGGCTTGTCTATAGAAGAGAAGTAATCTTGCCCATGTCACTTGAGTTGCCAACATTGGAACTCATGAAGCAGCTAGAGTTGCTAGAGTTTGAGCCCATGGAGGTGAGGTATGTAGAGTTGATGGAGCTGCAAGAGATCAGAAATCAGGCATCCCAAGCAATGGAAAAGGATCAAGCTTTGATCAAAAATACCTTTGATAGGAAGGCCAAGGATAGATCTTTTCAGGTTGGAGATCTAGTGTTGAAATGGGATGTGGATAGAGCAAAACCGGGAAGGCATTCAAAATTTGATGCCATTTGGAGTGGCCCATACATGGTCATGAAGTGCAAGAACAACAATGCTTTCCAATTGGCCTCATTGGATGGTGAAGAACTGCAGATTCCAGTAAATGGAATCTATCTCAAGCATTGCTTCTAGAGGGAAATTCACTACCTTGTAAATATTAGATTAGATTTTCATTCCTCCAAGTGCTTGTGCACATTGTTTCTGTAGGTTAGTTTTGTCTTCCCTAAGTGCTTTGGCATAGCTTGCTGTCCATGGAGATGTTTTGTAGTCCTTGCTCCCATCAGGTGATATTCCATCTTCCTCCTTACACATTCTGAGTCATTTGGGGTTCTAAACAGAATATTTGATGACTCCATGCCCAATGGACTGCTTCAGGCAACTGGTATCTTCTACCTAGCAGGCAGGTGACCCCGCTGAGTCGCCAAAATTGTTATCCAAAATTCACCCCAGGGTAATTTTGATAACATACATCAGAATACTCAAGTCCCAGGCAAATAGATTGATTCAAGGAAAAAAATCATGTTTCTGGGGTTCCCTCGGCCTTTTCTAACTCTCCTGTCCAAGAAGAAAAGAGCAAGTTCTAAAAAAGGGTGAAAAAGTTGCAAAAAACAAGCTTGGGGTAGAAAAAATCATGAAAATGAGCTAAGTCCTAGTCCTCGCAAAGTCGGATCGGGGACAGTTGGGACGTCGGGGCACGAATCGGCCGAAAGGCTGCCAGGCGGTCCGCGCAGCAAAGGGACATTTGGGCCGTGAGGACGCATGGGATGTGAAAAAGGTAAAAAAAAGCGGGCGAGAGCACAGGGCATCCATTTCGGGCGGTTCGGAAGAATTTGTCCCAGGAAACGATGCGGGATAGTTGGGACAAAGGGACGTGTGGGACATGAAAAGCTGAAGGAGCCGAGAGCCAATCAAATCTCGCCACGTGTCGTCAATGCAAAGAGGGAGAGGGAAGCCTGAATCGGGTAAATCAGAGAAATTTGTCCCAGACGGTTTGGGACATCTGGGCCAAAAATATGTGAGGGACGTGAAGACCCAGGAAAATCGACAACAAATCAGGATGTGACATGTGTCTTCGTGGATCAGAGCGGTGGAGGAGAGGGTAAGATTTTTACTTAATGTTTTGCCGAGTTTCCAAAGGTGAAGTTTGGAGGATTGGCCCGAGCCAATAGAAACAGGACATGTGTCCTAAGGAGAAGGGGAGTGCGGAGCTTGGGGAGGACTTAGAGAATTTGGAAAAAGTTTTGGCAAAAAACTAAAAGGTAAAAGATACCCCGCACCTGTCAACTCGAAAGCGTGCCACGTGTCCCAAGTGGCGGGGGCGCGGGGAAAAAATGGAAAATTTTCCAAAGAGTTAAAAACATCAAAATTTTAAAGGGAAACCCACGGGAGGTAGAGGAGAGAGAATTTCTCATCCAATCAGCACCCGACATGTGTCATCCAAGCGGCAGAGCGTGGGAAAAAATTCAAAATCCGTTTTGGCCTGGGTTTTGCCCTAAATCTTCATACCTTCATATCTTTTGATCTAGAACTCAGATTTGCATGTTCTTTATATCAATAGAAAGCTGGCAAAATTATCTACACGATTCTATGGTCAATATTTCATTTTGGTTCATTTGGAGAGAGAAAGTTAAGAAATGACTCTGACATGTGATAATGACCAGAACTGGCGTTCAACAACTAGCTTTAATGCAAATGCATACAGTTTGCCGTTTTTCGCTAGCATACCCACCGTTTTTCTAGGATCCGTCATTTCTGCCATAATGAAATGAGTTAAATTCAATCTAGAAGTGGTTATGGTAGATTTGACTTTCCTCTCTCTTCCCTCTCTCATTTTCTTATATATTGTAAAGAGGGGTTCTTTAAAAAGGTTGAACATTTCTTGTTTTTCTCTTCCCTTCTTCTCTTTATCGTGCGAATTTGTGGAGTTTGAACCTCCCATTTGAAAGCGTAATGCAACTTTGCCTCATGGAATTTTGTAGTGTATTGTATCAATCCTTGGAGCAAGTAATGCATGTCTCTGTGGATGATTCTCAACCCTCTCTCGTGTTCATTTGCATCCTCCTGGTCTTTCACCGCAAATTTTGTTATCGTGTGCATGATCTTGAATCACATTCGAATGGTCTGTGTTTATTGGCAAGATAGATGTTCTTCATTCCTTGGTGCATCACCTCTCGTTAGCTTAGGTTTATTTTTATGCATTTTCTTACCCTGTCTCCTTGGCAAGTTAGATTAGGTTTTGAGTAAATCCTCTGCGTTTTTATGTGCATCCGAATAGAGGAATAGGAACTAGCCTTCTCGGAGAATCCTTTCTCATCTTTACAAGTCCCACACTTGGAGAAAGGATTCAACAATCACACCTTGGATGCTAGCGTGATCAACCTAGAAATCGATCCGCATCCAGGGGTCTTGTGATTTTGCATCAACAATAGTCTCCCCTATACTTCCTCCTTTCTTTACACCATACTAAATGGAAAAAATAAAAACCTAACTCTCCTTTAATCCATGGATTCCAAAATCCATTTAAATATAAATAAACTCTAAAAAAATGTCAAGCACTTAGCTTTTGACTAAGTTTTTTTAATAAAATTATGTGCCACATTCCACAAGGAATAGTTAATACATAAGTTAATGCCAAAATAAATCTTAAGTTGAATTCGGTGATTTTTTTTTAATAACACTATGTGCCACATTCCACAAAGAATAGTTAATACATAAGTTAATGCCAAAATAACTCTTAAGTCAAATTCCACAAAATATCATTATAATTAAGCATCATTTAAACTCTAAGATCATTAACAAGCTAATCAAAATGCCATGCATTTATTATGGTTGAGTCAAAAGCATCTAGATAACCTTTTGACACTCGGTTATGTTACTAACATACCATCATAAGTTAGGCTTAGGTTAGTTCACGTAGCCTATATCTTAGATTAGTTAGGCTAGAAAGCGATATTAAATAATATCACACCGAAGCTACCAAAACATTTTCACCCAATCAAAGGCTGAGTGCTAGCTCATGGAATAGTGGGAACTTGTATGTATAGTTGCATGTGTATGCACATAACTACTCTAGATTATATACATAAGTATATATGCTCGTATTCCTATGGTCATACCCATGTGGTTATATGGATGAATGTCCATTCCTTCATGCTTTATACTCATACCTTTGATGAATGATGACAAAAACACAAAGCGCAACCAAGAAGAAACAAGCTGGGATGATTTATTAATAATACTAAGTTCCAAGAGTTGAGATGTTACAACTAAAATCCATACCCAAATGTAGTTACGTGTGTGTGTGTGTGTGTGTGTGTGTGTGTGTGTGTGTGTGTGTGTGTGTGAAGCATGCCCTAGCTTACTCTTGTGCCTCGAACTTTGTTAAGTAGAGAGCTAACTATGCATAGAAAAATGTAATAGAATTGTGGATGGAATATAATTAACTTCCCTCCTACGCTTGTGTGATGTAGGTGTACCATCCTTGTCCCTTCGATGGAGCTAAATGAATGAAAATGATCTCTAATGCACTAGTTGAATACAACTCTAGGTGGATGATAGTTGTGACAAGTGCTTGGTCCCTCATTATGGTTTCATAAGTTTATATTTATAGGCTTCTCTTGATCTAAATTCTTAATTAACCCTGAAATGGAAAACCATAAAAAAGATAAGAAGCTAAAATGGATAGAAAGTTCCAAAAATGTGACAGGAAAGTTAAAAATGATCGCGGTGTTGCAGGTGGGACCAAAGTGCCCATGGATGCCCTAGTACTAGCTTTGGGCACCAAAGTTAAGGCTAAAATGACCGAAGAAAATTGGGCATGCGGGTGTAAGAGGTCGAAATGAAGAAACAAAACAAACTAAGATGGAAAAAGATGGGGTTGATTACTACTTTATTCTCTCAAAAACCTTATAAATATTAGTATGATACCATGACTAAATATTACCCAAAGTGTGTGATTTAATGTTTACATTTGCCCCAATTTATGTTGGTGAGCGGAATTCTCACTAACATAAATTGGATAGAGATGCGTACGTGATTTTCATGTAGAGTGATGTAGAAGGTGTGCCAAATGACTAGAAAAAGCATGGAGTGACACAAATATGATGAAGCATGGAAACTAAATATGAAAAATACGTAAAAACATATGAGAGTGAACCTAGGTTGGAAACCCGTGTGTAGTTGCTGATGTATGTCAAGTACTGCATGGTTAGTATCTTTGTGTGCTCTTTGCGAAATGTTGTAGTTATTTACCCCCATTTGACCGCTTCTTTCTCATATGGGTAGACTGTAAGGAGAAAATGATCAAGTAGTCATATATATATGTATGTTTAAAAACTCAATGTAAAGGATGCATGTATATGTATCTAAAAGCATGTAAATGTAAAATAATCAAATGAAAAATATAAATGGAATATGTGCACCTGATCCATATCGATAGAAAGCGTGTAGAAGGATATCCTATATTGTCAAGGTTTTTGGGAAATCCAACACCATACACCAAAGAAGTATAGGGAGGAATGATACTATATTCTCCACCTTTAACTAATTCCCTAAACATGTGTGAAGATGTCTCTGTATGTGATGGTATTTTAGGCAATTCGACAACTGACATTAGAAGTATTTGGAGGGATTCCACTATATCCTCCAACCGTTGATTGGCTAACTCCTCTAAATGCTAAGGACAACCATGTCTGTAAAATTTTTTATGTATGGGTTTTGTAGACTGATTTAAACCCACTCATTGTATGTAACACTCAATTCTAAGTGTAGAAATTACACTAAACTAAACCAGTGTAAACACGTTGTGTAGTATGTAAAACCCCAAATGATGTCCCCCTCTTTAGAGGCGCATACATCGTAACTTATAGGAGAATGCAGACCTAAAAGAGGACCAACCACATGAGTTTTGAAAATATGCACCTTTGTGGGGAAGGGATTGCACTTGGAAAAAACCAAGGTACACAAAAAAATATGGCTATCCAAAGATAAGTGTTAGTACGAAAAATCATGCATGTAGAAGACAAGTATGTAAGATATGCAAGCATTATAAAAAGAGACGAAGAAAATCATTAATGTAAACATGTAAGAATACAAGTAAGTTGCACAAAGTGGCCTCCAAACATGGGACATCACTCACGATGTCCCAAGACATCTGAGGCCATCATGATAGCAAACAACAAACAAGTGTGTGCACAAACCATAGGGAAAGGCCCACGGATAATAGAAAATAAATATCATACAAGTACAATGAACAAAGAATCATGGAAGAAAGTAATCCACGAACACAAAGGTTATACATGAAGCACCCGTTATCTTGTTAGAAAGATAACTATAATGTCAAAAGCATGTAGAACCAAGTAATGTAAAGTTCTAAGTACAATATGAAACAATAACACCTATGAGAGATGAATGTGGGTGCCTCCAATGACCATTATAGGAAGGGTGCAAGGAGATCATCCATGCTACGTTAAAAATATTTGTATTTTTGTTCACAACTAAAAAAACACATGAACACGCATGTGTGGATGGTATATATAAATGACATATAATCAATCTATCTAACATGTATAATAAGATGATCATGAACAAGAAAATACAAGTAAGAGTAAAAGTAACCATGATATGCAATATGTTATGGATGGATGGAATGGAATGCAAGATATAATGATAAGAGCCATGTTACCCTTGATTGAATGGAAGTGTATGTAATGACATTCAATTAGTTTTCACCCTCAATGGTCTAGAATGAATTGTAAATGAGAGTGCGTCATTTGGAAATGGTTGTATTTTGTGTTGTGTCTAGAGCGCTATGATGAATGTGTATGTGTAGATGTGTGACATAGAGAATGTGTGTGTGTGTGTGTGTGTGTGTGTGTGTGTGTGTGTGTGTGTGTGTGTGTGTGTGTGTGTGTGTGTGTGTGTGTGTTTGTGAAAATTAAATCCTAAGCATATATCATGACATGATGAATAGTAGGAGTGAATATTTAGCCTAAAGTGTATATCAATACAAGATGAAAAAGGAGGACTAATGATTTAGGCTAAAATGTATACCACTACAAGATGATAGAATAAGTGACAATTTATCCTATAATGTGTGTCATTAACCTATAGATGTCACCCGATGAGAATAGTTGACCATGTAGAATGTGTGATGTACTACACGTAAGATGTAGTGTATGATGTAGACTAATGAGTGTAAGACACACATGATGTAATAAGTAAAATGGTAGACTCGTATACCATGAGGATTATATCTATGTATGATGTATGATATGTAATAGATATAGATAATGATGTGTAGAATGCAATGCAACATGTGTAGAGTGTAACGAATACTAGTATAATGTATGATGTATAGTGATGTAATAATTTGAATGTATAATATATGATGCATGACACATGATGTGTGTAATGCCTATAGTAAGTGTGTGGGATTCATGTGTACTAATCCCTAGATAGTAAAGTGTGAACTCTGAAGCATAGGAGTGTGTCATCGGGTAATTATTGATGATAAAATGTGTGATGAATATGTCTATGCAAGGATATTGATCTATGAGGAAGATATATGTATAAATGATATGATGAGTGTGAAGGTAGATATACTAGATGTTATGCCCCAAAGTGTATAATAGAGGAGGTGGATATGTGTCACTATCAAGGAGATCATCGTTGTCATGGTCAAAACCTACTGGGGGTAGCATCAAAAACATAGTAAGTGATAGAGTGAGGAGGGTCATATAGGGACCCATTGTGGCATAGTGTGTACACATTCATTACATATTCTTCATCAATAAATGCTATTGGTGGACAACCGTGAGCATGCCAACAAGAGATATTTGGAGCGTAAGTGGGAGAAGAATCATTATGAATAGAGATATTTCCAAAATTCATAGGAAATATAAGAATATAGTGATGAGCATCAATTATATCACCAATATAGTTAAGTTAGGACTGTCCAAGTGTGAGTGGAGAGTCACGAGGGGTACACGTAACAAATACCATCAAATGAAAGACACACAAGCCATAAGCTGCCGTAATGTGAAAATAACCATGATAAAGATGTGGTGAATGAAGAGGTGGTAAGATGTCATTAAGTGTCATGCCAAACCTAACCAAACTATTGCATGTACAAATAATATCTAAGAAAGTGGAATTGATGGGGATGTGATGTCAAAAGTTCCTATTGATAAATAATGGGCATGTGAAAGGAGACCACAAAGTAGAAACCCATGGAGGAGAAGATGAAATATCATTGACAGCAAGAGAGGGTAAAATTTAGTTGTCCTCTTGCTTCATCTATAAGTTCGATAATGTCAACTTCATCATTAGAATCCTCATAATCGCGATTGTGAAAATTATCACGTTGTATAGAATTGTCAAGTATGTTCGTAGGTGGCACAATGGATGGAGTAGTAGAGGGTGTTGTGATAGATGGAGAAGGGACATTAAGAGGAGCTAATACCATAGGTGAAATAATAGCCATAGTGTGAGTAAAAAGGTTGGATCACCGGTGGAAAGTGGAGATTGTGAAGCGCTATATAGACCAATGTCATATGTGGTAAGAAAACTATATGGAATACGTTACGAAGGTGGTATAGGCATAGTAGTAATAGGGTCTATGCGAAAGTATTTAAATGGCTCCGGATCTATGGTGATAGTATGTTCATATCCATCATGAAAAAACTTGACACATTAGAGAATAGTAGATGGAACCACTTACATTGTATGAATCAAAGGTTGACCTAAGAAGATATTGAACTAGAAGGAGGCATAGATAACATATAAATTAGTAAGAATAGTCTTAGGCCCAACCCGAATATGTAATGAGATAGTACCTAATAATGTGTGAGTGGTAGAATCATAATCGTGAATGAGAGTGAAATTCTAAGAAATTGAATTATCATTAATACCTACTTCGCTTTAAAAGAGAATGAGAACATAAATTAACAACTAATCCATTACAGATTAGGACTCATTTCATGCAAGTAGTGATAACAATAGAAGTAATGAGTAAAGGTTCACACTGATTGCTTTTGGAAAAGGGAAAGCAGATCCTCATTAGTGAAATATATATCATGTGGAAAATTACTAAGAGACTATATAAGATGCGCAAAGCCACCGCAGAACTATCACTTTTAATATGAATGGCATGTAAAACAAATTCTAGCGTGTTACAAAATTTTGGAAATGTAATAATTCATAAAGAGAGGTTTTGGCCAGCGTATTTTTAAGTTGTTCAATTATGTCACTGACCTTTACATGTGGTGGGAGGAATTTCTAGAGTAATGGGTGGAGGAATAGATGTGGGTGGAACCGTAGGTGGATTAGGACGAGCATGATGAGTAGTAACTACATTAATGGATGGATCAACCCTATGTGTGATAAAGAAAGGAGGATGTTGGGTATGCACATGTATGAAATCATTAATGTAGTAACTATTCCTGAGACCTTAGTTGCTTCAAAGGTAAGATAATAGGATTGAACCATAACTTGAGAAGGAGACAAAATTTTCAAAAGGAAGTGTTTGAAATGTATGGTTCACCAAAATGATTAACTTAAATGTGGAATAATGATAGTTAATATAATCTAGAATGATATGTAAATACAGTAAATAAATGCAATAAGTAATTATGGAAAGTAACCTAAGAAACTAATCTAATGAAATTAGAAAACCTAATATGCAAGAGAAGTATGGAAATGACTTAGCTGATTTGACAAAATCGTGGGACTATGTCATAGAAGTGATTGGAGAAAAGGAAGCAAGAACAAGCGTGCAAAGGCCTCGAAAAGGATGGATATAGGCTATCTAGCTAGAATGGAGGACACGGAGAGGGACTAGGTACTGTGGGCACATTGGTCTATGTAGGATGTCTAGAACTAAGTTTCACAGTTATGGTAGATGGTGAAAACCCTTGTGGTTTGTCACATTACATTCATTTCTCCACATCAGATGTTGCTTGCAATAAAAATGGAATAAATTCTTGTACAACCCTAAACAAATATCAATCCTTAAAAAGAAAATTGCCTATGATAGGGTCAGATTGACCTTAGTTGCCATAATAGTGGACTTACTAATGAGCACTACACTAAATTCCATACCCAAATGTAGTTTTGTGTGTGTCGAAGCATGCCCTAGGTTTCTCTTTGTCTTGATCTTGTGTGTATGTGTGTGTGTGAAGCATGACCTAGCTTACTCTTGTGCCAATCAAACTTTGTGAATTAGCGAGTTAACTATGTGTAGAAAAATGTAAAAGAATTAACTTCCCTCATATGCTTATGTGATGTAGATGTACCATCCTTATCCCTTGTGATGGAGCTAAATGAATGCAAATGATCTCCAATGCCTCAAATGAATGTAACCCTAGGTGGATTATAGTAGTGATTAGTTATTGGTCCCTCAAGTATGGTCTCATAACTTTATATTTATAGGGTTATCTTGATATAATTTCATAATTAACCCCGAAATGGCTGGCCACCAAAAATATAAGAAGCTAAAATAGCCAAAAAGTTCCCAAAAATTGGCGGTAAAGTTCAAAAAGGATCAAGGTGCCCCAGTGGGACCAGGGCACCCATGGGTGCCCCAATTAAGGCTAAAATGATGAAAAATGACCAAAACAGATTGGGCATGTGTGTGCAAGAGGTCGGAAATAAAGAAAGAAAACAAAGTAAGAATGCCAAAGACAAGTTTTAATTAGCACTTTCTTCTCTCAAAATCCATCTAAATAGTAGTATGAGATTGGGATTAAATATTACCCAAAGTGCGTGATTTAGTGTCTACATCCTTCTCTCGAATGTTAAAATTGTAAATATAAAAAAACAAAAACAATGAGAAGAATAAAATTTCATGATTAGTCGAATCATATATATAATCTTCTATCCTAAATCGACACAAATTTTTAATCAGCATCAATTTGTTTGGAATTGGTACCAATTCTACAAATCAACATCAATCCCATTAAAATTATGAACTTTCAAAATTTATGCTTCTTCTCGGTCCACAAGACCCCCACAAAATCTAAATTATATCCTATTCATACTGAGTTTTTTTCCTAATCCACTATGGATTTAATAGCCTCTTATAGGGACCTTTTCCCACCACTTGCTATAAGTCATCATCTATAGGTTGGAAACCCATTGATTCCTCTATCATTTGACTTCTAGTCACGTAAGCCCACCTCTGTGGAAGTATATTTCATGCTTAGTCTTGGGAAACCTTAAATCAAGAATATTCATCTACAACTAGAATATTACACAAACCTATATGATCTTGCATTTATTCATCCACCATCTATTCAAACATGTGACCATCACAATGGCTCACTATAGTCACAAAATCATGCACTTTAGGCTTTATTTAGCTCGGTCTAATACTACAATTTAAAAGGTTCTCAAGTGAAGAAAGTACTAATTAATCGCACCTTTTGAAAATCTTATTTTACATTTTATTTCATCATTCCCATGTATTTTCATATACATTCCCAACTATTTCTTCATTGTCTCATCATTTTAGCCTAAATCGGGGCACTAAGGGATTTCTTGGGGCACCTCGGGGCACCTGATCCTACTTGGGATACCTTTATCCTTGTTTTAGTTTCTCGCTTATTTTGGGACTCTTATATCCATTTTTCATCCTTATCTTTTTCATTGTTAGCCATGTTGGGGTTAATTATGAAATTAGAGAAAGATAACCCTATAAATAAAAAATTTTGAGACCATAATGAAGGTCATAATGTCACTTACTACTATAACTCCATATAGAGTTGCATCCATTGCATCACTTGCATCCACATAGTTCCATACATCAAAGCTAGAAAATCTACATCAACACACATAACATAATGGGAGGGATTCTATTATATTCCCTACATACATGCTATTACATTTTCTATAGTTATTATTGTTCACTACTTCACAAAGTGTGACTAGCACAAGAGCACCTAGGGAACAACATGCACACACACACTAGAACTACATTTGGGTCTGAAATGTAGTGCAATGCTCAATTTAGTAAGCCCACTATTGTGGCAGTTGAGGTTAGTCTAACCCATTCATTTTGAATCTTTTATTTTAGGGTTTTGATACTTCTTTTTCTTTTGCAGGTCATTCCTTCATCTTACATTATTTGATACATTCGGTGCAACTAAGAAGATCCAATGTGATGGATAGGGAATATTTCATAGTATCTTGTGACATTAAAAGAACCTAATTCTAAGATTTTATAGAGACTAGAGCATCCTGGGGTGCCCCAAGTAACTTCTTGGGTGCTCCAATGCATTTAAATCCTCCACATCCATCCTTTACGATACTTCTATATAGTGGTTTCGCCTCTAGAATCCATAGTAAGACCTACAAAACCTTTTGACAATCTTCAAAAATCAGCTAAGTCCTTTTCTTTTACATATTTTCATACATAGTGTTTTATTTCGTTTGATATAATTGTTTAAAATCATTCCATACTATTTTAGCGTAGTTTACAACGTTTTACTCCTATATTAGATTAAATATTATTATACTTTCCCATAGTTTAGTTTAATTTTTTTGATCATTTTGTGAACCCATCATTTCTTCATAGCACCTTCTATGGTTTTTATTTTCATTTATCCATCATGAGTATCTCCATTAATTATTATCTCGCTTACTCATCTGGTTTACTTCATCATGTTAAACATCTTTCTGCTACTAGAAGTGTTTACGTGGATATGCATCTAGATTCCATGTATAAAATATTTGTTGATGCATTCTCACAACATATAGCATTCAAGGCCTATCCTCATAGTGACATTCATACCTTTGATAAAGACCCACCCCTCCATATTATGTTATGTATTTACAATGTTGGTGTCAAATTTACTCTAATCGATAATGGTTCTGAGCTTAATTTTTCTTCCATGTCATTCCTTCAGACTTTAGGTCTGTCTTCTCATGATTTTAGTCCTTCTATTTCACTACGTGCTTACGATGGCACCATTTTTCCATGTCTTGGTCATGTTACCTTGCCCATTACTATTGGTCCCAAAACTCTCCCTATAATTTTCTTTGTTATAGATTTTCTTGTATCATAAAATTGTTTGTTGGGTAGGCCATGACTCCATGCCATGTAGGTTATCACTTCTACTATCCATCGTTGTGTTAAATTCTTACATGAATGCATTAAGTATACTATCTTTTAGGACTGTGACCCATTCCAATACTATGCCCATGACCTTAATACTAGTATTCCTATCCCTTGCATTGATACTACAAATGAGCCTCAACCTATGGATAACCCACCTCATTTACCACCACTCAAGGGAGATATTTATTTACTAGATACTTTCTCTTCTCCACCACCTCCTACTACATCTATTATTCCATATCAACCACTTTTCCCCTCTATAGAAACTACTTTCCCATCTTAATCTTCATCGTTTTTCTTCCCACCAATCACTTGCATACTCTTCATACATGGTTCATACTAGGAGAAAATTATGTTAGATCCTACTTCATCTAAAACGATATGTACGCATTATGGCTTAGCCCGTTTAGGTTTTTCCATCACCAAGATTCTTCCACCACCATACCACCCTCATTTATACCATGGGTTGTGTTATCCAAATAACTCTCCTAGTTATTTAGACAACTTGTATACATCTTTTGGCTCGATCTCTTCATTACAAGGTTACACGTGCTCAAGTTCACTTCACACATTTCCTTGGTTGCATTTCCTCACACACTTCCCATTCTCTCATTTAATTTTCTTTTTCCTCTTTATTCTATTCCTCCCTTACATGAATCCTCTCGTGTGTCCGCCTTCTTCCTAACAGCTATTCACCCTATGTGGGTGCCTCATACTTGCTTCAATATGCTAATTCCTTGGCCTATTTATGTGCCCCGCACATCATCTTGAAATAGTTGTGCCTTGAACATGTGTTCTCCACTCAATAGTTTGCATTATTTCCTCATTCCTGTTACACATGCCTTCTTTTTTCTTCCTCCCATGTCTCATTCTTCCACGTGCATATCTTTGTGCCCTTCTATGTAGGTTATCCTCTAACATGCTTAAGTGTGCCACACGTGACTAGTAAAAGCGTGCCAATAGGGTATCGAATCTAGACAACAAAAAAATGAGTGAAATGTGGCAGAAATGACAACACACTTTACAGTTGGTCTTCCTTTCGGTCAATCCATGCATGTCATGTGTCTTGTGTGTGCAGATGACTATGAAAAACTTATAACAACCGTATCTTTTGCTACAGAGCTCTGATTGGTGGACGCCTAGTCTCAATCGATAATTGCTAACATGGGCTACAGTGTTGAACATTCAAATTTAGATTCTTGGTAGATCTAGTAGTTGAGAAATGGGAAAATGTTTTTCTACGTATTAATGAGCATATATTATTATTTCAATCACCACGATTTGATATGATCCTTCATCCTTCCTTCTCTAACACATCGAGACAGGACTTAGGGAAATGTATTTGTGATTTGCAAGTGGAGTTACACGCATTGAATGCTTCTTGTTGGTGGATGCATTTCAAATTTGGGTTTTCCTCCTCCTTTTCTTCTTTCATGGATTCATCTATAATTTAATATTTGGGCTCATTATTAATTTTGTAAATTTTTGAATCCTTACGCACTTCTCTAAGAAATTCATATTTTATGTATTTTGATTTTAAGATCTCTAGATCTAGCTCTTACATGTGGATATTAGCCTCTTTGGCCATTATAAAAGATCTACACATTTTTAGAAGTAATAAAAGCAACATTTGTGACTATTCTATGTCTTAACATGTTTACACTCCTTCGTGCCTTTTATTTTGCATTATGTGCTCGTTGTGTCATTCTATGTCCCTTATAGCTCCTTATTTAGTTGTGTTCCATGAAACTGATCTAGTAAATATGTTTTAAGTTGTGCTACACATTTCCAATCTTCTTTCATGGATTTCTCTTCATTTTCATTTAGAGCAAATAGTGTTCATCCTTCTTTTCTAGTTTTATCCCCTTTTACTATAGGTTTTTTTTCATGTTATCCTTCTATCCCTGATCCCTTGGCATTATTAGTTTAGTTTTCCCTTTCAGTACTAGGAGTAGTAGTAGCAATATAATTAAATAGAGGAACCGGCCTTTTCAGAGATCTCGTCCCAAGCATGCAAGGTCCCACAACTTGGGGATGGTTTGATTATTGTCACAAATGACCCAGCTTCTTCCAGATACGAGACACGGGTGCAAGTTTGATGACCAAGATTTTCTAGCACACTGGTGGGACCAAAATGAAAGCTTAAATTTCATGTTATTAAGTTTTAGTGTGTGGACTTAGTATTTATAGCCTTTGGAGGCTTATTTTAACACATGACAATTCCCAACATTTGTAGATCTTTCTTTTAGCAGCCTTGAATGGTTTTCATGAGAAGAGTGTATACAAGGACAAGTGGAGTAACTTAATATTATTTCGAGTACCTCCAACTATCCTCGAGAATAGTTCATTCCAGAAATCCTACATGCATATCTCCATCTCTAGCGCGTTGTACCCATTCAACTCCTCATAATAGACAACTAGTGCACCTTGCTATGGTGCATCATCTACCTCCTCCACTAAGGAAATTTTCTAACTTCACTAGAGGAATCACCTTAGTTTTGACCGTGTAATATGATATGCCAAATGGCACACTCAAAAGTATTCCATACTTTACTAGTGAGAATCAAGTCACCCCTCATGAGCATATCCAGGATATAACAAACATATGTTCACTCTATTTGATCACACATGACGATGTAGCAGTCAGGCTACTTACGGCCTCTTTCAAAGGAAAAGTGCTTCAATGGTATCGAGGCTTGAGACTTGGATCTATTTCCACCTAGGATGATCTTGGAATAACTCTTTATAATTAATTTGAAGATAAGTTAGGTCACCTATCTTTAGTGGAGCAACTGACAATAACAAGGAGGGCGCTCAATGAAAATTTGATTGATTTCAACATCAGATTTTAGAAGACTTGGGATATAATTCCTCTTGTGGTAAGACCTACAACCCAACATGAGTTTTTGTATTATCTAAAGGTGTTAAAAATGATATCTTAGTCATGATTCAATCCATGGGAGGTAGAACCTTACCAACTACTTATAGTATTGCAGTAAGGGAAGAAAATAGTCTTATTTAGGAAAGAAAGATATCTCCTAGACCGCATATGCCCTTGTTCCCAAAAATGTCACAAGCACCCCATCCTTTTATGGCCCCTATTCTTATTCTTGAGAAAAGAACACAACTTTGTTGCATCAACATTCTACTCTCGAGCGTAGCAAAAGGAAGATGAAGAACTGAATACCCTAATTATAAATTTGTCAAACAAGGTCATATCATTAGAGAAGCAACAGTGCAATCCTATAGTGACAATTCTAATCAGTGTATATCCAAAGCAATCAGCCTTGGTGGAATCAATATGGAAACTAAAAATATGTGAACAAGCGATCAGAATGACAGATGGCATGCTAACGCACATCTTCCTTTGTAAGTTGTTCCTCCCACACCCTCTCTCTTCTAGAACCCGGTGCAACAATTCGGCACTTGTTCCAGTTCGAGAATAATTTAGCACAAGATTCAGAGTGGTGATTCCCTTACAAAATGCCTCACATTCAATATCATTGTCTGAATGTTGCACACGCACAAGCCTACATGATCTAGAACACTTCTAGCTGTGAACCTTCAACAAGTGCACCTAAAATAGAGAACCAAGAAAGGATAGAGGTTCTTCCTAATTCCAATTTGATGTTCTTTAGTGCTAAAGAGTTTTGTACAATCAACCAAGATGCAAAGTCTAACATCCCCATTTTAAGACTTTAGAAACAAGGGAGTTTTTTTTAAATTTTAATTTTTTTAATTTTTTGAATAATGTTCTCTATTCTAAATAATCATAATTTAGAACACACATTCCATGTCAATCAATCTCATAACAGATAACCATATGCAATTGTAAATGACTCGGTGAACTACCGATCTCTCATTTCATGACTCAGTGTACCACCGATCTCTCATGTTAACTCAATGTATTGTATACTAAGTATACTTGGTTCTCTTACCATTTTCTTAGTATTAAAGTGTTCTATTTAATAAGCCTATCTGAATATTTGTTACCAATATTCATCTAAAATCCTACTTCTTAAATTAGGTGACATAGGACAATGCAACCAACAGCTTGCAATACTTTGGCCAAATATTTTCACATGTTGTTCATGTTCATATTCCTAGATGGCATACTCATCAAACAGAATATGTCCTTCACCCCACTTCATTTGTTATCTAGAATGGTCTTCACTGACTCATGTAAGTCCACTTTATCCAAGGTTGAACCCTAACCTAGGTTAGCAACATAAATTGGTATAGAGAACCACTCACGGTGACTAAGGTCAAGTTTTAATTTATGTAAATCTATATGGTCCAATTCTGAAGGGTGTTACGATATGTAAACTGCAACATTTTACCCTCATGAAGACCCAAGTCTTCATGATGGCATAGTATTGTAGTTGGCATGTATCAACATCCTATGGAATCATCTCATCTGGATGTACATATCCAAATAATAAGTTAATTACTTATCTTCTTAATTAAGATTTAATTTCAGTAACCCTGTTGAATCTTTAATTTCTTTAATCATTAAGGTTGCTAGCCATAAATGATTTACAATTTCCATGTAGATAAATCTACATCTAAACCCCTTCCCCAAAGGTTTGTGTTTCATTCTTTAGTATCTTAATTTAAGATTCAGACTTACAAACAAAATCAACATACCAACAAAGAAGGTTAACTTACTTAGCTTAACCAAGTTTAAGCATGATTGAATTCAGATTCAGATTCCTTTATAATAGACTTCATTAAGATGAAGTCTATTTATTGTATATGTATTTATTATTTTCAATTGCATCATTTTGATTAAGATTTAATAAGAGGGAGTATAATTTCCTCCTTTTGAATATTATTTGGGTATGATTCCCAAAAGGTCTTAACGGAATGCTTATCCTTGCGGAATATTTGCCTTTCCTCTTGACTTATATTAGTTAGGATTCATTGCAAACTATTACATTGTACAAGATAACATAATGAGTTTGTACTTTTGTAATCATCATTTAATATCTATAATGACTTAGTTAAATGATCAGCTATGAATTCCAACTTGATAAGTTGCATTTAATTAAGGAATAGAATATCAATTCCCTTTTCACCTATTTCATTTTAAGTCCAACTGAAAAGGTTCAAAATAGATATAATTATGAGAGAATAAGTATAAGTTTACAAATTCTCTTTACAAAATGCACAAGAGAATGACACATCAAATACAAATAACTCTCAATATTTTTCCATTCATCAAGGTAAAATACACATTTTACAAGTCTAATCATTCTAGACATCCTTCATGCCAATCAACATTAATAAACTCAATTAAGAAATACAAATTTTCCCTTTTTCAATTACATTTCAATAAGAATCATCATTCCTCATAAAATATCTAGCCTTTAGGTAAACATAAGAAGCATCATAAAAGAAATTTTCTTCTTTTCTCACTTACGAAGTCCATCTGCAACAATTTCTAGCATGGGTCAGTTCATTGAATCTGAGCATGATAAGCACTAAGCATTAAAATGATGTGCTTTCAACTAACTATTTCATAAAAAGAACTCTGCTTTTATGAAACAATAAAGCATTACAGATAGATACATCATAAAGAATAACATTCATGGGAGGAAGGATAAAGTGATACATCACATTACATTAAGTAAATATCATGATATAATCAATGCTCTTCAGCCAATGATTTCATACGGAACTATATCAGATAAGTAATATTTCATCATAATTACTTATCTCATTCTTACTATAGATATTTATAGTTCCTTCTTAATTCATGCAACTAATTCAAAGAAAGTTACTAACTCTAATAGTTCCCAAAAATGGAATTATTTTAAAGAAGCAATGAATCACAATATGCATCTTTAACTTAATTCATCAGATAATATCAAAGATCAAATTCATTCAATCTTTAAGGGTGGAATTTAGGATGAACCAACAACCTCCTAAAGCAAGAGTTCCCTTCTATCCGATACTAACCCAATTTCAAATCCAATTTCAATTATCTGTCAAGGAGAAGAAGTATAGGTTTACCCTCCAATTAACCACTCAGCTCCATACAGGAGTAATACAAATGAGAGAAAAATGAAAAAAATGAAAAAGAAGAACAACATAAGTCTTCCTCCGAGTTCAATGAAAACAACATTGTATTCCACAACTCAGGAAAGAGAGATAAGGAAGTCAACAACAAGAATGAGAGAAGATCTCAATAATCCATCCTATTAAAAGGAAAAACACAGTTGATATCCAAAAGGAACTGAAACAGATCCTTACTGAGAAACCTTCAATTTCAACAACCATTGCAACACAAATAACATAATCAAAATTGAATTGATGCATACAGATATATGACATGAACTAGCAAGTCAGGAATTGAAAAGAAGGTTTCCCATCCAATAGTGAGAATGGTTTTAGTACTATAGAGGCTATCTCTGGAATTGATTAAACAAATACCTTTAGTTAATACAAGTTTCCCAAGCAACAAGAACAATAACTAAATATTAAATTCATTCCAACATTAAAAGAGTCCACTGAGAAGTTTTCTTATTTTCCAATTAGAGAGTGAAAGAGAACAACAATGGAGTAAAACACCCCTATGAGATTCTGGTTTCTTTTCAAAATACAATACATAAAAACAAAGATATCAAATGCAAATTTGACTATCCCAACCTACCTTCAAGTTACCCCAGGCTCCCTTCTTCACAGAAATCAAGGAACAACACACAAGTTTGGGAAGAGAGTTCCAAACTCTAAACCAATCTCAAGGAGAAACAACAAAAGTGACAAGACTCCAACTAGATGCTCAAAGTTGAGTCCAAAAGAGAAGAGAAAACTATAATGTTCCAACCCAATTCCTTAAGATAACCCAAACTGAACTAATCCAAAGTTCAACTAAGATAAGTCGTTCCTTCAGTAACAAACTATATCATAACATGCAGGTGGGTAAAACCAAAATTTCATCAAACAGTTCTAGAAGAAGCTACATCGTGATTTATCGAATTTCGAGCAAGGAAGAACAAATTCAAAACAAAATCCTTCCATAGTAAGGACTCCTACCAACTATTTCAAACAAACTCAAAGGAGTTCTCAGATTTTAACCATCTCAAGCACAGTAAAAGGTAAGACTTCTTTACTATTATTTCCAACAAGATTGAATCCACAAAACAAATATTCCTAACAACCATATCAGCAAGGATCAAACATGAGTAACAAGAATCGAAAACAACTTTGAATAAATGCAAAGGATGTCACCCATCTTACATTCTTCCAACAAAGGAAACAACTTAACTCGAATATTTTTATCAAATAGTGCATTCCTCTAACCATATTTTACAGATCAATGAAGTATACAAGATTCGAAAACATTCAGTTCACACAAAAGTTAAAGCCAAGCTCATTCATTTTTCCCATAAAGGAACAAGCTCAATTCATATTTCCTCAAACAAGTAAACCAAACAGGCATATACAGTGAAAGAAAATACAAGCATGAAGAAAAATAATCATCATATACAAAAACCCATTTGTTTCCAAGAGTAGAGTTCTTTTAATGAAGACATTTAGTAAAAAGTAGAACAACTTAATGGGTAGAGCCTATCATGCCTGATAGAGCTTCTATCGATCTTCAGAAGAATTCCAGCTGAGCCTCCATAGTTTCCTTTTTCCAAACGACGTCAACAATCCAACCTTCTTCTTATTCT
This sequence comes from Taxus wallichiana var. yunnanensis, assembly GCA_018340775.1. NCBI lineage: Eukaryota > Viridiplantae > Streptophyta > Pinopsida > Cupressales > Taxaceae > Taxus > Taxus wallichiana. The sequence goes on along the minus strand of CM031234.1, from coordinate 185,054,368 downwards.
TCCACCAAATTCAAAATAGCTCAGAGATGTCTAAAATATCGAAGGATCATAAAAATAGAACTGCTAGTTTGAAGAACCAAAACCTCCATGCAGAGCAAAAACCAAAAAGAATGAATGACCAAACAACTTCTCCCCAAAATCCGCTTGCATATTCTCCTAGGTGGTTTCTCCACCACAACCAAGGTCATTAATGCAATGAATGCCACTTTCCCTCCTCTTTCTCTATGCCACCTCCATTTCAAATTTGGTGAGGCTTAATTCAAAAATTTACATGCATTTTATATTTAGTAATGATGTCAAGCTAGGCATCTCACTAACTCTCCATGCCTCTGCCAAACTTGGCGATTTAAAGATGTAATAACAGAAATCAATTCCCATAAATTCCTTAGAAACTGATGCCACCACCCTTTCAACTTGCCAAGTAGCCCTTAGGTTCCCCTTTGGCTTAGTAATAGTTTAGGTTAGATTAACATTAGGTTAGGATTCAACCTTAGTCCTTAGGTAATTAGTATTTTCCTTAGGTTAGTTCAAAACTCCACAACCATAAAGCATACTATCTTAGGTTAGGTCATAACCCTTAGTAGTTTAGAAATAGGTCTAAGGTAGGTCTGAATTACCTTATATTAGAATCAACATAGTATAGAACATTACAAATTAGGTTAAATCTAAGTAGCATTAAACATTCGACTAAGGCTAAGGTATTTACCGATCGGGGATCATTTTTGAAAACATTCCCTAAACATCCCTAAATGGTGTCAGTGCAGAAGATCATCTCGAGAGCTTTCCAATGACTAGTAAGAACGTGACAAACGGACATCGGGAGCTCTAGATATGTCCGGTCAAAGTTCGGTCAACGAGAAAGTCAACTCTAGTCAACTGGTCAATAATGGACCAATCGCACTGCGACACGTGGCGAAAAGGCAAAAGGGAGTTGTTTGTTGGTTTTCGACCACCGGTCTTCGACGAGCGTAAAAAAATAAAGGTGCTCGGGAACAAGAGGCTCAACTTTTATTACGGAGGGGAGCCCGGCCGCCGTGTGGACTAAGGTATTATCGCCGACGTGGTGGGTCCACAAGCCACCACGTGGCTTGCCACCACTCGTCGAATTCGCTCGATTTTCCTATCGAGGGTCGAAAAGTGGTATTTTATTGCCATATTTCATTTGGAATGTCATTATAATAATTGGGTCGAAATTATATGATCTTGATAAGTCCACTTTTCATATTCTATGCCTTATTTCCAAATGCCACGCATTGTATATAAACCATATCCATCTTCCACGCATTATGCTTGGGTTTGTTTTAGCACCCAAAATACAAACCATGCGCTGTGCCAAGATATGCGCCTCAAACCAAGCATATAGATGGCTCTTAAGCCAAGTTAAAACTGCCCTCCATGCATTTTTAAATGCATTCCATTTTTCACGCCCCCACAATGTGGGATAAACCTTTGGAAATCCGCCTAAGGAGAAGGAAGTGGAGATATGGGGGGGATTTGAACCGTGACCTCCATGCAAAAATATAAGGGTTTTGACCTCCACGCCACTTGTTGAGAAACAATATAAAAGGAGCCATATTGTATTTGAATGAGGAGGTACAGGTTTGTGCAAGAAGCTTAAGGACCAGATTGCAGAGAATGCCATTTTTGAAGGCCGTGCACTCAGATTGGGCATTTGGAGTAAAAATATGAAATGTAGGGAATTCTGAGCTGATTCCAACAATGTAATGTTTGATCTTTTTTGATGATTTTTAACTTGTTTTTGGAAGCTTTGAATGCAGATTTTAATAGGGATCTTCAAGATGCCAGTTGGAAAACATGAATTTCAATGCACTTCTAGTCCGAATTGTGACTTGGTGTAAACATGAAAAGTGTTCAGAATTCAGATCTGATCTCAGAAATCTGTTTTTTTTTTTTCATAGAATGTTTTTAAATCTCCATTTGTAGGTGTTTTTCTAACACAGTTGCAGGGAGATCACATTGTGAAAACACTGTAGGAGCCATGGATCGTTCTTGGGACAGTTTTCTGCTATTTTTCAGAGTTCTTGGGACATTGATCAGCTCATTTGCAGGTTGTGATTCATTATTGATTGTTTGTAAGAGTTATTGTACTTGCATTTCAATATTATTAATGGATCGGTTCAATCGAACCCAGGGGACGTAGGAATTCAACCCCGTAAACAATCTCTTTTGTTATCGAGTCTTTTCAGTTTTTTCGATTATTTCTTTGCTACACAAGTTTTCCGCACTTCTATGGATGCAAAATAATCAGAATTTAATCAATTTGTGGATTCAAGAATACTTAAAATTGGTTAAGAAAATCACGATCTTTGGAAACTTATAAAGTGATAAAAATACACATCACGTTTTCAGATCAAGTTTGGTATCAGAGCAGTTAGATTGCCGGATTAGCTTCTAATTGTGTTTGGCTTCAGTTTCAGTATTGATTTCAGTTTTCAGTGTGCAGACATTTTGGGGCTTGTTAATCTTCTTTTGCAGTGTGCAGTTTTGGGAAGTACAGGTTGTGTTTGCAGGAACGGGAATCATGGGCAAGTCATCCAAACAAGAGCAACTGGATGAGCTTGAAGCCATAAACCGCCAACTCCAAGAAGAAAACTCTTTCTTGAGAGCTAATTTTTATTCCTTAGAAGAGGAAATCGTGCGGTTAAAATCTGAGCCACAATCCTCTATAACCAAGAAAGAGGAGTATGTCAACAAGATGCTTGAAGAGAGCAAGAAGTTGATGGGCTTTGTTAAAGAGTTGCAGGAAGAAATACGGACCAAGGATGCCCTCTTGGAAAAGCTGCAACAAGGTGAACACAAGAACGAAATTCTTTCCAAAGCAGATGCAGGTACTATGACAGAAGAATGCACTGTAAGTTGTTCACATTTTAATTCTTCCTCTCATTTAGTTTCAGATGTTCCTTTGGGTCAGTTTGAAAAACACACTAAGGGAATTGGGTCTAAGCTAATGGTTAAGATGGGATTTAACGGAATAGGCCTTGGTAAAAATGGACAAGGTGATGCTAACCCAATACAGGTAGAGGATCAGCCTCGGTTTGCAGGTTTGGGTTACTCTAGTGGGAAAATGGAAATTGGAGAAAGTTCTAAAGCAAATCTGAAGGAAGACAAGCTTCCAACAACCAAGGATCTACACCACTAGAATTGCAGGATTCCGCCATCAGGAGGAACAATGAAAGGTGTAAGAAAACAGGTAAAAGAGGTAATCAGATTCCACCTCCTTCCACTTACACTAAAAATAGCACTAAGGGAAAATCAAATCCTAAAACTTCTAATACACTCTTTCAGTTGGAACAATATAGCTTTGGTAGACAGAAATATGCTTTCCCTTGCACATTTTGTGAAGGTACTAATCATTCTGTTGCATATTGTTGGAAGAGGAAAAATTTGATTAAGAAGTTAACGCCTTTTGTGAATGATAAGGTAGGTGCTAAAGACCAATCTCACCAAGGAAAGGCGAGAAATGGCAAGAAGGTTACCTCTCCTAAATAGGGGAATCATTCTCGTAGACAGAGTTCTAAGAATGGTAAAATGGGTAAGACTCCTAAAAACAAGGAAGTTAAATTTTGTTCCCATTGTAATAGGAATGGTCATGATGTTAAGGTTTGTTGGTTTGTTCCTAAACAACAAAATTGGAAAGTTGTTAAAAAGAACAGTATTGTAAAACCAACAGTGCTAAACCTAACTAAAACTCATTGTGGTACTGAGGAGGTAAAACAACCAAAACGGAAAAACCCAAGTGATTGGTTGGGAAAAACACTCCTTAACTTTATATTTGCACTACAGTAAATTGTTGATAGTAGGCAAGCAAAAAATTTCAGAGCTATATTTTAGGGATTCCTGTTGATTGATAAGGATTTGTTCCTAAGTTGATATTTAAAGCTTTGAAAATGAATGGAAACAGCTGAAGAGAAGATTTGAGTGATAGGTTCATCATACTCATGTTTTGTTTTCTCAGATTGGTTGGTAGTTCCATTGTTGAAAACACTATGCAGGGATAGGCATCAGTAGCATGTCTAAATTTGAAACTTGCAGTAGTAATCAGCATAATCACAAAGTGTTAGTTGAACACTAGCTTCTGTTATAGATGGGTGTTATTATCTGACTTATTATTTGTGATGGCGATACAGTGTTTTGGCATATTCATGTTGATTCAGTTATTGACTATAGATTTTTTGGGCGTTGATAGTCTATTATATTCTGATAGTGAATACTTGCAGTGGTTACAGTTTCAGATGGGCAGTGGGCACTAGCCTAAATTTGGGCAGTTTAGATGTCTTGTATACTGATCCGTGTTATGGAATTGTAATTTTGGTAATCGGCCGTATCACAAAGTGACAGTTGAACACTAGCTTAATTGGGTGTTATTATCTGGTCAGTTATTTGTGATGGCATTACAGTGGGGTATGGCAGTTCACAGTTGTGCGTAGAGTTGACAGGGTTGCAGCGTTTCAGTTGAACACTAGCTTAATTGGGTGTTATTATCTGATCGGTTATGTGACTAGCTAATCAACTATTTGCGTTTATTTAACCTATAATGTTATTTTGGGTTCTTGTATGTGTTTGTGCAATGCAAGAAGAGATAGCATGTTTTTGTGGGTTGATACACAGCTTTTTGTGGACAAAAAGCCTTTCTCAGTGGGGAGGTGTGATCAGGGGATCATTTTTGAAAACATTCCCTAAACATCCCTAAATGGTGTCAGTGTAGAAGATCATCTCGAGATATTTCCAACGACTGTAAGAACGTGACAAACGGACATCGGGAGCTCTAGATATGTCCGGTCAAAGTTCGGTCAACGAGAAAGTCAACTCTAGTCAACTGGTCAATAATGGACCAATCGCACTGCGACACGTGGCAAAAAGGCAAAAGGGAGTTGTTTGTTGGTTTTCGACCACCGGTCTTTGATGAGCGTAAAAAAATAAAGGTGCTCGGGAACAAGAGGCTCAACTTTTATTACGGAGGGGAGCCCGGCCGCCGTGTGGACTAAGGTATTATCGCCGACGTGGTGGGTCCACAAGCCACCACGTGGCTTGCCACCAATCGTCGAATTCGCTCGATTTTCCTATCAAGGGTCGAAAAGTGGTATTTTATTGCCATATTTCATTTGGAATGTCATTATAATAATTGGGTCGAAATTATATGATCTTGATAAGTCCACTTTTCATATTCTACGCCTTATTTCCAAATGCCACGCATTGTATATAAACCATATCCATCTTCCACGCATTATGCTTGGGTTTGTTTTAGCACCCAAAATACAAACCATGCGCTGTACCAAGATATGCACCTCAAACCAAGCATATAGATGGCTCTTAAGCCAAGTTAAAACCGCCCTCCATGCATTTTTAAATGCATTCCATTTTTCACGCCCCCACAATGTGGGATAAACCTTTGGAAATCCGCCTAAGGAGAAGGAAGTGGAGATATGGGGGGGATTTGAACCGTGACCTCCATGCAAAAAGATAAGGGTTTTGACCGCCACGCCACTTGTTGAAAACAATATAAAAGGAGCCATATTGTATTTGAATGAGGAGGCAGTGCAGTCTGCAAGAAGCTTAAGGACTAGATTGCAAAGAATGCCATTTTTGAAGGCCGTGCACTCAGATTGGGCATTTGGAGTAAAAATATGAAATGTAGAGAATTCTGAGACGATTCCAACGATGTAAGGTTTGATATTTTTTATGATTTTTAACCTGTTTTTGGAAGCTTTTAATGCAGATTTTAACAGGATCTTCAAAGACAATTGGAAAACATGAATTTCAATGCACTTCTAGTCCGAATTGTGACTTGGTGTAAACATGAAAAGTGTTCAGAATTCAGATCTGATCTAAGAAATATGATTTTTTTCATAGAATGTTTTTAAATCTCCATTTGTAGGTGTTTTTCTAACACAGTTGCAGGGAGATCACATTGTGAAAACACTATAGGAGCCATGGATCGTTCTTGGGACAGTTTTCGCTATTTTTCAGAGTTCTTGGGACATTGATCAGCTCATTTGCAGGTTTTGATTCATTATTGATTGTTTGTAAGAGTTATTGTACTTGAATTTCAATATTATTAATGGATCGGTTCAATCTGAACCCGGGGACGTAGGAATTCCGAACCCCGTAAACAATCTCTTTTGTTATCTGAGTCTTTTCAATTTTTTTGATTATTTATTTGCTATACAAGTTTTCCACACTTCTATGGATGCAAAATAATCATAATTTAATCAATTTTTGGATTCAAGAATACTTAAAATTGGTTAAGAAAATCACGATCTTTGGAAACTTATAAAGTGATAAAAATACACATCACGTTTTCAGATCATTACCTTAATAGCCCAATAATTGATCCTTAATCCTCTCATGCTATTCAGTGTTAAAAATATTTATCAAGGAGGTCCAAGTTCACCATTTAAAGCATGATGCAAAGTAAGGACACCTAAAGCCGAGTCCTTTAAATTTATAAACAAAACACAACTCAATCCCACTTTACCTTTCATTTCAGAATGTCAGTTATCAAGATGATCAATTAAGAAGAACTAAAGCATACCTTGGATCAATGGAATTGATCCAAGGTTTTTTTGTTAACATATGATAAGTATGAAAACAATAGTACAGGTTCACAACTTATAGATCATAGATTAGAATGACTTCATTTCCAAGTAAACAAAATTACAACAAGAATGAATCTTTGTATAGTAATAACTTATCCATTGCAAACATGATTTCCAAAAGTCAAAAGAATACACCTTCCTAAGACAAATCACATGTCAACGTTTACAATGTCAAAATTGGAATTCATCACAGTAATAGTCATACCAAATATGTTACATAGGCCACACACTCAAGTTACAAAAACACAAGATACAAGAAGAAAATTCTCGAGTTTGGCACATAGGTCACAATTCTAGCAACACAAGCCAACCCTTAAAAGAAGAAAGATGTAGCCAAGGCATCCAGTAGTAAGAGTTCTCAAGTACCTACATAAGAGGATCCACACAAACCTCCTCCTGAAGTAGTGCATGCCCCTCCTTTAGTAGCTCAAGCCTCAACTTCAAGCTAAATCCCCTGCTTTCGTGCCTGAATAGTTAAGAAAGGATGTTGTTATTCCACAAATACACAAGTCAGTGGGTATTCCATTAACCATTATGGACCAGATGAAGAAGAAAAATATAAATGTCACAAGGTGAGATGCTCTGACCATTTCATCTCAATGTGATCTACTGTATGAGGCCCTGTCCCAACTTCCGCATGTTGATCCAATTGTTCATAAGTCACACGCTTCTATTAACTTTAAGAGTGCCAAGAAGAGGAGAAGCAAGTAAGTAAAGTTTTTAAAACCCCACTCTTTTATATGTCTTTGATCATAGGTAAACATCTTTTCCATAACTATATGATTGAATTAGGTGCTAGTACTTATGTCATGCCTAAGAAGATTGTTGATGTCTTAGGTCTTAAGTATAGCCCCTTGACAAAAGGAGTCCTTTAACTCAATGAATAAATTGTCACCACCCTAGGAATCATCAATGATATTGAGTTAACTCTTCATGCATTCCCAAGCCTCATCGTAACTCAAGATGTCTCTCGTTATTTACTTACCTCCTTTGTTTTCCCTATTTATATCAAGAGAATTTATTGCAAAAGTGGGTAGTTATTTGTTTTCCGATTGGTCTCATATGTTACTCGGGACAAGGTATGGTACACGGTTTACCATACAAGCTAAACAAATATTTTCCTATCATCTAGACTCATATATCCCATATCCTCTCCAAGCTAGCTACTTAATCCAAGAACAAGCTTCAGTTCCTAAAGAGAAGCCTCTTCCACCCTCTATTCTTGATCTAGTACTTGATGAATGGGCAGAGAGGCACCATAAATTTGACCCATATGCTAAATAAATGGAAGCTTATGAAACTGGGCTTGGTACTTACTACATTCTTGAAGAATAAGTTGTGCTACCACGTGCACTCAAGAAAGACGAAGTTAAACTTGGTCTATGGAAGTTATACTTTGATGGATCCAGAAGAAGAAATGGTGTGGGAGCAATATTTGTTCTCATTTCTCCTAAGGATGAGAAATTATTCTTCACTCACGGGATGGAGTTCGCATGCTCTAACAATATTGTAGAATATGAGGCTGGTGTATGGTCTAGTTATTGCTGAAAACAAGAAGATTAAGGTGCTACAGATATTCAAGGACACATAATTGGTTATTCACTAGGTTACCAACAAGTTTCAGGAAAAGAATAAGCTTCTCAAAGCTTATAAACATATATTTGAGGACCTCCTTGAGAGTTTTGATGCTCTAAATATATAGATGGTGATGCGTAAAAGAATAAGGAAGTGACCAAATGGCCGCTTTCGGTTTATAGTTCTCTCTTGCTGAAGAATTTGTCAAAGGAAACACTAAGCAATTTAAGATGGTGATCGAGAAGATCCATTCTAGACAACAACACCGGATGACGAGTGTTTGAAAGTGATGCGTAGATCATCTAGTTCATTCAAAATGAAGCTGAGTTCTCATCAAGCATTCAAGCTGACTTGCACGATAGCTATGGTGACCAAGTGATCTAGCTAAAGTCAAATAAGCTACCTAAAGGGTTGATCACCTTAGAGAAAATATTTATCCCACGATGATGAGTTCAAGGGTGAAAAACATTATATGTGCATAGTGGAATAAGACTTCTCCCGTGACCATTGCACATGGAAAAGAGTTGTTTCTCAATAAATCTTGTGTGAAAAGTAGGCATTCATCTCTCTATCAAAAATACGGTGATATCTTCTCATGGGAGTATAAGGACCTCAAAAAAATTTATCCAAGTGTTTCTCAAACTGTGGTGTACGCAAATATTCTTAATGTTAGATAGGTATTCAAGTTTCAATCGGATCCTAGTCAATGATGCAAATCAATTAAAAACAATCTTTACAACCAAGTGGGGAACATATGCATACCAAAATATTCCCTTTGGTTTTCAAACACAGGTGCTACATTTTAATGTGTCGTGAACATTGCCTTCAAAGGTTACATCAATGAGCTCATCTTGGTTTGCCTTGATGACATAACCATCTTCTAAAAGTAGAGTGAGGATCATATTGCATACTTGGAGAAAGTATTTGAGAGATGTAGAAAATCTGGGGTATCTCTTAACCAAAAGAAGTGTAATTTTGTAGTGGAATAGGGCAAGCTCTTAGGCCATGTGATTTCCAAGGATGACATCACAATTGATCCTGAGCATGTTTCAACCATCCTAGCTTTCTCCCTTTCAAAGACACAAAAAGGCCTTGTAATACTTCCTCGGTAAGATCAATTTTGATAGGAAATTTATTCCTAATTTTGTAGGACTAATTCGGCCCATCACCCTAATGCTCAAGAAGGACATGGCCTTCAGATGGACATTAGAAAGAAGAGAAAGCTTCAATGCAGAATAAAGCAAGAAATTACTTGCGTGCCAACAATCATCAACCCATATTATTAAAAGGATTTTATCCTTTATGTGTATGCAGCGATGCGAGTGTTGTTTATATCCTAACACAAGAAAATGGACAAGGATTGGGAAAACTAGTGGCTTTCTTCAGCGAGATGCTAAAGGATTATGAATTAAGATATAGTCACATGGAGAAACAGGTCTTTGCCATCATGCACATGCTTAAGAAATTCAAGAGTATGCTTGCCACAAATCATATCAAGGTGTTTTTCTCCCACTCTTTTGTCAAATACTACATCATGGGAGTAGAGATTAGTGAAAAGAGAACATGATGGGTGACCAAAATCATGGAATATGACGAGAATATCAAATCCATAAAAATTTTAAGAGGTAGCACACTCTGCAAGTAGATTACGAGGATGTGCGGAATGAGCTTGAGGATTCATTATTTCTAGTTAAGGATCTCCCACACAAAGAACTTAAGAAGAATATAAACTGTGATGCATATGACTAGATGAAGGACATGATCACATTCCTTTCTAAGGGCCCATACCCTCCCAGTTTAAACAAAGAAAAGAGAAGACATCTACGGTTATAATCTATCCCTTTTTTATTGATGACATGTTGTTAAAATATATCAACGACACGTAGACTGAAAAAGTGTTAAAAAATTTCACAATAGATTCTCTGGTGGACACTTCTCTACCAAAACTATAGTAATGAAGATCATAATGGTAGGAATATTTTGGCCTACCCTATTTTCAGATACAAACAAGTGGATCACAAAATACAAAGAACCGGGAAAGAAGAGATTGGAAATGCTTCCCCTCTAACCAATCCAAGTAGATCATCCTTTTAGACAATGGGGTTTCAACTTCATAGGCATGATCAATCCACCTTCAAGCATTGGAAACAAGTGGGTGTTGACTACTACTGAGACTACTTCACCAGATGGATAGAAGTTTTCACGCTCGGAGAATCAACCGAGTTAGTCATCCTTGAATTTCTTGAAGGTACAGTCACAAGGTTTGGCATTACTCAAACCATTATCTCTGATAATGAAAAAACCTTCCTTGGAATTAAAATCACTGATTGGGCTCTAAATTTGGGCATCTATCTGAAGACTTCTTCCAATTATTACTCCCAAGGAAATGGTCTAATATGGTCAATAAATAAGAACCTAATCAGGATCATGAACCGCACAATGAATATCAATCAAAGAAAGTGGCATACAAATGTCTTGTGCGTGCTCGGGAAGATATAATCATAGTTCTAAAGGAAATAGGAACTTTTCCTTATAAGATTAGCTATGGAAAAGAGGATACCATTCCTTTGACAATGGAGTTGAACTCATTGGCACTTTCCCAACAACTAGAATTTGAAGGCGCAGACCAGAGAGAAATCATAATGGAAGAGATGATTAATCTTGAAGAGTTAAGGAAATTTTTCATGATCAAGCTAGAACAACATCAACAAGCAACAAAGAAATGGTTTGACAAAAAGGCTAGGCCTCAAGATTTCAAATTTGGGGACTTGGTTTTGAAATGGGATGCTAATGAGCTAACCAGGGTGCCATTCCAAGTTTGATGCACTGTGGAGTGGCCCATACATCATTAGTTCGTGTAAAGAGGCTAACTATTTTGATTTAACTCATCTTGATGGAGGCATCCTAAAAATCCTAGTAAATGGGATCTATCTCAAACCTTTCCATTAGGTGTGCTACATCATTTTGTCTATATTTGAGTATTTTTAATTCCTCTAAGTGCGTTGTGTGCACATTGTTTGTTTGTATACAGCTTTTTTCTTCTCACGTGCTTCCCGCATGCACGCTTCTCTACTTCGGGTTGTCGATATTCTTCCAGTTTTAAGAAAGTTACAAGATTCAAAATAGAGTCAACAAATGATCCCTCAAGTGACTTCATGGGTAGCTCTTCAAAGTAACAAATCAGAATTTAATGAATACATAGTGGAATCCATGCCCAATGGATGCTCTAGGCTACTAATCCCCTTCATCTAGTAGCCAAATGGCCCCAAATGTCACCCAAAATATTATCCAAATAACTCTCCTAGTTATTTGGACAACTTGTATACATATTTTGGCTTTGAGCTCTTCATTGCAAGGTTGCACGCATTCAAGTTCACTTGGCACATTCCCTTGGTTGCATTTCCCCATGCACTTCCCCTTCTCCCCTTTCATTTTCATTTTCCTCTTTTTCCCATTCCTCCCTTGCATGCATCCTCTATGCATCCACCTTCTTCCTAGAAGGTATTCATCTTACACATGCATCTCACACTTTCTTCAATCATCCAAATCCCTAACCTTCTCACATGCCCGCACATCATCTTGTAATAGTTTTGCCTTGACCATGCATTCTCCACTCAATATTTTTCCTTATTTCCTCACGCGCATTACACGCACCTTCCTTTTTCCTTCCTCCTACACCTCATTCTTCCACACACATATCTTTGCGCCCTCATTTTCTTCCTTCTATACCAGGTTATCCTCTGACACGCTTGAGTGTGCCACACGTGACTAGTCAAAGCACAGTAATAGGGTGCGAATCTAGATAACCAAACAATGAGTGACATGTGGTAGGAATGAAAAAACATTTACACAGTTGGCCATCCTTTTCATTCAATCTACACACATCACATGTCTTTCATACACATACGACTCTAACAAAATTCTAATTGTTGTATCTTTTTCTACTGAGCTCCAATCAACGCATGCCTAGTCTCAATCGATAGCTACTAACGTAAGCTACATTGTTAAACATTAAAATTCAAATTCTTGGCAGATCTAGTAGGTGAGAAATGGGAAAACATCTTTCTAGGAATTAATGAGTAGATCTGATTGCTTCAACCACCCGATTTGATATGATCTTCCCTCCTTCCTTCTCCAACACACCAAACATGACTTGGGGAAATGTATTTGATAGATTTACAGGTGGATTTGTAAGCATTGAATGCTTCTTGTTGGTGGTTGTATTTAAAATTTAGGTTTTCCCTCCTTCTCTTCTTCTTCCATGGATTCATCTATAAATGTAAGAGTTGGGATCATTATTAATGTTGGACATTTTTGGATCCTTACGCACTTTGCTAAGGACTTCATATTTTTCTATATTTTGAGTTGCATACCTCTAGATCTGGCTCTTGCATGTGGATATCAGCCTCTTTCACCATTGTAATAACTTTGTGCATTTCTAGAAGTAATAAAAGCATCATTTTGTGACTATTCTTTATCCTAACATGTTTGCATTCCTTCTTCATGCATTTTCTTTTGCATTGCGTGCTTGTTGTGCCATTCTACATCCCTTGTAGCTCCTTATTTAGTTGTGTTCCATGAAACTGATATGGTAAATATGTTTTAAGTTGTGTTACATGTGTCTAGCCTTCTTTCACACATTTCCCTTCATTTTTGCTCATAAAAGATAGTTTTCATCCCTCTTTTCTAGTGTTATCACATTTTAGTGTCGATTTATTTTCATGTTATCCTTTTATCTCTGGTCCCTTGGCATTGTTAGTTTATTTTTCCCTTTCAGCACTAGGAGTAGCAGTGAGCGATGCTTGATAGCAATAGAATTATATATAGGAATCAACCTTTTCTAGAGATCCATCCCAAGTACGCAAGGTCCCATAACTTGGGGATGGTTCCATTGTTTTCACAAATGAATTGGTTCTTCCATATCTAAGAAATGGGTGCAAGTTTGATGACCAATAGGTAGGTTCATGTCACGATTGCTTATGGCCTTCTTGTCTTTCATCTTGATGTTTTTCTTACACATACTCCTACTACTACGCCACTCACATTAGGACAGTCTTGGCTAGACTATATTGAGGGCACACTACATCTGGATCATACAGAAATATATTTTCCTCTACCATTTGGAAACACTATCATGTGTAATATCTCTTTCCTAGGTTATACACAAAATCTCACTAGTTGGTACGCACATGGCTGCCCCTTCCCTCCATTCACTGATGAAGAATATGCTATGGGCATGTATCACTTACATCTTAATGGATCATTACATGATCAACCTACCACTATAGCCTACCAAGTTACTAACACATATCCATTCAATTTCGATCTCAAGGATGATGATCTTCTTGATGAGTTTACATAGTCCCTTGGCACCTTTGCCATGGGGGGCCATATCGCATCACACACTCCCCTCCCCCTCATGTTTCTACGTATAGTTACATAGTCTTACATTACACCTTTCTTACTTCTCATTTATTGTCCTTTCCTATAAGCATACCATATCACACATCATAGCACCATAATTACTCGATGACACACTCTTGTGCTTGGTTCACACTTGACTATTGAGGGATTACCATTACACTGAACCCCACACACTACACCTTAGGAATTATACATTTCATTCCATCATACATTGTGCATCATACACCATTCATTCTATGTTTATTATACATTATATTAGTCCTCATATACGCATTACATCCATTACGATATCTATGCACTTAGTCACATTATACACTACACATTTTCATATCATACATTTTCTATATACTATACTAGTCATCATTACATATGAGTCTAGTTTTACATTTCATCCCTACATTCTACATTTTACTAGTCCTTACCCTACACACCACATACATTATTAGGCTATCCATGCATAACCTATACATAGTCATACTACACATTTCCACATACATTCTACATATTATGCTAGGTTACATTATATATGGGTCTAGCTTTACATTTTATCACTACATATTCTATTTCTATCTACACCTATCATCACATCTTACATATTACATATTATATAAACCCTACACATCCTACATTGCATCACACATTTAGACATTCTACTTATCCTATATTCATTTTATCATGACTATACATACTACATTGTTCTACGTCTGCACTCATTACCCTGTGATGCACTTTAGTTCCTTGGTCCATACTTGACTACCAATGGTTTACCAATCAAATGGACCTTACACTCACCATGCAACATTTCATCATGTGACAATCCTAGGACTAGTGACATACGCTTTAGGATAAATCATCACCTATTCGATCATATTGTAGTGGTATACACCTTAGGTTACATCACCACTTCCCTACCTTCCATCTCATAGTGACATACGCTTTAGGATAAATTGTCACATATTTCTATCATCATATAGTGGTATATGCTTTAGGATAAATCACCACCCTCCATTATTTCATCTTATAGTGATATACGCTTAGGGATAAATCATCACTCATCCTTTCATCTCATAGTGATATACGCTTAGTGCTAAATCATCACTCATTCTTCCATCTTATCGTGATATACAATTAGGTATAAATAATCAATCACTCATTCAAAAATTGTGATATACTCTTCGGATATAGGGTTCACGCACATCTCTCCACATGTCACATCTCATCATCACTACATACACACACTCATCGCAGCACGCTAGACACACCAAACACTACTTGACCATTTCCTGATGATGTACTCTCATTTACGATTTCATTATTGACTGTTGAGGGGTAAAACAAAATGAACCTCATTTCATACACTTCCATACACTCGGGGGCATGTTACTCCTACCATTCCATCTTGCATTCTATTCCATCCATCCACAACATACTGCATTGTCTTGGGGGCATTTAATTTTTCTTACTAGTGTTTTGCATGATTACTTTACTACACATGTTAGATTGATTTTATATATGTCAATATCTATATCATACAAACATACACGTTCACACTCTTTTTTAGTTTGATTTGCAGATACAAGAACCTTCCTATACTAGTCACTGGGGCATCCAAATTTGTCTTATCCAGGTGATATTATTTCATTTTATACATAAAATCTTACATTTACTTGATCATACACACTTTGACATATTGGTTATTGGTCTAACATACTAATGGGTGTTCCATGTGAAACACTTGTTTTGCAAGATTACATGTTTCCATGACTACTTGTTTTTTTCTATACTTGTCTTCCATTGTTTTCCATTGTATGTGGGATTTTCCCTATGTTTGTGTGCACACTTGTTTGTTGTTTATGGCCATGATGGCCTTGCGTGTATTGCGACATTGTGAATGATGTCTCATTTTTTCAACTCACTTTTTTTGGTTTACTTATTTTCTTGTGTGTTTACACTACTTGGATTGGTAGTTACTACATTGTCTATGTATTTTACACTTGTCTTATTACATGCATGTGTTTTCGGACTAAAACTTTTTTGTCTAGCCACCCCCTTTTTGTGTGCCTTGGTTTCTACCAAGCGTTTTCCCTTCCCGCTCCAAGGTTGAGTTATACATATTAGAGTGTGGTAGATCCTCTTTTGGGATTGCATTCTCCTTTCAGTGACGTTTCATACACCTCCAAAGAGGGGGGCATCATTGAGGGTATTATATACTAACACAATGTATTTACACCGATTCAGTACAATGCACTTTCCGCCCTTGCCATTGTGGGGTTACATACATTGAGTGAGTTTAAACATGTCTACGAACTCCATACATAGAAGTTTTTACAAAAATGGTGTCCATAGCATTTCTAGAAAGCAATTATAAGCTTAGGGGTTATAGTTGGTGTGCCTCTTTACACTACTTGGGCCAATTGGCATCAAATCACCAAAAAAAAACTAGGACAAGACAGAGATATCTTCACACACATTTTAGTAGATGCGGTCAAATGTTGGAGGACATAGAGTGTTTCTTCCCTACACTTCTTCAGCCAAGGTGGCATGAGATTGCCCAAAAAACTCATAGCGGTGCGGGATATCCTTCTACACCCTTTCTCTCAACATAGGTCAAGTGCACATCATCCATTTACACTTTCCTTTTAGCGTACTTTACATTTATGTATTTTACACATGCGTATTGTACATAGAATGTTTTACATACATGCATATTTGACTACTTGATCATTTTTTTCTTGTAGGTCCGTCCTATGAGAAACAAACAGTTAAATTGGGGGAAATAACAACAAAAACAACAAAAAATATGATGACACACCATGATGACATTTTCCTTTACTAACCATGTAGGTATATTATACACCGTTGCAACTACACGCGTGTTCTACCCTTGGTTCACTCTCATCACTTTTTATATGAATTTTTCATCTTTAGAATCCACATTCTTCCACTTTATTCTTTTTATTCCACGATTGACTCTAGTCCATTGAGTACGTCTCTAATACCCTCTACATGGATATCGGGTACACATCTCTATCTACTTTATGTTCTTTGAGCATTCCACTCACCAAAGCATAAAGTGGGGGAAAATGTAGTCACAAAATCATGCACTTTAGGCATTATTTAGCCTGGTCTCATACTACTATTTAGAAGGTTCTCAAGTGAATAAAGTACTAATTAATCCCACCATTTTGGCTATCTTATTTTACCTTTTATTTCATCATTCATGTGTATTTGCATATACATTCCCAACTATTTCATCATTGTCCCATCATTTTAGCCTAAACCAGGGCACTCGGGCTTGTCTTGGGGCACCCTGGTCCCACACTGGGGCATCTTGATCCTTGTTTTACTTTCCCAATTCTTTTTGGGCCTCTTCTATCCATTTTTCACCCTTATCTTTTTCCTATTCAGCCTGTCAAAGTTAATTATGAAATTATCTAGCAAGAGAAACCTATAAATATAAAGTTATGAGACCATAATGAGGGTCATAACGTCACTTAATACTATCACTCCATCTATATTTGCATCCATTGCATCACTTGCATCCACATAGTTCCATGCATCAAGGCTAGGAGATCTGCATCAACACACACAACATAGGGGGATGGATTCTATTTTATTCCATGCACACATGTTAGTACATTTTCTATAGTTATTATTGTTCTTTACTTCACAAACTACAAGTGGCATAAAAGCACCTAGAGGAAGACATGCACACACACACACTAGAACTACATTTGGGTCTGAAATGTAGTGCAACGCTCAATTTAGTAAGCCCATTGTTGTGGTAGCTGAGGTCAGTCTGACCCATTCATTTTGCATCTTTTATTTTAGGGTTTTGATACTTCTTTGTCTTTTGCAAGTCATTCCTTCATCCTACATTATTGATACATTCAATGAAACTTAGTAGATCTAGTGTGAAAAATAGGGAATATTTTAGAATATCTTGCAACATTAAAGGAACTAGATTGTATGAGCTTTTTTAGAGACCAAGGCACCTATTCTGTGCGGACAAGGTGCTCTGGGTGACCCATTACCTTCTTGGGCACTCCAGTCTATTCATATCTTCTAGATCCATCCTTTATGGGACTTAAATACGAGTCACTCCTCCCTCTAGAATCCATAGTCAAACTTATGACACCTTGTGACAATCTTTGGCAATCAGCTAAGTCCTTTCCTTTTACATATTTGCATACTTAGGGTTTTATTTCATTTGATATAATTGTTTCAAATAATTCCATACATTTTTAGCATAGTTTACAGTGTTTTAGTCATCCTATATTAGATTAAATATTGTTATAGTTTCCCATAGTTTAGTTTAATTTTATTTAATCACTCACAATGACCCCTAATTTTAGGGGGCTCGCCTATCTAGTAAAAACCCAACCATCTCACTCATTGTTGACTAAAGAACTTTTCCATCACAAACAAAATGACAAAAGGGGTAAATGTAGATAGCAAAATTAGGTCACCCGAATTCCTACATGTGTGTACACACCCTATAAAACCCATTTATAATCCCACATGGTCAATTTACCCTATTACTCACTTACATTCACTATTTTACCCCTGTAACTACTAACAACCACCTGTAACCACAAAAAATAAAAATAAATAAAAAATAAAAAAGAACAATCCTAATCTCCCAACAAACTCCCCACAAAAATAAATAACCCAAGATGTTTATAAACCTCAAAAATCCTATAAAAGGAAATTGTTGAAACCAAATTTGACCATTCTCCTAAAAAAGACAAAAACTAGTGTAGTTTCCCATAATTGGTGTTGATCGGTGCGGATTTAGCTGAAATGAAATCTATCCTATAAAATATGATCCAAACCATTTCCAAAGGATCTACAAATTTATAGGTGCAAGGATTGATTTTAGAATTTTTCATTCAACGAGAAGGAACCTCTTGCATATGTGAAGAAATAGATATCCTTGGTCTCCTAATCTCCTTATGGAGAAATCTTCTTCAATTTTCAATCATCTAAATTTCATCCACCTCAAATGTATGCCATTTTATTTGAATATGAAAACCGTTGTTCTTACGTTTAATCATATTATAATGCAACTTATCCAAGAATTTCTATTTAAGAACATCTAATTCTCCATTCAAAATCATAGGCATTAAAACAAGCTCTAAATTAAAAAAATTATAATAAAAATTGGTATCGATCACATAAATCGACACCAATATGCCAAATCAACGTCGATCCTGTCCAAATTCCCCAAATTTACATTTTTGGCACATTTTGATATATTTTCTTTATATTTCATAATCATGGCTAATTATCTATTACTTGTAAGATTGTATTTCTATTAGATGACCATTCTAGGATTAACCTACAATCCTAACACCATTTACATACTACCCATAAACAAATCAACCATTTATGTTGTATAAATACAAAATCAATCGTGAACTAAGCATATGCGTCATCTTACTCACACCTAATCTAGAAAACATTCCTAAATAGTTGGATATTTTCATTGAACTCAATTATGTGGCCAATCTCTATTGGAACAATGTTTTATTCCTCCCAACATATCATCGAGGACAACGATTAAGTCCGACATCTAAGTGTTACATATCTATATTATGTCATCTACATCATGTATATTATCTATAATATTATCATTATTTCCATATTAATTGTCTAAAAGTGAGTTGACACCCATCAAAGGAAGCCCTTTGGTTATTGGGATTATCCTTTCCCAAGTAACTAACCTCATAATTATATAATATCTCTCTTTTTAGGTTGTACATGTGTGTGTAGGTTTTCAATTATTTAGGGAAGAAGAGCTTCGTGTTCTTGTTTGGATCAAAAACATTCCATCATCATCCATGTGGGTATCATTAAACCCTATCATTTTTTAGTTTTAGTGGTTTGTTTCATATAGTAAAATTGAATCATAAAATATACTAAAACAACACTCTCATCATCACTATGTTTTATATAATTTATTACATAATTAAGAGAATTCAATTTATGGAAGAGGATTTCTTTGAAAGCCACTATCTCATCCTTTGAAATCATAAGTTCTACAATCATACTCGTCATCATCACAATGATCATAAGGATTAAGAGAGGTAAGATCATTCACTAGATCATTAATTCAAGGCTTTTCAAGAGAGACTCCTATGGTAGGTTTTGAGGCATAGTCATGAATAATATGAGATAAATGAATAAGAGAATTCATTTGGGATGGTTTGAAGTTGGGTAGGAGTATGGGAACTACATTTAGATTGGTAGATTTATCATAATTATAGATGATATCAGTTCGATCGGGATATGGAGAAGGAACAACATGTTGTGTAATCCCATAAGTTGTATGAACCTAATTAGATGGATGGTAACCATTATAGTTTCACGAGGCATGAAATCAAGCCATGCCTAAACAAATAAAAATAAATAGAACATGTGTTATCATACACACAAAAGTACAACTCTAGGGTTTTGGAAATTAGAAGGCCCAACTAAAAGAGATAAACAAAACCCTATATTAGGTAAAGAGTTCAATAAAAGTGATTTCACCAAATTTTTACACCCTAGTTTAGTTTAAATTATATGAATTCACTAAACTAGGATGTAAGGTTTTTATAGGTGGTTATTCTAATTAATTAATTTCCAACATTAATTATGAAATATAATAACAACACATTAATACTTGCAACTAGTGATAATGATATGTTATAATCTCAAAAACATAATATGAAATATGCACTTAATTATACAGAGTGACATATGAGAGATATGGGTGCACATAGTAGAGAATATATGAGTAATGAACATGTTGATGCTTTTTTATTGATACATGTAGCCGAAATTCCACTGGTATGGAACCATACGGTTTGTGAAAATGTATGTATAGTCTTAACTCTGTTGTATGGGTTTGAACCTGCTCATAGTGTTACTCTGTAGCTTCATTTTCCCTTTATTTGATTGGAAATGTATGTCACTATCAAGCACTAACTATCACATATTTTAAAACCATAATAATAATATAAATCAAACTTGTTGTCAAAATAATCACCTTGTTTATTTTTAGGCTATTAGTTACAAAAATGAATACTTGTGGGCCATGGTGTTATTTTTTCACTTGTGCAACTTGGTGCCTAAATATTTTTGGATTACTTATGTAGATCAGATCCATATTTCGACATTTAAAAGTGTTCAAATACTTAAACTTTTTCTTACTTTCTTGGCCTTGGGATAAGAATATGCACAAACCATAGGTCATGAATCAAAAGATTAATATATTTTACCTTTAATGAGGTTTAAAAATATATGATAATTTTACATTCTAAATTTCTCAAAATTTCTAAAAGTCCATAAAATATTAGAATGTGACCATTTTAATATCCAAACTTTGGGATGTAATGTCCATCTAAATTGTAAATGTACATCTAATCCCTAAAATTTTAATTTATAAAGGACATAAATTATTTAGGATCTAGAATTTGGGATGTAATTTGTAAATGTTCTTAGAATCTACAAAATTCCACAAAATAAATGAATAAAATAAAAATGGGAACTATATTTTTGAATGCATTTTGAATGGAAATTATGAATGTTCTTGGAAACTACATAATTCATACTTAGTTTGAATTCTTTAACACAACCATTTTTTTGGTTTTTAATGCCCTTTAAATTATCAAAATCCCTTGAAGATTGAAATCACCATATAATATGCCATAAAATCTCTTGAAAATGTGATAAAATGATGTAAATGTACTTTATTTTTAAAAATAGAGTACGACGATCATTTTAGAACAAGAATATTTATCAAAAACATAGATAAACATTACTAACTATATTTATGGAAGCACATAGTATGGGACCAAGCCATACTAAAACCTATGATGACCTATAAAATACTATCTTCTTCCTTCTAAAGTCTATTTTCAATTTGAATATGTATTATGAGACATTTATTATCCTATGGGTTATCATTAATGAGATACCTAGCCTATGAAATCCTATATTATCAAGTCTAGTTCAATTAAGAACTCACCTAACATTACTAATAGAAACTATTGTAAATTACACTCAAATATAACTCAATGATCTCCTATATATCCCTAAAGTTATATCACATACATTATAATATCCACCAAATAGATGTGATGCACTCAAACAAAGTTGAAGAGTTTATATTTATATATCTCCAAGACTCTAATTGTCATAAATGATTTCTTTGTTGAAAATTGCAAGCACTAAGAAGGGGGTGAATTAGTGCAGATCAAAAATTTAGAGCATTAAAATTTCATTGTTGTTTGATTGTCTGTAAGATATATAACATAAAAACACATACAAGACAATAACAACTTATAACACAAAATTTATGGTGGGAAACCCATAAAGGGAGAAAACCCACTTTGAAACCAAGGCTTTATTAGGAACACCAATTCCAAAGCATACAATGATCTTGGTTTTGTTGAGCACCACTCAACCTATGAAGCACCCACTTCAAAATCTTCAAACACCCACTAAAATAAATCTAAACACCCACTCAGCTAGTTTAGCAAGATGCAACTTGCAAGGAGCACCCACCCCCTATGATCTAAGCACCCATTTAGATAGATATTACAAAGGATTTGATCATATAACTACTATGTTTTTAATACAATAGATTATGATTACTTTCCACTTCTCTCTTTACTCTCTAGGCTCAAATTTTCATCACACTCCTTACCTCTTTCTCACTTTCTCTTCAAGTATTCATCAAAATTTCTTTTATATCTCTTTATAGCTCTGTCATTACCACCTTTATAAGTCCAAAATATTCATTTTATAACACAATCTCCTTTCTCTCTCTGTAATAGTCGTTAGGTTGAATGCTCCCTTTCTCTATTCTTCAACAACCAACACCATGCTTGAAATTTGGCTTAAATAGACAAGTATTGTTCCATTTTATGACTTGTTTCATTTATTATTTTCATTTATCTTGTTCATGTACTAGTGAATGTGGGAGACATTAAAAAACTAATTCTAAAAATATCTTCACTTACTACACTATCGACATTGATAATAATGTCTCCCATGATTGGCTTCATGATTACATTTTTGAAATTTTCCCTTATTTTCTCAATGCACGAGTAAAAGAGTTACAAGATTATCTTTATGTTGTTTTCATACTCTTATAAATTTTTATTTTTAAACTCCATGATAAAGAGGATGAAACCACCTTTTCAAAAAGTCCAAAACATTCAAATTTGGTTAACTAGAGTGAAATATATTGCAATACGGGTCATGAGGGCTCGTGGAGAAGTGGTGTTCCAAATCATAATTAATAGTCCGCTCTATATATCCTTTTAAATCATTTATATTTTTATCCCTTTAACAATCATACAACTCAGATATTGGGGGAACAAATGGTACAAGAGAACTCATGTCATTTAATTTAAGTTCCTCTTAACCCCTTTCTATCTGCACTCTATTCCATTTCCTTTATTTTGCGGGTCATAATGGCTTACAGGGAACCTTTCATCATGTGGAACAAGTTCCATGCTTAATAGGTTCTCTCGACTCCCCAAATCCCTACATTTAACCATTTCTTTGAATTATGGGTCAAAATGGCTTGTAGAGAAAGAGTTATCCAATGGAACTTGTTCCACATTCATTGAGGTTCATACGAATCATTAATCTTCCATGCTTCACCTCATTCGCTTTTGTTTTATCCGTAGAGTATTGTAGAGAAATCTATCCTATAATGAATAGTTTTGCATTATCCCTTTGTGCCCAAACCCATCTCTTGATCCACAAAACACAACTCCTTTACACTTTGGACCAACTTACTCTACGGGAACATATGTTTATGGGGAACTCGTATCTTTGACCTCCACGAGCTGATTTACTCACCCAATCTGCAAAACAAAGAATCCTTTATCTTGCACCCCCAAAACCACCTTGGAGAACTTGTTTTTCTATGAAAGCTGGTTCTATTTGCACCTCAAATGTCTAAATTACCTTTGAAAAAGTCAATATACTCAATTTTTACAAATTATTCTAAGTACTATAATTTATTTTTTTCCATGCAAATATTTGTGAAAACTTAGAACATATGAATATGAATTTCAGGCCTATAGATCAACTGAGCCAAGTGTACCAACCTTTTCAATCTCTTCAGTGGACTCCTATCTCACTTACCAAGCTTGCAGTGTCTGAATTCATTCGTAAACCATCCTGAATGCTTAATGAGATATCCACGAGATCGGTGCACACCATTGAAATACCTATCATCCATAAATTCCATTTTCGTTTCCTAATTAATCCATCTCACTTTCCTAATTGAAATGGTTATAAGATTAGTCCAAGAGCTTCCTGAAACTTCATGAGTTGACCATGAAGACTTGTTATAGAGTTGTTAACACTTGATTCACATATGAATGACCCTTTCTGACCTTAGAAAGTCTACATACCACCTTGATAGGAATCACCACATACCTAGCTTACTTGATCATGCACCTATAAGCGAGGAGGCACTACACGGTCAAGCTTCAACTTCAACATTCACACCTATTTTCCATCAATGCCACTTGAAATCAATGACAACACCAAATAAACTCCTTTTTAATTGATGTCAACATACTCAGAAACTTTGAGAATTTGATGGAAAAAACAATTTCAAACTTGGCTTCGAAACTCTTTCCCCTTTAACATCTATGACAAAGGGCTACATATTGAGAACCATGATCTATCTACAAATAAGTTTGATAAAACACAATATTACCTTAAGAATCTCCCCTAGGTGATTTTCCTTTTTTAACTTAAAGGGTACAATTGGTTGCATAAATTCTTCACACCTTTTTCCTTGGACTAGAAACTAGCTCTTCTTCTCCACAAGTTTTCCTAGGACAATATTCCATATTCTCAACAACAAATCTGATCCATTTGACCTAATATGAACTTCAACATGGATCCCCTTGAGATGATACACTCCATAATGGTCTGTAATTTTTCATACATCTCTTTTTTATGCCAAATCCATGCTCACATCATCAAAATTTCCATCATAGCTAACATAGACATTATCAAATCTACTTCTTATTACTCAAGAAATTTCACCCACAAGCACCTATTGAGTTTTGGGTATACTTGAGAAACATACTTACAACACTTTTTATCCATGAAAATGAAGAACACCATGCAAAAAAGGACATCAACATGAGGTAGTAGACTAGCTCCCCCTCACATAAAGATCTCTTTTCACCTTATAGGAGCTAATATTGCATGAAGATGCTCCCTTGAGTTATCTTATCACTCATAGTTTCTTGTGGGATTAGGAATGACCCCAATTCATTTCTCATCTACTTAAATGTTGTTTTAGGTAATGGCTTAGTCATTATATCATAAATCTCTTCTTTTGTACTTATTCTAGATTGATCTTCTTATCATTTACTTGTTCCCTCAAAAAGTGAAACCTGATTGGGATGTGTTTGGTCTTTAAGTGGAACATAGGGTTCTTGGAGACACTAATAGCACTAGTACTATCACAAAACAAAGGAATTGGACCATCATATTTTACCTTGTAATCCTCCAATGTCTGTTCCATCTATCAAACTCAAGTTTAACACAATGACACATAAAAAATTCTATATAATCTTCCTCACATGTTCAAAGTGTCACTAAATATTTTTCTTGCTTAACCAATATACTATGCAATTACCAAAAAAGAAGGCACCACCACTTGTACTCTTCATGTCATAAATATTTCCTTCCTAATCAACATCAATGTATGCTTTTATGTTGAAATAATTGCTTTTAGGGTACCAAAGTCCATATTCTAGTGTTCCCATGAGATATATCAATATCCTTTTGACTTCCTTGAGTGTGTTTCCCTTGATTCTTCTTGAAATATCCCAATAAGACCCACAACTTTCATAATATTAGGTCTTGATGCATTAGATTAGAGAAGACTATCCACCGTATACCTATACATAATTTTTTCCACCTTTTGTGAGTTTTCCTCCTTGCTCAGCTTGTATCCCACCTCCATTGATGTGCCTAGAGGTCTAAACTATTCCATCTTGAAGATTTTGAGAATTTCCTTAATGTATTTGATTTGTGATATGAAGATGCCTTGATTTGATTGACTGATTTGTAAGCCCAAGAATAATGAAAGATCACCATGCATATAAATTTCAAATTCTTCTCTCATCACATCAGAAAATTCATGAGTCATCTTTTCATGATCCCCTCCAAATATTATATCATCCACATATACTATAAAAATCAGTAGATGATCTCCTTCTTCTTTGATGTAGAGATTATTGTCGACAAAACCTTTTCTAAAACCTTGCTCAATGAGGTATGTGTCCATCCTGCTGTACCAAGCTCTAAGGGATTTTTGAGTCCATACAAATCCTTTTTCAACCTACACACATAGTATTTATCTTTGGTTAGAAATAATCCATCAGGTTTCTCTATATATACTTCCTTGCTTAGATAGCCATTTAGGAAAGAAAACTTGACATCCATTTGGAAAAATTTGATTTTCTTGTAAGCATCATATGCCAAGAACAATTTTATTGCTTCCATCCTTTCCAATAGTGTAAATTTTTCATCAAAATCAATTCCTTCCATTTGTGCATAACCTTTACATACAAGTATAGCCTTGTTTCTTGTTACTTGACGTTTCTCATTCAATTTTTTTCTAAATACCCATTTTCCCCTATCACATTCTTGTCTTTTGGCCTTTAAAAAAGATCCTAGGTTTCATTCTTTTCAATTTGGTCAAGTTATTCATTCATGGCATCTACCTAATGTTGGTACTTGTTTATCTTTTGTCACATTCTTTGATTCTAGAATGGAGAAAAGAGTTGTGTCTTCATTGTTTTGTTGATTTCTTAACTTCCTCTTTGTGATAATACCTCCTTATTTACTTCCTATAATCTGATTTATTGGATGGTTTATTTTAACTTGTCTTGAGGGTGTCTTCATGTCTTTTCTTTCTTCCACTTATTCCACTTCTTTATGTGTACTTTCTACTTCTTCATCATCTTCTTGGTCTTCATGTTTGTCCTTAGGATGAGTTATGGTCTTTAAAGGATAATACTCATCAATATTTACATTTTTTTCTCTCAACCACCTTTTTTAGCCTTTTATTGTAGCACTTATAGGTAGCACTAACTAATGAATATCCAAGAAATATGCCCTCATCACACATGGGGTCAAATTTTCCTAATTTGTCTTCATCTCTCTTGATATAGTATTTTCTTCCAAAGAATCTTATGTGATTCAAATTGGTTGGCCTTGATTTGAAAGGATCATAAGGTGTCTTATTTTTGTTCACTCTCAATTGAACTCTATTTAAAATGTAGACAACTATTAAAAATGCCTCTCCCTAATAGCCATCAGCAAGTCATGATTCATTAAACATAGTTTTGGCCATTTCTTGCACAGTCTTATTCTTTATTTCAATAACCCCATTTTGTTGAGGTGTCTTAGTAGATGAGAATTTTCTTTGAATCCCAAGTTGTTCACAATATTCATCAAATTCATTTCAACAAAATTCTCCACCCCTATCTGATCTCAAACATTTGATTTTGGAGTTTTTCTCATTCTCCATGAGTGCTTTGAAGGATTTGAATCTATCCAAGGATTCATATTTGTGCTTCAAACAAGATACCCATGTCATCCTAGTGAAGTCATCTATTAGAAGCATGAAATACACATCTCCTTGTATAATGTCGGTACTTATTGGTCCACACAAATCTGTATGAATCATATCCAAAGCTTTAGTGGTGGAATACTCCTTGTACTTGAATGATATTCTCGTTTGTTTACCATGTAAACAAGATTTTCCAAGAGTGTCTATTTGTTTTACAATTTTTGGAATGTTTTTAACACAATATTTAGCACTTACTTTTAGAATATTTTGAAATCTTAGATGTCCAAATCTCTTGTGCCACAACTAGCTATCATCAAGATTACTTGTAAAGAATTTTTCTTTTATTTTATTTCCTTGAGCACATACATGTTATTCTTGGTCCTTTTATCTCTTCCTACTTTCTTTCTTGATTTAATATTAACAATTTCACACCCATTTTCATGAAATATCATATTGTAACCTTGTTTACACATTTAACTCAAACTTAACAGATTTTGTTTGAGTCCTTTAACATATAGGACATTTTTAGTGATGATTTTTCCATTATTGAGACTTAAAGTTATTTTTCCCACAATGTTTTTAAATTATTATCACCAAACCTAAAAATCTTGATTCATTGTATGATAAAGAGATTAACTTTCATTTATCTCTTGCCATATGACTCCCACTATCTAAGTACCAAATCATTCCATCATCGGGTACATGAAAAAAACTTATGATATCAAACTAGATTCTTTATTTTTGTTGGATTCTCCATTCACAACATATATCCATGTGTTTTTTTATGTGGTTCTCAATTACACATCATATATGTGCGACCATCATTGTGGTATTTATAGAAAATGACATTTTGATTCATTCATGTGCTTTATGAATTGTAGTTTCTTCTATTTACCCTATCATTTCTTCTACATTTTAAAACTTTGTGTCCAAACATGTTACATGAAAAGAAATAACCATAGCAAGAGTGTGAGTACCTAATAACGTAGGTGATTTCAGGATAATTTTTCTTCCTCTTCGAAGATTTTGTGGCTTTTTTGTGGCATGAGAGATGCTTGGTGTGGACTTGTCCTCCTTATTTTCTACTTCAAATTATTTGCTTTCTTCCTTGAAACCTATTCAATATTTTTCATTTGTATCCCTTTGAGTGCTCAATATATCAGTCAAGACATTTGAGATCTTTTCTAGCTTCTCATACATCTTGATTTTTCTAGTCATTTGTTCCAATTCAATCTTTAGGTGCTCTAAATCAGATTTCAAGTTCAAACATTCATCCTCCTTTGCCTTGTAGGATTGAGATATCTTTTCAAGCTGAATTTCAAGTTCTTTTGACTCATTTTCCTCTTCTTCTTCCTTTTGAATTTGTCTTTTCTCAAATATATGAATTTTTTCTTCATAATCTGTAGGGTACATCTTAATTTGTGATTATTTTTTTTGCAAAATTGTAATTCTTCAAGAGAACTTACAATTTTAGCTTCTAGGTTCACATTTTCCTCTTCTTCATCAAAATATTCATAATCAATTGTGTTCTTTCCTTTAGTGTTGCATGCCCGAGAAGTATCCAAATCCATAAACAAGGTTTTAGAATGATTCTCATTTTCTGAGTTGTTTGAGTCACTTAATTCATATTCACTTGACTTATCCTTTGTGTAGAAGTTTCTCTTGTTCTTGAAAAACTTCTTCTTACCATATTTCTTCTTGTAATTCATATTTTTCTTGTTATGTTTATGACCTTCTTCACCATGTTTAGAATAAGTTTCCTTGTTCTTGTTTGGGCATTTAGCAGCAAAATGGCCTACTTGTCCACATTTAAAACATTTGATTGCAAGATTACCTTTGTATTTTCCTAAACCTCAGATTATCCTTCTCAAAAACATTGCTTCAATCTTCTCATCATATTTTTCATGTTTCAAATATGATTTTTATTTTTATTTCTTCAATTGAGATTCCTTTTTGGATTTTAATGAAACTTCTTTCTTGTTATATTTAACTCGCTTCGCACCATACTCATCTCATATGCTGCTAGGATTCCTTGTATCTCATCCAATGTCAAGGTCTCCATGTATTTTTTTCCCAATAGCTGAGAACTTTGCATCATACTTAGGAGTTAGGGATATTAGGACCTTTTGTACTATGATAGACTCTTCTTTCTTCTCACCTAGGCTTCGATCATATTAATCACTTCATCCACCCTCTGCATGTAGGATGCAATACTCTCATCCTCTTTCATCTTTAGGATTTAAAATTGAGCTTTGTAGGTCTATAATTTGGCTAGCTTGACCTTGTCATCTCCTTCATAAATAATTTGAATATTTTTCCAAATAACTTTGGCTGTGGTACAATGCATTACCTTTACAAATTTAGTTTTAGTCATCCCACATAGGATGGCATTCATGGCCTTTGAATTATTTTCATATGTTATCTTGTCTATTGCAGAAGTAATTTCCCATATATCAAAAGTGAGTGACATGAGATATGTATTCATCATTATATTCCTAAAGGCATAGTTTGTTTCATTGAAGAGAAGTGATCTTGACATTGATAATCCACTTTTTGCTTGATTAGTTTCCATGCTTGTGAAGAGAGGATCTCGTTGAATATGTTAAGATTTTACCATAAGGACCTACCATGATACCAATTGTTGGAAATCACAAGCATTGGGGGGGGAGGTGAGTCAGTGCAAATCAAAACTTTAGAGCATTAAAATTTCAATGTTTCTTGATTGTGAGCAAGATATGTAGCACAAAAACACATATAAGATAATAAAAACTTATAACACAAAATTTATTGTAAGAAACCCATAAAGGGAGAAACCCCACTTTGAAACCAAGGATTTATTAGGAACACCAATTCCAAAGCATACAATGATCTTGGTTTTGTTGAGAACCCACTCAACCTATGAAGCACCCACTTTAAAATCCTCAAGCACCCACTTGAAGAAATCTAAAAACCTACTCACCTAGTTTAACAAGAAGTAACTTGCAAGGAGAACTCACCCCTATGATCTAAAAATATATTTAACTAGATATTACAAAGGATTTTATCATTTAGCTACTATGTTGCTAATACAACAGATTATGATTACTTTTCTCTGTTATCTTCACTCTTGAGGCTCATATTTTCATCACACTCCATACCTCTTTGTCACTTTCTATTCAAGTATTCACCAGACTTGTTTTTTTGTTTCTCTCTAGAGATTTTCATCACCACCTTTATGATTCAATAGATACTCATTTGATAAACAGTCTCCTTTCTCTCTTTGTAATAGTCTGTAGCTTGACTATTCTATTTCTCTATTCTTTAACAACCAACATCATAATTAAAATTTGGCTTAAATAGACAAGTATTGTTCCGTTTTCTAACTCATTTAATTTTTTCTTTTTCTTTTTCTTTTTCATGAACTAGCGCATAGGAGATATTACAAAACTACTTCTAAAAATATCTTGATCACTACACCATATTCCATTCACAATAATGTCTCTAATAATTGGCTTCAATTACATTTTTTTATATTTTCCCTTATTTTTCAATGCATAGGTGAAGGTGTTACAAGATTCTTTTTCTAGAATTATGTTACTCTTCCAAATTTTTCTTTATATATTCCATGGAAAATAGGATGAAATCACCTTTCAAAAAGTCATTAAACTTCAAATTTGGTTAACTAAAGTGAAAGATATTGCAATACGGGTCTGGAGGACTTTTCGAGAAGCGGTGATCCAAATCACCATTAATAGTCTACACTATATAGCCTTTTAAATTCTTTATCTTGTTATCACTTTAACAATAATAAAATTTAGATATTCGGGGAACATATGGTATAAGTGAAATTGGGCCATTTCATTTAAGTTCCTCTGAAACCCTTTTTATCTACTCTCTACTCCATTTCCTTTATTTTACTGAGTCATAATTACTTGTGGGGAACATGTCATTATGTGGAACAAGTTCCATGCTTACTAGGTTCTCTTTAATATCTAAACTACCACACTTAATCATTTCTTTGAATTGCAAGTCATAATGGATTGCGGAGAATGAGTTATCCCATCGAGCTTGTTCCATGTTCACCGGGTTCATCCAACTCATTAATCATCTACACTTCACCTCATTCGATTTGGTTTTCATCCCATAGAATCTTGTGGAGAACTCTATCCTACAAGGAAAAACTCTACATGAGCCCTTTATTCCTAAACCCATATCTTGATCTGTCAAAACACAACTCCTTTACACTTTAGACCAACTTACTCTACTGGGAACAAATGTTCTTGGGGAAATTGTTCGCCCAACCTCCTTGAGCCCAATTTACTCTCCTAATCCAAAAACAAGGAATATTTTATCCTGCGGCCCCAAGACCAATTTAGATAACTTGTTTTCCTAGGGAACTGGTTCAATCTACACCTCGGATGTCTACGATTACCTTTGAAAAAGTCAATATACTCAAAAATTTCAAAAAAATTGTAAGTACTAGAAGTTTTTACTTTTCCATGAAAATCTTTGTGATCACTTATAACATATGAAAATTACTTTTATGCCTATAGATAAACTGAGCCAAGTTTTCCAACATTTCTAATCTCTTCATTGGACTCTTATCTCACTTACCAAGCTTTTAGTGTCTTAAATTCATCCTAAAACCATCCTGAATGTTTAATGAGATATCCTGGGATCACTGCACACAATTAGAACACCTATCATCCATCAATGCCATCATCATGTCTTGATTCAACCATCTCACTTACCTACTTGAACTAGGTTTGAGATTAGGCCTAGATCATTGTGAAACTTCATGCGCTGACCATGAAGATTGGTTAGAGACTTGCTAACACCTGATTCAACTATGAATGGCCCTTTCTGACCTTGGGAAGTCTATATACCACCTTGAGAGGACTCACCACACACTTGGCTTGCTTGATCATGCACCTATCAATGAGGAGGTTTTACCAATCAACCTTTAACTTCAACATTCACATTTTTTTTCCATCAATGTCACTTGACATCAATGACAACACCAATTACCAGGGTTTAACATTCTTACAAAGAGAAAGTCACACAAAGCATTTCTAAAGGGATTCGTGGAAAATTGAAATCAGTTTAGCATCATAAGACCCATTATACACACACACACACACACACACACACACACACACACACACACACACACACACACACACACACACACACACACACACACACACACACACACACACACACACACACACACACATATATATCAAATCATATTTCAAGGCTACAAATGACACCCTATGTTATATAACCCTATAATTTATCTTTTCAAGACCATACAACCCAATACCAAACATTACAGTAGCAAAAGTACAATTCCCTATAGGAACAATTTAGAAGTATATTCCTAAAGAAATATAATTTTTAGATTGTTATCCACCCATTATGAACATATATATTACATGGTTAACTCTCTAATCAACTAATTGCTCACACATTATTATGAATTAATAAATTATTTCTTTATTTTATCATTGTATACTATATTGATATCTACATTTTGAATTATGTGGTTAATCTATATTAATTAATTCAAAATATCCTACTTGTAATGTTATTAAATCTACTAATAAGGAAATAAATCATATAAAAACCCCTCGTAAGGTGTAAACATAACTATGTTAGTAAAAATCATAACAAATATTACAAAAATCCAAACCTAGGGATAGCCATGTTGAACCTTTTCCTAATACAAATCCACTTTCTAGAGGATTTATTTCCACATCAGTGGCTCATTTCCATGTTTTTATGCCTACACATAGTGTTCTAATTATGAGGGAGTCATAAGTTACTTCCCAAGTCACCATTCCTATGCATGCATAACATTTACTTTCTCTTGTCTTACTTTTAACTTCTCTTATTTATATAAAGAATTTCATTGATGTTTACACCTAATAAATATAATAAAATAAAGATGAATCATCTATTTTGAAATAAGATAAGTTGTATTCCACCATAATATCCATTAATATTATATAACTTGTTATCACATGAAGTTTTCAGCTACCCCTACCCATAGGCTATATCCTTCTCAAAATATTTTTATATGGTTAAAATAATAAACCAAAAGAAACATATTTAAGAGTTTTATTCTTTATTCATGGACTAAATAAGTAATAATATTGTGTTAACCAAAATATTTGTGCATAATTTTAAGGATTGTGCTCTATATTGGATCTAAAATCTTCCTAAGAACTATTACACTCATTTAAACCTCTAGATAATATCCTCATATCTCATTTCTCTTTTAACATTGGCCAAATATTTATCTTCCCACATATTTCCCAAATAAAAAAATAATCTAATAAGAATGTAAAACAATAAGTGTTTTAATATAAGGCTGTGTTGTATTAATATGTTGTCTCAATGACCCATTAACATAGATGAGACAAAGGTAGAAAAGGTATTTTTGTTATTTCCAAACACACCCCTAATTTTATAAGTGAATTATAGAACCCCTTGGATTTTATCAAGGTAATACAAATTTGTACTCAAAATTTCTTCGTATTTATTGCATAAATCCTTGTGTTTATGTTTGAACATGTCTTGGTTGTATTTTCCCATAGTATATATAAATCATCATCTTAAGAAGATGTACAATACCATTTTTCCAATATGTAACTTGCTACACATTGCACGAAAGTTAAACTTGTATGTTCTTAAAAAATTTTTGGCATATATATATTTGATCTAATCAAACACACAATTGGGAAATATAACACCTAATACTTATATTTTTTAAGTTTGATGTTATGTACATATTTCAGGCATATTTATGAGGAAATGAAGATAACATAATGATAAGTACTATAATATTTACTAATTGGAATCATGCACTCTCTTCATAACACAATTACATTAGGTAAAACATTGTGCAAAACAAACTAAATATCTCCACGTGTAGAACCTAGACATGAAATATAAGTATCCTTATCATTATTAACATTTCTACATATGGTATTTCAATTCATGTTTGTAGGAAAGGGAACAAGTAAATGTTGCATCCTTGAAACCACATAAGTTTGGATAAGTATGTGTCATAGGAAGTGCAAAAATACATAAAGAACGCACAAAACCAGCACTACACATTGAAGAAGAGGATATAACCAAGCGATGAAAAACTCATCAATTGGTGTAAAATCTATATGTACCTTGAGTTGAGAATGATTTTTATACATTGAATAAATCAAAATATGCACTAAAATACAAAATTTTATCGTACTTAGAAGATAAAATTTGACAACCTAAAATAATAAAATTCATAATTTATGACATATTTGTATAAATATATTTGATTTCACCTACTTTTAAGACTTGAAAATCCAAATTTTCACCCTTAGACATGTCATGTCGGATAGAAGGTGGTGGTGTTAAATTCAAATCTTGACTTATCTATCAAATATTCCCCTACATGCCACAACACATGAATGTATAACAACCATGTTACATTTTATCTAAGATTATTCTAATCCTTATAATCATTTAATGAATATATTATAGATTGTTAAGATTATTCAAACATGTTGGGAACTTTTAGAAGGCCTACTTGGCGTTTAATTTGATTGGACTATACATCCACTTTTTATGTTATTTTTTAAATATGGGCTATGATGTAACATGTTACCATTAATGCTTGTAAAATATTTTCATGTTTGGGTTTCCATTTAAATACCAAAATGAAACATTTTATAAAGGTCCATAATTTTGAATTGATAAATATTTGAGAATCTCCTTAAATAATTTATTTGTCTCAATTTACTTTTCCTAGTTTATGCCTATGTTAGCAATTTTAAATTATTATTGTTAATCCAAATTAATGTTATAGGATCCACCTCAATTTATTGCTTGTAATATATTCCGATTCATAAATTCATGGTTTTAAAGTACACTTCTTACACCTTTGATGGCATTATGCCCATCTCTTGGCTTGAAAGTTTATTCCCTCATTCTATTGCACATACATGTGCCTTAATCAAGTGCATGTTGGTTTACATGTGAGAATGGTTACCACATATTAGAATTAAAATATATTGGAGCTTACATTTCAACATGAGACTTAATTCTCTTTCTCTCCACCTTACTCATATTTTACATTGTTTTGTAAACCACCGTAAGATTATATTAGAATATGTATAAAGCTTACAAATGGTTAGAAAGATGTATTTAAATATTTTTAATTTAAATTCATAGTTGAACGTTTTATGTGGCTTGTGTACACATAATATGTCATGAAAATGATATAATAAATTCAATTTTCCTTGCAAAATTCCTCAAATAATTCCACATGAGTGATTCTTAAGCCATAGTTTCCATACTATTCAAACAAGTGAACGTCCTAAAAAAATTATAGGTTCTCTAAGTTATTCCCAACAATATTTTAGGGCCACTAAGATCAACCTTTAGGGATCAAATTACATAATCTATTGTTAATGTCTACTTTCAAGAGAAAAATATCCCCATACGTTTACACAAATATTTATCCATGTTTCTCACTTTTGTGTGTTCCCTTGTTTCCTTTAAAATATTTTAAAAATTATAGTATAAGGTAGAAAGGGGTGTGTCACATGTAGAGAAAAATATTTTTGGTGAAATAAAGAGATTCCACAAACCCGTACACTAGAAATTATATAAATAAACATTCGATCAAAAACAATCGAAGGTGACTTTGACCTCCTAATCCTTTTAACCAATAAGAAGTGAAAAAATGAAAAAATATAAATATCAACCAAAGAAAAATCATTCCACAAGTATATTTCCTCACACTACTACCCCCTTTTTTATTCCCCTTCATAACACCACTAGTTATAACTATGTTTTGTTTTTCGGGAACAATTAGTGACCCCCTTTTCATCCTCAACACATATCATGACATGCCCAAGAAATTAGAATATATTTTTGGTAAATACATGCATGGTAGCACATGGAAAATGGAGGAACATATATAATCCTATAGAGAAAAATTATGAGGATGACAATCTTTCATGATAATTTCACTGTACGTTTTTTTCATATGTACTAGATGAGAGATTGTATAGTTGATATTTAAGACTTCCCATTTTTTTGTTACTTTTTGGAATAATTTGGAGACATGCTTTACCATCCAATTTTAAATTCCTATTGACCCAAAAATACTCTATAACGAGTTTACCTTCTCACATAGAGAAACTCATTAGGTGATGAGTTACTTTTATAAACATTATCACAATCTTTACCAGATTAATGAAATCTCACTATAATCATAATTCAGAAAAAAGGTACAAAAACCCAAACTTATCTCAAATATATTTACCCTCTCACTTCCTTTTTGTTCAATTATCTAATTACCATAACAAACTTGAAATTTACACATAATGATACCCTCAAAATAGATCGGAAATTATTCCTTAAGGTCTCAATTATGGAGTTCCTTTGCTTTTGTTAGGTCAACCCACTACATAAAACAAAATATAAATTGTACTCTAAGTTCTTTCATAAAATTGTTCCTTTCTTAACCAAATTCCTAGTGTGTTGAGTCAAACATACAACCTATTTCATACTCTTTTGGAATCTATCCCTTATTTCACGAGCTTACCATATAGAAAATTTATTCCATAGACAAACAATCTTCCTTTAGCTCTTCTAATGTAGAGGAATTTTAAGTAAAATGATAAATCAACAAGTAAGCAAAAATAACTTACCAAAATTATCCTCTAACCTCTACCACATGATCATTCTTCATAGGCTCTTAAGCAAGAAAATTTGGTCTTTGTAGTCTTTACTAAGAGATGGAATTCAAACAATATATTTTCATGCTATATAGATGCAATCTGAAAAATCAAATAGGTGGAAACAAAAGAAAGATTCATCTTTTGTAAAATTCTCCAAAATTGCCCTATTTTCCTTCTTAAAAGCAATTCCATCCTTGAAAAATGGTTGGGAACAAACTACAAGGTATATAAACAAGGTGAAAACATATTTTGGTACCCTTTAGGATCCTTGAGCTTCATACCAAACGTTATGGCTCAAATCCCAAGGTAAATCTTCTTTCTCTCACTTAGCCTCAAGAAATTAACCCTTCCTCCTTATAGCCATGTCTAAGAGGTTTTCAGGAATAATTTTTGATTGAAATGGTTTCAAGAAAAAATATAGGTTTTCCAATAACCCATTTGGTTGTTTTAGATGTCTATGAAGTTTCATAGCCTAACTCCAAATTTAAACCCCTTTTCCACCAAGTTGTCTATTAAATTATGTCTCCTTCTATGACATACTTTTCTATTAGAAAACTGGTAAGTAATTCGGTCTTGTGGGGAAATGAAACATATTAAAACTTCATTATTCTTCATGTACTATTTTATCGAATGATGTCTTGCAAGTGTGAGACACTAACTCCATTTCTATGTCCTTTAAATTCTCATTGTTAGGTCTGTACTAGGTCTTTTTGAGAAACATTCATATAAGAAGGATGAATGTCACAAGTTCTAAGAAATAGAATGAATTTTCAATCATAAATTTTAATATTATATATCTAAAAGGATCTCATAGTTTCTGATACAAAATTATCCCTTGAAAAGTTGCATAGCTCCTTCAAACAAGAAAACTCGCTCAAACCTTTCTTAGGGTTTATACTTAGTCTAGTAAGAATATAAATTGAGTTTTAAACTTGAAACAATTTTCAACCCACCATACTTTATTAATAAGTCTATGATAACATTATCGGCATTCACGAGTCATAAAAAATAAGGAAAATTCCAACAAAATTCATAAATCAAAGAATTACAGTCTCAAAATAGGGTTTCATACCATTATCAAGTCTGTACTTGCCTTGTAAATTCTTCATACACATTTATCATTCTTGTAAACTCTAAAATAGCATAGAAAACTCTTTAAGACCACTAGTATATCAATTTCCATCACAAAATGCAATTAGAACCCATCATATTCATTTTACTCATCTCCAAAAATATACTTTTATGACTTATTTCATACATATACAATCTTTCTTCTTACAATAAAGATATTTTTATCCATTTTTCCTCCTTACTCACATACAACACCCTTTCCACACTCAAAAATTCTTTCAAAACCATATCTTATTGAAAAACACCTCCAAAAAACAACTAACTTCTTTAATTTATATCCCTAACTAGACTTGATAACTATGTAACCCACTTGAGTTAAGAACTTTACAAGGAGTAAACATACCAAACACACTGCTAACATGAGAATAACCCATCAAGAAGGTATTTTAGATATTTTCATGTACATCCAAAACATTCTATACCCCTATGATACCACTCTCAAGACCAAAATTGCCAAATAAAGGTCTAAATACCTCCATCGAGATATTCAAATCGGTTTTGGCAGGAAACTTCATTCTGACTCAAATTTGAATTTTTAGATCTTCCAAAGACCTCTAAACACATCAAATAAATTATCGTAACTCCTCAAACATGTTCAAACCAAATCTAACCACCCACTAGTTACCCTACTAATGATTTCAACTTCTAATGTAGTATCCTATAGTGGTATTTCACACAAAATAATGAATTCATGACAATTATTTTAGAAAATGGCATCCAAAATTCTATTAACTCTACCAATCCACTTAATATTATTAATTAAGAATATTTAGACCTACCATCCTAGTGTAGAGTTCACAATACCATGACTCACACTAATGTATAATTCTTAAAATTTAGCGTATCCTATTTCATATTTTAGAAGGAAATGTATAATCCAAAGATATTTCTCACACTAGATGAAGCCTTATAAAATGATGAAAAATGTTTTGGGACTGCCCTAGTATCAAAAATTATGAATTCCCGGGGGATAGTGATAATAAACCTAAGGATAAATTAGAGGAGGTACATACTATTGATACCAAAGAGGAAATAATTACACCCTCCATAATAAAAATCAAGATCCTTTGACCACATCTAATCCTATGTATTCTTTGTAAGTGCCTAGACATGAAATTTTCAAATAATCATGTACCACATAAAAGGCCTAACACTACATATCCAAATGAAAGATAACACAATTCTACCATGGAACATAGAACAAATATCAACTAAATATAGAATTTTGGATGACATGCGCAAAAATAAGGAGAATATCTCTATGCTTTAGTTTCTCCAAATCCCCAATCAAAAGGAATTATTGTGTAGATCTTTCTCTTCCACACCTAAAAAAACACTAGAAAAGTAACGAATGTGTATGTATCTATTTATAACGAAAATATAGAATCTCCTCGATTATTTTTTATAGTTATAATTTTTGGTAAAAACCTACATGACTATTTGGTCAGTTCTATAGCTTTTAGGAACATGGTATTTTCTATTTTCCAGTAGTTTTGATTGTCTCTGCAAAATTGCATCATAAGGAGGTGAAATTGGATAAGAAAAATGACACAGATCCATATATAACTCCCTCCAAATCCTATAGTCTAAAATTTTATTTATATTCATGTAGTGTACATTCCTAAGGCATATTATATGCTTTTGGGTATATATTAGTTATACACTTGTACTAGCTATATGGAAATTTAATTCTTGTATATTTTGTTTCCATGGTGTTGTGTTGTAAATCAGATTAAGGATTTAATGGGAACCTCACATGAAATACATGATTAATGAATATACAAATGTTATTTAGGTATTATACACTGAGTGTAAAGCTATATTTTATCTTTTGATGAAAGTGTCATAAAAGTTGGAAGTATTACATCTTGACTATGTAGAGACTAGTGTGAAACCTTGTTTCATAGATCAATAGATGGACTTACAAAATTAGTTTACAATGGTAGATAAGGAAGAATGTGCGGACCTAAAAGGAACATATCCATTATTTATTCTTCACACATGAATGGAAGGATAAATCCTTGATGTGAAAGAAATGAAACATGCAATAAAGTAATAAAAGAAAGAAGTGTTTTTATGCACAACAAAAGAAGACTACCTAGCATCTAAATAAATGGTAGAGTTGGATGTAATTTCCTTATCTAACTAGTTTTTCATGAACTTAGAGCCACGCTATGATAATTCATACACTTCCTTCTTTTCCATCCTCTAGTACATGATAGAAAGTTTGCAGAGTATATAACACTTTGTGATTCTCATAACATCCTAAGAAGAGATAAAAATCCCTACAAAACACATTTTTAGCACCCCAAGTGATGTTCCATATGTAGAATAGGTCATACCTACCAAGAATGTATATTTTTTTGACCCACATACTATATAAACAATACGCAATGATCAAAAATCAATTATAATGCATCCCTTTCTCTACAAATTATACATGGCATCCCATGCCATGATAATTAGAATAAGAATATAAATAAATCCACTTCATAGTAATAAAATAAGAATTTATTTTTCCACTCATAAGCCAAATAATAGAAACAAAGTGGGAGACCACCTTTGGACCACTCACTTCGATGGTTCCAAATCTAGACAAGAATGTGGTGTAGGAGTTGAGTTGAATAACCCTAGAGACAATAAGTACTACATAGCATGTAAAATTGAGTTCTCATGTGCTGATAATGTCATGTAATACGAAGTTCTCATAAATGTGTTGAAATTTTCACTTGAGAAAGGATAAAAATTCTTAAGAGAATTTTGGATACTTTCCACTAATAACTAGATGAGTAAGAATATAATATGCATACCACAAAAAGTGCCTATCTAGATATTAAAAGCACATATCGAACCTTATTGAAGACATTTATTCCTTTGGATTTTTTTATATACCGAGATAATAAAAATAATGTTATAGATGTTCTATCTTGTGTAATACCATGGAGCCAGTGTAAAATTAAAAGCTAAGGCACATCTCATTTAAATTGAAATCTATTCCATCCATCCTAGGCTACATTGATCATTTTTAGGTATTCAATGATAAAATCATGTCTTTGACTTTAATTCTAATTTTTAATCTTTTGAATCCTAAATTTTAAGTGAAATCAATAAGGAAGATACCGAGTTATATGATGATGAAATTTTGAATCCAAAAACCAATTACATGCCTTTTAATGTTATAAATTTGGAAATTCTATTTGATCATGATCACCATGCGAGAAAAATAAATATGTGACCCAATGTGGTAGCAAGTAATAAAAGTCTCACAAATTAGGATACTATGATGACTCATATCTTGTGTTGCTATGAGAATCTTGCACTCCTCAAGAAAAGGAATACTTGGTGCGTGCCCATAAATTTTACCAAGATGATATCTCATGGAGCTAATGATTTGATAATTTTCTATTTCTCCATCATAATGCAAACCATCTCAATAAATAATGTCATAAAATCATTTCACTTGAGAAATAGGTTTGTTAATGAATTATTGGAGCCTCTAATATTAAAGAAATTGTTGAAAATGTTAATAGAAATATTATATTCTAAATCCACCGCTCAACATGGGTCATAAAAGTTGTTCAAGTTTTTAATAAAAGTGGATAAATTTTCCTTTGTGGAATTTTT
Organism: Taxus wallichiana var. yunnanensis; assembly: GCA_018340775.1. Lineage (NCBI taxonomy): Eukaryota > Viridiplantae > Streptophyta > Pinopsida > Cupressales > Taxaceae > Taxus > Taxus wallichiana. The sequence continues at coordinate 185,012,663 of CM031234.1, read as the reverse complement.
CAATCTAAATAAGACATCTAAAAAGATAACTACCCATTTCCATCCCTTGATGTGGGGTTGCATTTATTATAAATGGTACACGAATGACATCCTTCTTAGATGGGTACTCAACATACAAAAAAAATATTATTATCAATCAAAATATGACCAAAATAACCTTCACCACCAAGTGGGGTGTATTTTCATCTGAAGGATTCCTTTCAGATTGTAAATTCTTTTACAAGATTTTATAGTGTAATGGACATTGTATTCAAATACCATATCGAAAAATTAATTATAATATACATTGATGACCTCATGTCTTCTCAATAATTGTACCAATCATGTCGAGGATCCGTGAATAGTCCTATAATAATGTCATGAGTATGTAATATCCTTTAATCTAAAGAAATAAAATTTTAGTGTTACAAAAGGTAACATATTAGTGCACAACATATTTGACAAGGGTATATAGATTAATCGATATGACCAAATCCATCTTAAACATACCATCAAATTAAGTCAAACCATCAATAATCCATTGGAAAAGTAGAAGCCACTAATAAAATTTTGGAAAGATTTATCAAAATTATTTGTAATGTATAAAGGAGTGATTTGGAAGAAAGGATACCCCCAATACTTTAGACATATGGAAAAAACTATAAGTGTAGCACAAGTCTGTTGGTTATTAGAATTGATCTTGAGAATGAGAAACAATCAAAGGACAATAGTACCTCCTCTCTATGGGAGAGGTTCCCTTATTGAACGTGTTGTTTCGCAAATAGGGATGGAAGCTTTGTATAATTTTATTAATGTGAAATCAACTCAACATTACAATGGATTGTTGAAATTATTATAGGAATTGTACAACCACATACGAGACAAATGAGATGTTGTAATAGTGTAATAATAAATAATCCCGTCCACATATAGATTGTATATATATGGTTTTGAACAATCTAACCATATAAAAAATATAATAAAGACAAAATACATCTACACGAAAACTATTCTAAATTAAAAATAATAAATTATTAGTAAAAACTTACCATTAATTAAGAATTAACTAAGGTAAATGCATAATTAACCAAGGTAAACTAAATTTTACCTAACATTCCCGCCCCCTTAATTTTGTATTTCCTCAAGGGATGAGGAGAGGAACTCTTTGAACAACTCAAACTTGTCACGAGTAAGTGACTTCGTGAAGATATCCATTCATTGTTCAGTTGTTGGAAAAAATTGAAGTTGTATATTGTGCTTCAAGACATGCTCGTGCATGAAATGTAACTATAATTCAATGTGTTTTGTTATTTCATGAAAAAATGGATTGTGAACAAGTTTGAGAACACCTTCATTGTCAACATACATGGTGGTTGGTTTGTTCTATGGTATTCCAAGTCCTTTGAGTATGTGACATAGCCAAATCACTTCACAAATAGCTTCACCTGCAGAACGATACTCGTCTTCTATGGAAGAAAAAGAAACCAAGTGTTGTTTCTTGCTTCCCCATGATATTGGTCTAGATCCCATAAATAACACAAACCTTGAAGTGGATTTTCTATCATCAATATTTCTTACATGATCTGAATCCAAATATCCTGACAAGAAGTTTTCATTCTTCTTGTATTCTAGACCAAGATCCACTGATCCTTTGAGATATCTCAAGATGCACCTTGCTGCTTTCTAATGAAAAAATTTGGGTTCCTGCATGATCCTGGATAGATAACTCACTACAAAGCTGATATTTGGTCTAGTGTAGGTAAGGTAAATGAGACTCCTAATTAAGTACCGATAGAGAGTGGCATTTACCTCAGGAGATGGATATAAATGAGATAACTGCAATTTGATCTCCATGGGTGTATAAATTGGAGTGCAATCCATCATCTTGAATTTATCAAGTGTTGTTGTTAGTGCAAATCAGCGACACCCTCTGGATGTTCTATCATATTTCTAGTTTGACATCTAGACATCCAATGTGATTGCACAACATTGAATCTTTTTCCCAAGTGTGGGACTTGTAAAAAAGGGAAAATAATCTCTAGATTAGAGACTGGTTCCTCAACTCCTCTATTCAAGTGTGCATGGAATTCTATAGAGGGTTTACCTATAACTTAATCAAACTTTTCAAGGGAGACAGGGTTGAGAAAATGCAAAAATATACCTAGTGTAAATAAGGTGATGCACCAAAGGAGTAGTAGACACCTGCTACTGCAAAACATACACAATCCACAAGAAAATACAAAAAAGCATGCAAAAATTTCCAAAATGTAATGAAATATCAGGAAATAATGATAAATATATGAAAGGATTGAGAAAATTTTAATCACAGAGCATACATTATCATTCCAGGTCCAACACAGTGCATTACAATGACCAAGAGGCAAAAAAGAGATGTTGTATTTACATGAAAAGGTAAAAAATCCACAAATCTTCCTGATTAGGAAGAAAATGGAAGTTACAAAGCTAAAAGAATGTCTAACTTTATTAAAAAAATGAGCCCATTCTAGCATTTACAATGCAAAAACGAGCTCAAGAGATAGAAACGCAGGAAAATGTGAGAGGAGCTTCAAACACCAACAAAATGTAATAAAATAGCATGGGCACCCTCAAAATTCCATTTCGACATTTTTAACCATCTTTGGGAGAGAATGCGAGCCATTCTTCATTAAAAATGGTGGTCGAAACGTCATTCTGTTCATTTCCATGTGCTAGAGGCATTTTTCAATTTTATCCCTCCAAACTCCATAAAAACACAATTTACCCTAGAATCATGTAGAGAATTTCACTATATTTCCATTGATATAAAGAACGCCCAAAACCGAGCTCTGGATCGAAAGTTATGCCCATTTGAAAATTTAGGGCAAAACAGGGCCAAAATGGGTTGGTGGGCCAAAATTTGAAATTTTCCCACATTTTTGCATTTGGGAAAATTTTCCCAAAAACCTCCGTGCCCCACCACTCCTAGTTCCACATGGTGTGATTTGATTTGTTACAGACCCTGCCTACTTCATTTCCCATTGTTTCGGCCTTTGGAAAATTTTCCAAAAATTCTCGAGCAATTGGATGACCAGAAGACACATGGTGAGATCCGATTCATCGCGGGCCTTTCTACTCATTTTTCTCTGCGAGCTTTCCTTGTGTTTTTTTCTACCACATGGACACATGGCATGATCTGACTAGCTTAGGTTTTGGGGGAGGGGCTCTCCCTTTCAATATTTCCTTTGATTTTGCTTTGGGAAAAATTCCCAATTTTTTTCCCGCACCCCGCTGGTTGAAGACACGTGGCGAGCTCCTACTTGGTTATAGGATTTGGGGAAAAAAATTAACTTTGTGCCCTCACCAAACACTTTTCCAAATTTTTTATCTTCCTCTACCTCGACATTCCTTCGGCCTGAGGACACGTGGCACAATGTGATTGGGTGCGGGCCTTAGGGCCGAAAATTTTTGTTTGCGCCAACACTTAGGAAATTTTCCTAACTTCTTCCTTGGACACATGGCAAGATCCTATTCACTAGCAGGCCATTGGGCCAAAAAATTCCTTCGAAAAATTTCCAAACACTTGGTTAAAATTCCAAGTTTACCTCCGCCTCCGCCCTTCCAAGGACACGTGGCGTCATCTTATTGGCTTGGGCTTTTCTAGGGAAAATTTCCCACAAAAACTCTGCCGAGCCATAACTTCAAAAATACATGGAGTTAGGAGGAAAACTTTACCTTTTTGGAAATATGAGAAATATCTCTATCCAATGTTGCCATTTCCGGAAGGTTTTGAGAGCTTGGAAGATAAAAATTATGGCGAGGCACAAGAGAGGAAAGAATGAAGGGGTTAGTCACAAAATGAGCAAGGGGATCATTTTGGACAACAATTTTGGTGACTCATAGGGTCATCTCACTGCTGGATGAAGTTACCAATTACGAAGTGATCCATTGGGCATGGAGTCATCAAATTCTCTACTTGGTACCCCAACTGATAAGAACAATTCAAGGAGGAAGATGGAGGCGAACACCATCCGATTGGAGCATGGCCTGCAAAACACATTTCCTAGAATAGCAAGCTTGTGCCAAAGCACTTAGGGAAAGCAAAGCTAAACTCCAACAGAACAATGTGCATAAGCACTTGGAGGAAAGAAAACCTAAGCTAGTATGTACAAGGTGGATAATTTCCTTTAGTAGTAATGCTTGGATGGATTCCATTTTGGAATCTTCAATTCTTCACCATCAATGTAGACAATTGGAAGGCATTGTTGTCCTTACACTTTGTGACCATGTATGGGCCACTCCAAATGGCATCAAATTTTGAATGCCTCCCGGTTTTCTATATCCGCATCTCATTTTAACACTAGATCCCCAACTTGGAAAGATCTATCCTTGGCCTTTCTATCAAGGTCTTCTTTTTCAAAGCTTGATCCTTCTCCATTTCTTGGGATGCCTAATTTCTGATTTCTTAGAGCTCCATCAATTCGCATACCTAACCTCCATGGGCCCTAACTCCAACAACTCCAACTACTTCATGAGTTCTAATGTTGGCAACTCAAGAGACATAGGCAAAATTTCCTCTCTTCCATAAACAAGCTTGAATGGAGAGTTACCTGTAGATCTCTTGGGGGTTATCCTATCAGCCCACAAGGCTGATTTCAATTTAGTATGCCAAGACCTTTGATTTTCATCAAGAGTCCTCTTGATGATCCTTAACAAGTTCTTGTTTGTAGATTTAGCTTGGCCATTACCCTAAGGATAATAATTTGATGAAGTGCTTAGGTATATCCCATTCTTGACAGCCCATTCAGTTACCTTGGATCCAATGAATGCCAATGCATTATCTGATATTATTGTAGCAAGTATGCCAAATCTGGTTGATATCCCTTCATAGAAGTCTAGGATGCTAGATTCATTTGCTTCCTTGAGTGCTACTGCTTTAGTCCACTTGGTGAAGTAATCTTTTTGTTAGAATCCACTTATGTCCTTGGCTTGAATTTGGATTAATGACTCCAATGAAGTCCAAACCCCATTGCATGAATGGCTGGTCAACTAAAATTGGATGCAATGGAAGGGCAGCTAGTCTCTCTTTTCCTGTGAAGAATGCACAATTCTTGCACCTCTTGATCCATGCATAACAATCACTAAAAATCTTGGGCCAATAATAGCTGGCCCTCATGATCTTGAGAGATGTTACTCTTGGTGCAAAATGACCACCAGCTAATCCACCATGGAACTCTTATAACACTATGTGAATCTGATTTGTACTAATGCATCTCAAAAACACTCCATTCACATCCCTTTTGAATAAAATACCATCAACAAGGGTGTATGGGACAGCCTATAATATGAAGTGTCTCCTTTTGGTTTTGTTCATCTCTGGAGAGCATAGGCCTATGTGTAGGAAGTGCATTATGTCTTGGGTCTAGCAAGGAGTGAGGACACCATCATTTTCTTCTTGAGTTTTCCTTGCTCATGGCTTTCTTGCAACGCCAAAACAACCTCTTTCTCATTACATGCTTCCTTTTGTTTGTTCAAGACCAGCTGCTCACATAATCATTTTCCTTTAACCAACTTGGTGACTTTGATCTCAATGTCATACTCCATGACACGAGTAATCCATCCTGCTCTCTTTTCATTTAGGTCTTTATTGAGGAGGAAGTCTTTAACTCCCACATGAGAAACCAGCAGTTGAACCTTGTTGTTTGAAACTAGATGCTTAAATTTATTCAAGATCCTAATTACTGCAAAGAACATGCTTCTCAATGAAAGAATATCTAAAATCATAGTCCTCCAAGCTTTGGCTGAAGAAATCAATTAGCTACTCATCATTGTCTTTGTTCTGTTGTACCAAAATTACAGAAATAGTATCATCACCTCCAAATTCATAGAGGATGAAATCCTTGGAGAAATTTGGGTTAATGAGAGTTAGGGCTTGTGAGATGGCCTCTTTTATTGCTTCAAAACTTTCCTTGCCTTCTGCTATCCATTTGAAAGCTATGCTTTTCTTTAACATCTTGGTGATAGGCTTGACTAGGGCTGCAAAATTTGGGACAAACCTCGAAAAAAATTTATCCTTCCCAAGAAACTTTGAAGGGCTTTCTTATGACTTGGCAATGATAGTTCTCTTATGGCTTCAACTCTTTCGGATCAATTACTAATCCTTCTTTGGAGACAATGTGGCCAAGGATCTTTCCTTCATGAGCTAGAAAAATACACTTTTTGGGATTCAAGGATACCCCAAATCTTCTGCACCTTTGGAATACTTGTCTTAAATGAAAGAGATGGTCTGCTGCATTTTTTGAAAAAATAGTGATATCATCAAGATATATCAGCACCATTTTGTTAATCAAATCCTTGAATGCCATGTCCATTGCCCTTTGGAATGTAGCTCTAGCATTGGACAGCCCAAATGGCATTTTTCTATATGCATAGGTTCCCCATTTGGTTGTGAAGGTTGTCTTGAACTGATCCTCTTCCTTCACCATAATCTAATTGTACCCTGAATAGCCATCAAGCAATGAAAACCTTTCAAATCTAGCAACAACTTGTAAAATCTGCTCCATAGAAGGAAGTGGGTAATGATCCTTGAGAGATGCTTTGTTCAAATCTCTGAAGTCAACACACAATCTAATTCCTCCACTCTTCTTTCTAACTAGAACCAAGTTTGCTACCCAACTATAATACTTGATAGGGAATATGATACTTGACTCTATCAACTTATTCAATTCTTTTCTCATGAGAGGCTCCATGTGTGGATTGACTGGCCTTTGTTTTTTCCTGATGGGTTTAGCACTTGGGTCCAATTCAATAGTTTGTTGAGCTAACTTGGGATTGAAACCTTTCAAATCTTCATAGCTCCAAGTAAAAACATTAGGGAATTCTTGAAAAAGTTGTATGAACTCATACCTTTCTTGCTCAGTTGTCACTTTACCAATTTGGAGTGATTTGCCTTCTCCTACCAAGATGGGCACTGAATCTTCTCCCTTGACTTGGATATTTTCTTTCTCCTTCCTAAATTGATCATTAGGATTGAAAATGGACTCCAAAGTGACAAGTCCCTTTGGTATTTTTTTGGTTTTCAGTTGTACCACTTGATCACCATACTGCTATTCTAACTTTTCCTAATTTTTAACTGAGAACTCAGCCTCTTCTTTCAAGAAATTGATGATTTGTTGATCATTTTCAAACACTTGCCAACTTACATTGTTTTCGGCCTTTGAAGGCCTTATAATCACATGAATTCTTGGTTGTACTTTGTCTTTCTTGATGCTTTCAACAACATCAAAAGGTGCCCCAACTCTGCAAGCCTGTAAGTAGCTTGGTTCTCTTTTCTAGGGATGGACTTGATGCTAAAACCCTCAAAATCTTTAATGAGGTCCCATACCCTATTTTTTTAGCACTTGAGCAGATCATTCTTGGCAGCATGATACACCTTAACTTGGTTGACAATCAGCTCACTGTCACCAAAAATTGCAAGTTCTTTATTCTTCTCTTGGTAGCCAATGCAATCCTTGTATCAAAGCTTCATATTCAGCAGTGTTATTAGAACATGCAAACTGAAATCTAAAAGCTAAATAATACTTAACTCCTTGAGGTGAAACAAGCATAGCTCCCCCTCCTACACCTTGTCTACTTCTTGATCCATCAAAGAACAACTGTCATACCTCATTTTCATCCTTTTGGTCTGGCTTGGTGATACTAGGAATAGGCTGATTTTCTTCATGCATGCAATAGACTCCTAGCTCAGATTCTTCTATTTCTTGATAAGGATCAAAATCATGCACCTTGCTTTCCCATTCATCAAGAGTCAAATATGGGATGCTTCCAACCTTGGTGTCAGCTTCATCAGTGCTTGGATAATCTTCTTGATCAAACGCTAAACAATTAGTATTGATTTGGCTTGCAATGTGAGGTTTAATGTGAAAGTTTGCAATAGGCTCAGATCTGATTGTGTATTTGGTTATATACCTTGTTACGAACAACATGTGTGACCAATCGGTAGATAAGTAACCTCAATATTATTTGTGAAATCCCTTGACAAACATAGGGCAAAGAGTGGTGGAAGATCTATCACCGAGACATCTTGCGAAACAAAAACATTGCGGCATGCATGCGCAAGGTGAGACTCATGTTTTTAATCACTCCTACTGTTGTTATTCTTGTTGTCCCATCCAATTGCACTACCCCTTTAGATATGAATTCATATTGAAGCCCCAATTGATCAGCTATTTGCTTGGGCATTACTGAACTACTTGCTCCGAAATCAATCATGCAGTTGTGTACTAATTGGTTTCCAATGATCAATGAAACATAAAATGGAGGGGACTTCAACATTTTACCTTGTTGTCCTCCATGATTCCCCTCAGGTTGGGCAACATTTTTGAGTACCTTCTCTTGCATTTGGACCTGTTGATTTGAATTTGACCAGTCCTTCATGGAAGCTTGTAGCAAATCTCTTTTGCACGGGATGGATAGTGATTCCCACATTGACATGTTTACATTTGTCTTCTTCATCTGATCAATGATGGTGAATGGGGATGAAGCATCCCTCTCTTGTCATCTAGCCTACACATTCATTCCTTGCACATGGGCAGCAACAAATGGTACCGAGTTGGTTTAGGATCTGGTTTGGGTGGTCCTTGCAAGTTTGGAACTACATTTTTCTTGCCAACGGTTTGTGGAGTGGTAGAAGGTTGTGGATTAATTGGAGCCAATGGCTGTCCTCAACCCGAATTTCTCCTTTTTGACCTTGTGTTTCTGCAACACTTTGAGATATTTTTGATTCATACCACAAAAATCTTACGCCTACCAGTTTACAAGTGTGGTATCATTTGGAGCTGATTGTTGCTCATATGTTTCTTATTGTTGGTTATTTCCTTGACTCCCTTCACCCTCCACACTAATTGTTGTTACCATTAATGCTTGATTTAGGGCACCATTGAAGCACATAGACTGGTTGTGAGGCTCATTACATGGGAAACACCAATCATATTCTTGAGCTATGTTGTTTTGTACTGGCACTATTACTTTAGAGGCGAGATATAGCATTGGGATTATAGGGCTGAAATGGTGCATTGGGGAAGCCTTGCTTGATTTTTATTTGCAACTTGATTGGGTGGTATTTGAGGCTGATATGGATGCTGTTAGGTGAGCCCGAGGCTAGTAGGAAGGTCTAAAACCTTGGGCTTTCTGCCTCTTGAGTGTAACCATCTCATTACCTAAATTTTGCAATTGCTTCATGACTTCTTGAAGTTCATTTGAGGCACTAGAAGATGAAGTAGAAGCTTCACTTGAATTCTAATTTCTAGGAGTGGGGATAGGAGCTAAAATAGGTGCTTGACTAGTGCTTGGACTCTCTAAATTTGGATACAATGGCATTGGAGGCCTAGGAGCTAGCTTACCAACTTGAATCAGACAATTTTCAGCTCTAATGGCAATGCTATAAGTAGCAGGGATAGTTGTGCCTCCCATGGATTGAATCAACATAGAAATATCAGAATTTAAAGCTTTAAGGTAATATAGAAAATCACCTTCTGTTGTTGGCCTTACTTCTATTGGAATTCTCTCCCAAGTCCTTTGAAATCTGAAGTTGAAGTCAGTCAGTTGCTCATTGGGAGCTCTCTTGATAGTTGTCAATTGTTCCAGAAGGGACAAGTTATCCCCCTTTTCTCCAAACTACTCATGGAGGGCTATACATAACGGGTTCCAATTTTGGATAGATCCTAAAGTAAGGCTCTGAACCATTACAAATCTTTCCCTTTGAATGAAGATGCCAGTAGTTTGACAAAACTTGCATCTCATCAATCTCATGGATTGCACAAATATTAGAAATATCCTTGACATGATCACCAAGAGTTTTTCGATTATCTCTAGTAAAGTATGGAATGTTCTTTAGTGCTACAACTAGGATTGGATTTTCTACATTGAGATCAAGTGGGCTGCTACCAGTGAAATTGACATATGGGTTGTGTTCTGCCATTCTGATTGGCCTTAGAACCCTTGTTGATTGGATGAAAGGTCTACCAGGTGGAGGAGTTAATAGAGTTCTGTTTGGTGGAGATGGAGACCTTTGGATTCTTCTTCCTCTTTGTCTTCTTCTTGGAGATAATTTCAGATACTCAAACAATAATTATTCCTCTCCAACTCTTGACCTTGTGCTGATTCTTTTCATGAGTTTTCAGGCCTGTACTGCTAAAACCAACTGATTCTTCTTCCTTGGAGTCACCAGATGTGCAATTCAGGGCTCTTTTAAGCAAGAAATTTGCAACAAATGCACATCAATTTTGTTGCAATGAAGATGAAGACCTCTAAGGTCCCATCAGGTGTGCCAAAACTATTAGTGAAAATTAGCAGCACCCTTTGGATGTTCTATCAGATTTCTAGTTTGACATATGGACATCCAATGTGATTGCACAACATTGAATCTTTTCCCCAAGTGTGGGACTTGTAAAAATGGGAAAAGAATCTCTAAATTAGAGGTTGGTTCCTCAAATCCTCTATTCAAGTGTGCATGGCATTCTGCAGAGGGTTTACCTATAACTTAATCAAACTTTTCCAAGGAGACAGGGTTGAGAAAATGCAAAAATAAACCTAGTCTAAATAAGGTGATGCACCAAAGGAGTAGTAGACACCTGCTACTGCAAAACATACACAATCCATAAGAAAATACAGCACAAAGCATGCAAAAATTTCCAAAATGTAATGAAATATCAGGAAACAATGATAAATATATGAAAGGATTGAGAAAATTTTAATCACAGAGCATACATTATCATTCCAGGTCCAACACAGTGCATTACAATGACCAAGAGGCAAAAAAGAGATGTTGTATTTGCATGAAAAGGTAAAAATTCCACAAATCTACCTGATTAGGAAGAAAAGGGAAGTTACAGAGATAAAAGAATGTCTAACTTTTTTTAAAAAAATGAGCCCATTCTGGCATTTACAATGCAAAAAATGAGCTCAAGAGAGAGAAACATGGGAAAATGTGAAAGGAGCTTTAACCACCAACCAAAATGTAATAAAACAGCATGGGCACCCTCAAAATTCCATTCCCTGACATTTTTAACTATATTGGGAGAGAATGCGAGGCATTCTTCATTAAAAATGGTGGTTGAAATGTCATTTATGCTCATTTCCACATGCGAGAGGCATTTTTAAATTTTATCCCTCCAAACTCAATCAAAACAAAAAATTGACCCTGGAATCATGTAGATATTTTCACAAGATTTCCATTGATATAAAGAACGCCCAAAACTGAGCTCTGGATCGAAAGTTATGCCCATTTGAAAATTTAGGGCAAAACAGGGCCAAAATGGGTTAGCGGGCCAAAAATTTGAAATTTTCCCACTTTTTTGCATTTGGGAAAATTTTCCCAAAAACCTCCACACCCCACCACTTCTGGTGCCACATGGCCTAATTTGATTTGTTGCAGACCCTTCCTGCTTCATTTCCCATTATTTTCGCCTTTGGAAAATTTTTAAAAATTCTTCGTCGGTTGAATGACACAAGACATGTGGCGTGATCGATTCGTCGCGGGCCTTTCTACTCATTTTTCCTGCGGGCTTGCCTTGTGTTTTTTGCCACCACATGGACATGTGGCATGATCTGACTAGCTCAAGTTTTGGGGGCGGGTTCTCCCTTTCAATATTTCCTTTGATTTTGCTTTGGGAAAAATTCCCAACTTTTCCCGAGCCCCGCCGGTTGAAGACACGTGGCGAGTTCCTACTAGTTGCGGGATTTGGGGAAAATAATTAACTTTGCACCATTTCCAAAATTTTTTCCAAATTTTCAATCTTCCTCTGCATCTTGACATTCCTTTGGCCTGAGGACATATGGCGCAAAGTGATTGGGTATAGGCCTTGGTGCCGAAAATTTTTGTTTGCACCAACACTTAGGAAATTTTCCTAACTTCTTCCACTTGGACACATGGCACGATCCTATTCGCTGGCGGGCCATCGGGTCAAAAATTCCTTTTGAAAACTTTCCAAACACTTGGTAAAATTTCAAAGTTTACCTCCGCCTCCACCCTTCCGAGGACACGTGGCCTCATCTTATTGGCTCGGGCTTTTCTAGGGAAAATTTCCCACAAAAACTCCATCGAGCCATAACTTCAAAAATACATGGAGTTAGGAGGAAAAATTTACCTTTCTGGAAAGCTAAGAAAGAGATCTATCCAATGGTGCCATTTCTAGAATGTTTTGAGATCTTAGAAGATAAAAAATTATGACCGAGGAACAAGAGAGGAAAGAATGAAGGGGTTAGTCACAAAATGAGCAAGGGGCTCATTTTGGACAACAATTGTCTTGGTATATTTCATTTGAGAAATAAAGATGTGATTCTCTTTCTGTCATACTTCCAATCCAAGAAAATAGTGTATTAGCCTAAGATATTTCATGTCGAATGATTGATTAAGATCTTTCTTTGTTGCATCGATCATCCTCACTGAACTTCTAGTGATGAATAGTTCGTCAACATAGATAATGATAATCACAATCTCCCCCCTTAATTTTTGAGGTAAAGATTGGGATCGTATGGATTTATAACAAATCCATGTTGTATGAGATGCTCATCATTTTTGATACACCATGCCGAGGTGCCTATTTGAGGCCATAAAGAGATTTCCGAGTATGGATACCTTTGCTTCTTAACCAAGTACAACATAACCCTTAGGTTAAGTCATATAGACTTCTTCATGTAAATATCCATTCGGGAAGGAACTTTTTATGCCCATCGATGGAATTTCCAACCAAACTATGCAGCTAGAGAAAATATCATCCTGATCATTTTGATCTTAGATGTGGGAGAAAATGTCTCTTTATACTTATCCACTATCACATCTACTTTGTTCTTCATTTTCTATATCCATATGCATCTAATGGGTTTCTTCCTAGTGAAAGAATGAAAAGTTTCCAAGTGTTGTTTTTCATTACTAAGCGATATTCAAAATTCATGGCATCTTTCCAATATTTTGTTTGTAGGGATTTTTGGACTATAGAGGGCTCATTAGATTCAATAACTCTACTCATCAAAGAAAATTTAACTTCTTCTCTTGCTTTATTGCGAGTGCATGGTCTAAGGGTTGATGTATCCAGTAGAGCATCCATTCTTGCATATTGTAAAGTGCTATTATACCACTTGGGAATAAAATAAATTGTTCACATGGGTTGTGGTTCTATCTCATCATCACTTTCATCATCATCGTGGGAACATCGGCTTCAATTTTTACAACTAGTGAAGAATCTACATTAGGTGATTACGGATGAGGAGACTTTTCTTCCTTCTTGTCAAAGAACTCAACATTTCTGCTGGTGTAAAATCTCCGGTCTTTGGATCCATCAATTTATACCCAAGAGTTTCTTCATCATAGCCATTAAAAATGAGTTTATGTGACTTCATGTCCAATTTCTTTTTGTTTTTCTTGGGTATATGCATACTTTCTTTGCACCCGAATACTCTAAGTTGTGCAATATATGGTTTCTGTTTTGAGCATTCTTCATGTGGTGTTACTCTATTAAGAGAAAGTGTGGGCACTCTATTCAATAAATACATTGTTGTCTTTACTACTTCTACCTGAGAATGTCTTTGTTAGTCAGATTCATCAATCGTGCATTGCACCATTTCCATGATAGTATGATTTCTTCTCTCAACACATCATTCTGTTGTGGTGTGTGTGGAGGAGGAATTTTTCAATGAATCATGTGAGCTTGTAGGTAGTATTTGAACTCATTCTTGGTGAACTCCCCCTCGATCGAGTGGAGATTTCTGATGTGATGGCTAGTTTCATTCTCATAGATACTTTGAACTTCTTGAAGGTTCAAAAATATTCACTTTTCTTGTGAAGACAAAAAAATCACATTTTTCTTGAATAGTCATCAACACAAATCATGAAGTACCGATATCCAAAATGACTCGGTTGCATCGGACAACAAATATTGGTATGAACTAGATCAAACATACCATGAGCTCAATATGTACTCTTCTAGAATGAATCTCTGTGTTGTTTTCTGCTTAGGCAATGAGGACACTTGTCTGTATCCTTCTGAAGAGATGGTAAACCATGTACCATATTGAGTTAGCAAAGTGTCTCTAGATACTTGAAACTAACATGACCAAGTCTTCGATGCCACAATTGTGCATAGGTAGAGTTCTTAGCCACAAGTTTTTGATCATCTCTATGGACAAAATCAAGTTGGAACACACGTCCCACATTGGAGGCATTTTAAACTATTTTCAAGCCTCATGATTTGTATCAAATTAAACACGTTTTCTTGTTGGAATGACTATCAAATTCAGTTTTTAAGTTTTGATTTAGAAGTTGATTGGTGATAACATATTTTTAGTTAGCTAGGGACATATAAAACATCGATAGTCTAGAGTTACATGAGCCAAGGGTAGAGAAAATTTCACAATCCCTGAACTATATATGAAGAATCATCACCCAAAAAAACATGGTTTTTGAAGGTGTGTCCCTCATTGAAGTAAACCAATATCTATGGCTGGTCATGTGGCGAGTGGCTCCTGAATCAACATACCAGACATCACTAGATGACATGGAAGGTTCACTTGATCGAAAGCGGTGTAAATTAGTCTTCATTATCTTACTATTATTGTTGCTTAGTAATATTTCCCTATTGATAGAGTTTTCTTTACCAGTTAACCTTTTACGCCCTTGATTCTAGTTAAAATTTCCCTTGTGAGATTGTTGTTTTTGAGGTCCTAAGCTGCTTGATGGACCTTTCTTGTAATTATTACACTAACAATCTTGTAAGTCTTGTCCTCTTTTACAAATTGGACATTTATTCTTTTGTTTATTGTCCCCTTGATGCTGATGCTGATTTTGATACTTTTGATAGGAATTAGGTTTTCCTTTACCTTTTCCTTTCCATTTTTGATGTGAATAAAGTGTCTTCTCCTCTTTATTATCCTTATTATGCATAGCTTCCTCTTAATGCAGTAGGTTTAGAAGTTTTTAAAAACTAAGCGTCGTATCTAACAAGTTTAGTGTTGTTACATAAATGCGGTAAGAAGAAGGAGAGCTCTCATAATAATGGGAATGAGAGCTTCATCTATGATTTCTTCTCCTAGGCTAGAAGTGAAGCCCACAACTCAGTAACTCTTCTCAAGAAATCTTTGATTTACTCATTTTTCTTAAACTTCAGTGTGTGTAACTGACTATGTGAATTAAGAATGACATTCTTGTTTTTGGCCTCATATAGTGAGCTTAACTTATCCCATGTTTCTTTGGTTGTTTTGGCATCTTGAATGTGGGGTTATACATCATTGGAAACTCCAAAAAATATTATGAGTTTGGCCTTTGATCTTCTTTATCAAACTATCATTGGTGTGTTGTATCAATAGTTGATCTAGTCGATTACCATTCTGCAGAGCCAAATCTCTTCAAACTCAAGTTGTGTCTTGATTTTTTCCTTCCATGCAGCATAGTTGTTTCCTTTGAGTAGTTGTGAATCTGGAAGAAAAAATTTGGGAGCATTGGTGCCCATTTTATAGAAATCAGCTTTGTGAGGGTTAGGCTCTTATCACTCCGGGTATAAGGTCTCCTAATCTATATACCATCGAGTCGATATACCGAACCTTTCTATACATGTGCCTTTTCGATATACCCGATAGTACGTGGAAGAAGATTTCCCTTTCTATATACCCAATGGTACGTGAAAGAGGTGTTAACATACGTGAAAGAATTCAATACGTGGTACCAAGATAGTCTTGAGCAGGGATTGTATGATTATTGACACCAACTTAAATAAATATCCTCATACGTGCACGTAACTTCAATATATACTTAGATAATTTCTCATTCTGATTTATGTCATGCAATCATTCACAGACGGATGGGATGGCTCATAGTGTGTGCACTATGACCTTATTACTCCCGTCGATTTAAAGGTACAATGCCTAGACAACGTTGTCATAGCTATATTAGGCCTTAAGTTCAATAGTACTCACAATAGCTTTACCCGTAAACGCTTCCCAGAGGCTTTATATATATCGAATGTTGCGAATGAGATTTAGGATCTCTAGAGTTATTTAGAACAAGATTTTTTTTTTTAGTACAATATTCTACCAATTTCTAAGTAGTTACAATTTTGCGGTTGACTATGAAAACCTATAAATTAGTACAATATATTGAAGCATACAATTACATTCAAAAATTTGGAAAAATTGAATGGCAGACAATTTGTTTTTGTTTTACGGGCCCTGGTGGCCTCCGGAGCCCAATACGACCCTTTATGCCAAAATTACAAAAAAAAATAGTTGAAAATGCAATTTTTAGGTATACCTCTTTCAAAAAAACTTTCTTGGAATTAAAAAATAGGAGGTCTAGGAGAATTTTGTTTCCCTAACTAAAAGTTATAGGGGCCTGTTTAGTTATGACTAAGTTGTTTGGAGGAGGTTTTTCCACTAATTTTTCCTCCAAAGTTGGCGATTTCACCATTTTTGCCACCAAAGTCAAATTGGTTTCAAAAACAAGATGGGGGTGGAGGTTGAACCCCGAACCTCCCTTCCCCAAGTCATTCCCTCTAACCACCTTGGCACACATTGCGCTTGGGATATGAAATGAAGGAAAATGTAATTATATTATAAAATAATGGACTAATCTTTTTTAAAAAAAATGTGGCACCTTTGGAGGAGACTATCCATGTGGCTATGAGCTAGGTGGATTAGGGTTTTCCACACGAGAATCTGTATCTATAATCACTTTTTATCTCCCTTGCATTTTTATTTGCTTCCTCGATGTAATTTTCTTTTAGCCGCTTTTGATTTATCGTTGTTTTTATTGTAATGTCAATGCCTAGACAACTTTGTGATAGCTATATTAGGCCTTAAGTTCAATAGTACTCATAATAGCTTTACCCGTAAGTGCTTTCAGAGGCACTATATATACCGAATGTTGTGAATGAGATTTAGGATCTCTGGAGTTATTTAGAACAATTTTTTTTTTTAGTACAATATTCTACCGGTTTCTAAGTAGTTACAATTTTTCGGTTAACTATGACATGACCTATAAATTAGTACAATATCTTTGAAGCATACAATTACATTCAAAAATTTGGAAAAATTGAATGGAAGACAATTTGTTTTTTGGTTTTACGGGCCCTGGTGGCCTCCGGAGCCCAATACGACCCTTTATGCCAAAATTACAAAAAAATAGTTGAAAATGCAATTTTAGGTATACCTCTTCAAAAAAAACTTTCTTGGAATTAAAAAATAGGAGGTCTAGGAGAATTTTGTTTCCTAACTAAAAGTTATAGGGGCTTGTTTAGTTATGACTAAATAGTTTGGAGGAGGTTTTCCACTAATTTTTCCTCCAAAGTTGGCGATTTCACCATTTTTGCCACTAAAGTCAAATTGGTTTCAAAAACAAGATGGGGGTGGGGGTTGAACCCCGAACCTCCCTTCCCTAAGTCATTCCCTCTAACCACCTTGGCACACATTGCGCTTGGGATATGAAATGAAGGAAAATGTGATTATATTAAAAAATAATGGACTAACCTTTTGAAAAAAATGTGGCACCTTTGGAGGAGACTATCCATGTGGCTATGAAATTTGGGTGGATTAGGGTTTTCCCACGAGAATCTGTATCTATAATCACTTTTTATCTCCTTTGCATTTTTATTTGCTTCCTCGATGTAATTTTCTTTAGCCGCTTTTGATTTATCGTTGTTTTTATTGTAATGTCAATGCCTAGACAACTTTGTGATAGCTATATTAGGCCTTAAGTTCAATAGTACTCACAATAGCTTTACCCGTAAGTGCTTTCAGAGGCACTATATATACCGAATGTTGTGAATGAGATTTAGGATCTCTGGAGTTATTTAGAACAATTTTTTTTTTTAGTACAATATTCTACCGGTTTCTAAGTAGTTACTGATTTTCGGTTAACTATGATGACCTATAAATTAGTACAATATCTTTGAAGCATACAATTACATTCAAAAATTTGGAAAAATTGAATGGAAGACAATTTGTTTTTTTGGTTTTACGGGCCTGGTGGCCTCAGGAGCCCAATACGACCCTTTATGCCAAAATTACAAAAAAATAGTTGAAAATGCAATTTTTAGGTATACCTCTTTCAAAAAAACTTTCTTGGAATTAAAAAATAGGAGGTCTAGGAGAATTTTGTTTCCCTAACTAAAAGTTATAGGGGCTTGTTTAGTTATGACTAAATAGTTTGGAGGAGGTTTTCCACTAATTTTTCCTCCAAAGTTGGCGATTTCACCATTTTGCCACTAAAGTCAAATTGGTTTCAAAAACAAGATGGGGGTGGAGGTTGAACCCGAACCTCCCTTCCCTAAGTCATTCCCTCTAACCACCTTGGCACACATTGCGCTTGGGATATGAAATGAAGGAAAATTTCATTATATTAAAAAATAATGGACTAACCTTTTTGAAAAAAAAATGTGGCACCTTTGGAGGAGACTATCCATGTGGTATGATTTGGGTGGATTAGGGTTTTCCACACGAGAATCTGTATCTATAATCACTTTTTATCTCCTTTGCATTTTATTTTCTTCCTCAATGTAATTTTCTTTAGCCACTTTTTATTGATCATTGTTTTTATTGTAATGTTTGTAGGTTCTTATTGATAGGCGACTCTAGTGGAGAGGAGGTTGCTTGCTTAGTTAGAAGTATCCCTTAAACTTAGCTTGAATGCCAAATAACCTCTCACATTTTTGTCTATGAATTCCTCATTTTTGTATTGGTCTTTGCTCTGCGTTTTTAATTATTTATCCATTTCCTTTTGAAATTTTCTCCACCGTTTGTGCAGGATGCACAAGATCTCCCGAGGATTATGGAGGTCACGGGAACATTGGCACGTGGAAGGATCTTGCCTCTACATTGTTTGTGTTGCAAGTTCCTATGGACGGCTTGGACATAACATAAGTCACCAGTG
The DNA here is from genome assembly GCA_018340775.1 of Taxus wallichiana var. yunnanensis. Taxonomy (NCBI): domain Eukaryota; kingdom Viridiplantae; phylum Streptophyta; class Pinopsida; order Cupressales; family Taxaceae; genus Taxus; species Taxus wallichiana. The sequence goes on along the minus strand of CM031234.1, from coordinate 184,993,792 downwards.
TAGGTTTGTGGGCTTGATCGGTCACAAAGGCGGCACGGCCTTTGTAACCTCGGTCGGTGCAAACCTTAGCTCATTCTTTAATAGATGCAACTCGGTTCACCAACAAAGCAACTCACCCAATGTTGGCTCGATCTAAACCAATGAAGATCCAACTCATTCACTCAACCTACAAAACTAGCGGTAACCAGATATACTTCTAAATGTAGAGGGAAAAACCCCTAATGGGGAAAGACCAATTTTTGTTTTAAATTCCTATTCCTGCAGCAAATTTTTCCTAGTGTAGGGTACACCAAAGAGAAAAAAAATTGTGTTCCAAACATCTAGAATGGAAGAGGGTGTTTTGGGGATGAAAGGATGTCTGGGAAGTTGTTGGAGGCAACACAGGCTCTCCTAGAAAGAAAATTCTTCTCCAAGACACTTCTCTTCCCTCTACCTGACCCCTCTCCAACACTTTGTTTCTTCACGAGTCCGATTCCTGCTCTGGTACCAAATATAGTTTCAAAATAGGGACAAAATCCTATATAATTTTATTAATGTGAAATCAACTCAACATTACAATGGAGTGTTGAAATTCTTATAGGAATTGTATAGCTAGGTACAGACAAATGGGATGTTGCAACAGTGCAACAATAAATAATCCGTGCACATATAAATTACAAATATATGGTTTTAAACAGTATAACCATATAACAAATATAATAAAGACAAAATACATGTATGGGAATACTATTCCCAATTACAAATAATAAATGATTAATAACAACTTACCATTAATTAATAATTAACTAAGGTAAATGCATAATTAACCAAGGTAAACTAAATTTTACCTAACAAAACACACAACGAATAAGTAAATCTACTTATTTACAAATGTATAGACTATCAATATTTCAATGAGGATTTTTTATGTTTTAAATGTCTTCATCTCATAGATTTTCAATACAAAGAAAGATGAAACAGAAGAAACAAAATTTAGAAAATAAAGAGAAGAGCACTTTCAGACATATAGATTGCAGAATGGTATCTTACTTATGCTTGATAAAGTGACAAGATTTAAACTATGCATATATAAACACATGACATATATGCAATAGAAATAAGGTTCTAAGCACAACATCAACTAGAAGACACAAAGTTCCTATTCAAATACACATAGCTTATCATGAATCAGGTTGAGAACAAAGGAAATAGAGCACAAGAAAAGATGAAACTTCTTGTGTATTGATTAGCAATTTAGGTCTTTTACATCCAAGAAATAAAAATTTGATCCCTTCAAATGACAAGAAAAGATGTTTAAATAGCCTTAGGAACGGTTAAAAATACCCTTTCCACTTTCCCTTCTTTTAACCCAAAGATTAATATCTAATTAAGTATTAAAACATCAATTTTTCATTGTCTTACGTAATATATGGCTAAAGAGAAAATAGCTACCTTAATTATATAATTTAAATAAAATAGTTATCTAAGAACTAGGAGAGTGGGATGTTCCAAGAAATGCTTGTAGCACCCTTTTTTTTAGCACTTTATATTTAAATATTTTGATGCCTCGGTTATGTCCATGCCACAAGGAATTGTTATATTTGTAGTTGCATGAGTCCAACTTCCTAGAAACTTCTCCATATCCTTTCCGAATTCCACATTTTCTAAGAAATCTTTATTATCTTTCATGATAGCTGCTTGCAGTGTGCAAATTTCTTTCATATTCTCCTTGGATATGGTATCCTGTTTGAAAAAGTCTTCTCTAACAAATGCCTTGAAAGCGAGATTTTATTTCCTAAACCAAGAATTTATCTCCTAAATTATTCTTGAAAATATGGTAGTGAATATCATGGAAGGAAGATGTGACACAAGCTTTAAAACCTTCTCCCTTTTGTAAAATGTTCTTGAGTTCTCCAATGGATTCTTCAAGAACCTTTATTTTCTAGTTAATGTTGAAAACCCACTGCTTAGAAAAATTCAATTTTGCATCATCAAATACTTTATTTTCCAAGAGTATTTTCACATCTATATGATCCATTAATCAAATATCTTAGATACATTCACTCAACTTCAACTCCCTATCTAAGCCACTGAGTGTCTAGGTAAACTTTAACTAAATTTTAACAATTCTGTCATATGCTTTACATGCTTCCTCAATGAAATTTAAACTGTGATTATCATGTCATCAACTAAGGCTTCCATTACCTTTCCATAAGTGGCATGCTTATGAATATCTTTAATATCTTGAACTTCATCATTAGAAAAAATGGCAGGTGGTGGAATTGAGGCTAAGGGAGTTGGATCAAGTACCTTATCCTCTGCCAATAAGGATCTAATGAAATTTGATAGAATTTTATTTTGCTCCTCCAACTATTCCTACATTTTCTTTCCTTTTTCAACCCTTTCAATTACTCTAGAAACTGTCTCCTTTAGGTTGTACACTTCACTCTCAGGTGTTGATTCTCTAAGGAGAATCCTTGTTAATTTCAAATCACCTACCAATAGGTCATTTTCATCTTTGTCAAGTTTGGGTTTAACAATCTCCATGAATTGTTGACCTTGAGAATTTGATACTAACCTGGATGTGACTTTATCATTTTTTAGGGGGAGGAGGAGTAGTACCAAGTATATTTGTCACTACATCAAACTTAGGAGCAATAATATTAGAAGTGGATTTCCTTTTCTTGGTTTCCAACAATAGTTGCACCCAAGAAAAAAATAACCAGAAGTGGACGGGACAATGGGCCCAAGTATATGTGTGCTCATTGCACTCAATTTTTTCACAAAAACCACTTTTAGCATAGATGTCTCATTTTAGGTGGTGTGCACTTCCTTGATAGGACTTCTTAAGCAAATGTTTCTAAAACACTCATAGATTATGAGACTTGGCTCTTCGATTGATCTTATTTTTAACTCCTTTCCTCATGATTGTTATTCTCTTATTTGACTTGCTATTTTTCCTCACTGTCATCATCACAAAGGTCTACAATTGTTTCAATATTAGGTAATGTTTCCAATTTCTTTGGAGAAGATATCTTCTCGCTCTCCTGAATCAATTCCTTCATCTTCTCATCCTTTTTGGCCATTCCTTTCTTTATGTACACCAAATTTGAAGGTTTAGGTGAAGAGGGAATATATTGCTCATGTGCTTCAGGAGTCATTATAGGAATTTATTTTTGAGGGGTGGAGGTTTCTTGAGAAGAAGACCTAGAATTTCCTACTCTAAAAATTTTCATTTTCCTATCAAACAAGAGTATGGTCTTTACCAATACATGGTTTATGATTTCCTTCAAATCATCTCTCTCTTTGAATAACTAATTAATGATTTTAACAGAGAGTGTGTCTAATAGATCTTTCATATCCAAGGGATTGCAATTCTTTTTCATCATCTTGAAGTCCTTCAAGAACCTTTTATTCATCAAAATCTTTAATTTTTGCAGAGAACGGTCTACCATAGTATCTTCTTCAAGCTTCATAATCATCAAAACAATTAGCCCAGTAGTCTTTAATATCAACAAGATGATAGAATCCCATTCTAAAATTGGTGGCAATTAAACCCTTGATATCAAAGAAACTCCTTTATTTAAAATAGTGAAGAATGAATGGAGCAATTGTCCTGTCAACATTTTGGGCATATAAAGCAGTCTTGTACGTGTAGTTACCTAATGTGATTGGGAACTAGATGCCTGCAATATTTTTTTCACTACAAGTTCTATGGAGCTTATCCAACTGCCTACATATTTCAACTAAGGTCATCTTTCCACTATAATACATTGGGAGTTTTAAAGGTGTTCCCTCAAATCCATCCAATCGTATGTAATAGAATTTCTAGAATTTAGTGTAATGACTACCATATACATCAATAAATTGTTTTTCTTCATCTAAGAATCTTCGAGCAGTGTCACCCTCTAGTAATTTGACAATATACATGGTGAATGCATCATTCATCCTTCTGAAGTGATGGTTCGATATTCAAATTCAATTGTGGATAATACTCATAAATAGGAGAATAATTCTTGTCTTCAACAAGGAGAAACCCAACTTTGTCAAAATTTCACCCCAGGGTAAATTTCGATAACATGCATCAGAGTTTTGCAGTTCCAAGCATGTAGATTGATCCAGGAAAAATCATAAAAAATGACTAAGTCCTAGTCCTAGGGGCAGTCGGGACATTTGGGACATCTAGGCGCGGATCGGCCGAAAATCCTCCAGGCGGCCCGTGAAGCAAAGGGACATCTGGGACAGAAGTACGCGGCGGGCGCGAGAAGCCGATCCGGCCGAAAGAGGAAGAAAAATGACTAACTGCTGAGTGGGACAGTTCGGGACAAGAGTACGCGAAGTACGCGAACCGGCCGGATCGGCTGAAATGGGAAAAGCGATCAGGAAGAAATTGGGACACTTGGGCCGTGATGATGCCTTGAACGGCGGTTCACCCGAAAAGAGAGAAAGTTAAATCTTGGGACATCCGGGACGAAGGGACGCGCGGGACGCGGATCGCCGAAGGAGCCGAAAGCCAATCAAACAACGCCACATGTCATCGGCCAAATGAGGGATGAGGAAGCCCATTTCGGGTGGATCGGAAGTTTTTGGCCCAAGCAGTTTGGGACATCCGAGACATAAAGACGCGAAGGGCGCGAAGGGCGAAAGGGGCGAGAACCAACCAGATCACGACACGTGTCGCAGGGGAAAGAGTCCAAAGGTCAAAGGGAAAATTTTGAGGGGTCAGCCGAGCCAATCAAAAGAGGACACGTGTCCTATGGAACAGGGAATGCGGAGCTCGGGAAGGAGTTAGAGAATTTGGCATGAGTTTTGGCCGAAAAGCTAAAAGCCAAGGTCTGCCCCGCGCCCCTGTCGGCCAATCAATGCATGCCACGTGTCCAAGTTTAAGGGGCCCACAAGGAAATTTCAAAAGAAATCCCACCGAAAGGTAGAGGAGAGAGAATCATGTGACCAATCAATGCGTGCCACGTGTCATCCAGGTGGCAGAGCGCGGGAAAGATTTCAAAACACGTTTTCCTGTTTTGTGCCCTAAAACTTCAGACCTCCATAACTTTCGATCCAGAGCTCGGATTTGCACGTTCTTTATATCAACGGAAAGCTTATGAAATTATCTACATGATTCTGGGATCAATCTCGAATTTTGGTGCAGTCTGGAGAGAGAAAATTGAGAAACAGATCTGACGCGTGATCATGGCCAGAAGCGACGTTTCAACAACCAGTTTTAATGCACATGGGTCGCATTCTTCTTCAGCATGGCCAGAAGTGATGTCTCAACCACGATTTTAATGAAGAATGCGTTTTGGTCAATGGTTGGGCTACTTACACATTTTCCTATGTTTTCTGTCTCCTGGGCTCGACCCATGCATTGTATAAAGCCAGATTTGGCTCATTTAAAAAAAAAAAAAAGTTGTTCATATTTTCTGCTCTGCCCTCCCTTCTTTTCTTCTCTAGGGTTGAAAATGGAGTTCGAACCTCCTCCCTTGCTCTGTAATGGCATTTTTGCCTTTTACTATTGAAATGATGTTCTGTGCAAACTTCTGGAGCAACAAAACATGTTTTGTGATGCATCTATCCATCCTTGCTCATTTTTGCTTGTTCTCTTCTTACCTCTCTTCATTGCAGGTATTTGTGCATGTTCGAATGTTCATTGCAGGTTTGGAGCTATGTTCATGGAGTTTTGGGACATTTTCTGGTGTGAAATCTATCCTTGGGCTGTGATGCATCTGTCCATCCTTCCCATTGCTCACCTCTCTTTGTCCCATGGCAGTTTTGATAGATGTCCAACATTCTCCTTCTCTGGTGTATCACCATTTTAGTGTAGGCTTTTGTTCTTTTCCTTTTCTCTCTCTCTCTCTCTATCTCCTTGGCATTGTTAGATTAGGATTAGATTAGCTTTGCACTGCTGCTTTGGAATAGCTTGTGGCGGGTAGTTTAGGAGTAGGAACCAGCCTTCTCTGGAGATTCCTCTCTCGGTTTCACAAGTCCCACGCTTGGAGAGAGGTTTCCATGTTGTGCAATCTGCTTTGGATGCTGAGTGATCAACCTAGAAGCTGATCTGCATCCGAAGTCTTTGTGATTTTGCACTAACGGTTTTGGCACGCCGGGTGGGACCTTAGAGGTCTTCCACTTCATCTTTTGCGAGGTTGATGTGTTCTGTGAAGATTTCAGCCTTTGGAGGCACTTTGCAAACACATCAGTGACTCCATCGGTCAACAACCCATCTCGAAGTTGCGAGACCTTCCTTTCCATTCATTTTCATTCTTTTTTATCCATTCTTCCTTCCATCTCTCCCATCTTCTTTCATTACATGAAGTTGTGCAATCATGACTTCATTTCCATCATGGAATTCACATCAACAACAATAGTATATCACACCTCCAACATGTTTTACAAATCCTCCAAATCAGCATTTTGAGCAGATTCAAGATCGGTATGCATACCCATATGAGCAGTGTGCTAAAGTCGGTTTGGCTATGGAGCCTTCAAGAGCAAGGGTGTGCATACAATGAAGACCATCAGATCAAAGATGCTGGTCTGTTGGAGAAGATCCAAAAGATGGAGGTAAAGATGGTGCAGTCCAGAGCAACAGCTCAAATGAGAGCTTTCGGAATCGGTTACAGGACCCCTTGTCCATGGGGAGGCCCTTTTCCAAGACACTTCAGCCCTCAAGAAAAGCTGGACTTCATGATAAAGATGCTGCCCCAACTTGCACAATGGACAGCAGGAATAGAGGCCTATACATTCGGTGTTGAACAACCTTGTCAATGGGTAAGTTCTACACCATCATCATCGGTTTTTTCTCTTCCCATTACTCAAGCAGCATCATCTCATTTGGACTTGCAAATTTTAAACTCTCCATCTGCTGTCCCAAATGTTGATTCCATGTCTCCACCTCTCAGTCTTCCACCTCATCTCAATTCTTCTTTCCTTTTTCCTTCCAAATCCAAACCCCCTCCACAAGAGCTAAATGAAATACCTTCCACTCCAAAGAAACAAGAGGTTTCACCTCCTCCACCACCACAAAAAATTGTAAAATCAGTTGAGTTTCAACCTATCCCTCCTCTTGCATCCCCAATTCCATGTGGGGAAGAAGAAATTGAAAAAATCAGTCATCAAGGACAACAAGAGGAAGAGCCAAAAAGAAAAGAAATGACAGACAGCTTGAAGGTTTGGGCTGCCAAATTTGGGATAACAAAGATCCCCTTGATGGTTAAGCCTACAGAAGAGGCTAAGGTTGAACAAATGGTGGTCATAACTGATTTTGTTGCAGCAGAAGAAGAGCAAAAGGAAGAAGCAGATCAGCAATCAGTTTGCTCAGAGTGTAGTGTCCATGTTGGCACTCTATTTGAAGGAAATGCTGATCCAATTCAAGTTGCACAATCAGCCATGGAGGAAGAAAGCCCTGAAGAAGATCTTGCAGTCCCAACTTGTCCTCTAGAGCAGCAGATTGAAGAGTTTGACTTGACAAACTTCATGCTAGAGGAAGAGTTCTATCAAGAGCAAGATTGTATTCAACTAGTAGAGGAAGGAGAAGTTGCTCCAAATCCAAAAGAAGAGGAGCACAATCTAGCTGTGGAAGAGAAAATTGCGGATCCAAGGGCTTTGAGCACAAAGCAGGCTACAGGAGAACCTTCAGTTCTTCTTTCTACTTCATCTCTCTCTAGCTCCAATGTCGAAGAAGAGGAGTTTGATCTCTCAAACTCAATGTTGGAGGATGAAGGAAACCATGGTGTTCAAATTCTGAGATCAAGAAGACACCATGGAGGAAGTTGAACATTTGCGCGGGGACAGTCATGAGGCAGTTTATCTGTCAGATTTGGAAGACTGTTTTGATGGAGAAGAACCGGTTGAGTTTCCAACATTCTCTCTTTCATCATCCATCTTCCAAACACAAGAGCCTTTTGTCATGGAGGAGAGTATTCATTTGCAGCAACCTGCATCTTATAGAAGCTCTTTGGAACCAAGATTGGAAGATTTTAATCTTTCATGTCCTTCATTGGAGGAAGAGAAAGGGCAGAGGAATTTCACCATTTCTTCCACATCATCCATTCAAGAAGGTCTGCAAGAAGACTCCATTCTTGGAGTTGAAAATCAGGGAAATGGGCATACTCAAAGGATCAGACCTTGCCCAATCAGGTATTTGGCTTCATTGGAGCCAAAGGAGAAGTCACAACCAGTCATGCTTGCTTCTGAGCATGAGGGTGAGCTACAAAGTACCAAGGACCAGCTGTCATGCCTCTTGATCAAATGCGAGAGCAACTAAAAGAGGTATTGAATTTGCCTTTGGTGATACCTTGATGATTTGGGTGGAATACCAGCTTCTTGTTGATTTTCCACTCATCCTAACAGCCATGATCAGCTCCAAATCAATTGCATGGCCGCCACTTTTGAGAAAGGGAAGCTATTTCTCACAACCAATTGCAGGGTTTGTTTAGCTTGCCTTTGCTTCCAGTTAGAGTAGAGTAGGTAGATTTGCTTTCAGCAGAAGAAGTGCTTGTGCACACTCTGCATGTTTCATTTTGGAGCATGTATGATTTTCAGTTCTGTACATAGTTTTTGTTGTGCTGGTTTTGCTCTTGCACAGTTCGTTTCAGTGGCATTTTGGTAAGAACAACTCCATGTCCGGTGGGTTTCAAGTGGCTCAGAGGGAAGTTTTCAAAGTTCAGATCAGTTTTCAGGCTTGCTTATGACTCCATGCCCAATGGATTGCTTCAGGCTACTGATCATTCATCTAGCAGGCAGATGACCCCACTGAGTCGCCAAACTGTTGTCAAAATTTCACCCCCCCAGGGTAAATTTCGATAACATGCATCAGAGTTTTGCAGTTCCAAGCATGTAGATTGATCCAGGAAAAATCATAAAAAATGACTAAGTCCTAGTCCTAGGGGCAGTCGGGACATTTGGGACATCTAGGCGCGGATCGGCCGAAAAGCCTCCAGGCGGCCCGTGAAGCAAAGGGACATCTGGGATAGAAGTATGCGGTGGGCGCGAGAAGCTGATCTGGCTGAAAGAGGAAGAAAAATGACTAACTACTGAGCGGGACAGTTCGAGACAAGAGTACGCGAAGTACGCGAACCGGCCGGATCGGCCGAAATGGGAACAAACAGTCCGGAAGTAATTGGGACATTTGGGCCGTGATAGCGTGAACCGGCGGTTCGGCCAAAGCAGAGAAAGTTCATCTTGGGACATCGGGACGAGGGGGGCGATGGGGCGTGGATCGCAGAAGGAGCCGAAAGCCAATCAAACAATGCCACGTGTCATCGGCCAAATGAGGGACGAGGAAGCCCATTTCGGGCGGATCGGAAGTTTTTGGCCCAAGCAGTTTGGGACATCGGGACATAAAAGCGAAGGGCGCGAAGGGCGGAAGGAGCCGAAAGGGCCGAGAACCAACCGAGATCATGACACGTGTCACGGGGAAAGAGTCAAAGGTCAAAGGGTGAATTTTGAGGGGTCATCCCGAGCCAATCAAAAGAGGACACGTGTCCTATGGAACAGGGAATGCGGAGCTCGGGAAGGAGTTAGAGAATTTGGCATGAGTTTTGGCCGAAAAGCTAAAAGCCAAGTGCGCCGCACAGCCACCTGACCGGCCAATTAATGCATGCCACGTGTCCAAGTTTAAGGGGGCCTGAGGAATTTCAAAAGAAAACCCACCGAAAGGTAGAGGAGAGAGAATCACGCGACCAATCAATGCGTGCCACGTGTCATCCAAGTGGCAGAGCGCGGGAAAGATTTCAAAACACGTTTTCACCTGTTTTGTGCCCTAAAACTTCAGACCTCCATAACTTTCGATCAGAAGCTCGAATTTGCACGTTCTTTATATCACGGAAAGCTTATGAAATTCTCTACATGATTAAGGATCAATCTTGAATTTTGGTGTAATCTAGAGAGATAAAATTGAGAAATGGCTTTGTGTGCGTGATCATGGCGAGCGATGTTTCAACAACCGATTTTAATGCACATGGGTCGCATTCTTCTTGACATATGGAGAAGTGATGTCTCAACCACCGATTTTAATGAAGAATGGGTTTTGGTCAATGGTTGGGCCACTTACATGTTTTCCTATGTTTTTCTGTCTCAGGCTCGACCCATGCATTGTATAAAGCCAAATTTGGCTCATTTAAAAAAAAAAAAGAGTTGTTTATATTTTACGCTCTGCCCTCCCTTCTTTTCTTCTCTAGGGTTGAAAATGGAGTTCGAACCTCCTCCCTTGCTCTGTAATGGCGTTTTTGCCTTTTCTTATTGAAATGATGAAATGCAAACTTCTGAGCAACAAAATGTGTTTTGTGATGCATCATCCATCCTTGCTCGTTTTTAAACTCTCTTCATTGCGGAGCATGTTTGAAATTGCAGGTTTGGAAACGTGAAATCTTCCACACATGTCCATCCTGTCCATCCTTCATTGCTCACTCTCTCTTGCTCAGTTTTTTGCTTGTTCTCCTTCTACGGTTTCGTTTTTTCTTTTCTTTTCCTCTCTCTCTCTCTCTCTGTCTCCTTGGCATTGTTAGATTAGGATTAGATTAGCTTTCTGCCTTTGGAATAGCTTGTGGCAGGTAGTTTAGGAGCAGGAACCAGCCTTCTCTGGAGATTCCTCTCTCAGTTTCACAAGTCCCACGCTTGGAGAGAGGTTTCCATGTTGTGCAATCACACTGGATGCCTGAGTGATCAACCTAGAAGCTGATCTACATCCGGAGAGTCTTGTGTGATTTTACACTACAGTTGAGTTTCATTTTGGCATGCATGGGTGGGACCTTAGAGGTCTTCCACTTCATCTTTTGCAGGTTGATGTGTTCCTGTGAAGATTTCAGCCTTTGGAGGCACTTGCAAACACATCTGGCGACTCCATCTGGTCAACAACCCATCTCTGAAGTTGCAGACCTTCCTTTCCATTCATTTTCATTCTTTTTCTATCCATTCTTCCTTCCATCTCTCCCATCTTCTTTCATTCTATGAAGTTGTGCAATCATGACTTCATTTCCATCATGGAATTCACATCAACAACAACAGTATATCACACCTCCAACATGTTTTACAAATCCTCCAAATCAGCATTTTGAGCAGATTCAAGATCAGTATGCATACCCATATGAGCAGCTGTGCCAAAGTCAGTTTGGCTATGGAGCCTTCCAAGAGCAAGGGTGTGCATACAATGAAGACCATCAGATCAAAGATGCTGGTCTGTTGGAGAAGATCCAAAAGATGGAGGTAAAGATGGTGCAGTCCAGAGCAACAACTCAAATGAGAGCTTTCGGAATCGGTTACAGGACCCTTGTCCATGGGGAGGCCCTTTTCCAAGACACTTCAGCCCTCAAGAAAAGCTGGACTTCATGATAAAGATGCTGCCCCAACTTGCACAATGGACAGCAGGAATAGAGGCCTATACATTCGGTGTTGAACAACCTTGTCAATGGGTAAGTTCTACACCATCATCCGGTTTTTCTCTTCCCATTACTCAAGCAGCATCATCTCATTTGGACTTGCAAATTTTAAACTCTCCATCTGCTGTCCCAAATGTTGATTCCATGTCTCCACCTCTCAGTCTTCCACCTCATCTCAATTCTTCTTTCCTTTTTCCTTCCAAATCCAAACCCCCTCCACAAGAGCTAAATGAAATACCTTCCACTCCAAAGAAACAAGAGGTTTCACCTCCTCCACCACCACAAAAAATTGTAAAATCAGTTGAGTTTCAACCTATCCCTCCTCTTGCATCCCCAATTCCATGTGGGGAAGAAGAAATTGAAAAAATCAGTCATCAAGGACAACAAGAGGAAGAGCCAAAAAGAAAAGAAATGACAGACAACTTGAAGGTTTGGGCTGCCAAATTTGGGATAACAAAGATCCCCTTGATGGTTAAGCCTACAGAAGAGGCTAAGGTTGAACAAATGGTGGTCATAACTGATTTTGTTGCAGCAGAAGAAGAGAAAAAGGAAGAAGCAGATCAGCAATCAGTTTGCTCAGAGTGTAGTGTCCATGTTGGCACTCTATTTGAAGGAAATGCTGATCCAATTCAAGTTGCACAATCAGCCATGGAGGAAGAAAGCCCTGAAGAAGATCTTGCAGTCCCAACTTGTCCTCTAGAGCAGCAGACTGAAGAGTTTGACTTGACAAACTTCATGCTAGAGGAAGAGTTCTATCAAGAGCAAGATTGTATTCAACTAGTAGAGGAAGGAGAAGTTGCTCCAAATCCAAAAGAAGAGGAGCACAATCTAGCTGTGGAAGAGAAAATTGCGGATCCAAGGGGTTTGAGCACAAAGCAGGCTACAGGAGAACCTTCAGTTCTTCTTTCTACTTCATCTCTCTCTAGCTCCAATGTCGAAGAGGAGTTTGATCTCTCAAACTCAATGTTGGAGGATGAAGGAAACCATGGTGGTCAAGTTACAGATCAAGAAGACACCATGGAGGAAGTTGAACATTTGCAGCAGGACAGTCATGAGCGGTTTATACATCGATTTGGAAGACTGTTTTGATGGAGAAGAACCGGTTGAGTTTCCAACATTCTCTCTTTCATCATCCATCTTCCAAACACAAGAGCCTGCTGTCATGGAGGAGAGTATTCATTTGCAGCAACCTGCATCTTATAGAAGCTCTTTGGAACCAAGATTGGAAGATTTTAATCTTTCATGTCCTTCATTGGAGGAAGAGAAAGGGCAGAGGAATTTCGCCATTTCTTCCACATCATCCATTCAAGAAGGTCCGCAAGAAGACTCCATTCTTGGAGTTGAAAATCAGGGAAATGGGCATACTCAAAGGATCAGACCTTGCCCAATCAGGTATTTGGCTTCATTGGAGCCAAAGGAGAAGTCACAACCAGTCATGCTTGCTTCTGAGCATGAGGGTGAGCTACAAAGTACCAAGGACCAGCTGTCATGCCTCTTCAATCCAAATGCAGAGCAACTAAAAGAGGTATTGAATTTGCCTTCAGCTGATACCTTGATGATTTGGGTGGAATACCAGCTTCTTGTTGATTTTCCACTCATCCTAACAGCCATGATCAGCTCCAAATCAATTGCATGGCGCCACTTTTGAGAAAGGGAAGCTATTTCTCACAACCAATTGCAGGGTTTGTTTAGCTTGCCTTTGCTTCCATTAGAGTAGAGTAGGTAGATTTTGCTTTTAGTGAAGAAGTGCTTGTGCACACTCTGCATGTTTCATTTTGGAGCATGTATGATTTTCAGTTCTGTACATAGTTTTTGTTGTGCTGGTTTTGCTCTTGCACAGTTCGTTTCAGTGGCATTTTGGTAAGAACAACTCCATGTCCGGTGGGTTTCAAGTGGCTCAGAGGGAAGTTTTCAAAGTTCAGATCAGTTTTCAGGCTTGCTTATGACTCCATGCCCAATGGATTGCTTCAGGCTACTGATCATTCATCTAGCAGGCAGATGACCCCACTGAGTCGCCAAACTGTTGTCAAAATTTCACCCCCAGGGTAAATTTCGATAACATGCATCAGAGTTTTGCAGTTCCAAGCATGTAGATTGATCCAGGAAAAATCATAAAAAATGACTAAGTCCTAGTCTAGGGCGGATCGGGACATTTGGGACATCTAGGCATGGATCGGATGAAAAGCCTCCAGGCGGCCCGTGAAGCAAAGGGACATCTGGGACAGAAGTACGCGGCGGGCGCGAGAAGCCGATCCGGCCGAAAGAGGAAGAAAAATGACTAAGCTCTTTGGCGGGACGATTCGGGACAAGAGTACGTGAAGTACGCGAACCGGCCGGATCAGCCGAAATGGGAACAAACAGTCCGGAAGCAATTGGGACATTTGGGCCGTGATGACGCGAACCGGCCGGTTCGCCCGAAACAGAAAGTTCATACTGGGACATCCGGGACGAAGGGACGCGTGGGACGTGGATCGCCGAAGGAGCCGAAAGCCAATCAAACAATGCCACATGTCATCGGCCAAATGAGGGACGAGGAAGCCCATTTCGGGTGGATCGGAAGTTTTTGGCCCAAGCAGTTTGGGACATCCGGGACATAAAGACGCGAAGGACGCGAAGGGCGGAAGGAGCCGAAAGGGCCGAGAACCAACCAGATCACGACACGTGTCACAGGGGAAAGAGTCCAAAGGTCAAAGGGTGAATTTTGAGGGGTCAGCCCGAGCCAATCAAAAGAGGACACGTGTCCTATGGAACAGGGAATGCGGAGCTAGGGAAGGAGTTAGAGAATTTGGCATGAGTTTTGGCCGAAAAGCTAAAAGCCAAGGTCTGCCCCGCGCCCCTGTCGGCCAATCAATGCATGCCACGTGTCCAAGTTTAAGGGGCCCACAAGGAAATTTCAAAAGAAAGCCCACCGAAAGGTAGAGGAGAGAGAATCACGTGACCAATCAATGCGTGCCACGTGTCATCCAGGTGGCAGAGCGCGGGAAAGATTTCAAAACACGTTTTCACCTGTTTTGTGCCCTAAAACTTCAGACCTCCATAACTTTCGATCCAGAGCTCGGATTTGCACGTTCTTTATATCAACGGAAAGCTTATGAAATTCTCTACATGATTCTAGGATCAATCTCGAATTTTGGTGTAGTCTAGAGAGAGAAAATTGAGAAATGGCTCTGACGCGTGATCATGGCCAGAAGCGATGTTTCAACAACCAGTTTTAATGCACATGGGTCGCATTCTTCTTCAGCATGGCCAGAAGTGATGTCTCAACCACCGATTTTAATGAAGAATGCGTTTTGGTCAATGGTTGGGCTACTTACATGTTTTCCTATGTTTTTTGTCTCCTGGGCTCGACCCATGCATTGTATAAAGCCAGATTTGGCTCATTAAAAAAAAAAAAGAGTTGTTCATATTTTCTGCTCTGCCCTCCCTTCTTTTCTTCTCTAGGGTTGAAAATGGAGTTCGAACCTCCTCCCTTGCTCTGTAATGGCGTTTTTGCCTTTTACTATTGAAATGATGTTCTGTGCAAACTTCTGGAGCAACAAAACGTGTTTTGTGATGCATCTGTCCATCCTTGCTCATTTTTGCTTGTTCTCTTCTTGCCTCTCTTCATTGCAGGTATTTGTGCATGTTTGAATGTTCATTGTAGGTTTGGAGCTGTGTTCATGGAGTTTTGGGACATTTTCTGTGTGAAATCTATCCTTGGGCCTGTGATGCATCTGTCCATCCTTCCCATTGCTCACCTCTCTTTGTCCCATGGTAGTTTTGATAGATGTCCAACATTCTCCTTCTCTGGTGTATCACCGTTTTAGTGTAGGATTTTGTTCTTTTCCTTTCTCTCTCTCTCTCTCTCTCTGTCTCCTTGGCATTGTTAGATCGGGATTAGATTAGCTTTCCTGCCTTTGGAATAGCTTGTGGCGGAGTAGTTTAGGAGCAGGAACCAGCCTTCTCTGGAGATTCCTCTCTCAGTTTCACAAGTCCCACGCTTAGAGAGAGGTTTCCATGTTGTGCAATCACACTGGATGCCTGAGTGATCAACCTAGAAGCCTGATCTGCATCCAGGGGTGCTTGTGATTTTGCACTAACACCAACCATTCTCTGTATTTAGCAATAGAATACATCAAGTAAGAATTCATATGAAAAGTCTTGGTTCTTTAGAAATTCCTAAAGCTGCTTAGTTAGTAAGGCTATCATAGATTATATGTAGCCAATTCAATATTTTTTTCCTTCACATATAATATTGATGTAAGGGCACATCTAATAATGAAACTCATTGGTAGAAGGCATCATCATTATTCTTAAAAGGAGAGTGATGACATCGACATCTCTTCCTTAAAATGAACGCTATACATAGTCTTTGGCAGCCTTGAATCTCCTTTATTTGGATTCTTAAACCAGGACTTAGCCACTCTGCTCATATATTGGTCACTTGTCCTAATCAAAAATCAATTGAGCTTGGTATTAGGTGGGGTTATTTGAATTTTCATTGGTAAGAATCATGAGGGAAGTACTAATACAATTAACATCTAATCGAGCCAATACATGTCCGTGAGGATCGACGATTTCCTTTGTCTTTTGATTGAATCATGAACCATGGGCTAGCACAGACAAGATCAACACATTGAATTGAAATCAGAAAACCCTGCATGAGAAATTATTTTCTCCTTAACTAGTTGAGCAATGGGAGTAGGGTTTTGGTAGTCAATTTGAGCCTAGAAATCATCCAAGTTGAGGTGTTGAGCTTCATTATCTCCTATGTTTGGTATGGATGTCTCCAAGGAAGATAAATGCTCGTGCCCTTTGTAGTTGATCTTCATTGTATGGCAAGAGTAATGAACTTCTTTATTTCTCTAAATTTTTATTTTGATGATTCACAACTTCTATTGCACCTACAAATTTGAAAAATAATAGAACAGGGACTTGGCTATGGCTACAAACAATGGAGAGTGAGATAATAGAATGGAAGACATCAGCAAATGCAAAGGGTGTGGTAAAAATGATTGATTACCTTGGCTATTTATACAAATTACATTTGAGTAGGTTGGTGGGGGAATTAATATGACAATTAATGCTTTATACCAACCCAAGACAGTGAAAAGTAGAAAAGGAAAAGAAAATGAGCACAACTAGACCATAGGACAATGGGACACCTGGGACACAATGAGCCAAAAACCCATAGTGAATGAAACGCAACCCAAACAAACTTGCGGGGAAATGGAGTTCCGGGAGCACTCGAGACACTATGAGCCGAAATGTCCACAATATACTAGAATCGTGAAAATCAGAAAAACATGCATAGATGGTCCTTGGGACATTGGGACATGATTTCTCTAAAATATCCAAAATAATAAGAAAAAATGGGGAATCGATGAATAGGGATCCCAATGGAACTTGGGACGCGAGGGACATTAAAACCCGAAATATCTACACAACAAAGGAAAAGTCTTAAAAAATCAAATTTCAGAAAAACGACTAATTGTTTAAAAATAAATCTTCCTTCATGGACCTTCACAAGGACATTATGATAGTCATCTTACCCAAAAAATTTGAAAAATGAGACAAAAATACACAATTTCTAGGAAGGTGACAGAAAATTTGAAGCCCATTTCAATTGGTGTATGGAATAAAATCCATCATTCTAATGGAATACGTTATTTTGAGTTTTTACATTGTAGTAATTACATAGTTAGGGGATAAATATTACATATACAAAAATATTTTTTATTATATAAATATGTAATAAAACATGATGATTATGTAATGCATTCAAGAAGCATAAAAATATAGTTTGTTTCCCATTGTGTGTTTGTGTTGTCAACGATATCAATTCCATTGATGGTAAAAGGGTGTCTTGGTCTTGTATGAGTCTCCATGTGGTGTTAGTCAATGGTCAAAAAGTTAGGTTGATTGGTAGTGATAGAATTTGGTGATTTCTAGGAGGTACAGTGCATATTCTAGTGATTTGTATTATAGTTTGATGTCCCCCAAGTTGAGAGAAAGTTGTAACAAGGTAAAATATGGTTAATATGATGTGTTAGAGGTTTCTATGAGTCTGCATGAGGTTAGCATGGTCATCACATAGTTGATTTGGGTCATTCCATGGCATTAGATCATCTAGCAGTATGGGGGTAGTGTACCTAAGGTGTATGGTGATTTTAAGGTCTTATATCAGACGTTTGGTGGTGTTTCAAGGTCTTTGGGAAGAAAACATTGAGAAACAAGTAGGTATGCATATGTAGATGAGATTGGATGGAGAATTTCATAACTATTTAGGATGGATGGTGAGTATCGACTCTTAGAGGATGCTGTCATAATGCTTCATGATACTTTCTAGGTCAAAGTGACGAATATTTTTTGAAGATATGCAAGTTTTGGTAAAATCGGGTAAGTTAAAATGTGTTTTTGAAGAAATAGTGGACATTTTGATGCTCGTTGTGAATTTTATGCTTTACATGGGGACATGATCCATTTCAAATAGCTTCTTGGGTCATTTATGGAGGTTTTATAAAAATAATTAGGTGATTTGATCGTCATGTTTTTATGAACAATCGTTAAGAAAGTAAAGTGGTTAAAAACCTAGCAAAACCCTAACTAGGAGTAGCTTGGAGAAGATTGCTTGTAACATCCTAGTTTTGATTGGTTTTTCAAATGTGTTGATTGAATGTTGTAGAGGACTCTTCTTGATTTCTACAAAGGTATACTAGAGTATGTGGTGATATGTGGGACCCAAGTAAAAGTACTTTCTTATGAAGAAGTATAGTTTGAGGAGAAGTTTCCCAAGAAGGTATGAAATAAATTGACATTATTTTTATCCCTTTAGTTTTTTTATATTTTCATGATAGTTTCAGATCATGGTTGAAGTGAAAAATGGAAAAGTGTACCCTATTTATGAAGATTATTTTTGGGACAGTTTGGAGCATATTTTAGTAAAAGTGGAATTGTTCAAGATACATGAAGAGTTAGGAGCCAATTCAAGTTATGTTTTGATCTTGGTTTATAGAGATTTATAGTGGTATATCAAACTTGTGCTTTTGATGTGGTATGTAAAAGTTATGAGCTATTCTTTTAGGGTTAAGTTTGAAGGATGCTTTTTTAGCAAGGTGCTAAATGACTTCATAAGGTAAGGTGATTAGTATAAGTTGTTTAATCCAAGTGAAGGTTGATGATTTCTTAGGAAACATTTCTAAGTGTGATCCATGCTTTGGTTGAGTATGAAAGGGTCTTTTGTTGTGATGGAGAAAGTTGGACTAATGGTTAGTTAATAAGCCCAAGAAAGCCTTCCACTTTGAGTTGGAAGGATTTCCAATATGTTATTGAAATTTAACTCAGATATATTTCCAATTGTATACATTTTGTATCTTGGTGAGTTTATTTTATGGGTCATCCAACTTGATTTGTGAAGAAGATGACATTCTGATTTTTAGGACAAAGTCTCAGGCTAAAAGATTGAGTTAGTTGAAGCATGAAATGGATTGTTTGATGCTTGATATTACTTGGAGATTTAATAGGGATTAATTTTTTTCTTTTGTAAGGCCTTTATAGGTATTTTAAGTGACAGAAAGCGTGTAAACAAATTGAGTTTGCAAAAACAAGTTTTTAAGCAACATGATTTGGAGAAGAGGAAAGTAGATGTGGTTTGAACACATGGATGTTTCATGATGTATAACTTACATGGATTTTATTTAAAATTCCTATGGATTTCATAAATTGGTCATGTACCATAGTTTATTATGTCTTGGGTGGTCTTGAGGCCCAAAGGTGAAGACATGGTGCTTGAAACAACTGTTTAGTGAAGGATATGAGTATTTTGGCCCATGTTATGAAATATTTTATTAGTACAAGAAATTTTTTGAAAATGTATGATGGTTATATGTTATATTACACATGTTTTATGAGTTCTATAGCTTTACTAATCATTTTTTTGTGTTATTGGGTTTTACTCATCCTAGTGATGGGGTTTAGAGCCATTTCGGTGTAAAATGGATGGTTTTATGAATCTCATACCTATATGGGTCATATGTGACCATTTTAATTAATATATTTGAATATTATTAATCTGAATTGTTTGAATAATTGATAAAGGACTTACCTCCATTAGGTTAGAAAGAAGAAAATCATACAAAAGTGAAGTTTTGAGTCCATTTGTGGGAAAGTCTTGTGAGAGGAAAAAGTGAGAAATGCCTAAGGATGTGAAACATATTCTAATGCATTATTTTATATATTATGGTGTGTGTTATAGGTTTAATATTTATTTATGGAATGTTTGAAATAGATTAAAGCCAAGACAAGGTGTGAAAGATGAAGAAAAGGTGAGCTAGGTGAATGAGGGTTTGAAGGTGTGTGTATGGGTTGAATTAGAGATCTCCGTATGTTGTTGCTTAAACAAATTTATATATCATAATAATCAAGTGGCTGAATTTGTTCTTAGTTATCTTAGGAGGTTGTAGTATCCTTGTGGAGTGGGCACTTTGCTAGATTAGGGGTTGGTTTTCCTTATAGGGTTAGTGATCTACTAAAGTAGGGGTTGGTGTTCCTTGTGAAGTTGGTGCTTCACTAAAATTCTTTTTTATGTTTAATATCAGAAAACAATTATTGGTTTTTCTTCCTCTTTAGGTTTTCCGACCTATATATGGTGTTTTTGTGTTGTGTACTTTGTTTCATGCTCTTTTGATTGATGTTGCATATCTTAATGAACACACAATAGTTATGAATATTGAATAGATGGTTAATGTGGCATATGAAATTTAAGTAAAAATAAGTAATTTTTTTAAATTAATGATTCACCCCCTTCTTAGTCCATTCTTCTTATAATAATTAGTATCAGAGTAGGTCCTTAAGAATTAAGTCTAACAACTTGAAGGATATCCTTAAAGCACAAACAATGACTAAGCTTTCAGATATTGAGGCTACATTAAGGAGGAGGAATGAATTTTCTTAGTCTGTGATTAATGATTTAGAAAATCAGATCAATGATATGAATATAGATCATGGTTAATCCATCGAGTGTTTGGAGTCACATGTTAAATGTGTGTCTAAATCACTAAAGGAGAAATAATACATGTGCTCTAGGTATGAAGAAAGATTAAAAACCTTGGAATAATATTTGGAAAGTGTATCTAGTATATTGAGGATTTATGGGAAGTTGGAAAAGAGTTCTGAATCACTAAATGATATTTTGGAGAGAAAAAGAGATGCAAATGATAAGACATACCTAGGTTTCAAGGAAAAGAAAAAGGAATGTGATGGTGAATCTAGTCCAAGTTCTAAACCATATGTAAAAGTGATCAAGAAGTATTATTTTAGAAGGAATAATCCAATTAGGCAACATAATGTTATAAGGTATGGTACTTCCTGTAATGGATATTGTTATGTTTCTCATAATTTTGGTCATGGATCTATAAAATGTAAAATAAGGACTCCTACGAATTATGTAGGCACCTTTAAGGGTGAATTTTTTCATGTTATGAGTATGGTCATAGGACCAAGGATTTTTATGGAATCTTAGTGTATATGAGCCAAGAAGAAAGAGAAGTGTTGTTTCCTTCAATTTTTAAAAATCAAGTCATATAGTTAGACTATGTCAAAGTAAGAAGATGTTCATTGAAATATATAATTCTAAAGGGGCATTCAAAGAATGTAATCATGGTTATCCAACTAATAATTATGTTACTATATTAGAAGTACTCAAGAGAAATCAAATTAATAATGACAAAGAAGATCCTAGTGCAATAAAGTTGGAACTCAAAGTCAACAAGTATAAATCAAATTAAGGAAGCATGTTTATTGTGGCTAAAGAGGAAAGACTTGAGGAACATCATATGTGTCTAGCTAATATCCATGAAAATATGAAAATCATAGGTGTTTAGGACACGTCAAGAGTAGTAAGGTATGGAATGTAATCCTTTTCATGTGTTTTGAATCTTTGACTACCGTAGGTGTCTCGATTTTTAGGTAATGTGCTCATCCATGATGTTTAGAGTGTATGTTGCTTTTTGTTATGCTATTTATCATTCGTAAGTCTCTTTTATTGTCCAAGGAAGTTGTATCTAAATCTGAATATCATGTGATTATAAGTTTTGTTTCAAGGTCAAATAAATAAAACAATGTGGGTTCTATGTCATAGTAAGGTGAGTCATGTCATGTTGTCCTCATCTCTGTGAAGATAATACTCTTAAAATCCTAAAAGTATAGGTATATTATCTAAGTGTACGGTAGCTTGTGTTATCATAAAAAATAGTTAGTTTTCCTTGTGTCCTTGAATTCCTATAGACACATTCCTTATGGTGGTTTTGATTAGGTCTATATCTTTAAGGTCTAATTATGAGTTTAGTTTTTCAAGTAAAAGGTGTTCCAAGTCAAACTTTTGAGTCTCGAGTTTAGAAGATTAATCAAGATGTTTTGAAGTTAATTTGAGCTTGAAGGAATGGGGATTTTCTATGAATCTTAGGTCTCTTGAAGTGTGTAAAATGGTCTTGCTCTATCTTAAATGAGTACTTTGGTTGAGAATATAAAAAAATAAATTATGTTATGGGTAAAGTTTTTTTGTTGCAAAACCTAGTCCTAATTCATGCATTTGTGAAAAATTATCAAGACTACTAGTTTTGTCAAGAGCAACTGTGTATGTTAGTTCGTGTATGTAAGTGTTTATAGGGTGTTGGATTGAGTTTTTTTATTTTTTGAGTTTCAACAAATCAAGGTATATGAGTGGAGGTTTTTCAATTGTCTTTTATATATGAACTATCTACATTAAGGAGTATATGTCTTACAAGAGTATAGTCTATGTTAAGTCTTGTATGTCTCGGTTGTCAAGAGTGTTGCATAAAGTTATGAATTATTGTATTTCTCATGTATGAATAACAAATGTATTTTAATAAATGTGAAGATGTGCATGAGTCTCTTTGAAGGTACCCTCCATGCTTAAAGGTGTGCATCTAATGTCTCTGTCTCTACTAGTCAAAATTGAGTTTTAAGTCCTTTTTCATCCATCAAGTAAATGGTATGGTATTCATGAATTTTTAGTATGTGAGTGAGTCTCAATGTGTCCCATATCTGGAAGATTTGTGCAAGAGGACCATAATGATTATACAAAGGTCTTCAAGTGGCATGAGTACTTTGCTTGAAGGGAAGAAAATTAAAATCAGTTCAAGATTTTTAAGATTTTGAATGAGGTGTTAGTTCTCCAAGAGTCCTTTGCATGAGTACAAGTCATTATAGTGGTATTAAGTAAGTGATTTTTTTATATTCCTCAAAGTAAAATTTTATATGGTCAAATATTTTCAATTTATCAACAAGCTTGAATAGGTTTATGAAGCGAGGAAAATTTGACTCTAAAGATTTAATAGTGTGTCTAAGGATTGTGATGGTGTTTCTCAATGTAAGTAACTATAATATGAGATCTTGCAAGAGAATATAAGTGTTCCCGGGTATGTGAAAGACCTATTAGACTCATTATTTTTGAAAGGAGTGAAAACGTCACCCTAGAGGTTTATGGAGAGCATGAAAGTCAAAAGGAGACATTATTAGTTAGTGGAAACGTATCTAGAAGCCAAGTGAAGTATGTTAGAGAAAATAATGAATGAGAGAGAAAAAATGAACTAATACAAGTGTTATATTGATATTATAAGGTATAAATATAGTGTAAGGACATGATCAAGACTAAAATAGTGGTAACAATAATCTAATAGGCCCTGTAAAGCTAGTTAAGTCTGGTATTGAAGATTTCAAGATAATCAAGGGTATCAAAGAAGTCTCTAGTTTGTGAAATTTTCATTGAACATGATCAAATTTAAAAATGTCTATGATAGAATTAATGGAGTGATGCATCTTGATGATGCCTTATCTAGCTAGTACAGAGGTAGAGAATGAGTTGTTATAGTTGTGTAAGCTATTTCTTGTGTTCTTGAGTGAACATATGCATCAAGAGAAGATCTTACTAGTATGTGAAGGTTAACACGGAGTCTCTTTGGTTCATAACTCCAATTTTAGGAAAGTTTTAGAATATGATAATATTTCAAGGATTTCATGATGGTTGAGATTAAGAAGGTATGTCTCTCGAGGTCATTATTCACAACCATAAGCTTTGATCATGAGTTTTCTAGCTCTAAGTTGTTTGGAGAAGAAAGTATACTATTAAAATGGAAAATTATTGGCTCCATTCCCTTGAAATGATTTGTTAGGATTTTTACATAATGTGTTGTCTTCATAAAGACTTATGAAGATATGTGCAAGCCAAGGATTGATGTGTTTCTATAAGATTCTAAAGGTTAGGGAAGTATGGATCTCAGTCCAAGGTATGTAGATTGTGAAAAAGGTCTTAGGTGTTGAAATGTGTTAAGACAACATGTCTCAGGTACATATGAAGTTTTTCAATGCCCTCAAATCCTCATTCTAGGTCCGATACAAAATCCATGAGTGCAACCATGAGACAATATGAATTTCTCAGTTAGTAATGAGGTTTATATGATTATATGGTATAGAGTACAGTGTGAAGAGATATTTAAGAAAAAAATTTGGTGTCTAGTGATTTAGTTTGTACTAAGGTATGTTGAGGTTCTCGTTATCATTGTTAGAAAGATACTCGAGATCACAAGTTTGAGAGTGATCTTATTGAATTTTACTTGGAGGTAATAGTCTTGAAACATGTCTTTGAGGAGTCTACATGTAGATATACATCATATAAGTTTCTTGGAGTGTTGAAGAAGGGTAATCTTTTATGAAGACTATCGTAATGGCTGAAAATTGCTAAAGTACATTATACAGGTCCAAGATGGTGTCTCTCGAACAAGGGATCATGATTGTGTGGCTTCATGATCTTGTTATGATTGAGATGGATTTAAGAGGGTCTTATAGAGGTTTGTGAAAGATCTTTCTTCATTTTTTCATGGGTATTATAGGTGTTAATGAGGCTATTAAGGGGTAGTTTTAACTAAGACTAAGTTAGAGTCAAATATGCAAGTAATCTATGAGGGTTTCAAGTGTGCAGTCATGAAAGGAATTATACAATATCATTATTTTTCTTCACAAGATGTTGTGGTTTATGTAAGGTGAGAAAGTGACAAGAGAAGCTAGAAAGGAATAGTATTGGACCTGAGAAAGTGTAATTAAGTAGGGGAGCTCAGTTTTATTCTCTAGTAGGTGTATCAAATTCCTAGAGAGTGATAAGTATATAAGGAAAAAAATTAGGATGTATTGTTAGCATAGTATGTCATGCAATCAAGGATATATCACATACAATGAACGTAAAGAAGACTGAAATAATTCTTCAAAACATAAGCAATATGATGGACTCATACTATAGTCATGCAAACAAGTTAAGAGCTCAAAAAAAATTCAATTAGAGGAAGATGGTACAGATCAAGAGGATTCATAAGAAGTTGAGTCATGATATACGTGAGCTATTATTTCTTGGCAAATTTTCACTCAAATGCACTAAAGATATTGTTTGCGGAAAATTTTCCTAAAAAGAGAGCTTGCAAGTTTGAAGGCATAATTGGTGTTTTTAGCATGGTTTGGACCCAGAGAGTGACATATGAACAATAATGAAGATGAAATTGAGAGAATATGTTAGGGGGAGCTATTTTAAATCTCATATCACGTCACATAGGATCATCATATGTTGTTAAATGAGTCAAAGAATACCAAGTTCGGTACTGGGGAGATAATTGAGCATGTAAGTCAATTTTTGCATTTTACCATTTTGTTTAGTCATTTTTGTGTTTTTGCATGTAGTATTGTCATTATATCCTTTGTTATAGATGTCAAAAGGGGAGAGAAGCATCAAAAACATGGAAGTGAGGTCTTGTAGGTGTGTTTTTCTTAAGGTTTCCATAAATGTTTGAAGGTGATTGTCATCAATGAAAAAGGGGAAGATTGTTGGCCATTATATGTTTGTGTTGTAATTGATGGAAAAGGGTGTCTTGGGTCCATGTATGAATCTCTGTATGGTGTTATTCAATGGTCAAACTTGAAGGTTGATTGGTAGTGATAGGATTTGGTGAGTTCCATGAGGTCCTGGTGCATCTAGTGAGGTATGTCATAGTTTGATATCTTCCAAGCTAAGAGAATGTTTTCATGAGGTCAAAAATTCTTAATATGATATGTTATAGGTGTCTATAAGTCTCGTATGAGGTGATCATGGTCAACACATGGTTGAGTGAGGTCATTTCAGCCTATTCATATCCTTGGAGCTTGAAGAATGAGATGGAGGTATGTTATTTGGTGTTGATTATTCTTGTTAGAGCATGGTAACAATATGATGTCAGTGTACCTAAGGTTTATGGTGAGTTTCAGGTCGAACTCGAGGTTTGGTGGTGTTTGAGTCCTTGGGAAGAAAATAGTGAGAAACATGCATGTATGCATAGGTAAATGATATTAGATAGATATTTTCAAAGCTATTTGGGATCAATGGTTAGTATGGAATGTTAGAGGATGTTTTCATGATGCTTCATAATAATTTTTAGGTTAAAATGAAGAAGAATTTTTGACGATTTATATGCAATTTTTGGCAAAATTGGGTAAGTCATAGTATGTTTTTGAATAAAATATGGACCTTCTAATGATCATTTTGAATTGTATGATTTGCATGGGGATATGAGCTATTTGGAATAGATTATTAGGTCAGTTATGAAGGTTTAAAAAATAAACAAGTGGTTTGATCGTTACATTTTTATAAACGATCATTAATAAGGTAAAGTGGTTTGAAACCCTAAGAAACCCTAGTTAGGAGAATCTTGGAGAAGATTTCTTGTACCACCCCAAATTTTGTTGATTTTGAAAATGTGATTAGTTTATGTTATATAGGACTCTTCTAGCTTTCCTGAAATTTATATTGGAGGTTGTGGTGATATGTGGGCCCCACCTTAAACTAGTTATTTATGAAGAAGTCTAGTTTGAGGAGAAGTTTCCCAAATAAGGTATGAAATAAATTGACATTGTTTTATCGCATGATATTTATAGATGTCCATGATAGCTTAAGATCATGGTTGAAGTTAAAAAGGGAAAAGTGTGCCCTATTATGAAGACTGGTTTTTGGGGAAGTTTGGAGGAGCTTTTAGTAAAAGTGGAATTGCATGAGATACATCAAGAGTTAGGAGTTGATTCAAGTTTTTTTGTGATATTTTTTCAGAGATATTTCAAGTGTTATATAAAAATTTGGTTTTTTTATATGGCATGAAAAATTTATGAGATTTTCTTTTAGGATTAGGTTGTAAGGATGTTTGTTTTAGCAAGGTTGTAAATGACTTCATAAGGTAAGGTGATGATTATAATTTGTTCAAAATTGGTGAAGGATTCTAAGTGCTTATGAATCATGTATAAGTGAATTCCATGATTTTTTTGAGTGTGAAAGGGTGTTTTGGTGTGAGGGAGCAAGTTAGGCTAATGGTCAGTTCTTGAGCCTACGAAGGCATAAGAACTAGTTTACAGAGATTGTCTTGGTTGAAGTCCTTCCACTTAGAGTTGGAAATAATTCCAATATGTTAAGGAAATTTTATTCAGATATATTTCCATTTGTGTAAGTTTTATGTCTTTACGAGTTGATTTTATGGGTCATCCAACTTGATTTGTGAAGAAGAAGGTATGCTGATTTTCAAGACAGGTCTACTTAGGATGAAAGATTAAGTTGGTTAAGGCATCAAATGGATTTTTTGATGCTTGATATCACCCAAATATTGAATATGGATGCATTTTGTTCCTATTTAAGGAATTTAGAGGTCTTAGAAGTGGAAAAAATGGTGCAAACTAGTTGAGTTTGTAAAACAGGTTTCTGGGCAACATGATTTGGAGAAGAGGAAAGTAGCTATGGTTTGAACATGTGGATGTTTCATGATGTATAAATTGTATATATGTGATTTATAGGTCTTGAATATTCCATATAGTGGTAACAATCTATATTTTAATTTATATTGGGTGGTCTTGAGGCCCAAAGGTGAAGACATATGCTTGAAACAACTGCATTTGCGTGCGAGGATATGAGCCTTTTGGCCTATGTTATGAAATATTATATGGTAAAATAAACATTGTGACCATGGATGATGGTTATATTTTATATTAAAAAATTTGGATGAATTTTGGAGCTTGAATAATCATGATTTTTTTAGTGGATTTTACTCTTATCCTAGTGATGGAGTTTTGGGCCTTTTAAGTGCATAATGGATGGTTTTGGACATGGCCAACCTATAAGGGTAATATGTGACCATTAATATGAGTATATTTGAATTTAATTAAGTTTTATTGGTTGAATAAGTCATGAAGTACTGACCTACCTTGTGTTAGAAAGAAGAAAATCATATAAAAGTGAAGTTTTGAGTCCATTTGTGGGCCAATTTTGTGAGAGGGAAAAGTGTGACCTTCCTAAGGATGTGAAGTAGCTTCTAATGCATGATTTAAGATTTTATTATGTGTGTTACAATTTGAATAATTATGGAAGGCATGTGTGTAATGTTTTCAAGGTAAGAGAAGGTGTGAAATGGGAAGAAAGAGTGAGCTAGGTGAATGAGGGTTTGAAGGTGTGTGTGTATGATGTGAATTAGATATCTCCATCATTTGTGGTAGAAAAAAATTCAGAGATAGTCATCATCGGTGACTGAGTTGGTTCTTAGTCATCTTAAGGGATTGTGTCCTCCTTGTGTTATGGGTGCTTCACTAAATTATGGGTTAGTGCTCCTTTTAGGGTTAATGTTCTACTAAACTAGGGGTTGGTGCTTCACTAAAAAAATTGTTGTGTGTAATATCGAGAAAAATTTCAGTTGGTTTTCTTTCCCTTTAGGGTTTCCCACCTACATATGGCATTATTTTATTGTGTAATTTGTTTCATTTTCTTATGATTTATGCTACATATCTTGATAAACACTCAATGGTTTTGAATATTTAATGGACGGTTAATGTGGTATATTAATGTTAATTTAAAAGAAGTAAATGTTATTGAAGGACTGATTCACCCACCTCTCAATCCATTGTTCTTCCAAAAGAGTTAAAAAGTATTACATGATATAAAGCTTCACAAAAAGAGTTTAAAATAGAGAAAATAGTGTTGGTGTATGAGAAAAGATTCAGAGCAAACCTATGAAATTTTTTCAATAGGTGGAAGGTCCTTATAGCCGTTAAGGAAGTAGTTAAAAGGATACATGGCCAAAAATTTGACGTCGCACCACCAAATAAATTAAGGAGGTAGAAGAAGGAAAATTCCAAAGTATTTTGTGAAATATAAATATATCAAAAGAAAAAAAAACTTCAACATTTTAAAGATGTTCTAGTTTCAAAAAAAGATGTAGATTGTGAAGAAATTAGTAACTAAATCATGGTAGATCCTTTTTGTTGGCCTATCATACCTAAGGTATTAGAAATTATGGTGGAACAATAAATAACATTTCTTCTATTAATTGATTGTATGAAATAGGATATGTGGATCTCTACAATATTTCGCTAAGAAAAACGGAGTGACATATCACATCAAAAGCTATTAGAAAGGGCATAACAATATTGGGATGTAAAGATGCCCACATTTTAGGATGAATCCACATAAGGATAACTAGTGGAAAATGATCCATTATGAGGAATAGATTAGGATAGACTCACAAGTCTACCATATCTTGGAGACCACCTAAAACACATACAAACAATCATGATCCACTATCAAAATGGCACTATATGGTTCAATATGCAAGATACAATTTCAATAAAGAATCCATAGTTTCCCAAGCTACTATATTACCTAACGGTGGTGTATCTTTTATTGCATATAAGATATCTCAACCTTTGATGAAGTAACTAACTACAATTATTTTTGTCATCGATGCAAAGGAAGGGGAAATCTGTAAGAGCTAATAATAATCAAGAAGTGAAATTTATTATAGAAATAGTAGTAAAGAGATACTATTAAGACATGTGCAAAAAGAAAACAAGTGATGTAGGAGCATCAACTTGAACAAGTTAGGATAAGAAAATTTTGGTTTTTGTCCATATTATATGAGTGTTCATAGGTGTTTGGAAGTTTGACTAGATGTCTAGGTGCTCAAGAAGTTGAAATTTATGAAGTTTTTCTTTTCGTACCAAAATGTGAAATTAAAAATGTTTAACTTGTTTCGGGAAGTTTTTGTCTTGTTAAGTGAATGTTAGAGGTCTATATGGTAAGGATGAGTGTGTTAGGTGTCTTTTCTTATGCTAAATGACTCCTAGGGGGAAATTTGAGAAGACTGGTCTTAAAATGATTAAAAAAATACCTTTCTTATGTTTGTGTATCATGACACGTATCCAAAAAATAGTTGCAATGAAAGATATATGAGAAAAAAAGTGGAAGAAATCAAAGAAGAATTATTTACATGATATTCACGAAGGATCAATCTGGATGCAAGAGAAATTTTGATCAAGAAATAAAAAATAAATAAGGACATGTTTTTGTGTGTAGACTTAAGGATGATTGTTTTTCTTATGAAAATCTTGTTGAAAACATATTTTTCTCTAAGAATAATGAATTCTATGTTTGAATACCTATAGTAGGTTGTAAAGGATCATTGCACAAAGTTTCATAATAATTTTATGTGTACAAACTCTATTCTTGATATTTTGTTCATTGGCTTGTTGAGAACTCTACCTCCCTTTCCTAAATAAGGTATAAAACTAACTTGGTTAGAATTTTTGAGTATTATATTGCCTTACTATTAAGCCAAGAATGTAAGGAGGTTTCAAATTAACCTTCAAGAGAAATTTTGGGGTACGAAATTAAATAGCATTCATTTTAGAAGTTTTTACCTTACTCAGTTACTCGAAACCCTACCTAGGGTTTAGGGAAAATAAAAGTTTTGAAGGCTCTAAACCCCATTTCAAGATTTCAAACCTAGAGGATATATTCAAAGGGATTAAATCCAATAAATTTTAGAAGTTTTATTGATACATTTAACTCTCAAATTTCACAATTAATGATAGTTTTCAAATAGGTCTATAGGTGCCTATAAGAGACCTAATTGCAAAAACCTAGATAATGAATTGGAGGGTTTAAGAAGTGAACCAAACCCTGAATTTCTTCATAGAGAAGTATTTGCATGAAGGGTATTCATAATGGAATTTATTTTTCATAACTACTTGTGAAACTTTCTATTCAATAAGCTTTGCAAGTTTTGAGGGCTACAAGCCTAGTAGAATAGTCATACAAAGATAGAAGGTTGAAGAAATAACTTGTGCTAGTTTCTTGAGCTGACTTGCATCAATAACCATCACTTGGAACAATTTATATCATCACCATAAGATGGGAATATGAAAATGAATTCAATTTTCCTGAATTATTAGCCCACAAGATCAACAATAATACAATGAGATGAGTGAAGATACATGGAAAAATAATAAATAAATGGTTGGCCATATTACTATGTTTCACACATTAGATATCCCTAGAGGGAATAGTAGATGTAGATAATGTATATTACTTGCATGATAAATTTGTAAAACATATACCGGTTAAACTATACACCACCTATGGACATTCCTACAAGATGGGAGATTAGATAGCTAAACTCCAAAGATACCAAAGGAAATGTACACATATGCAACCATGTATGGAAAATTGACTTTGTTACATGTTGGGGTCATACTCCAACTTGAAGGAGCCAGAATAATTAACCAAATAATTTTTTTCATTCTTCATTAACATGGACATATCCAAATAAAAATAAGTAGCAAGCATGCCATGATTACAACACATGTGTAACTTTTGTGAATTGAATGACTAGTACAACCAATAGTAAGAGGGGCGTAAGAAAACATAAATATTTAACCAATAGATTAATATCATCCAAAAATATAAGAAACACCACAAAATAGAAGGTAGGAAAATGGAAAATAGAATCCATTACGCAAGCTGTGAAATCCCAACCACATGTTGAAAATTACCCCATGTTACCTATTTGATTCACCAATCTAGAATTTGAAAATCTAAAATTTAGTAGAAGATATTTGTTTAAAATTTCACTTGAAGACATGGGAACCAAAATGTATCTACCAGAAGAAAGGGAATGGTACACATATGAAGTTTTTAGGAGAGTGAAATCTCTAACTCAACAGATAAAGTTTTAATATATGGTATGATTTCCACTCATTTCACACTCCTTAATGATTAGTATAGATATGGAAAATTTCACGTAGGACTAGTTGGCCATACATATTATGAAGAGGTCCATAAGGATGAAAAATTTGATATCAATGAACCATACTTGTAATTGGATGAAATAACTAATAGTAAAGAAGAAATCCCAATGACACTACTCAAGAATAGGAGAACTGATACAAACCCATATAAAATACTATGAATAATGAGATAAAAATATCTCATGTTGATGATTCAAGTATCCATACAAGGGCCTTGATCACACAAGAAGAGATAACTTAAAAATCCTCCACATAACAAAAAAATGAATATTTCCCAAAAAAAGATAAACTTAATAAAAGAGGGAGAATTTCAAGACTCGTAGAAAATTCAAGATCACAATCCCAAAATCCATAGTGCAAAAAATAATGACTATTCGTTATCCCCCATCTCCTAAATAAATAACTTCTCCTCCAAGAGTTTTCAAAGAAGAAGAAACAATTTTGTAGCATATGCAAGTAGAGGCAAAGGGCTGCAATTATAGTTGTGTAATTAGATCTCAATCGGGTAGTCCAATATGAACAACCATCACAATATGATGCAATAAATAACAATAGGATAAAATTAAGGAGGAATTCATGAAGGATTCCTTTAAGAAATTAAAATATAAAGAGCAAATCAAAAAGGAATAAATAGAAGAATTACAAAAATTCAAATAACTATAAAATAAGAAGAAGGAAGAGGAAAATGTACAAACAATACATGATTAATAAGAGTAAAATAAAAAATAAGAATAAGAAGATAATGGGAAGAAAGAAAGTATGTAATAAAGTTTATAATAAAGTTTATAAGAATAACATTAAAAAGAGGATGAAGACAAAGTGAAGAAGGAAGAAGAAGAGAAACCTAAGAAATAAGGATCGAGATAAGGTCAAGAAGGAGGAAAAGGATCATATGAAATAAGAATAAGAGAAGAGAAAGATAGAAGAGGAATCTAAGGACATTAAGCAACCTATAATCACACCTATAACACAAATTCATCCACCATCAACATACAATTACATAGAGATCATAACCTCTAGTTTATATCAAGCCACTATAGAATAAGTTGTGGAAAGAGACAAATATTCTAGTAGGAATGGAAATCAATAATCCAAAAAATAAAGAGAATTCCTTCACATCATGTATACATAGTAGTTCCATGGATTTCTTAGATTAGTACAAAATCCACAACTTCACAAGTAATAGTCAAAGCATAGTCAAGGTGGATCTTGAGAAGTTACCATTGAGGACACATATTGAAGGAGTGTACATACTTTAGGACAATATTGTTACATACCCAATGCAATTAGAACAACAACAGAAATTGTGGAGAAGACGTTAAATAATATTAAGTACCAAATTGAGAATAAGCATCCATAACTTTTCATGAACATAATAGGTGATCATGAAAGGAGTGAGCAACTGCAATTGACCACTTTGGATGGGAAAATCATGGAAAATTAGTACGAATAGGAGATTGAAGAAGTTAAAAGTGTGAGTAATTTAATCAAATATATATGTGAAGGATGTATTCCTCCTATTGTAAGAGTATATCAAGTTAATCCAACAAGTGAAGCACAAGAAAATCAAGTTAATTTTAATATCCTCAATTGGAATGCAAAATTTCAAAAGTTACCATAATATAAAGGAAATTCGATATAGACATCGCTAACATGATGTAAGTGAAATTTTTAATATAGATAGATGACCAAGATGTGGAAAAGTAATTATAAATATCCTTGCAATCTTGTAACAAATTCAGTGATAGACTATGAGATTGGGAGTGAAATATTCCATGCAAGTACATTTATAGAGTCTAACTATAATGAATATGGGATTTATTGGAAGTAATCATATCAGATATACATCATGTCATTACTCTTCATTATCAAAATTTACATAATTATGAATATGATTATTCTTGTAAGTCATGCAATAATGATCACAATTGCATATATAATTAGGCAGAGTGAATGAGGCCCTTGTTGACTAGAATATATACAATATAGACCCATAAGTCTTCCTACCCTTTAAAATGATAATTAATAATAATTTAAAGTAATTCATCACACATCATACTCCAAATAATCAATATAATGCAAGCACTAACACATCCATCTTCTACTCTACTGATCCATCCAACCAAAGCTTGGTAGTTTGAGTGGTAGCAATAGGAAAAATGAGAACAAAATTTTTGTGGTAGGAGATAAATTTTGAAGTATCATTGTGAAATGTTTAGGTATCTATAAATACTCTTACGTATATTGAAATCTTGTGAGGGAAGTCTATGAGGAATTCTTCACAAATAAAAAGTTCTAAAAGGGTGGTTTGTTGGAAACTCTACTTAATTGTAAACCTAGAAGGGACGTTAAGTACTGTGTAGAGGATGAAAAATGGAAAATGTCATCCTCCCGCTTTGATCGCAAGAAAATTATCTCAATGCATAGTGCAATAAACATTTGTAAAGACCCCCAAAACAAATATATCTTAACATATCCTAATAGAATTGAAGCATTTTTTTTCTTGATTCACAATAACTATTTAAGTCTTAGAAAGTATTGGGAGTGTATAGGGTTTACAATAAAACATGAATATACTTTTTATATTTTCATAATTCCAATGTATATGCCTATTCCATCTAAGGAAACTATAAAATATGTAATGTTATTTTAGAATAGATAGAGAATTCAAAGATCTCATTTTTACTTGAGGAAAGGAAGAAAAAGGGACTAGAAACTCATTAGTCCCTCATGTTATATAAAATTATGCATGTGCATTGTGTAGAAGGTTGATCCTAATTTTAACCGACCTTAAATCCATAAGTTCCATCCTAATTTATGTCTATTTTTTATTCAAGTAATATGCATTATAACTTATTGTTTATATTTCCATATATTATATATATATTCCTTGAATTGTTTCCATTACGTAGGTATTGCAAAATAAAGTTTAACATTTGTTATATCTTTTGCACACTATCTAAGTTATATCATATGAAATTCATCATAGACTACAAATTGTATCATGTAGTAATGCATTGATCTAGGGACCTCTAATAGCAATCCTCTTTTTCATTTCATGAATAAGTTTTGAGATGAGAATTTATAGAGTTTTCTAAGTAGTTCCAAGAGAGATATCATAACAATAACATTCAAAATAGAAATTCACGTAGTAATTACATATGTATAGAATTAAACTAGAGATGAAAAGATTTAATAAATAAAAAGGTATTGTAAAATAAAGTTTAACATTTGTTGTATCATTTACACACTATCTAAGTAAAATCATATGAAATTTATCATAGACTACAACTTGTATCATGTACTAATGCGTTGATCTAGGGACCTCTAATAGCAATCATCTTTTTCATTTTGTGAATAAGTTTTGAGATGAGAATTTGTAGAGTTTTCTAAGTAGATCAAAGAGATATATCATAACAATAACATTCAAAACAAAAATTCAGGTAGTAATTACATATGTATAGAATTAAACTAGAGATGAAAATATTTAATAAATAAATTTTATAAATCATTGGATGTGTAAGAGAGAGAAATGGAAAATAAATGAGGAAAATAAAA
Organism: Taxus wallichiana var. yunnanensis; assembly: GCA_018340775.1. Taxonomy (NCBI): domain Eukaryota; kingdom Viridiplantae; phylum Streptophyta; class Pinopsida; order Cupressales; family Taxaceae; genus Taxus; species Taxus wallichiana. Next base: position 184,958,750 of record CM031234.1, on the reverse strand, counting down.
ATATTTTACGTGTTATTTCTTTTCAATTTTTTTGATAAGATAAGAATATTTTATAAACTAATTAAAGAGATCCTAACTTAACCATAAGGTATCCTTTATATCCAAATATGGTATCTACTTTCTAAAATCTCAAGATAATGTCATAATAATATGCTAATTCAAATTTCTATTAGAAAAGAAGAATATAGTGGAACCAATTAAGTCATATTAAGTGTGCTTTATTCAACTTACGTGGGCCTCAAGTAAAAATTCAAAAGAAGATATGTTATCTTGCACTATCATTTAATGATTAGATAAGAATAACATAAATAACCCAACCTATTGTACATATATTTCCTAAAAGCTCCTATTTTGTATGTAATCAAGATAAGAATAGAAAGTTTCATTCATTACGTTGGGATATGTGGGTTTTAGTAGTTTGTTACATGGAATAAATAGAGATTATAAATCTCAAGCTACAAATAGAGATTCAAAATGGAAATAGAGAAAAATTAAACACTTTTAATTTAGTTTACATATTGAAAAAATATAAAATTTCTTGCACAATGGGGAAATTGAGTACCATTAAGAAGTGATATGTTCTTATCTTCAATGTAATTACCCCTCAACCTTTCCCTATATTGTGGTAGGGAACATAAATTTAATCTATCACTACTCTCTAGAGCCAAGAATAATTTTTGGGTAAAACCATTATAAAAGGAGATATTTTTCATTAACTCCTTGCCAAATGAATGATTAAACATCTAGGATTTTTATATAACATGATAGCCATGATTTATACCCAAAACAATAATGAAAATCCATGTAGTATCCATTTTATTAGCTTTATTATGCAAGAATTAAAATATCTCAATTTATTCTTTGTTGTATCTAAATGTAAAATTAAATGTTTAAAACTTAAAATGGGTAATAGAATAAGAGTTAGTATTTTTGAGAATCTATTTAATATATCTAAGTGTAGTTAAAATAAATCTCTAAAAGATAACAGATATAAAAGAAATATTTTGTTAGCCATGAAATAGATAAAGAATATTGCTACATGCAATATGGGAAGATAGAAATATTAGTTATTTTCTATTTCTTCTCTTTTCTTCTTCCTTCTATGAAAATATAAATGTAATTATGAATTTAAAATTTATAATTTAACATGTCTTGGATAGAACCTCTACTATTTTATATGCATGATTCCATATGATTCATTTGATGTGCTAAATACAATATACGTGATTTATAGTGTAATTGATATAACTACTTGATTTATTGGTTCGTCGACCTTCTAGATTATGTCTTACTAATCATAAGATATGTTGGAAACTTATATAGCCACGAAAAGATTAAGCACAACAAAATATAAAGTGAGTAAACGAAATTAAATAGCCAAAAAAGACACAAACCATAAACACAGATTTACGTGGTAAAACCCTCAAGAGGGAAACATCCACGGAGCAACGGTATCGATTCTCTTATTGTTCAAATCTGGAAATTACAATCAGCACAGCTCTTCCTCTTACAACTCTATTTTTTTTGTGTAGCCTCAATGGGCATACATGGATTTATAGCATTCACACAAAACTGAATTCATTAATGCGTTCCTATCCATATTCTAACTAAAGTTGTCTTGTTACAACAACAAGCTGAATAATAGGATCTTGATCCACCAAGAAGAGGAATGGTTGTCATCTAATCTCAACAATCTCCACCTTGACAACAATTAACCTGATACCTTGCTCATTGCTCATCACCTTTTTTGCAAGCCAAGAGAAGCCAAGCACCACCGCAGCTTCTCTAATATAACTGGTTTCGTGAACATGTCTGCACAATTCTTTTGAGTGTGGACCTTATCAAGAATCACCTGTCCTTCATCAACAACATGTCTTACATAATGGTATTTAACTGGAATATGTTTCGACTTACTATGGTAAGCTGGATTCTTAGCCAAATAAATTGCACTTTGACTATCACAGAAAATTTTTACACTTTTCTGAAACTGTCCTAACTCACCCAATAAACCTTTTAACCATACTGCCTCTTTGCAAGCATGTGAAGCAGATACATACTCTGCCTCAGTAGTGGATAAAGCAACAATGCTTTGAAGCTTTGACATCCAACTAATAGGACCACCTGCAAGAGTAAAGACATAACCTGAAGTAGATCTTCTTTTGTCCAAATCACCTACAAAATCAGAATCAACATAACCACAAACCTTATCACTGCAACCATCAAAAGTGATACAATAACTGCTTGTGCCTCTAAGATACCGAAGCACCCATTTCACTACTGCCCAATGTTCTTTACCTAGATTTTCCATGTATCTACTGACAACACCAACTGCATGTGAAATATCTGGTCTAGTACTAACCATCACATACATCAAACTTCCTATTGCATTAGCATACAGTACACGAGACATATACTCCTTTTCTTCATCATTACTAGGACACAAACCTGAAGAAAGTTTAAAATGCGAAGCTAAAGGGATATTCACTAGTTTCACTTTATCCATATCAAATCTCTGAAGTATTTTCTCCACATACTTCTCTTGTGATAACCACAGCTTGCCTTTCATCTTGTCTCTGTGTATCTCCATGCCCAAGATCTATCTTGCTGCTCCTAGATCCTTCATATCGAATGTCCTAGCCAACTGAGCCTTTAACCCGTTGATTTCAACCATGCTTTTGCTTGCTACAAGCATATCATCAACATACAACACCAATATAATGAACATGCCATTATCCAACTTTTTAAAGTAAACACAATGATCATATTCACTTCTGGTATAATTCTGGCTCACCATGAAGGAATCAAACTTCTTGTACCATTGTCTTGAAGACTGCTTCAAGCCATACAATGATTTCTTGAGTTTGCAAACAAACCTCTTGTTGCGATTTTGAACGAACCCTTCCGGTTGTTCCATGTAAATTTCCTCATCTAAATCTCCATGTAGAAATGTAGTTTTAACATCTAGCTGCTCCAATTCCAGATTAAGCAATGCAACTAGTGCTAACACTATACGAATAGAAACAATTTTTACAACTGGGAAAAAATCTCATGAAAGTCAATACCTGCTTCCTGAGAAAACCCTTTTGCAACCAGCCTTGCCTTGTACTTTGAAAAAATATCATCAGCACCTTTCTTCAACTTGTATACCCACTTACAACCAACCGATTTCCTATTCTTAGGAAGTTCCACCAGATCCCATGTTTTGTTTTTAATCAAAGCATCAATTTCCTCTTTCATGGCATGTTTCCATTTGTCACTATCTGAAACCTCTATTGCTTCTTTATAACAACTTGGTTCTCCTTCGTTAGAAATTAAAGAAACAGAAGTGACAAAATCATCATACCTGCTTGGAACTGATCTGATCCGTGTAGACCTTCATAGAGCTTGTTGTGGTATTTCCTCAATTTCCTGAGGTGTTTCAATCTGCTCATCCTCCTGAGTGATTTCCTCATGAATATCCTGCTCACGGACATCTTCATGATTTTCACCCATGGATGAATGTATATCAAATTGAATTTGCTGTGACTGTGGTACATCAACCTGTTTCATAACATTCTTTCCATCCGATTTCATGAGTGAAATTTCATCAAATATAACATCTTTGTTTTTGGTTGTGATGTCTATGCACTTATTTCGAAGAGTCAGCGTTCCAAGTTAGATCCTAAGTCACAAAAATTAGTCACTCTTCAGAATAAGTGCATAGGCATCACAACCAAAAACTCTAAGACTAGAATAATTACATGGTTGACCTGTCCATACCTCTTGTGGAATCTTGCAGTCAATTGCTGTCGATGGTGATCGATTAACCAGGTAACAAGCTGTAAGCAAAGCTTCTCCCCACAATTCCTGCTGCAACTTTGCATTACTGAGCATGCTCCTTGCTCTCTCGAGAAGAGTCATGTTCATGCGTTCAGCAATGCCATTCTGCTGCGGAGTGTACACAGTGGTTTTATGCCTGTCGATCCCTTCATTCTTGCAATAATTCTCAAACTCCTTAGAAGTAAATTCCCCTCCATTATCTGTTCTAAGACATTTAATGGATTTACCTGTGCTCTTTTCAACCAAAGCTCTAAACTGTTTAAAAGTGTTAAATACATCAGCTTTCCTCTTTAACAAATAGATCCAAACTTTCCTCGAGTAATCATCTATAAAACTAACAAAATATGATGATCCTCCATATGAGAGTTTCGGAGCTGGACCCCATAGGTCTGAATGAATATAGTCTAGGATACCTTTACTTGTATGTTTTCCAGGTTTAAACTTCTGTCTAGCTTGTTTCCCATAAACACAATGCTCACAGAACTTTAAATCTACATTTTTAAACTAGGAAGAAGTTTACGATCAGCAAGTACCTTAATTCCTTTCTCGCTGATATGACCCAGTCGTTGATGCCATAAGCGAGTGGATTCACCTGCATCCTCTGATGCGACTCCTGCTTGATCAATTTCTGTCCTTCCTTCAAGTTTATACAAGTTCCCGACTCTGTTAGCTTTCATGACTATCAAGATACCTTTTGATATCTTCAAAACTCCACCTTGAACTGAACCCTTATGTCCACTAGAATCCAGAACTCCCAAAGATATCAGATTCTTTCTCAAGTCAGGCACATGTCTCACATCTGTCAGTGTTCTAACAATCCCATCATACATTTTAATTCTGATACTCCCTATCCCAACAGTTTTACATGTAACATCATTACCCATGTAAACTACCCCGTCATCAATAGATTGATATGTAGAATACCAATTCCTATGCAGACACATGTGATGGGATGCCCCAGAATCAATTAACCAGTCATAATGGTACTGTGAGACAATAGACATAGATAATACCTCATCAACCATACCTGAGTCCTTCTCGGCTATGTTATCCTCCTTTGTAGATTCCTCCTCCTTAGATTCCTCTTTACGTTTCCAGTAATCTTTCTTGAGGTGCCCTGATTTGTTACAGAACCAACACTTCAACTTGCTCTTTTTGCCCTTCGACTTGGATCTAGCTGGGCCCTTTGAATGTTGTCCCCTCTCAGTAGTTCTACCTCTGGCCATCATAACTTCTGTTGTCAAAGTTTCCAGAGAAGATCTCTTTCGAGTTTCCTCAGATATCATAGCTCCAACAACAACATCAAAGCTAATGACCTCTTTAGAACTAAAACTAATAGAGGTTACGAAATGATCCCAAGATTCAGGTAGAGAACTTAATAATGTTACCATCTTATCTTCATTCGAAATTTTGTCACCCGTGCTGTCCAATTTACAAATAAGAGTATTAAAAGTATTTAAATGTTCCGAAATTGTCATACCTTCCTTCATACGCAAGGTATACAGCTGACGCTTCAGGAGGATTCTATTCGTCAAGGATTTAGTCATATACAAGCTTTCCAGTTTTGTCCAGAGTCCTGCTGCTGTTGTTTCAGACACGATGTTGAATAATACATCGTCGGCCAAGCATAGGTGAATAGCACTGAGAGCATGAGTTTCCATCTCGTCCCAGTCATCATCTTCCATACTCGTGGGTTTCTTTGCCTTTCCTGTGAGCACCTTCACAACTCACCCTGCACACACAGTATATCCCGCATCTTGACCTTCCATAACTCGAAGTTATTGCTACCGTCAAATTTCTCGATCTCGAATTTAGCACTCTGTGTCTTTGCCATCACGCTTCAACGCAGCGAATGAATTCGCCCTTCAAACTCGCCCCTCGTGGCCTCCCTCCAACCTTGCTCTGATACCACTTATTGGAAACTTATATAGCCACGAAAAGATTAAGCACAACAAAATATAAAGCGAGTAAACGAAATTAAATAGCCAAAAAAGACACAAACCATAAACACAGATTTACGTGGTAAAACCCTCAAGAGGGAAACATCCACAGAGCAATGGTATCGATTCTCTTATTGTTCAAATCTGGAAATTACAATCAGCACAGCTCTTCCTCTTACAACTCTATTTTTTTGTGTGTAGCCTCAATGGGCATACATGGATTTATAGCATTCACACAAAACTGAATTCATTAATGTGTTCCTATCCATATTCTAACTAAAGTTGTCTTGTTACAACAACAAGCTGAATAATAGGATCTTGATCCACCAGAAGAGGAATGGTTGTCATCTAATCTCAACAAGATAGAGATCACCGTATGATGTTTATTTATTGATTTTTTCTACTTAAATTAGTGCATGCATGTTAATTAGTTATGTTTACAAGGAAAAGAGTTAAAATTTCTAACCAAATCCTTATTTTTATTTCTTTTGATTATTTCCTTCTTCCTCTCCCTTATCTATATTTATTTTAATTTCATCCACTATTTAAAAACATATCCAAATTCCTATGGATGATCTTTGTTGAGAAGTACTCCCACATAGATTAGATATCCCATGTCATGTTATATTTATGGGATCAATCCACATTATAAAAATCTAAGCATGAACACTAATATAAATGTTGATTGATTTGATATGTCATTATATACAATTTTATGTCTTTGAAAGGTATTTATGTATTTATTCAATTGTATACAATCATAATTTTCTTATTATCGATGTTACAATTTATCTACTAATGTGTACGAAATTATAAAAATGTGTAGATGATGGAGATATAATCAAACTATCAACCATATAATTACTTTTTTTATATATTTCAACCTCAACTATACCCCTTCTCTTCATTAGAGGATCATTTAGAAGCCTAAAAGGCTAAAACTTAGTATATTTTCTCATACCTTTCCACAAAATGACACAATATCACCTTTAATTTCATCATTATCATTCCACCTTGCTCCATCCACCGCAACAACGTCAAAACAACTTACCTAAATGGCTTATGGCCTAAATTCATCACTTAGACTCACTTAGCTCAAAAGCGCCATACTCTTCTTTGTTGATTCTTCCTCCTTGCAATAATTTTTTCCTTCCATGGAACTCAAGATCTTATACTACTCATGTCCTATGTGAAATAACTTCTACACAATGTTAAAACAATCATCTAAATGCCACACAAAACCTCAAATGGGTCTACTTACATTCAACTTTCAAAAGTGCTCCTTCTTGCCCTTAAGAACATGGTTATCCGATTCACTCATGAAAATGGGTTCTAGATATACCCACAAAGGTTTATCACCTCCACTAGTATTTGAGGATGATTTGAGTTGTACTTAGTATTTTGGAGGGAAATTTGAGGATGATTGTAGGGTAAAAAGAGAATTTCCTCCAAAATACTAAGTACACACCCAAAAACCTCAAATCATCCTCAAATTTACCCTACAATTTAGAGGGTAAATTTGAGGATGATTTGAGGTTTTGGGTGTGTACTTAGTATTTTGGAGGGAAATTCCTCTTTTACCCTACAATCATCCTCAAAATTCCTCCAAAATACTAAGTACAACTCAAATCATCCTCAAATTTACCCTACAAATTTGACTTAGTATTTTGGAGGGAAATTCCTCTTTTTAAATTTAAAAGGTCTAGAAACTATAATAGACTAATAATTGACTCTTAAGGACCTCTAAGACTCATGAACACATTTAACACAACAAATATAATGTGGTCATGGTTTATTGAGCTAGATAAGGTGATGCTCTTGCATCGTGAGTAGAATATGATTACTCTTAAGATGAAACATGTCATTCTTATTCTCTAATGATCATATCTTATGCAACTATTTTCAGTAATTATTATTTATTTAGTTTATATATTTATACCTATTTTATAATGTAAACAACAAATTTTCTATTTTGATTTCAGCGACATATTGAGGTATCATTCACTTCAAAATGCGGCATATTATGTTCTTGTTTATAATTTCACAAAAGTATTGGTGCAAAGTACATATTTTTAGATATATTAATGTAATTTCACATAGTTCTTGTCATATTTATTCAGTTTAAATGGAGGTTCATAAATTTTATCACACATAGACTTCGCATTGACCTAAAAACTACAAAAATTCTTCTATGAAATGTCATTCTATTATCAATTATAGATTAAACGACATCTAAGTAAAGAGTATATTTATAGAATGTTTAATGTCACTAATAATTCTATATTATACCACAAGTAAATGAATCTAGTTTACCAAATAAATCAAGAAGATCTTTCATGCTCTTTGTAAAGGGAATATTTTTATTTAGGTAAGGAATCTTCAATTTTCAAAAATATGTTTAATAATTCAAAAATTAAAAATTATTAACAAGATTAAAAACTCAATTTGTATGGTGGAAAGCTCCAAAAAAATATTCACATTTGATAAGTCAGCACATGGTTGAACATGAAAAATTATGTATACTCATTCTTATACACATTTTATTTTATTTTAAGTATTTAAGCATATAACATTTCAAATTAAATTTATAATTTCTATGTACCATTAGCAAGAATTGATATAAAAGTAATTTTCAAGTGATTACGATTTTATGTGGATTGGTGTAGGAATAATTTATGCCAATATCCAATGAATAATATGTGAGGTAAGCATTTTCTTATAATCAAGCATTTGGCCATACTTTGTTAAAATGGGGTAGTTATATTACCGTAGTCATTTTTACACCGACCAAGAACAAGGAAACTCCATGTGCATTGGCCTATCACCTAGCGGGCACTGGGTGCTCACTCGAGGCATGCACGGGCATCGAGTCTCTCTTTTATGTGATTTGAGTGGGAAAACATCATCTATGATCCAAAATTTCAAGGAAGTGAGTGGGAATGAAACATGCGAACATCATAGAGCTTAGAACGGCTCTAGATCATTGCAGTCATTACAGATAGAGGTACTTTAATAGACTTAAAGAACTGAATCAAGACAAAGGAAAATGCATAGGAATTTATATTCATCTTATAAACTTACATGAAAAGGAACTATGAAGAATCCTGTATGAATCTGAACCAAGAAGGATCATATTTAATTAACTTGGTAACCTCATTACATTCATTAGACTTACTACAAAACACCACATTATGGTACACTGAAGTCATGCATCATAACTAGATCCATATCATTTCACTCTCAAAAATAAATTTTATAACCCCAAGCCCTTGATACATCCTTGTCCTATATTTCATCTACCCAACCTAATATGACTCCTTGCGGCATTTCTATAGAGCTCCACTCTCTATTGATCTCTCTCTCTTTTCTTCTGTGAGCGCTTGTATTTATAGCCACCTCAAGTGCCAACTCATCCTTATGGGGCCTTAGATATAGCACCAAGTGTCTGAATCTGGTCCTCCATGGGAGCATGCTCCTCCAAGCCTAAGCTCTCCACTTTTTTCCATGATTGTCTTCTAGAAGCTTCCATCATAGGGCATATTCCTTTCTAGGCCATCTTGTCACCAGGCTAGCACCTTATCCACTATGCATACAAATTATAACGCTAGAGGTTATCTTTCCATGGTGAGGATGCGTGTTAAGTCTTTAAGGCACTCAAGGGAAGATCCATACTTTTGCGTGGGTGGTGCTAGGTCTGGATTCTTAAAAACAAAGGCATTAGTGATGGATTGTACTTTCTTATAAACTTCGCACACCCTTTCCTTTTCTTCCCTAAGCTCGCGTTTTAGTTGCACACCGATTAGTTCCTCCTGCTTCAAATTCTTGGTGCTTCCTTCTAGCTCCTCCTCCCTCTTTTCTAACTCTGCCTCTAGAAATTTTACCCTTTCATCCCGTCTAAAGAGCCTAGCTTCAACCTCAACTCGATATCTTGTTGGGCGCATTGCATAACTGCTCATCTGAGAGTTGTTGAGCATTTACCAAGGGGTTGTATCCTTTTGACCTAGGCATTTCCATTAATGCCCCTGGCTTACCTCAAACTCTAGCTCATCGATGTGGGACTCAATTTCCCAAGAGAGCATTTGAGATTATGCACCTTCTTCATCAAATGAATTCATTGCCAAGATTTGATATCTTTGGGACTATTCTTTGGAAGTGCACACACAACACCTTGCTGAGATCATTAATGTAGCTCATTCTTGGCCCCTAGATCTCCATGCACTTTCCTCTTATGCGTGTTCCTTAGGAACAGCTTATCGATAAACCGGGGCCTCTGTTCTATCATGTTATTTCCTACGCTTTCTTCCTTGTCCTCATCCATCACTATATCGGTGTTGTGCTCCAATTCTTGTTCCACCAAGGCCTCGATGATTTTCATTCCTTATTTTTCTATCACCTCATGTATTTTATCTTTTTTGAGGATTCAATTTTTCTAACCCTATGCACCAACCTATTCACTTCCTCATATGTCATTACTACCTTCCTCCTCCTCGCTACCCCTTGACCGCACTTGCCACGAAAAGGAACTCATGTTCTTCTTCTCTGCCCTCTTCTTCTGAACCGTGCACATTGAAGACAAGTGGTTCTTGGTCTTCTTCAGATTCATCTTCTTCATCGTCATCCTTCTCACCCATGTATTTCTCCAATCTCTCTATTTCCTCCGAGTCATCTTCCTCCATCACCTTCTATTTCTTCCTAACTAGGGATTCCAATATAGGAGACTCTACTTTCTCTTCCTCTTCCTCTGGTGATTTCTCCTCTGCGATAAGCTTTTCCTATTCTGGTGCCTCCTCTTTGACTGGGGACCTCTTCCTACGTGTGTAAGTACTTGTTCTATCACTTGTTCCCGGGGCGCTTACCACCTGCGTATCTTGGGCACTTGGTGCCTTTTTCTGCATTTCTTTTTCCTTCTATCTAGGTGTGGGCTTCTTCCTACCTGTTAGGTCCTCAGGTATAGCTATCTCATTTTCAAGATAAGCACCCTTCTCAAAATTGGGCCTTATTTGAAGGTATACATGCGTTGTATACCTCTCTACAATAGTCGTAGTCAAGGGTTTTACCATCTAGACTTCATGCGACACATACTTTTCCATGGAAGCACGCTTGTTGGGGTAGACCAACATTTAGCTTATCTCCTATGGTCCCATTCCAAACATCCAAGGTTAAGATTTAACTTCTTGGACTCCTTGAATATGTTAACCCCTTCCTAGAAGTATTGAGTTGTGAAGGCAAATGGGAGCTCACACCATGGGCTCATACTTATCTCACAACTTAAACCTACCAATACAAAAGTGTTGGTATATACAAAACTTAGCTTCTCCTACTATAAGCACTGGAAATTGTTTGAATATTATCCATTCTACCCCAAATGCATTCCTTAAGAGCATATACCATTTTTCAAGACGTGCCTTATGAATGGACGTCATGCTATCACAAGTGTATTTATTAGATCTTTTTGTAGGCGATGGGTCTTCCTCTAGGTAATCCCAAATGAACTTATTTGTTGCATTTGGTACTCCAATATCTAAGAAAAAAATGGTTAAGAGGACATTACTAAAGATAATCTTGTCTCCTTCTTGTGCATTGGTGATAATTTTATCTCGTAATGTATGTAGACATATTCAGAAAAGGTTCCCTTTGATATTCTTTTATAAACATTCAACCAGGGACTTGTTTACCTACATCCATCTTTCTTGTGCATTGAGTTTTGTTATCAGCGTGCATCCATTCTCATCACTAGGTCTTGGATGTCCATGATATTGAAGTACCTTGACCCCTTATTGTATGCATATGCGGCCACTGTTTCCTTAATTGCTTCCTTTTCACACAGGTCATCCTTTATATCTTCTCCTTCACAAATAAGGCCTGTGAATTTTGAAATTAGTTAAGGGGTTATGCACATCTTGTGCCCCATGAAGTGAAAGTGGTCTTCATGTACACGTGACATTAGCCACTGATAGAGGCACTCTAGCTTTCCGAAGTAGGGTAACTCATAGAGTTATAATAAACCCGCCTTCTCTAACTTCACCTTGACTTCGTTGCTATAAATTGGTAACCCCTCAGGTGTTCTCTGGTTAGTCGGGCACACTAACTCTAGTGCCATTTCCTTTTCAATTGTGTTCGTGTGATGATTGTAGTCACTTACTGTCATTTTTCTTAAGTGGGATTCCCATTCCATCCCAAGAAAAACCCCATCTGGGTACTACATTTCTGCATACCATTCCTCATTGGTACTTACGTTGGTTTGTTGTTTTCCCTTACCCTTGCCCTTTCCGGTGTTACTTGCTGATTTCTTAGGTACCATTGCTTAGGTTATCTCTAGACTTCACCTTTTCTTCCCGGCTCGCTCTTCTATCTTTTCTAAGTTCAAATCTCAAACTTGTGAAGAAACTCCTTTCCAACCCGTGCCCTAGCTGTCAAACCCTAACTGGAATATCCCTTTCACAAGATGGTGCTTCTCCACAACCTTCTCTACACCCGTGAACTACTTCCCTTCTGGTTTGTAGATCCAAACTAGTCACTCATGGTTTAAATATTTCCAATTTTTCTTCACATGAGATCAACTCTGGAAACCCTAGTTCACAAAATCTCTTCCTTCTTCATATTCACAAAGTAAATAATGAAGTGCCCAACCTTCTATTTATAGTTTTTCCCACTTTTAGCATTAAATTCCACTTCACCTACCACTATACTTTAACACTTAATGTGTATTTTTCAACCAAATCCATCTTTAGTGCCTTAACTCACGTGCCCAACCTTGCACGGATAATTCTCCAACCTTCTAGCGTGTAACCAATCCATCTTGATAGGAGACTCTTGTGCACACATAACCAGCACCAAAGGTACTTTGTCATGATTTTTTCTCTTGCCTACCTCGTGTTGTGTTTGCACTTCTTCCTCTCTTGTACGTGGATCTATAATGTAGCCTTACCCTAACACCAACCATCCTTTTTCACCTTTCCTCTCATGCACTTCCTTTCCTAGGGCCATTCAACCGGGATTTCCAACGCAATCCTTCCTGGCACTTCACACTTCAATTTCTTCCACCTTACTCTACCCCACACTAAAATGATGTGTGGTCCTCTGCACATTCACAACCTTTAAAAAGTAATGAGGTTACCGGTGCCTAAGGTGCAAAACAAAACAAAAACAAGAAAAGAGAAACACAAGAAAAGGAATATGCTATAAAGGAAATCCTAAACTAACCGGTAACACCGACTTATTTACAAACACTAAGAAGATTTATTTATAGTAGGGATTTATCCTACTCCCATTGAAGTGTCCTAGAAATCTTGTCACATCTAGCGCTTATAACTATCACGCGCTGAGTCAAGGATGCATGAGACGATGTAGGGACCCAACCAATGCACCTTTAACTTCCCAGGATGGTGCACAAAATTTGAATCACATAGTAAGACCATCTCGTGCAACCTCAAAATTCTTGTTCTTAATGTGTGATCATGCCATGCCTTTTGTTTTTGTTTTTCCATATTTTGGCTTCACCTAGCAAGTGATCATATTTCACCCAATTGCATTAACTTGTCAATTCTTTCTTCCAACACTTGTTCATCGCCCAATCCTCCTGCGCACACTATACATAGAGAAGGTAACATGAATTCAACTGGTAGGATACCTCCATGCCAAACACTAATTGAAATGGTGTGGCCTTATTCAACCTCTTGTAGGTTGTCCCATATGCCCAAATAATGGCTGATACTTTGTCATCCCAATCCTGTCTACCAACATCACAGATCTTAGTCAATGTATGGCTAAGTATTTTGTTAAATTCCTCAGTAGTTCCATTTATTTTAGGGTGATAGGGAGTAGTTTTGTGATGGGCCACCATGAATTCTAATAGAAAAATCTTGACCATTTCATTGAGGAAGTGCATACCTCTATCACTTTTCAAACTTAATGGGCATCCATACCTATTGATTATGTTTTCCCATAAAAATAACTAGCAGTGGTAGCTATTGTAAAATCCTTTGTAGGTGCTGCCTCTTCCCACCTTGTCAAATAATTAGTGCAAGTGAGGATATACCATGAGCCAGTCCTTCATGCCTCTGGAGATATTGGTCTGAAAAATTTGATAGCCCACTTCTCAAATGGTTTCGCACTAGATATTGGTCACAAGGGCATTTCATCCCTTTTTCTAGGTTTGCCAAGGTCATTGGAAATGGTCACAGGCCTTGTAAAACTCAATGTAATCTTGATAAATGGTCTCCCACCAAATCCCTATGAGTAGTGTCCTCCTATAATCCCACCATGCACCTCTTCCATAATTGTAATGCGCTCATGTTCTAGCATGCAATGGTGCAGAACCTCATCACGACCCATTTTGTATAGATCTCCACTAATTAACATGTAGGGCACGACGCGTATGGCCAACTTCTTCTTCTCCAAGGCCTTCATTCCGACTAGCGCCACACCTATCTTGAGAAATACTACAATGTCCTCTAAATCTGAGGGCATGCGCCACAACCTAAATAGTTGTGCATCTAGCATGGTGTCTTCAATGCTCTATGCATCCTCCCCTAAATCAATCCTAGATAAATGATCAGTCCAGAATTAATTTTTCCTAGTTTGACAACCACCGTGAACTCAAATTCTTAGAATAATAGTACCCACCAACATATGTGCCCTTGTAGAATGGGCTTGTTCACCAAGTATTTCAATGCCATATGGTCAGTGTAAAATACAAAAGGGGTTACCAACAAATATTGTTTGAATTTATGAAGCACATAGATCATCAACAATGCCTCGCACTTAGTTGTAGTATAATTCTACTGTTGGTGTCAATTTCCTGCTTGCAAAGCACAAAGGATGATCAACAATCCCCTCACTAGGTTGTGCAAGTACTGCTCTAATGGTGGTCCTTGAGGCATCCACATGAACATGGAAAGGATTATCCCAAGAAGGGAAACATAGGATGGGCACGGTGACAAGCCTATCCTTCAAAGTGTCAAATGCCTTTTGTTGTGCCTCTCCCTAATGAAAGGAACTCTTATGTCTAAGTAACTCTTATAAGGGTGTGGTGATCTTGGCATATCCCTTAATGAACTTCTTGTAGTACCCTGTATGCCCAAGAAATCCACGCACCGTGCTTTGACTAGTAGGCTCCCTCAATCCCACAATTACTATAACTTTTACGGGATCTACTAGTAGGCCTTCCTTACATATGATGTGTGCCCCAATAATAAACCAAATGGGGTAGCAAAGACACATTTTTTTATGTTGAGAGATATCCTCAATTGCTGAAACCTTTCAAACATTAGCCTTAAGTTGTCACAATGGTCCTTCACTAACCCATATATTATCCAATCATCTAGGTAGACTTGAAGGAATTTATGGATGAAATCCTGGAAAGCTTGTACCACAATGCATGAGAACGCAACAAGCACATTATTTAACCCAAAAGGCATGACTGTATAGGAAAAAATTCCCCACTCAGTGGAAAAATTTGTCTTTCTCTGGTCCTCCTTTGCAATTCTTACCTGGTGATAACCCAAGAATCCATCTGTGAAAGAATAGACCTCGCACCCTGCCACTCCTAATATTTCTTTAGTAAATGGGGTTGGGAAAGGATCAATGATACATACTACATTCAGGTCCCTGTAATTAACATAGATCCTTATCCTTCCATCCTTCTTGATACTAATCACCATTGGAATTATCCATTCCAACTCTTCAACAGCTTCAATAATACCGATGCTATCATTTTATCTATTTCTTCCTTGACCTTCACGCGTAGCTCAGATTCATTTGGTATGGTCTCTTCCAAAATAGGTGTGCACCTTCCTTCAACTGAATTATCATTTCCCCAAGGAATGATACTCTTTTATACCTATGGGCACGTTACTCGTGTAAAACATTATAGAGAAGGTAATTCTCACCTCGCTCCATTTCAAGAGGTTATCCCGATGTGTTGCCCACTAGCGCGCAATAGTTTGAGTAGGACGTAACTTAACATCCCTCTTAATTCATTTTCCTCCTTCCACTGAGCTTCCATCTCCTACAAAAAGACCTTAGGGAAAGCTCCTTCTGATTACTTAGGTAGCTCCTTTCCTCTTAGGCACCGGATTTGTCACGTGCCTTTGTCACCTTTATTACCGATCCTCTTAAATGTTGTATGATTAACTCATAGGTCCCATGTGCCCAATTATCACATGCTATACTGGTGGTGTCACTTAGGGACTGAGCATCCTCAAACTGGATAACTCCTCTGTGGGATGAATTGTCTCTAGATCCCTAATTAAGCACACATATATTCTATCCAAGACCTCTTCTCCCAAAGGTTCAAGTATAGGGTGTTGATTTTCCATCAGCCAAGGGTATGATGACCCATTCCTCCTCATTTTCAAAGCTTATGTATCCCTTGTTGAACCGAAGATCCACATTTTTCTTATAGCACCATAGGCACCCAAGTAATGCTAGAAATTTTTTTGCCTTGGTGAGTGCCAAGACTTCAAAGTCCCTAGTAAACTTATCTCCTTGAATGGTGATAGTTGCATCCTTTAAGACACCGATGGGTATTGCCTTCTTTTTGTTTTCCATATACAACACATTTGAAGATGGCTATAATGCAGGTCTTCCCATCTGATGCCATGCATTCAAGGTGAGAACATATACCTACGCACCTATTTCAATGAGGATATTACTAAGGAGTCATCCATCCATGGCTGCATTTAACGTGATATCCCTATCATAGTCAAGGCTTTGAGGGGGAAGTTTTGCATGCAAGACTTACCTCTCATGCTCTTCTCCGGCATGTGGTAACTTCTCTCTCAACCATGATCCTAGCAAGGGAATAATATTCTCTTTCCTTAGCATTTTACATACTTCCTTGACCTCATCCAAGTCATCCTTTGGAATTTTGACCTTCCTTCTTTGCTCCTCCCTCCTAGAATACTCCTTTAGACACTGGATTTCTCCTTGTAAACTATGAATGACATCTATGGTCTCTTGATATACCTCCTTCTGATGTGTAAGATTTGGGTACTTCCTATGTACCACTTCATCCCTTAAAACCAAGTTCTTACGCCTTGGTATTTATTTTTCACGCACATACTTTATTCTTGTTGTTACCATAACAAGTTCCAAGCCTACATCATGTGTGACTCATGGAATTCATTGTGTGTCATATTTCTTAATGCTTACCATTACAATGCCCTTTATCTTTCCAGTGATGCTGATTCATATGCTCAAATAACTTAGGGCACTCCTCATACTTGTGCTTCTTCCGCACCATGAACACTGCAATAAATCTAGGCACTCACACTTGTAGTGGTCTGTAGACCCATAATTAAAATAGGTTCCACATGGGAACTCACTTCTTCCTCCTCCGTGGTTACCATGACCATGGAATCCTCCATGAAATCCCCTTTCATGCATTCCTCCATCTACGCGCTCCTCATAACGGTGATCATCACCCTTAGAACTATTGGAAATGCTGGTATGGTGCACACCATGATCAATGGCCTCATAGATCTGGTCAATAATCCTACAATCCTTAGTATCATGGGTTGTAGAGGTGCAGATTTTACAGTAGCAAGATACATTCTTCTGAATTGTGTGTTGTAACAAGGGACATATACTCACATCATGGTCCCCATGATAAATATCAGACTCTACTGCTACGGTGTGTACTATCTTCCAAGGGAAACTATCCTTGACATGCCCCTATACTTCACAATATGTACACCACATTCCACTGTAAGTCTCATGAGCTGAGTTCACTGATAAATTTTCCAGCTTCTTAGCCATAGCAGTGATTTGAGCTTCCAAGAATGGGCTAACACCAGTATTAACACTTCTAACAACTTCGGTATGTAAAGAAACTTCCAATGCCTCACGCGGGTCTGTGAAAGTCTTATGAGATAAATCTCTTCTAAATGGAGTTATCAACCCTCCAAAAAACCATTGAGCATGTTGTGAAGGGTGAATGTCATATGAAAATTTTGACAGGAGAGTCTTAAACCATGTGTCATACTCCCACACACTCTCGCCATTATCTCTGCTAAATTTACTTAAGGGCACTGATGCTCTTCTGTTCAAACTCAATGCTGTGGAATTCTGCTAGGAAAGCATTTTTCAACATGTTGTAATCTACCACTTTCTCGATGGGGGTAATACTTCCTATACAGCTTATGCAGAGGCCCTCACAACATCATTACAAATTGATTGGCCTTCGCTGCGGGTTTGTGATCCCCTTTGCACACCATAGTAACTCACACTTGTGAATGTGATTCGCAACATCTTCCACACCCCTATAATCTAGAAAATGTAAATATATCTCAAAGAATACTTGAGGAGGTGGTTGAGGCCCTGTTCTCTGGTCCAAACCCTTGGTTTCCTCCTCCACCAAATCCACTAGATCCACTAGGTCATGTGCCTCGGGATCCACCGGTTCCACCTCTAGATCCTCCTACCACCAATAATGGGCATGAAGCAATCGTGCCTAGGGTCCCTAACGTCTCACCGAACTACGCCCAACCATCTATGAGATTGTGCCATTACTAAGTGTGGGTCTCATGCCACTCCCGATGTGTTACCCACTCCTTGTGCACTTTCTCCTTGTCCAAAAATTAATTTGAATAATGGAATAGTTTTGCGTAACCATGGAAGTAGGAAATGAAAATTGTATCTCCTAAGCTCTGTCACTTCCACCAATACCAACCTGGATCAACGATATACTCCTCCTTGATCTGGAAATCCAAGTGCCAAGGTTTGGTCACTAGGTGGGTTTAGTTTCATGCCAATGACTCTTATCTCTCCATGCGATAAACTCTCATCAAAAGCCAAAGGGTTATCTCTTATGCACTTGCCAAGATGGGGTAACACAAACTACTCAGGTTCCACATCCTTTGTGTGAACCTCAAATCCTTCCCACACCGTCTGCCTCCATACATATATCAAACTTGTAACCTCACATTGTCTAGCAATCTCCCTTTCATGCACTTCTCTATACTTGAGTCATCTCTCCTCCCTTTCTTTCTCCATCTCAATGTCTTCCATCTTCCTCCACTCTAGTGTCCTCACCCAGTGCTCAGAATGGTTTAATCAGCCATTGGAGATGCCTCTAAACTCAAGGTAACAATCAAGATCTTCATTACCAGAGGGATAACACATAGAAACAATCCTCTGGGATCCCGTAGAAACTCAAACTCAGTGACTTCCAGACAAGAATATGTAGAAATAGTGTACTCTAGAGTGTAGCTAGCCAACACACCTTTCCACCAATGATCCACAGCACGAGTCCATGTTAGATCTACATCCTGCAGTCTTTGGTATTCTTCTTGGTTCCATGCACATGATCTATAATACCAGCTTGATCTAGATGCATATGTTGAGAGCCATTCATATAGTTCTACTAGGAAGCAACAGAAAAAAGTTTCATACAACTCATGGTAGAGGTTCTCTTCTACCCATCTATGTGCATCAAAATCAGGTCCAATGTTGAATCTCTGAGAAAATTCATCCTCCGTGCTTTTGAACCATGATTCAACACTTTCCAAAGTTAGGCATTTTGTCATCACTTATTACACAGGTCATGATGTATACAATTTACCACTACAAATTCAAACAGAGGTCTCGGAAATGTAACCAAGATGTAATCATTTTTACACCCAACAAGAACAAGGGAACCCCATGCACATAGGCCTATCACCCAGTGGGCGTTGGGCGCTCACGTGAGGCATGTGCGGGCACCGAGTCTCTCTTTTATGTGATTTGAGTGGGAAAACATCATCTATGATCTAAAATTTCAAGGAAGTGAGTGGGAATGAAACATGTAAACATCATAGAGCTCAGAATGGCACTAGATCATTGTAGTCATTACGAGGCATCAATGTAATTTAATAGACTTAAAGAATTCAATCAAGACAAAAAGGAAAATGCATAGGAATTCATAATCATCTTATAAACATACATGAAAAGGAACTATGAAGAATCATGTATGAATCGAACCAAGAAGGATCATATTTAATTAACTTGGTAACCTCATTACATTCATTAGATTTACTACAAAACACCACATTATGGCAGACTGAAGTCATGCATGATAACTAGATCCATATCATTTAGCTCTCAAAAATAAATTTTATAACCCCAAGCCTTTTACACATCCTTCTCCTATATTTCATGACCCAACCCAATATGACTCTTACGGAATTTTTACAGAGCTCCACTCTCTATTGATCTCTCTCTCTTTTCTTCTATGGGTACTTGTATTTATAGCCACCCCAAGTGCCAACTCATCCTTCTACAGCCTCAAATCCAGTGTCAAGTGTTTGAATGTGGTCCTCCATGGGAGCATGCTCCTCCAGGCCTGAGCTCTCCACTTTTTGACATGATGGTATTCTAGAAGCTTCCATTATAGGGCATATTCCTTCCTAGGCCAACATGTCGCTAGGCTAGCACCTTATCCACTCCGCATGCATAGTTGGGTCACACTTTTCTCATGTCCTACCCGATATGCCAAATACATGGCTAAGTCCCAAGACCTTGTCTTGTAGGTGCACATCATGGCTTCTACTAAGACCTGTTTTAGAACCTTACCTTGTGCACCCATTTCTTAACTTCAGTCTTGCGTACCCATGCGCCCTTTCGACTTAGTCAATATTTTAGGGGCCCAAAAATTACCCACAATTTTTCCTAAGAAAGTTGAAATAATTCATTTCACACACACATACACATTTTTACACGTTAATTACATTAATTAAGGAACTCTCCTACTTTATCCCACACCCTTTTTCCATAAAACAAACCACATTATTTATGTCAACACTTCAATAATCACCACAAATATTACTAAACATTTGTATAAACTTCCACTTATGTTTGGTCTTATTATTTTTACACTCTAGATAGGTTTATGGGTCTTAATAATGTAACATCCTCTTTTAAGACTTCAATTATTTTTATTTTTAGAACATAATGTTCACTGTTTTAAATTCACATAATTTAGAACAAACATTCATTTAGCTAATCCATCACATAATAGTAAACCATATGCAGCTACAATGACTCGATATTAAACCGATCTCTCATTTCATGACTCAAAAGTATTAAATCGATCTCTCATGTTTCTTTATATATAAATGAATAATGAGTATACACATGGTTCCCTTATTCCATTAAGGTTCAATCAAGTGTTAATTCCTAAAGGGCCTATCTAAGTATGTATTATTGATACTCATATGATATCACTCATCTTTAGTCCAGGTGAAATCAAGACAATGCACCCAACAGTTTATGATACATTGGCCAAATTTTAAAGACGTGTATGTCATGCTTTTATTCTTAGACAACATACTCGTCGAAAGGAATATGTCTTTCACCACACTCAAAATTATTATCTAGATTATTCTAACTTGACTTACATCAATCACACCTATGTCGTTGTTGTATACTAAATAGAACTAGCATGCATAGTCTAGTGTATATAGTCTTCTTATGATGACTAAGGAAAATCAAGTGCATTAGAATCGACTTGCATCACTTCAGGTCCACTTCATTACCCGTAGTCATCGTAAGATGAAATCGGTACTAGGATATGCCTATATCACTTATTAGTGTATAAAAATACATGGATCCACATTTTATGAAAGCAAAGTGTAAGGGATCTAGGTGGATAATCATGTCATAGTGGCTACTCCACAGTAACCAAATAATGACTCGCATCATTGAATGAGTATTGTGTAGCATTGATTATGTTGCGGTAGTCCGTCGAGTTCCATTAAATGAAACATTATAAATTAACAAGTTTATTAATTAATTTTAATATTAGCTTGTGAATCCACCCATTAATATTCCAATTGTTAGGTGTCATGCCTAAGGATCATCTAGGGTTCGAAAACAAAATTCCTTTATGAAAGGATCATGCCATTTTATTCATTAAGTGTAGGATTTACATATTTGAATTTGCATTGTGCTTGATCATTTAAGCGTACATTTTCCCTTAATTCAGTTACATGTCATGCTCCTAATTAGGTTCTATTAAATATAGGATAGCATTGAGACCTTATCATTTTTATTCAAAATTAGTAGGAATATATCAATTATACATAGCTAATATGTTTAGGTGTGTTTCATACATTTATAAGTAACATAACCTATCAAATGTATTCAAACACATCCTTCACAAGCATACACATTTATATCACTTAATGGTATAGTTACAAGTATTCCCTTATTCCTAACTTCAATATGATCACCATTTATCAAACTATATTAAGTAATTAAATAGTAAGTTTATATTTTAGAATCGGTACATATAGACCATGCCAATCATATAAGTACATTTCAACACATTCAAGTTGATGGACTTAATCTCACATACACATACTTATTATAGTATATTTCATATTCCATTCAAACTAACGGACTTTATCTAACAATCCTACACTTATCACATTACCCAAGTTACTTAGATATCTGATCATATTTCACTTATTGCATAAGGGTAAGAAATCACAAAAGCATATAGTACTTCATTAGATCATACTTATGCTTAATATAGTAGTATTATAAATACAATTTGCTTCACTTTTATTATGGAATCACAACTAGTTTCAAACACTTTACATTCATTCCATTCCCTTTAAACAATATGAATCAAGTAAATCATGTTTATTTCATTCAAAATTTAAGTATCAACAAACATGTTTGTATCATTGAAATCAACATCTTTCAAGAAATTACAATAAATGGGCCATAGGCCTTTCATGTTTCCAATTAAGAAGAACATCAAGAATTTGAATACATGAATCATTTAACCAATCAACTAACTCCAATCAATAAAATAAATGCAAATTTTTATATGTCTTCCTTCTTTCATCTTTCACGAAGTCCATTTGCAAGATTGTTAGCATCTGTCAGTTCATACGAACTGAGCATGATATGTACTAAATATTCATAACAACATGCTCTAACTTAATAATTTCATAAAAAAACAATGCTTTTAAATGAAATTATCCTAAGGTTGAAAAGAAACAACTCTTATGATCATGCCACATAAAACATTATAAATGAAACCATCTAAGGAATACAAGTTTATATAATTTTATCTTAATAAAAAGTTGTTATACTTCTTCAAGCAATGATTATACATGGTAATAGTTTAGCAAGCTACCCTTATATAATATATATTATATATATAACTCATTATAGAAGTCAAGTAAATTTCACTTATTTAAACAACATACTAAGTTTCTTTTCCATAAGCTATTCATAATATAAAACAACTTCCAAGTAAGGGTGATTTCAAACCGAACTTGACCGAAAGGAGGTATACAATTATGCTTCAACCATATTCTTAGAAATCAAATATAAATCAAGTAACAATGAGGTTAAATGAATCCAATACATAAAACCATATCTCGTTATCGAAAGGGTTCATCATGATTGAACAATCATCTCCTAGCTCATCTATGAAGCCACTAATCTATTGGAAAGAAATCAATATGAATGGCTAAGAAATAAGATAATAGTCACACTCATAGTGGGTTAACCTAACTAAAGCATACTAATCACTATTACAATCAATAAAGACTACTGTGGATGCATAAAGACTTCACAGTCATCGAAAAGAACAAGAACTATGATAGTTATTGCTAATCAATCAAAAATCCAAGGTCAAAATCTACACAAAATTTAAATCATTTTATAACAGGTATCAAATTAGGAAATTATCCAACTAATTCAACCTTGCTGAAAATGGATGAGTAGTCTACACTCCAGATAGGAAGTTGAGTTACACTCAAGCTTCGCAGTTGACTTATAACATGAACTTACCAATAAATCTAACTTGTATAGATCCAAATAGGTTTCAAATACAACAACGCATTTAAGGAATGCGATAGAACCATCCAACGTCATTGATCCTAAGGCTATAAAAAGATCAATACCGACTTAAATCGAATCACGGTTCTATTTCTTAGTTCACCGGGTGAAAGCGGTTTATAAATACCGAATCCTTTCCATGATAATGAAATGAATAAAGGATTAAAACAATTACCAATTAGTTTCTATGAAACCAAAAATACCCCAATGATCCATCAACCTATGACTCTATTTTAAAGTTGTAGAGACTTCCATGCATAAGAGACATATTGAAATGACTTCATTATAAACTCTCACTACCTAGAATCCTCAAACAGATCTCGGTACTACCAAACTTAACAAACCAAGCTTGAATTTGAAGGCATCCATCATGGAATTAAAAGTATGAACACCCAATAAGGTTATCAACTCAATATTTGAGTCCCATTTTTGACATAAACCAAAAACACAAAATATGTAGTCGATACTAGACAAATTTATAAATGTTTACAAGGTCAAACAACTAAAAGAAAAACACTAGCACCCATTAATATAATAGGGCAGAATGGAAATAACATAGAAATAAAATCTAAATCAATTCGTGTTTCCTTAAATACCTATTCCCATACATGGATCAATTCATGAAAATTTCCATTAAACCCAATAGAAGATGGGTATTCATAAAACAATAATACATGCTTCGAAAAAGCACAAAATTCAATTTATAATTTAGGAATACGATTTCAAACACAACCTAGAGACCATAAGTCGATCTTATCACTTGGAAATTAAAAAAACAAACCTGAATCCATATTAATCGAAATATAACCACATTCAAATCAATATTCATAATACAACCAAATAATCAAATAATGTTGCCAATACACAAAACCAAGAACCGAGAGAACACAATTTCACTTCAAGAGCATAGTTATTTTCATGAAGCCCTTAAATAGAGAAAATTATTTTGAGTTAGTACCTATCATTCCTAGTAGAGCTCCTACAAATATTTTCCAAGATTCCCAAGTATTTTTCCAAGCTTTCATAAGAAATCCCATAGAGAAAATTAAATAGCTTGCACATAAACCCTTTACTCTCCATCTTTCTAGTTTTAATAGCCATCACATTTATTGTCCCACTAGTTTCTCCACCATGCCATTGATAATGTTGTGTTTAACCAAAAATGAACAATGAGTTTGAAAAATAAAAATTGAAATGCAGACCCCAAGTGCTTGTAAAACCAAATGAGTAAACAAAACCAATCCCTATATTTTCTCCAAAACCATCGTTGCTTTCCCAAGGTAGTTTTTGGTTCATTAAATTCCATTAATGCCAAGGTAGGGATCTGGGTTACTCTCCTCGAGTCCCCGCTTAATCGCCATCTCATCATTTAAATTAGCAATCACAATAATATTTATCCAAGCCTTCACGAAAATTAAGCACGAACTTAGTGTGCATGGACAAGTTTGACTTGGTCTTATGCAAAAGGTTTATAGTAGACATTAATTAAACTATTTAGTTTTTCCAAGTACTAGTATGGGTTGAAACCCAACTCTTTTAACCACCCCACTAACCCTTTTTCATAAAATATACCCACAATTAGGTCTTTAGGGTTAGGTCATAGGACCCCTTAGATAGGTTACAATCAATTAATTTAACATTGACACTTCAGCCTTAGGTTAGGTTGTTAATATTCAATCAAATGCTCATATAGTCACTTAGGAATTTAAGCATCATATAGCTTAGATTAGCTAATATCAAAGGAATAATCAAATCATTATAGCATACTAACATTCTCAAGGCCAATGAATAGTTCATCAGGAACGAGCCAGGCTTTATTTAGCAATGTCATGCCTTCAATTTAGTGGTGCAATCACATAACTAAATTAGATTCATATTCCACATGATATGAGCATATAAAATTACAATACTAGAAATCATTAAGAAGAAAAGTAGTCTTACAACTTATAGTCATTTAAACATATTGATTTAGGAGAATACCTTGGATCATTGAAATTGATCCAAGGTGTTATCCTACATCTAATATCGATACAATAGTCTCATAAGTGGCAATTGTATCAAAACATTGAAAATATTACTATATCATCTGATCACTTAATTGTTCTAAGAACGTGATCTACACTTTCCACAAGTTGAAATCACTAAGTTTATTTCAAAAACTAGTTAAGTACTTCATGATCAATGACATAAGTACAATTACTACCATAAGAATTATTAATAACCAGATCTTATAAGCACTTAATATCATTCTAGCAAACATGATTAAACAATTCAAAATAGCATAACAAATCGAACACAATTACATGTCAACGCGTTTGTCAACTACACACAAAGAAGAAAGTACATATATCAACACGGCAGAGGCATTACATACCTCCCCTCTAAAAATCATCATCGCCTCGATCATTACTTAATCCAATACAATTTTAAGAACATAGGAAATAATATAATTTATTTACCCATGAAATTCTCAAAAAAGTCAACATAACTTGCAAAAATTCAAGTTTTCCAAAGTGGTTCATAACAACATAAAAATGGTTGTACGATCACTTATTAAAAGTGTTTTTCTTAAAAACAACAAAATAAAAGAGTTTTTTTAACCAAATATCTCAAGTATCATAAAAACTGAAATCTTTCAACTAAAATAGATGTGAAAATGTATTTTCATGTCTTAACACTTATTTCACTAAATTAGGACTTATTCCAGTCCCATCAACTAAAAAATATACTCAATATCGAATCCGATATTACCATTTTTGGATTCCAAAATGTCAAATATTGGAATTATCTACACTCCAAAATCGCACATATTGGATTCCAAAATTGCACATATCAGATTCCAATATCACATATATTGGAATCCAGAATCACATATATTGGAATCCAAAATCACCTATATTAGAATTATATGTACTCCAAAGTCTCATATATCATAATCTAGAAAATCAAATATTGGAATCCATTATATGGGCTAGCAGCTGCTAGGCATTATTTATGATTTGTTATGTACAAAACATGTTTATGTTTTATAAGGGCTAGTAAGCGCAACCATTATTTATGTTATGTTATATACAGAAAATGGTTATGTTTTAAATGGGCTAGCGATCACTAAGCATTATTCATGGTTTGTCTTAGTGAAGCTCCAAAAATATGTTCCCCCAAATTCATTTTTTTATCAAATATCCTCCCAAACATATTTTGTTGTCCTTCAATGGTTGCAACAAAGGCCACAATGTGGTGTTAAATTTGACCCTCGTTTAGACATTTTTAATCATTTTTATCTGTAAAAGAGTTGCAAATCTTTGAAATAACTGTCACATATGACTTGCATATTTTAGATATGACCGCTAATTTTTATAGATTATTTATATGTTAATTATATTATTAAATATTAAAAACAATTAAGTATATATAATATAATGTAATATTTATTTTATGAACACCGTTGTAAAAAACTACTATTTTACAAATTTTCAAGGGAAATTTTTCGATAATTCACCACGGATGAATTTATTCAATCATATTGTCATCTTATAACCAGTGAAAATATAAATTCTTCTAGCTTATATTTTGACAATCTCAACATTATAGAATAGAGTTACACAATACATTCATAATAACATATGAATGTATATATTATTCACAATGTTAAGCATTACAATCATAACAACATTCTAAAAAGATAAATAGTTATTTAGCATTTTCTTGCTCCAAGTATTTGATGCCCTCTACCACATTCAATTCCGAGACACTATTTGTGATATTTTTTTGTACAAATTGGCCATCAACCATTTATCTTTTATACAATATTTGTGTCTTCTTTTCATACCCACCATAAAATTTTCAGGAGGGTTTCCCTTTGCACCTAATGTAATACAGAGTATTTTTCAAACTATATGAAAAATTGTTTCTACTCCAAACATTTTCTAGGTCTCTTATTGTTATTCCCTCGACTATATTGCAATGTTCCTTTCCCCAAGTGAGTCTTGGATTCAATACGGTTGATATTTTTTTATTGAAGCTCATTGATATCTTTTTAACATCAGCAAAAATTATAGTGTTGGACCGAATCCCAGTTCACATTATGGTGTTAGTAATTTTATAAATTCTGACAGGCCACCTTGTAGGTTGACAACTTTCATACCAAACCTGAATGACATCTTCCTATTATATGTTTTGTTTATCCCATATAGCAGGTCCTCTATATCCAAAATAAGTAAATAAATCTTATCGCTACTTGCAGGGAAGTAAACACATTTTTTGTTGGTTACATATCAATTACAACGAATTGAAATAAAAAAATTTAGCTTACGACTATGATTACTAATTGAGATTATGGCTTGGATTACACCACCTTTACACATTGTTGGATCCATTGATGCAAGAGATATTTCAAATAAACAATCATCAATTCATAATCTATTTCTTCCTATTGAAAATGTGAGCATAATGTATTTGAAATAAACATTAATCAATTCATAATCGATTTCATGTTGTGGAAAAATTAAATGGATAAACATAGTGGTTTTTGTGGTGATATGGTAAGTACAATATCAATTATTCTTTGTATTATAATTCAAATTTAGTGGTCATTAAGCTACACTTATATTCGTCGAAACACCCTTGATGAAGAACAATCCTCAACTATTGCTGAGGATTTGCGACCACTAGGCTATGCCATCATTAGACGAACTACACTTAGTTGGAAAACCTTTAATGAGGCTAGCAAGTGATGCTTTACATACATACAAGTTGGATCAAGCCATATGTAGTTATGTTTATGATGATGTTGAAGCCAAAACAATGTTAATTCAATGTAAGTAGTCAATATGTAGTAGTGAATCGGTGAAACATTGTAGATAGTATGCAGTTGTAAATCAACAAGATATTGATGAATGTAAGGTTTTTAGTCAAACCATTTCTATATTGAACGTGGATGCATAGAGTCCGCTAAGCTCTATATAGTTCATTTTAAATTGTTATTGTAGCTTAAAAATGGATTTCCTTAAACTTTTCTTTGACCCTAAGCCAAGCATATAAACTAATGTTTGTTAGTTATCATTTCCTATAAATTTGTGGGCCTTATAAATAATTTTTTTGTAAAATACACATGGATATCATATCATTTCCTATAAATTTATGGGCCTTATTGGTTGTCTGCATAATCATTTATTTTCTTGTAAATTTATGGCACTTATTAGTGGTTTTGTTTGTAAATTCACATGATTAACATACCTAGCTTTGATGGCATTTTCGTGGCCATTGTGCTCGCGTCCTCCACATCTGTCATCTAAACTCGAAAAACATAAATTTGTAAATTAATTGAAAACCATGACAATGGAAGATAGAGATAATTAAACTTATTTATTAAATGATTGAAAGTAAATCACCATGTTGAATTGGTTTTTAGATTCATGGTGAAATGGTTGTACATCAACTTGTTGAATTTTTTTGGAGAAAAACCTTTCTTCATATGAGAATAATAATGTTTAAAAACATTGCTTGACTATGTGTCTCAAAAATAAAAATGGCAGATAGTTTGGAATCCACCAATGCACAGAGAGTGACACTTGCTGCCGTAAAGCACTAGTACTAGAGAATTTACAGAACAACATTGAGTGAACATCTCATCCTATAACTCATACGATCTTTCGCAAAGAAAAGGATGGATTTTTCCTTGTAGACCAATTTCACTCATAGTTACTAGTTTTTGTTGTAGTTTTTCCATCCAATCCATAGTGACCTCTTCTCTATAATCATCATTATTTATGCGGTTTTTCACACAAGATATTGTGTACATAAGACACAAATTTTTTAATATCCCATTACTATTGTAGAGTCTGTAGCATCCATCCAGAATTGATACTCCAATGTCTTTAACCTTTTCCATGTATCTTTGTACTATGTCGCTTAACATTTTTGAATAACCAGTTGGTATTAGAACAATAATAATACAATCCAGCACAGTAGTTTTGATAATTGTTAGAAGATCCATTATGACATCGGAAGAAATTCCGGCCAAATTACAAAACTTAGTGATCACACATTCAAGCATTGAAAGGATTAGTCGAAGGAATAGCTGATAAAGTTGATGGAAGCTAGAATGGATATGCACATTTACAAGAAACATTGTCTATGAATTTCACCCTTTTTGGTATATTTCCTTCTAGTGATATCACATAGTTGTCTAATATTGTCTGAGCTATGACATGGAAGCATTTCTTCCACCTCATGATATTTTTTCCATTTTTCCATTTTTTCCCCAATATGGGAATCATATTTTCTTTTTCCATTTCTCTCTTCACCCAACAATATAGAAAACTGGTGGTAGTGTGATTCATGTAATTTAAATTTTTTATTACATTAGATTCATTGCAGGATGTCAATACAATATTATCTAGATGCTTATTTCTCAAATAATGTAGAAATTTTTCTCTCATTTTGTTGTCTTATTTTATTCTCTAGAAGTAAGAATCAAATGTCTTTATTATTCTAGTAACCTCAAAAAACCCATTTGATTTAGTATTCCTTTTCAACCCATGCAATTTTGATTTAGATGGGTCTATCTCCAATTTAGTCAAATATGTTCACCTCAACATAGTAAACAACTTAGCATGTTTTGGAGGTGAAAGAAAACCTTTTCTATGTAAGAAATGAAAAACAGAAGATTTTTTCTCATTTCTATATAATTTTTTATTTATTACTGTAAATATACCATTTTGAATGTCTTCTGCATTTGAAAATCTTGTTTTGTCGAATCATTGAAATTTCCAAATTCCAACCATATTTTGAATAGGAATATGGTTTGTTGTTATAGAGGCATGCATTTCCTGTTTCCTAAACAAAGAAACATCCAACTCCATATCCAAAATAAGACACTTATTGTTTTCAAAGTCGAAGTGTTCCACCTAGACACGCAGTGTCCCCAAATCAATAACTTCGATGATAAAACAATACCAACTTCCTTGTGATTGTCATCTATAATAAAAAACAACCACAAGTCGATGTGGTAGTTTTCAAGGGAATTAAGTTCCATAAACCATTCCTTGTCTCTTTTCTTCCAACAAATACCACTGCGATGAATGGAATTGTTCTGAATGGAGTGCGAACAATGGAAGACATTTTACCTATATGTAGAGTAAAATACATCAATAATTAGGTCATTTCCAAACTTTAAAGTTTTTTTCTCGCATTGTCTATTAAGGAATTTAAATAGTACCCTAATGGACACCAAATTCTAGAGTTCTTTACTATCTATCATAACAAAGTAATTAACTTAATGGTTAATAACCTCTAAGCTTTAATAGGAAATGTTATGTATCATTCAACTGGTCAAAGTAATTAATATTTTGTGGATCAAATCAATAAAAATGAATTATTCTAAAAGTCTAAAATCTAATTATGATACATTGAAAGATATGAAACCATTTGCACCTTTTGAAAGTATTACATATGATTTAGAAAATCCATAACATTATATAGATGGCATGATAGGAACGTTAAAAAATACACATTTAGTGGCAAATAAACTTCTAGTCAACATATAAAAGAATAACCTAAAACAATTTTAAAGCCATTTAGACCTTTTTAATGATAAACCGTAAAGGACATTAAGATGTAATATTTGGAATTTTGAAGAGATTTTGTGGTAGCTTGGGATTTTTTGTGTTACAAGACTATGTGATTTATGTCTATATCGGTCATACTGTAGTAATAAGGATAAGATGCCTGTAACAAGACTAATGAGCATGTTTAAAGGATAGAGGTCAAAAGATCTAATGTTTGGTATTTTGAGGAGAGTATTTGAGCAACAAATCACATTAACAGAGTTAGTGATAGCTCATCATTTTTTTTTATATAAGACAATGTGAAATATATTATTATCGGACATAATTTATTCATTATGTCTAAATGCATATAACTACTCTAAGTACGATATTTTAAGTGTAGTGCTTGGTGGAAAATTCCACAACAAGCTATCACAAAAAAGGGAAGGATTAAAATTTTCCTTACCGTAAGTATGGCCCTCTTCACAATGGTTATTTTCGTGGAAATAGTGCTCTCTAAAAGTTCATAATGGGTTAAACCTATTTGAGAAAATATTTGATTATTAACAATGTTTTTTGAGTACCACTACAACAAGGGTCTATTCTCTCTTACTCTAACTATAAGTTAGATTTAAAATACTAATTGAATAAATTTATTCTAATTGTTTGAACTTATGTTAAATTATTTATAGTGTCAATTTTCTTAGGTTGCAAAAATTTACTATCTGTACACTTTTGGCTCGTATCCATGGTGGAAACAAGTGCGGAAACAAGTGCTACACTATAAATCCTTGAATAGGGATCAAGCATATGTATTGTCCATAAAATATATTGTTTGTAACATATAATTCACAATGTTTTGTATCAGAAAAATTAGTTACCTAATGCTTAGTTTCATTCATTATCGAAAGTAATGACACATCGAAACTAGATTCAACCATTTATTTTATTGGAAATTGTGATAAAATAATAAATTACGACCTAGTTGAGCGACCGCGAGGATCCTACCATTACGGTCATTGTAAACACTATTTTTATAACTTTGAATCACTAGTGTTTTCCATTTATTATAATTATATCATGTTGGCTGGAAGGTACCTAGGGGAGGAAATAATTGCAATGCATACCATATAGAGGGATCAAGCCTTATGTAGTTCCCATAAGGTATATTTTTGAAACACATAATTCACATCGGATCTTATAGGAGAAAATGCTTAGTGAATGTTAAGCATTTTTTCCTTATCGAAAGTAAGGGCATAGTGGATGTTAGGTTCAACAGTTTAATAATTTGAAAAAAACGATAAAATAAAATATCATGCTCTAGTTTAGCGGTTGTTAGGCTCCCACCATTACTACTAGTCATTATAAATACCATACGTATATAGCTTTGGGTCGTTACTATGTTTTCATCTATTTTTATTAGATATTTAAACGCTTTTTACAAGAGCTCAGAACCTAGGGATTGGAGGATCCCACCCAAGTACAACATAGACCATACCATAAACCATCCAACCAAAATTGAAATAACAAAACACTTGTAAGCATGCAAGGAGACTAGAAGCCCAAACGCCACACCAAAGACCACTAAAAAAAAAACCTAAGACCAAAACTAGACATAGCAGAAAAAATAAATCACGAGAATCGAGTAGGAAAAGACTACCTTCCTACCTCCAAAATTTTCCCCTTCTTGAGACATCTGAAAGAGGAAGTTGCAGGTAAAATTGAGCTTGCGACGAATCCCTGTGATTCCCACGAATCTGTGAATACTGGCACCAAGAGACCTGGGAAATCTAATTTCTCAATATGTTTCCCTTCAGAGAGCCCTTCCACAGAGACACCATGCACATATTAAAAAAAAATCATCAAGACCACAATCCTAGCTGATAACTCCGCTATCACTTGTTTCACCTCCTCCAAAGCTTTTCCATCCCGAACCGAGTTAGGAAAAGGCTGAGCTCTACCAAATTCCTCTAGCACTTCCACCAAGTTAGCTCGGTGCATGGGTTTGATGAAATGCATCGCTATCACCCTAACCTCCTCAATATTCTACCTCACTAACAACAATCATGACACAAATCAGAATCCACCTCAGATTTAACACGAGAATGAGCCAACTCCGCTAGATATTTTTCCCCTGAATGTGAGTAATGGATTCCCTGATAGAATCAGACTCAGCCCAAAAAATAATCCATAGGTGAGCCTGTGAAACCTCCCCATGAAAGGCCATCTCCCTCTTCTCTCCATGTAAGAACAATAGTGGTAAAGCCTGAACTCCCATGGAAAACTAGAATGAAACTTGAACCATCATAGGCCACCAAGCAAAGATGAGATGGAAACAACCCGTCATCGCCTCAAATTAAAGAGCCTCGGGGCTCCTTCCGAGAAATAATTTCTTCCAAATCCTCCCATTCACTCACATACTCAGAAATAAGAAACAAAACCCATTATAACCAAATTTTGCATGCTCATTTTTATTAAATGAAAGACCCATAAATCCTTAAGCCATTGTTCCCGATCAAACCTTAAAAAAAAAAAATACCCAATACACTAAAACTCAATAAAACATACCCAAAAAAATTGATTCCTTTTGATAAATCCTCTAGAATCTCCACCTCTCCTTCATCGATCTCTGATTGTAAATCCTTGGGTTCCTTGTCATCAATAGTGCACCCGACATGAAACACATGTACCTAAAATCTCCTTCACAGCCCCGCAAGATGTTTTACCATGGATCGGGGATTCATGACCTTCCCAATTTCAATAACATTTTCCAACGAGATTTTCTTGGTATGTTTAATGTTTTTCATCTTTTTCCCATTGCATTCAGGTCCCTTCAAGGATTTAATCACCAAGGAAATTTGCGTTAGGAACAACTTTAACTTTGGATTTACGATTTTGTATAGTGATTTTCACAAGTAACCTAAAAACCCTTCCAATCTCTTGCAGTCTCCTTTGCAATGTCTTCTTTGATTTTCTTCGATGAAATACCCAAAGGACCAATTTTAGGGGCTAATGAAGAGGCCACTCCAACTTCTCATGATGTCACATGGATGAACACCTCCACAACCCGAGATAGTTCCTACTTTGGTGACATTATTCCTTAACCCTCCGAATCGTGCCTCTTCTGCAAATCCTCTACAACTCCTGACCTCTTACTAAAAGGGAGACTAGGAAAAAGTATACATCTTTATCTATACTTGGACTTAAAATTACTTAGGTTTGTTCTCTTTTGTTACTTTTTAGAGTGATTAACGTACAATATTAAAGGTAGGTAAACTTATTTTTTCCTATTTTTTGGGCCCTACAATATTAAAGGTAGGTAAAAAATTCCATTTTTTTCTATGTTGTTATTTCTTAGAGTGATTGAGGTACATGAGGGATCAAGCATTACGTAGTTCCCATAACTTATATTGTATGAACCACATAATTCACATCGAATGTTGTGGGAGAAAATTCTTAGCAAACGCTAAGAATTTTTCCTTATTGAAAGTAAGGGCATAGCGGACACTAGGTTTAATAGTTTAATAATTTGAAAACAATGATAAAATAAAAGATCATGCTCTAGTTTAGCGGTCGCTAGCTCGACCATTACTACCGGTCATTATAAATACCATATGTATATGACTTTTGGTTACTATTGTGTTTTCATCTATTGTATAGTAATCACAAGACTTATTGTTTGTAACATATAATTCACATATGTTTTTACGAGAGAAAATTATTAGTGACCACTAAGTTTTTATACGTATTGAGTGGAACGCCATAACCTAATGAATTGATTGGTATAGCTTAGCGGTCGCTAGGCTCCTGCCTTTACCTCTTATCAATATAAACATTATCTTTAAGGTATATTGTTTGAAACACATAATTCACATCGGATTTTTGCAAAAATTCTCAGTAACGCTAAGCATTTTTTCCTTATCGAAAGTAAGTGCATAGTGGATGTTAGGTTCAACAGTTTAATAATTTTAAAGCAGCGATAAAATAAAATATCATGCTCTAGTTTAGCGGTCACTAGGCTTCCACCATTACTACTAGTCATTATAAATACCATACATATATAGTTTGGGTCGCTACTATGTTTTCATCTATTATGTAGTACTAATAAGACTTATTGTTTGTATCATATAATTCACATCTGTTATTACTAGAGAAAATGCTTAACAACCGCTAAGATTTTTTATGTATTGAGTGGAATGCCATAACCTATTAAATTAAATGGTATATCTTAGTGGTCACTAGGCTCCTTCCTTTACCTCATATCAATATAAACACTATCTTTACAGTTTTGGATTGCTAGCCTTAATATGTAGTTCCCATAAGATACATAGTTTTCAACTCATATTTTATCTTGTTTACAATAAAAAAATGCTTAGCGACCACTAAGATCCTTTACTTATTAATGAAATGGAATATCAAACCCTAGGCTCAAAAGTTTCTTATTTTGAAAGTAGACATAAAATAATAAATCACAGTTTATCTTTAGCATTTGCTAGGCTCCTACCTTTACCTTTTCTCATTTTAAACACTATCTGTAAAGTTGTGCATCGCTAGGCTTAGTATGTAGTTTCCATAAGATACATGGTTTTCAAGACATATTTCACATCGTTTCTTAACAAAGAAAAATGCTTAGCACCCGCTATGCTCCTTTACTTATTGACAGAAACGACATATCAGACCCTAGGCTCATACATTTCTTATTTTGAAAATATCCATATAGTAACTCTAATTGTACAGTCTTAGATCACTAGCCTTATTATGTATCCCTAATAGCTTGTTTGAACTTTCCACGTGGCACATTCTAATTGGATAATTAATTTAAATTATCTCACACTATAGATAATAATGTAGAAATCAATTTTGATAAAGAATGGAACGTAAATGTGTGTATATTATTCTAATAATATTCAAAACTATGTTTAGGATTTATTTCTTCTATTTTTTATTTTAATATATATTTTTCTATGCTTGGTTCATTTATATGTTGTATAATATATTTTTTATTATGTTTATATTATTATAGGATATAGACAATGAAAAATGTTTAGTTTTTAATTTTTAAACCATGGGAAAATAAAAATAGGGAAATACGAATTCCCCACATTTTTGGATATTTGAAATTTCAATAGCCCACCCTTTTGCTTTTAGAGGGGAAAGTAAAAATTTCAAATTTTCGTATCCCTCTCTTTTATCTTTTTTATTTTCTTTCATGAAACATGCTAATCAAATTATTAAATACCTTGGAGAAATATTAATTAGGGTTTCATATGTTTTTGATCAATCAGAAAAGCATGTCTTCAAAATAAAAAAAATGCATGCAGATCGTTGATTGCGGGGCTGAGTGTTCGAATCTAGGTTTTTTTACATGTGATTATAATATTGTTCGTAGAGAAAGGCACACAAAAGAAGCACAGAAAGGATGAACACAAAGGATGCACATGAAGGAGGATAGAAACAGAGGTTGCGAAATGGATCACGATGATTGTTTGAATGAGATAACAGATGGAGGTTTCAAAGACAACATAAAGCATGAAATCATTCCAGATATTACTAAACCAGGTATTTATAGTAAAGGTGTACTTTGTTTATCACGGTATCTATTAGTTTCTCTATAGTCATCAAGTTCCTATGTTTTAGATGGCATTCCAATCTTGATCCACACAAGACCTGCTTTGTTCTACTGAATCATGCTCTGTAGTCAAACTCCCTTGTTCTTCATGAAAAATCACTTTTATTTTGTGTTAACAAAATCAATTTCAGTCACTTTTCTGCTCTAGTTTGTTTAATGCTTTCCCATTTTTCATCCATTCTATGTCTCTCTTTGTATATTTTTTGTTTTGATTTTTAATTATCATCCCTATGATTTTTTTGGATGATGATAGCTTTTGGAAAAGTCAACTTATTTTTAATTTTACTTTGGTCGGGAGAACCAAAAATAGTTTAATGTTGTTTATCAAGATGATGCAAACAAACCTCACTAATTAATGCATATTACATGGTTGTCGATTAGATATTTTAGGAAAATAAATGAGGTTAAAAAATTAATTCAAAACTATAAAAATATAGTAAGAATTCAATTGTATGATAATTATTTAAAATTATATACGTGTTTCCATGTAGAATTAACCAAATGTAATGTATTCATCATTTTTATGGTATGTACATTGGAAGTTACACAAATTATATATGTAATAATATTATTAAATATAATTTTAATCAATATGCATTTTATAATTAATATATTATTCATTTTGAGCCCGCTAAACTATGCCAAAAATTAACATAGCTTTGAGGCTGCCATGATATAGTTGGTTATTTCGATAACCTGTTAATGAAACCCCAATTCTATTTTGAATTACATACAAGATTTTACACGTATATTTATATACCCATTATATAAATTGTAGATTTATTTTTATCATTAGTATCTTTTCAATATGATTTCTTTTCTATGAATAAACTCTACCATAGGAAATGTTGTCTACCTAGCATCTGCTAGGATATAATTCTAATTTGAAAAAGCATTCATTTTCCTTGGCACCTCGTGGATCAATTGTTGTTATATAGGAAACACAACATTTTTTGGTCCTAGCAATCTCTTTTGTTCTATGGAAACTATTATATTTGCAGAGATTCATAATTTAGATTTATAAAACAACTTCATTTTGAACATGATATATTTACCTATTAAAGATATGATTTTACACATATATTTATGTATCCATTATATAATGCAGATTTATTTGTTATCTTTTATAGCTTTTCAATATAATTTCTAGCAAACATTAATATTTTAGATGTATAACATTTATGAACATGATATATTTACCTTTAGGAATAGCTTAGCAACCGCTAGGGTGGAACGAGTAGATCGTGTTCTATTTAAAAACTTGTAGTATAACTTCTTGGTCGCTAGTCCAGGTTTCTTTTCTTGTCCTAAATGTAAAAATATTCTACCTTTAAGTATAGCTTAGTAGCCACTAGGGTACAACGAGTCCAAGTCTATACGTATACTATTACATAGATTTCATATTTATTTTTATCATTTATATAAGCTCCTTTTTAGTACGATCCAAATGAAAATGTTACCTACCTAAGAACCGCTAGGCTATAATTCTTATTTGGATGAAGTCTTTGTTTACCTTTGTGGACTCAAGGATAGGTGGATTTTGTTATAGGAAACACAATTTTTTGGGTCAAGCGATTGATTTTTATTTCTCTCGTGTTAAATACACTTTGTTATTTTTAGGCAACACACTTTTTTGGGTCAAGAGATCATTTTATTTACAACTAATAATATATCTTAGTGGTCGTTATGCTTCATTGAGTATATCGTGTTGTATAGCATTAAGACCACACAGTGGGCTAGATTAAACAAATTAAATTAAAATAGTTTCAACTAAACGGGTGTTGGGTACTTCTATAGTATAATAAATCGAGCTTAATGGGTGTTATAATCTATCCAGTTACCCAATTATATTTTCATCTTAGCGCTCGTTAGCTTATGAACAACATAACATTTGGATCTTATAAGTCTCTAGGTTTCATTAAAAGAAAGTAAGATATTATAATCATAGCGGCAAGTAGGTTATGAAACATAATGATACGATCTTAGTGAATACTATTATTAAGAGCTTAACAACCACCGGGTTATTCCACAACATATTATTTTACTATTCAATTTGTTAGGTTATGTATCGCAAACATGAAATTTTATTCTAAATTAAGATATTTTGAGCTTAGCGGAAGCTAGATTATGCTACCGTATAATCATTGGAACCTAGTGGTAGTAAGGATTTTAAAACTAAATTGAGGTACTAAGACCTTAGCAGCTGCTAGGTTATGCCACAATATAACCCAATTATATTTTTAGCTTAACGTCTGCTATCTTATGACACAACATAATATTTGGATCTTAGAAGTCTCTAGGTTTCAGTAAAAGAAAGTAAGATATTATAAGCATAGCGGTGGGTAGGTTATGCAACATAATAATATGATCTTAGTGAATACTGGTATTAAGAGCTTAGCGACCACTAGGTTATTCCACAACATATTATTTTAAATTACGATACTTCAAGCTTAGCACCTTGCTAGGTTATGCTACTAAGCGTTAGTTAGGATTTCAAAACTAAATTGAGGTATTAAGAGCTTAGCGGCCACTAGGTTATGCCACAATATAGTATTTGGGTACTCAATTTGCTAGCTTATATATCACAAACATTATATGTATCACAAAGAAGATATATATAAATTAGATGAATTCATTCTATGATTTTAAGATTTTAAACTAGGATATTTCGATGATAAGTCTTGAAAAAAGTACATGAGGAACCAGTCCATGATAATTCTTCTAGCAGTGGACTCCCATGATGATTAAAAACAATTTATCTTACTAAATATATGCAAAAATATGGGGAAGAGTTGTAATCATCTTCAGTTCACCCACAAATACTTTCTATATCTATACACTTTACTATATAGATGGCCATTCTGACCTTAATAAAAAACTAAAGACAAATCCATATAGGAAAGATTATGTTGTTCAGCCTCTCGAATCCACCTCATCGATGATCTTGACATCCATTTACCCTTTACTTTGATCAAAGGAGGAGAGGAATTGACACAACAATCTGACATTTTCACTTTAGAGAAAACAGGGAGTTTTATACCCTGATTTTCCGCAACTACCTCCAGACCACGCGTAATCACCTGCATCCCCCACGTCAAGGCATGGAAATGATACTAAATAATGAATAAACACTCTTCTAACTTCTCATTCTCCTTCGCAAGATAAAATTCTCTGAAGATTTGGATAGTATGTTTTCCGCACTCAACCCTTGAGCCATGTCAAAAAATTTCCTTCACCCTTTGGGCTGGTTTAGGTCAAGCATTATCTTGCGCATGCTCTCACAAATACCAGCATCATGTTCTTCTTCAAATTGATCAATGATCGACCAAACCTTCTTGATCCAATTCCACATACCGCATTCCAAATTTTCCCATCTATCCAAGAAGTAAACGATTCCCCGATGTCCTTTCCTTTTATAGCTCCCCGCCTCTTCCGACTAAGACCACACTCCATTCTAACCAAGAAACAACAAACACCCCTGTCACCATCAGAGAGAGACAATAAGCACAACGACCAAAGACTAAAATCGGAAAGGGGTAATGAAATGTCCATTTGTCCTAGAGATATATAAAGCCACAAGTGCACAACACTAGAAGATCATCGATTAGATATACTTATCATAAATACCACGCTTCCCATTAAGACTCTTAAATTTCCAATGCCATCTTACATGTCGTGTGTGTATAACCCTTAATCAATTTCATCTATCGCACGAATGAAAACTATCAATGTCATAAATGACCATTAAATCCATAGATTCCATATCCTCTTGTAAGTTGCTATGTTTTGACAAATTAAAGTAAGTTGTTTTGAGATTATCAACCTCTAAGTTAATCAACCATGTTAACTTTGGAGAAATGTATAGAAATCAAGATCGTATAAATTATTAAGACTTTATTGTATGATTTTAAGATTTCAAATTAAGATATTTCGAGGATAGTGCCCGCTAGTTTATGCCATCACACAATCTTTTCAGCCTATCAATGGTTAGGATTTGATAAATTAAATTAAGATATTTTCAACATAGCGGCCACTAGGTTATGCCACAACATAATATTAGGATCTTAGCAATCTCTAGGTTTCAACAAAAGAAAGAGAGAACTTAAGAATATAAATATTTTGAGCTAAAAAATCAATAGTATTTAACAAACAAAAGAAATACATTGACTTTGGAGATCCTTATAGAAATCAAGACTAGTATAAATTAGTTGAATTTTTTGTATGCATTTAAGATTTGGAATTAAGAAATTTCAAGCTTAGCGCCCACTAGGTTATGCTACCACATAATATTTGGATACTACCGGTGGTTTTAGATACTTTGAGCTTAGCATTCGGTAGCCTTTGCCACAACATATTATTTGGAGATTGAACTCACTAGGGTTCAATAATTCATAGTTATGATATTTTATAGTAGTTAACAAATTACAAGAAGATATTTATAACTTAGTTGATGTTAGTTTAAATAATGACATAATATATGGAGGTTACGGTTGATAGGATTAAACAAATTAAATTAACATATTTTGAACTAAGTGGATACTAGGTACTTCCATAATATATTATTTTGAGCATAGTGGTTTCTATCATTTAACATGTTATTGAATGATATTTTGAGCTTAGCGTCTACTAGATTATGACACAACATAATATTTGGTGCTTAGCGCTCACTAGGTTTAAACAAAAGAAATAAAATATTATTAGCTTGGTTGTCGGTGGGTTATGCAAAAAATAATATTTGGATCTTAATGGTGACTGGGATTTAGAAAATTTGAATCAACATAGTTTGAGCTTAGCGGTTGTTAGGTATTTAAATAATATATAATTTTGATTCATGCGGCCGCTAGGTTTTTCCACAACATGTTATTTGGTGATTTCATCACTAAGGTTTAATAATTCATAATTAAGATATTTTACAGCATCTAAAAAATTAGAGGCAAATATTAATAACTTTTTTGGTGCTAAACCCACAATATAATATTTCGAGTTTAGTTTTCACTACCACCTAACTAGTAAGAAAATTATATTTTGATATTAGACAACTGGTACGTTATGCCACACCATAAATTTTTGGAGCTTGGTGGTCACTAGGTTTTATCAAAATAAATTAGGATACTCTCATCTGAGAAGATACTAGGTTATACCGAGACATAAAATTTAGAGCATAACGATCTTCAGGATGTAATAAAACTCATTAATATATTAGGAGCTTAGGCACAACTATGATATGTCAAAACATAAAACTATTTGGAATTATAATAAAAGAGGTTTTTCCCAAATGACCTATGTACTTGCACAAAAAATCCCTCATGGCCAAATATTACAATGAAACAAGAAGAGAACAATCCCATATGTAATAAAAACAAAAAACCAAAAATTCCCAAATCAAACAAATCCAAATTACATTTTATGGATATTCGTGAGATTAGTTGCTTCATCCTCAGCATCAGTAGGGCTTCCTTGAACCAGCACATCCATTAACTTAATTTGTTATAGGAAGTCTTCGTTGATTTTCATCCAGGTCATGTCCATGTCACTTTTCCATTCCTTGATAGCATATACTGAGTGTAACATAATATTCAATGGCCTCATGTGGATCAGGAGAGATCTTCTCTAAATGGTCCTTGTGTTCTGAATATGCAGTAGGGGAGCCCATTTTCTATGACAGAGGAGAATCAGGATAAACTAAGGAGAGAACCCACAACAAATCTGGAATTTCCAAGTCCATGCTAACTTCCTTACAAAAAGGTGGGAGTGCAGTTGCACGTGCTTCCATGATAAGGTGATTTGAGTCAGTTGTAGCCATAATAATGTTAGTGGAGATGAGAGGAGAATCCATAGAAGCATTGATAAGAGGTGGAGAGGAAGTAGATGTTGGGTTTGAAATAGGTTTAGATACCTTAGGAGAGTGCTCTTAGGTGTCTAAAGCGTTATGAGACACCAGAGAAGAAAAGGGAGACCCAAGAGAAAAATAACGGGGGCTTATGATCATGATGTCGAATCGAGTCGGAAGAGAGACCAAGGTGGTGGTGGCGAAGATGGATATAGGGAGTTGGTTATGCAAGATGAGGGGGAAATGACACTACTTTCCCCGGCTTAGAGGGGAAGTGTGAGATTTCTTTTGGGAAGCATCCATTTTAAAGAGAAACTACAAAATTCCTTGGTGTAGTAAAGACAACCATCATCTTCGATATCCATTTTAAGGTACTTCTCACGCAATTGAAACAGAAAATTTGTAAAGGTTAGCTTCCGTTCATGTTGAATATGTGCAAGAAGAAAAATCGAGTTCTATAAATCACTTTGTAGTGTCACTGAAGCATGAAGTACCTCCTCAATTACTCAGAAACTCTATCCCAAGGTTTTGGAATTGATTATTGTTCATATCCCAAGTGATACATTGTCATATTTTCACCAGGATACCAGAAATCATCCATCTCCTTTCGAAGAAAGCATTAAAAATGTCTCCTCCATGGGGATCCCCGTCGCGATCGTAATAGAAACTATTGAAATAATAAATTAAATCTTTCCCACTTTGACTCTTCCTTTCTTCCAGGTTTCTATCACACTACACGTTACTCAGACAGAGTGACCATACAATCTTTCCATAAACGATGGAACACCACCATCATACAAAATATTCCATACTACCGGGTTAGCCTTGACATCTTCACAGGAAGAAGGCTCGATGAATTTTCTAGTGCTACCCATAATGAACAAGGATTTTTTGGCAGTAATTGTCAAAGGCCCAATATAGACGATGCTTAAATAGAGATGTCGAGAACCTTCATTCCAATCTTCAACTTGTGTCTCCAATATTTCTAATTGAATTTTGTCCTAATTATTATTATTCATATATTTATCGATCCATCACATGAATACAATCTATGAATGTCATAAATTCCCAAAAAATACACAAATTCCTTATCCTCTTTCCACCGCCAAAAGAGGTTATGCCTCAACATAACCTAACAACTTTTAATCTTAGTTAATGTTCAGTCAACCTCAAGATTAATTAGTTAATTTTCTTAAAATTACTGCATTTAATGGAGGATAAAGGTTTGAATGTTGGCAATATTATATGTATTTAGTTAATATATATTATAAACGAAGAATATGTAAATAAAATGAAGCAAGGTAAAATAACTAACATTGCTAGACATGATTTCATACTATATAGATTATCAGAAAACAAATCATAAAGCAATATATTATTATATTTTATTTATTTACACTTCTATTTGTTACAGCTTGGGTTCTCCAAGGTTGTTCATTCTACACATGGAAATGAAGTAGGTAAGCACAAATATGTTACAGGGAGCACAAGCAAAGCACTTGTGATGGGAATTTGTTTGTGATATTTGGTAAGGTGATTTCACAAAACATTGTTTGACTGGAATAAGACGGGGATGGTGTTGTCTAGAAAAATGCATCCCCACGAGTCCTCTCCATCCTGGGGTATGATTTTTTCAACGAAGAGCAAAGCATGTTTAGTTCAGACCAAGATAAAATTAAATGTAGATACAATTACATGTACATGGAAAGAATAATATCCTTATTGGGTTTTGTTCTCTTACAAGTACAATTACATTCACAATTATAGGTACATGACAAGAATAATATACTTTTTCATCTTTTAACTAGCCTTGTGGATGTTAAAAGTTCTTCTTATATTGAACCCTTACGTGACTTTGGACATGTGTGGTATATATATTAACTTGAATAAATATTGTTTTGTTGTAGGTACAATTGGTAGTTGGTTTTTTATATTACTTCAAGCGTAGGCATCGCTTTCATTTAAAAAATTACTGAATGATATTTTAAACTTAACATTCGCTAGCTTATGACACAACATAATATTTGGATCTTTGCAGTCTCAAGGTTTCGAAAAAATAAAGTGAGATATTATTTTGATTTTAGTGGTCACTGGGATTTAACAAATTAAATCAACCTAGTTTGAGATTAGCGATTGAATGTATTTTAAGAATATAATATTTCAAGCTAAAGAGTCACTACCATTTAACAAGCTAAATAAAGACATTAAGTTTAGTTTCCACTAGTATCTCCAAAGTGTT
Source organism: Taxus wallichiana var. yunnanensis (assembly GCA_018340775.1). Lineage (NCBI taxonomy): Eukaryota > Viridiplantae > Streptophyta > Pinopsida > Cupressales > Taxaceae > Taxus > Taxus wallichiana. The sequence continues at coordinate 184,913,908 of CM031234.1, read as the reverse complement.
AATCTCCTAGTGAGCTTCCTCCTGGTTAGAGGATTGAATTGAAATAAAAAATAAAAGGTATAGTAGTTTGGGATTGAAGTGAGATTTGTAACCTATTTTTTAAATTTGTTATTGCTCGAATCAGTAGTGCAACTAGCATCATGGATGTTAGAAGTTATTAATATTGAAAGGATTGAAATTTTTATAGATAATCATTGGAAAATATCCAAGTGCCATTTACAAGTAAATATATTCCAATAAATTACTTCAAAAAAAAATTTATCTATCAACAAAACTAATCAAATAGATCCCCAAAAAAGAAACAAGAAACCCAAACCCAAAACAGAGAACTACAAAATCGACAAAAGTTAACAATCAAGAACAAGTCAACAACTAATCATTTTTTCCCTAGTCGTAGAACTCGGACCAAGACCAACCACTTGGAAATTATTCTTGTCTCGAACTTCTTATGTCAAGCTGCCTCTTCTTTCCTTTTTCCTCTGCAACCATCCCCTAGAGAACATCAAAAAAATTCTAACACTTTTATCTCTGCATTCGACCTTTGAAGTCCCCACAATGATTTTTGTTGAGCCTTTACTTTGAGAATGAATCCTCCAGAGCTTTAATTTTACTCACAAGAAAGTTAAAAACAATGTTACCTTCCACCAAACCACCCGTAGGATTACTCTCTTCGTCATTCCCAACAAGATTTTGTAACATTGTCGTAGCATCCACCTCCTTCTCGGCCCTCTCTTTCATTTTAGAAATCTTAATCCTATCAGCTAAAGAAATGTGGTCTTCCCAGTCTTTCCCCAATTTAATTCCAACCCCCCTTGTTTGCAGGTTCGGCTTACCCATTTTAACTAGCAGAAGGATTAACCCTTGATGAAGAAGAGCCTCTGTTTTTTCCTCAAAATTCTTAACCGAAAGTTATAGAGAATTAAATAAGTAGAAAGGAATACTCATCCTCCTTCCTCTATGGAAATGGTTCAGAAGCATCAAATGCTGAGAGTGCAGCTTCTGATACTTCCCATCCGAGTAATATACTTCATAATATAGAAACATACTTCAGCCCACCTCCCTAACAAATATTTCTGGGAAATACCATCCTCCATAAAACAAATTTTAATTCATGTTTATGAAAAATATGTACTTCCTCTTGAAGCCGAGCTCTTTCCTTAAACACCTTACAACCACTACAATACATCTTAGTAACATTTCCAATTAGCTCCTCGAGACTAGAAATCTTACACCCCTCATTATAACAACCCTTTTATCTCAAAATGTAGGAAATTCCTTTAATATGTTTTCATCAAAACCCCTTAAACTCTACATAAAATAAGAAACGAATCTCTTTCCAGACCTGTTGATGAAGAAGGCTCCACCCTAACCCTAGCACCACCCATCTCAAAAACACATAAAAGAAAGATGAACCAGCCTTCAAATGATCCTACATAAAACCTGCAACAAGCCTTTAAATTAATGAGCCAAACCAATGCGTACCCTATAATGATATCTACATTAAATCTCACATACTGGAAAATAATATCAAGGATAGATCGTATCCTATTCTCACGCTCAAATATGCTTTTCTGCATCCAACACTACTTTTTTACTATGAGGTAAATCCACCTCACTCCACCACCACATTTTATTATGAACCCAAACCCCAATATTAGCTAACATGTACGCACACGTATTAGCTTCACAGAAAATGTGATTAAATTGAAAATTATCAAAATTAACCAATATAGACTTAGCATCTCTAATAATAGTATCAATATTAATATGATTCTTTGAAAGCCCCTTCATCACATTAACAATATATAACGAATCTCCCTCCACTTGAATATACTTTATTTGTAAATACTTCACCCATTGTAATCCAATTAAGAGTGCATAAGCCTCAACATAGTTATTAGATTTTTTGCCAATAGGCTCAGCATATGCCAAAACAAGGGAACCCACCTCATCTCTAATTATACCACCAGAAGTAGCTAACCCAGAACTACCTTTTGCTGCTCCATCAAAATTCAATTTCATCCACCTTGTAGGAGGTTTAGCCCATTTAGCACTTTTCCTTTCAGAGCCTTCAACAAATAAATTTGTTGTACACACTTAGTGATACCTAAACCTTGAATAATCTCCTTTTCATGATCATGGTAACCACCTTGCTCTTTAATCTTCACAATTGAATATTATTTACCAAATCCCCTAAAATGTTACTCCCCACCCTCAAAGAGCACTTATTTTTATCTCTTAAAATTGTTCCATTTCTTTCAAGCCATATCCTTTATAAGAAATGAGCGAGAACAAAACTCTAGGACTTATCCATTAAGCATACCAGTCAACGAAGTCTCGAAAAAACCCAAAAGATCTAGAAAATGTGCATAACATAAATAATAAATCTTCAAGAAAAAGGTATTGAACATATTCACAAGCTTCTTTGCAAAGAATACACCGATTAGGGATGATCATTCCTTTCTCTTGTAAGTTATCTATAGTTAAAATTTTATTTTTAACAACATGCCAAAGGAATAAGTTAACCTTAGGAATAAGATTCTTATCCCATAATTTTTCCAAAAATGATGTGAATGAGGACCATTTCTTGCTATACCATATCCAGTTCTCACCGAATACACACCATCCTTTGTCAAAGACCACATTAGTTCATCCTCTTTCTGAACTAAAGGAATATGTAATCCTCTTATATTTGCATTTAATATTCTTATTCTTTCATTCATTTCTTCATCCTCACCTTCCCATTCCAGGATTTTCCAATCCCATCCCCATTCAAATCTTCTCCAATAATCTCTAATCAACCTCCCCATAGACAACTAAAAATGAGCAGCCACATCTCTCCATTGATCTTGATTAATTAGAGGAACATCATCTAACCACCAATCTTCCCAGAAACTAATTTTAGTACCATTCCCTATTATCCACTTACTACCTTTCAACAGAATATCCCTACATTTACACAAACCATTCTAAAGGAAGGACCCATCCAGGAAGATCAACATTAGAAATAAAAGAGGCTTGATCAAAATGAAGATATATTTTTATTATTCTAACCCATAAACCATCTTCATGCTCCAATCTCCATCCTACTTTAGCCATAAGGGCCAAATTCATACTTTTGATATCTTTCAACCCAATCCCACCAGCATTCTTAGGAAGGGTAACTTTATCCCATGCCACCAAGGGAATTATCTCTTTTGATTCAGTTCCAGACCATAAAAACCTACGTTAAATCTTAGTAATAATATCTCTTATTTTAGTTGGCATTTTAAAAATTGACATCAAATACACCACTAAACTCTGGAGGCAACTTTGGAGCAATTGAAGTTTACCTATCACTGAGATAATAATGTTCCTTTCTAGGTGGCCAAATTTTTCTGAAATCTCATAACCAGAGGATTCCAACTTTCCAGCGGCATCCTACCCTTAAAAAAATGCATTCCAAGATAGGAACAAGGAAAAACCTATAAAGGACATTCCAAAACCTCTACAATTCTATTTTGAATTTCAACGTCCACATTAAAAAGAAAACTGAACTTTTCCTAAAATTGACAAGTTAACATGTAACCTCCTCAAAATCCTACAAAATCTCCTTAAACACCAAAGCTTCAGCTTGAGTCACCTTTCCCAAAAGAAAAGTATCATCAACAAATTGTTGTAAAGCTATAGGGTCTAATCCATTAGAAACAACTAGCCCATTGAGCTTATTTTTCCGCTTACAGTCAACAAAAAGTCTGGCTAAAGTATCTACCATAATAATATAAAGAAAAGGAGAAAATGGGTCCCCTTTCCTTAAACCCCTTCTAAATGAGAAAAAACCTTCAGATTTCCCATTAACAAGTATTGAGTATTTCGGAGTAGAAATACACTCCATTATAATATCAATGAAATGCTTATGAAAACCCAAGTTTCCAAGAATTATTTTAAGAAATCTCCATGACACCCTATCATAGGATTTATTCATATCAATTTTAAGCATCATAGCTAACCTTTTGGAAATATCCACAGAGTGAACCACTTCATGAATAGTTATGAAACTATCCATAATTTTTCTTCCCTCCACAAAAACTCCCTGGTTTGGAGAAATAAAACATTCCAAAAACCTTTGATTCAATAGGAGATAATTTTAGTAATTATCTTTCAGATCAGATATTACACAGACTTATTGGTCTAAAATCTGTAACTTTTTCAGCACCAGGCACCTTAGGAACAAGAGATATAAAAGTACTATTTACCTCCTTCAAAATCTTACCATGCATAAAGAAGTCTTGAATAGATTCTTCAACATCTTTATGAATAATTTCCCAAAAATCTTGGAAAAAAGGAGTTATAAAACCATCTCGGACCAGGATATTTTTCTCCTTCCAAATTAAAAACAGCAGTAATTGTCTCCTAAGTAGATGGGATTTTAATCAACTCAACATTATCTTGATGATAAATAACCAATTGAAAAATATTTGTAGTATAATTTTCCTTTCCACTATCAAGCTCCCTTCTAGAAGCCAATAATTGAGAAAAGAAACTAATAAATTCCTGTAATATTTCATCATGATTCTTAATTCTAACTCCCCTCCTATCTTCAATTTCCAAAATGGTATTACTATTCTTATGCATAGAGGTTGTAAGGTGAAAAATTTTGTATTCCTATCACCCTCCTTCAACCACTTAACCCGAGAGTTCTGTTTCCAATAGGCCTCCTCTTTGGCTTCTAAATTATGATAATCTGATAAAAGAGATTGCTCCTTATCTCTTAAATCTTTATTCAACCCTTTTTATCAATTCCATCCTCAATATTCTATAGATCTTCACTAATCAAGGTTTTTTTATCAAAAATATTACCAAAAATTCTTTATTCGAAACTTTCAACCTGGCTTTAACATTTTTTAATTTTTCAACTAATCTAAACATGGGTTTACCTTTAACATCAGATTTCCAGCTACCCTTAATCTCATCCTTAATATTAGGGTGTTGCATCCACATCTTAAAAATATAAAAGGCTCTAACTCCAATACTATTACCAATTTGTAGACAAATAGGACTATGATCAAACCCAATCCTTGGTAAAGCAACCAAAGAACCATCAAGTTGCGGTAACCAAGCCAAATTAATGAGAACTCTATCTATTTTGATTTGAATAAGATTTTCCCCCACTCTCTGATTCGACCAAGTAAAGTGAGAACCTTCCAACTCAACATCCACAAAATCCAAGTCCACAATAAAGTCAACAAAATCCTCCATACTATCATTGTAGACATTCAAGCCACATTTTTATCTTCCATGCACAAAGGAGTATTAAAATATCCTCTAATCAGCCAATTTAAATCTTTAAACTAGCTACAAAATTGAAAAATATCTAACCAAAGGTTTATTCTCTCCACCACATAATTGGGGGTATAAATATTTGAACAAACCAACAAAGAACCATTATTATTTTCTTTGAACAAAATAGCTAAATGATAAAGAGACTGAAAAAGAAAAGTCCCTTCCCTATCATTCTGATTCCAAAAAGTAACCAAACCACTAGAAGCACCTACCAAGGAGACACTCTACGAACAAGAACTAAACCAAACTTTATTTTTTACTTCACACATTTTTTCTTTTGACATTTTAGTTTCTTGAATCAATAGGATATCAGGCTTATTCCTTTTCCTAAAAGACGATAAAATACTTTGTTTATTAGGATTATTTAAACCCTTGATGTTCCAAGAGATGATCTTCATCTTTTTTTATTTGGTGAAATGATCTCCTCAATGGAGTGTTGTCTTCCTAAATCTATTTCTTTGGTCGTTTTTTTCTCCCTCTTATCCCTATTTGAAGTATTACCTTTTTTTGAAGGAACCTTCCCACAATCTGCTCTGAATTTTTCCTGTTTCTGAGAACTTCTTGTATTAATCTTATTTTCTTCCAACACCTCCTTAGTCCTTTCCAAATTGAATGAACTAGGTACCTCCTCCACCTAAGACATCTCCTACACTGCCCTTAAAAAGGAATCATTATTTTTGTTAGATCCAAATATTTGAATCAACAAATTCCAAACTAGGTTGATGAAAATCCATAAGGACCTCCTCAACAGAGATCTACTATAATTGGATTTGAGATCTAATGTCTTTTCCTTCCTGATCCTAATCTATAATATCCTTAACCACTCATACTTTTTTCTGAAGATCCATTTGTAGTACCACATTTTCTTGAAACTCAGCTACCACCAACTCCTCTACCTCTAACAAATGAAATTTATTTAAAGACACTTTATTTGGAGATGACTTTCTGGTTTCTTCATCTCTCTATGATTCCTTTTCTTTCCTTTCCCAAGAATGCTTCCCTTTTTTATCCTCCTTACATTGTCTTTTCTCATGTCCCATCTAACTACATTTTTGAAAAAACAAAGGAGAAGATTCATATTCAATCTTTTAGATCCAAACTCCAAACTTTGTTTTAAGTTCTATTTCCTTTCTCAATATATTTCCAACTGGAACATTTACACATAACCGAGCATACATTAGCCTAGTTCTTTCCTTGGTTACCAGATCAAACACCACAAAATTACCTATGGAATTTGTAATGGTAGTTAAGATTTCTTCTTCCCAAAATTATATCGGAAGTCCTGGAAGTTTTACCCACATAGGAAACTCATCCGGTCTCTTCTTATACGGATAAAACCTTGGATTCCATTTTTGAACCAAGAGACTAGATCTACCCATAAACCATGGCTCTCCTAAAAATATATTTTTACAATCCATAGAATTTGAAAGGTTAATGATAAAAAATTCATTCACATAGGAGGTTATTTCCAATGATCTGTTAGGATTCCACTTTCTTTTAGCCCATTCCTAAAACCACTCTACATTTGGTCTAGAAACATAAAACTTCCCAACCAGGGCATATTCCATCCTAGATTTATCTTTCTCCACTAACCCATATGGGATATCAATACTTAACAACCCAACGTTTTCCACAGTTTGATTCAAAAATTCTTCTTTTTGACCAAAGATCCTATTAGCCCATGAAGTAAAATGTACTGACTTACCTTCACCTTGGTTAACCCGTGGGTCCCCGTTTTGAAACTCCTTGATCGAGGGCCTCCTATATCATGCACTAGATCTCGCCCATCTATTTTTTGAAAACCTCGATCCTCCCACTCCCGTTCTCGCTCCATAACAATGAGACTTTGGATTAAAATATTTGTTAATTACTATAAAATGCCTTTTTATGTCGTACTTATAATATTTTTTTATTTGAATGAAAAAAATTGGTCTTGTGGACAAATTGGTGGGTTTCAATCCAATGCTATGAGAATCTAAGTCCTTCTACTTGAACGATGTATCTTCCATATGTGCATGCATGAAAAAGTGGATTTCAATGGTGGCCTTTCAACCAGAGATCCAATAGGGGCACTCCACTGACCCTATGGCAAAGCTAGAAATTTATCACTAGAGAAGAACTTTGTCTGAGAAGGGGAAAGGGAGTGAGAATGGAGGTAGGAGAAACTAATGTTGTGAGTAGAATATCAGATGCCCACACACATTAATTAGAAATTTCATTTACATGCATTTATAGTTAGAAGAAAAACAAACCCACAGAAGAAGCTACAAGACCGAATGAAACTCATTGGTCACAAAGTACCAATCAATCCCTCAATCAAAAAGGCCAAAATTCCTTCTTTTATTATTGAAGCTCGAGTAGAGTTTGTACATAGCTTGAGAATGGAAGAAATTCGAGGAAGAAGAGAAAATAGAAGCAATGTGGCATTTTCTATCTTTTCCAGGTACAGAGCACTCTGGTCTTTTTTGAAATCAATCACCAGCCCTTGGAATGACGTTGAGAAGCCATTATATTCTTCACAAGAAACCATTACAACTTCACAAATCTTCAACACCTTTTCAAATTCCTCTATTGTGAAGAAAACGCTCATGGCGGGTTAAAAACCAGATCTTGCAAAGCAACCGTTACATTCAATTTTCCAATTTAAATATAGACCATTTGATTTGCTCCTCTAACTCTAAAATTGGGCTGTCCATGTGGCAGGAAGGGATTGGAGTGGTTATGGGGAAGCCTTTCACATTTTGTGATTTTTCATGAGATTTGGCAATTTGGAAAAAATTGGCCCACAGCCCCGCTTTGACTTTTCAACTTAGACACGTGGCATGTTCTTATTGGAAGTGGGATCACGGCCCTTTTCTCAACATTTTAACCTTTTTTGAAAAAAGGATCAAAAACTCAAAGTTCTCCGTCATTCTGCTCCTCCGCTTTGAATTTTCAACAGTGGGCCTAAGACCTTGGCAGAGTCACGGGGAAAATTATAACTTTTACTTCACTTTTGGGAATTTGGTTAAATTTCCATAAGTGCCACGATGGAATGCTTGTTTTCTTTGAATTTTCAACAGTGAGCTTCACCTTTGACTTTCTCCCTATAGAATTTAAGTTTGACTTTTTCCCTACGGGCTTCAACTTTGAATTTTTCCCTTTAAAGCCTGATCAGGGTTACGGGTCACTTTTTAACTTTTCACCTTTTTTGCAAAGAGGCTCAAAACTCAAAGTTCTCCACCGTTCCGCTCCTCCACTTTGACTTTTCAACGGCGGGCCCAAGACCTTGGCGGAGCCGCGGGGAAAATTTATCATTTTTGCCAAAAGTGACCAAAAGTGTTAAGTTCACCAAAAATCTCGTTCCTCCCCATCCAATAGGATCTGACCACGTACCTACATTCATTGGGGTCAAAATTTGATAGGGAAAAGAATCCCATCATCGACTATGGAAAATATGCAGAGAAAGAAAACTTCATCATTTTGAGTCCAATTTTTAAATTTCCTTCATGAACCAAAGGCATGGAGGAAAAACAATGATTTGACCCAGGCCATAGAACAAGTGAACAATTTCGATCAAAAATGGAGGTTACAAAGAGGATATTACATGCACAGACCGGGAAATGGAGGATTTCTAAAAATGAGCAAAACAGAGGTTTAAACAGCTCTAGGGCACAAATTTTGCTAATTTCTTGAATCTCTAACTTGGCTTAAACACCAACGAAGGGCATGAGCTCAAAAAAATTGAATTTGGCTATGAAAATGCATAGTAGTTTTCGGGAGACAACAACTGGCTCTAGCTTGGGGACATGGCATGAACTAGGCATGGCTAGGGCATGACATGAGGATCCAGAATCTCAAGTTTCAAAACATATTACGTTGACCAGTGCCTTATCCATTGGGCCTTGTAGAGTCATGTACAATTCTAAGAAAGAATGGAAGAAGGAGAAAAAAACAATCCAAAACCACACACAACAAAAACTAAACAAAACTAAACCAAAACCACACAACAAAAAAGGGAAAAACACACCTATGAAATCACCCATGGTACAAGGCATGGGACAACCCTCTTTCACTCATGATACAGTTTCAAGTATTTCCCAATTTGAGGAAATTCCAATGGCATTCCATCCAAGTATGAAAAGAGAAAAACATTCTCACCACAAGCTCCATGAATTTGGAATGGGCCGAGCCATAATGAATCAAACTTTCCATGGCTGCCCTTTGGTTCTCTTCTCTTGTCCCAAAGTAGGACAAAATCTCCAACCTTGAATTCTCTTTCCTTTGCCCTCTTGTCAAATATCTTCTTCACTTTCAATTGGTGTTCTTTAATTCTATCCACCACTTGGCATCTGCTTTCCTCCAACTTCTCTAGGAAGAGGATCCTCTTGTCAATGGAGTCTTTGTATTGACCATCTTCTATTTCTTGTAGCAACTTGAGAGCTAGCATCTCAATTGTGAGAGGAATATCTACCTCAACTCCATACAACATTTGGAAAGGTGACATACCTATTTCCTTCTTAGGAGTGATCCTATCAGCCCATAATGCATCATATAACTTCTTGTGCCAGTTCCTTTGATTCTCATCTACCAGCTTGTGAACAATGGTCACAATGTTCTTGTTGCTTGACTCAGCTTGACCATTTCCCTATGGATAGTAGTCAGAAGAGTGAGATAAGGAGATTCCAAAACCATAACAAAACTCTGTGAGCTCCTTTGAAGAGAAATAGGTGGCATTGTCTACAACAATCTTCTGTGGTACTCCAAAATGGACAATGATATTCTCCTTGATGAAGTTATAGATTGTTTGAGTGGCTTACTTTGTTAGAATGGCTTCCACCCATTTAGTGAAGTAATCAGTTACAGTGAGTACATAAATATGCCCTGCACTTGAATGAGGATTCAAAACACCAATGAAATCTAGCCCCCATTGCTAAAATGGTTCCTCAATCACTACAGGCCTGAGTGGTAATGTAGCTAGTTGTGGTTTTCCAAAAAATTGTTGGCATGCTTTACATTTGGAAACCCAATCTTGAGTGTCTGCAAAGATGGAGGGCCAATAGTATCTCCCCCTGAGAATCTTATGTGCAGTGACCATTGCTGAGAAATGTCCACTACAAGCTTGATCATGATATGCCCTGAGAAACTTTTGCGGGGTTCATTTTAAGAGAAATCTTAGAAATTGAAGGTGGAATATACGGTGAATATCCTCGAACCAGTTTCACGGGAAAGTGAATTTTTGAGGGTCTAACAGAAAAATTTTCACTTTATTTTTAAGTAGTGGGATAGAAGGCTACGAGATGCACGATAGATATTTTTGATATGTGTCAACCACCTTGTTGACATGCATCGAAAATATCTATTGTGCATCTGTAGCCTCCGCCATCTGGTCACGCAACAAAAAAATCTTCGTGTCACACATAAAAATACTCTCTATTATGCATCTACTTCCTCCACACTCCTGTCACACGTCAACAAACTCTCCATGTCACACATCAACAAACTCTCCCTATCACACGTCAACAAACTCTTTTTCACACATCTGCAGCCTCCACCCTCCTATCGCATGTTTACTGTACTTGATAATACATATTCCCCAGGTGGTATGAGTGAGCTAATAGTGTTCTACCTGGCGAATAATATAGGATTATATAGGGTATAGTTTCAAGGGTAGGCAAAGCTGACCCCTAAAAAAATTAAATTGTAATTTTTAGGTGAACAAGTCACTGACCTGTGCTAGAAAATTCACCTTTTCAAATTTTTCAAAAATGGAATATTCTCCATATTATGAATATTCGCCACTAAAATTATCCCGAACTTTTGTTATTTCTCCTTATCCACACACACCGAGGAAATAACTATCCAGACCTCTCTTGTAAAGTGAATGATTCCAAATCACAAACTTGGCTGCTTTCACTTGAGGGTTCTTCTTTTTGTAATCAAGATGAGGAGGGCATTCTCCATAAGTTGCGTAGTAAGCAATATCAACATACCACTCATCGGTAGTGGTGATAAAGAGAACTTGTGGATTTTTTCCTCAACAAGTTGAGAAAACATCATCCTTTTCCCCATGTTGAGCCCCGAGAGCTTCCTCTTCAGCAATTAAGTCATACTCTTGGCACAAACCATTTCCTATTACTAGATTAGAGGGCACAATGGACTTGATTGCACTTCCGGGGACCATCACCTTTGTATGGGAATTGAGAATGTAGAATTTGAAACTTTTAATAGCTTTAACAATGTGTGTAGGCATGTTTCACGAATTGGCTATACTTTAGCTCATGATTTTTCAAAGGACAACTCATGAAAGCAATGGGTGCTTCCAAACCTTCATCATTTTTCTAAACAAGGACATCGAGAGTGTATGTTCTGATGCATAGCAATACATGATGAACTCCTTGTTGAAATCTAGAGATACAAGATTTGGAGCTTTGGAAATGGATTTCTTGATATCCTCAAATGTTGTTTTTCCTTCCTTATTCCACTTGAAGCTTGCTTGAGGATTCATCATGGAAGTTATATGCTTAGTCAGTTCATAAAACTCAGGCACAAAATGATGAAGGAAGTTTACCTTTCCAAAGAATGAATGAAATCCCTTCTTGCTGGTTGGTAAGGCTAGTGCTTGGATAGCTCTGATCCTCTCAGGATCAATGTATGCTCCATATTTGTTCACAATGTGTCCCAACAACTTACCTTCTGTCACTCCAAAAATGCACTTCTTTGGATTTATAAAAATGCCATGTTTCCTACACCTTGCAAGGACTTGCTCTAAATTATAGATATGATCTCCCCTCCTCTTTGAGAAAACCATGAGCTCATCAAGGTAAATGGAAATGTAATATTTCAAATATTTGAAGGCCAAGTCCATTGCTCTCTCGAAAAGTGGCCCTAGTATTGATCAAGCCAAAAGGCATTCTGCTGTAGGAAAAAGTGTCCCAAGGTGTTGTGAAGGTTGTTTTGTTGCAATCCTCTTCTGCCACCTTGATTTGGTTGTACCCTAAGAATTCATCAAGCAAAGAGAGCATTTCAGATCTAGTGACTACTTGCAAAAAGTGATCCATTATTGGAATAGGTTACTTGTCCTTGAGAGATTCATGATTTAGATTTGAAGTATACACAAATCCTTATTTCCCCATTCTTCTTCCTTATTGGCACAATGTTAGCCACCCATATTGAATGGTGGATGGGGAAAATGATTCTAGCATTGAGCATCTTTGTCACCTCTTATTTGATAACATCAGAAATCTTTGGATTATACGGCCTTTGTTTCTGCCTGAAGGGCTTAGATCCTTTCTTCAAAGGAATGGAGTGATGCATTTTCTTTGGCTGAAAAGATTTAAGTTGATCGTAGGAGTAGGCCAACACATCTGAATACTTTTTTAGCAGACCAATAAACTTTCTCTTCTCTTCTCTTGAGCAACATTTACCAATGTTAACCATCCTTAGATTCTCTAAAGTTCCGATTTTTTCTTGATCAAAATCAGATGGACACCAAGAAGATTAATTTTCTTTCTCTTGGATGAACCTATCATGCTTGTCAAAGAGATCTTCTAAAGAAACTAAGCCTTTGGGGATTTTGTTTCCTTTCAGTTTGATTACTCCCTCTTCATCAATTCCCTCAATTATTTCCTTCTCTTCTTTGGGGACTGATTCACAGTGTGGGTTTTCACTTCCATCAAAGAAAATATTATTGAAGTTATACCTTTTTTCTAAGATGGCTAGGATCTGATTGTCATCATTAAAGACCTACCAGTGATTTGCATTATCTGGTATACTAGGTCTGAAAACCATCTCAATGGTCACTTTATCCTTGCCAAAAGAAGGATGAGGTGTCACTAAGGAAGATGACACTGCTAGAGAATCATCCTTTTCATTCTACTCCCTAGGGATAGCTTCAATGGAGAATGCATCAAAGGATTCAATGCAGTCCCACACTCTATTTCTATAGTGCCTGAGTCTAGGGTTTTTCACCTGATATTGTTAGCAGACCTACTTTACCAAAACCTTTGGATCACCTTTACATCTCAACTTCTATATTCCCATGTCCTCTGTTGCATTCATTCCTAAGAGTAATCCTTCATACTCTGTTGTATCATTTGTATTGTCAAATTATAGCTTGTAGGCAAAACTATATACCTCATTGGAGGGAGATTATAATACTACACCAGCTCCTGAACTTACTCTGTAATGACTACCATCAAACTCCATTGTCCAAATCTAATCTTCTTCTTCCTCCATGAGGAGTGGTAAGTTCTTTTCCTTTTTTGATGTAAGGAAGTAGTTTCCCAGCCCACAATCATGAAAGAGGATGTTAGCTCTTGGATCATCAAATTTCCTTACTGTGAATTTCATTTTCCTAACTGGAAACAACTTCTTCATTTATCCTTTCACTGGGATAGTTGCAGATGACCAATCCATTTTTATTTCTCCACCTAGGTCTCTGCAAAAACTTTTACTCAACAGCATACCAAAAGAGGTTGGGATGTCTACCACCAAGATGGTTAGGAGTATCTTCTTGTCTAGATAATCAGCTAGTGCAACCTGAGCATCCTTGATTCTTCCTACCAATGGAACTTGTTTGGATTCCATTGAATAGCATGTGCCATTTACCCGGGTCAAAGTGAGGCCAAGAGCATTTACAACTTTTGTTGGCATCACATTATCTGAGGCTCCAGAGTCTATGATGCAATTGTTCAACTAGAAGCCTTTGATGAGAAGTGACAGGTAGAAAGGCTCAACTCTGTTGGTGTTGGAGGCACTGAGGGCTAACATGTTTTGAGAAGGTGATATGGATGGTGTGGGTAATAGGCCTTTAGAGATTGGGCTTGAAGAAAAAGGGTTACTACCACGAACTGCCTTGATGAATTTGTCAAATTGGGCAGGATGTGTTTGTAGGTATTCAATCTCAGAGAGCTGAACTTTGGTTTTTCTTGCATGCTCCACAAATTCAAATGGAGTTATGGTAGATGAGGAAGAGGTTCTAGTAGTGGGAGAGGATTTAAATGATAGGGGGTTTGTTACTTTTTGTGTTGGGTTCTCCTTTTCAAATGTAGAAATTGGCTTGGAAGGAGGTGAGGGTGTAGCCTTTGATTGAAATTTAGATGTTCTTGCAGAACCAGTATTTAGAAGAGAATTTCTCTTAACAAATTTTGAGTTAGGAGAAGAATCAGATAACTTACTTAGCACAACAACATGATCCTTGGAAACTAGTGAATCTAGTTTCTCTTTGGCTGATTCCATGGAAGGTGGTAATGGTGATCCCCTACTGATAATATTGTTTAGTGGAGGTTTGGAGAGCTATATTCTTTGTTCTTCCTTCTCTCAGTTGCAAATGCTAAGGCTGAAACACCATTCTTGGATTGTGCATGAGTGAAAACAACACATGAAAAACTTGGAGCTTCTTCATCACTTTCCTCCTCATCAATAACATATTCAATCAGGCCATTGTGCATGCCAACCTCTTTATTTTCAAGATAGTTTTCATAGTCATCCATGCTTTCTTCTTGATTTCTCAATGTATGCTCCTTCCTCGATTCCCAAAGTGTCACAGATGGCATTGATCGGTGGTTCTTAAATCCTATGAGGGGTGGATAAATTCTTGTTCTATCGGGGAAGATTTGGTCTCCTTGGAGCATTCCTCATTGTGATTTATGATAGCTATTTCTTCAAAGTAACTAGGTCATTTTCCATTTTTGGAACATTGGATCACAGACCTGAATTTGAACTCGACATTTTTTCTTCCCATTTGGTCCTTTCACTTTACCGAGAAATAATTAGATCATAATCAGTCTCAATTACAAAGTCTTTAGCTTCCTCAATGTTCTTGGTTGGGCTCTTCGAGGAAGAAACCAACTTCGATGGCAGAGCAATCGATGAAGAACATTTTCAAGTTGTTCTCGAGAGGGTACCACATCTTCTCGGGATCCTTTTTGTCAAAGTATCATACCTTGCTACAAAATCTCTCAATGATTCAGAGGTCTCCTTCTTCATTTGAACCAATTGAACCAGCAGATCCTGACAATCTTCTATGCTCTTTAACCTATGTTCAAATGCACTTCTTATATATTCCCAACATGTGACAGATCTTGGGGGAAACATGAAAAACCATTCAACAACCTTTTCTTGGAGTGACTCCACACAGAGCCTAACTAAAACATCTACATCTTCAACTCCCAACACTCCAAGGAAGTGATGAATGACGCTACATGTTCTTCGGGAGCCGAGAACCATCCCCTTTGAATTTTGGGATGTTCTTTCTTGAGCCTTGGAAGAGCAAATGGACCATTATTTCTTCTCCATGGTACATTAGGCATGCGTACTTCACATTCATGATCACCCATTCTATTCATGTTTCTAGCCTCCGGTCTTGTTAAGGCCGTTTCTACTTGCTGCTCTTTCTTCTACTTCAATTGGTGGATTTCAAGCTAATGCTATGGGAATCTAAGTCCCTCTACTTGAACGGTGCAACTTCCATATGTGCATGTGTGAAAAAGTGGATTTCAATGGTGGCCTTTCGACTAGAGATCCAACAGGGGCACTCCACTGACCTTGTGGAAAAGCTAGCAATTTCATGCTAGAGAAGAACTTTGTCTAAGAAGGGGAAAGGGAGTGAGAATGGAGGTAGGAGAAACTAATGTTGTGAGTAGAATATCAGATGCCCACACACATTAATTAGAAATTTCATTTACATGCATTTATAGTTAGAAGAAAAACAAACCCGCAGAAGAAGCTACAAGACTGAATGAAACTCATTGGTCATGAAAGTACCAATCAATCCCTCAATCAAAAATGACAAAATTCCTTATTTTATTATTGAAGCTTCAAGAGAGTTTGTACATAGCTTGAGAATGGAAGAAATTCGAGGAAGAAGAGAAAATAGAAGCAATGTGGCATTTTCTGTCTTTTCTAGGTATAGAGCACTCTGGTCTTTTTTGAAATCAATCACCAGCCCTTGGAATGACGTTGAGAAGCCATTATATTATTTACAAGAAATTTTTAGAATTTGAAAAATCTTCAACACCTTTTCAAATTCCTCTGTTGTGAAGAAAATGCTCATGGCAGGTTAAAAACCAAATCTTGCAAAGCAACCGTTACATTTGATTTGCCAGTTTAAATATAGACCATTTGATTTGCTCCTCTAACTTTGAAATTGGGTTATCCATGTGGTAGGAAGGGATTGGAGTGGTTATGGGGGAAGCCTTTTACATTTTGTGATTTTTCATGAGATTTGGCAATTTGGAAAAAATTGGCCCGCAACCCTGCTTTGACTTTTCAACTTAGACACATGGCACGTTCTTATTGGAAGTGGGATCACGGCCCTTTTCTCAACATTTTAACCTTTTTTGAAAAAGGCTCAAAAAATCAAAGTTCTCCATCATTCCGCTCCTCCGCTTTGACTTTTCAATGGTGGGCCCGAGACCTTGGCGGAGTCGTGGGGCAAATTAGAACTTTTACTTCACTTTTGGGAATTTGGTTAAATTTCCAAAAGTGTCCCAATGGCCCACTCATCCACTTTGACTTTCAATAGTAGGCTTCACCTTTGACTTTCTCCCTGTGGGCTTTAACTTTGAATTTTTCCTGTAGGCTTCAACTTTGACTTTTTCCCTTTAAAGCCTGATCGAGGCTACGGGTCACTTTTTAACTTTTTCACATTTTTTGCAAAGAGGCTTAAAAACTCAAAGTTCTCTGTCGTTCCACTCCTCCGCTTTGACTTTTCATTGCTGGCCGGAGACCTTGGTGGAGTAGTGGGGAAAATTTACCATTTTTGCCAAAAGTGACCAAAAGTGTTAAGTTCACCAAAAATCTCATTCCTCCCCATCCAATAGGATCTAACCACGTACTGCATTCATTGGGGTCAAAATTTGATGGGGAAAAGAAGCCCATCATCCCGACTGTGGAAAATACGTAAAGAAAGAAAACTTCATCGTTTTGAGTCCAATTTTTGAATTTCCTTCACGAACTAGAGGCATGGAGGAAAAATAATGATTTTTGACCTAGACCATAGAACAAGTGAACAATTTTGATCAAAAATGGATGTTGCAAAGAGGATATTACGTGCATAGACCGGGAAATGGAGGATTTCTAAAAATGAGTAAAACAAAGGTTTAAACAGCTCTAGGGCACAACTTTTGCTAATTTCTTGAATCTCTAACTTGGCTTAAACACCAATGAAGGGAATGAGCTCAAAAAAATTGAATTTGGCTATGAAAACCTAGAGTAGTTTTTGGGAGACAACACAGTTATTGGACCAAACATATTCATTATCAAAACATATGTTGTCTTCGCAAAGGATTTCGGAGCAAAAATTGGACTAAGGATTTACTCCCAAGGTAAACAACATGAAGACATCCTACATTAATTTGAATTGAATTGTAAAGTTTGGAGAACAAAAAATGTATTTATTTGAAAGATTTGTTAGTTACTACAAAATACCTTTTATGTTGTACTTATAATATGTTGTTGTTTGAATGAAAAATATTGAACGTGTTTCTAAAATAATTTGATGTGTTTTAAACGTCCTAAATCAATTTCACATAAATGTTTTTCCTACATACATTTTTTCAGAACAATGACTATAATTCTTAAGTATAACACCTAAAAATATGTTCTTGGACAAAATATATTCATTTTCTTAACATATGTTGTCTTGCAAAGGATTTGTAGAGGAAAATTTTGATTAAAGATTTTGTCACCAATGTCAACATGTTTTTCTCATTAGTTGTTCAAAAAAATATTTTAAATCTAGACAATGCGAGAAAGGATATAATTAATAATTGGACCATAAACAATATCCTTAAAGATACTAAAAAAAAATTCTGAAAGAGCTTGATAAATGTAATTAATTATTCACACCCAGAAAGGCTAATAAATGTGCATATTATTTTTCCAAATTTAGGGCTAAAGGTAGTCATTTTAAAGTGTATGAGAGGGGATATGATATCAACAATGTTATTAATCTCATTAAAAACATTAATTGCGATGTTCAAAGGTGGTATTTTTCCCTTGTTGGGATTTCGTCCTTGTACTTATGGTTAACAGGACCCTTCCCACGTGTAGGATATATGGTGGGATTTGTATTAATTGTTCTCTTATAATTCATTTTTTCCATTGTTTCTTCCATTTTCAATCTTGATCGACTAAAACCATGGGAGGTGGTCATTTGAGAACCAATCCTATGAGGTATGTGGCCTACGAAGGAAAACCTCTACTTGTGGCGCATTCTTAAAATTAGTGGTTTAGGAATTTCATCTCAAAAATCACGAGGTTTGATCCTTATCTTGCGTTGAAATTTGGTCGGGCATGGAACAGTGGCAGCATAGTGATCCATGGCATGGAAATTCAAGTTTTGGAGGATTTTATAGTGTAGGAGACTGGAATAGATACGTAGGGCTTAAATATATTCAAATACTACACCAAACGCAAGCACAAAATTGATATTTTCTTCCACAAAGTAAAGATATGGTTTACTGTTAGTAAACAAAGTATAGTTAGATTTTGCATCCCTAATATTTAGAATACAGTCGACCTCCACCTTATGAGGTACATTAATCTTGAGGTGAATGATAGAAATATATTTACTCACCATCTCATAATGCTTGATATGTTTAGGCATAATATTTCCATGAGCCTTCCCTTTTTCTTTTTTATCTCACTCTCTACTTCAGTGCATGATTTTCAACAGGGAAATATTGATTCCCCAATACACCATGGACTAATTATTTTTCTTTTTAAGAATGGTAAATCGATGGTGGAAAATGAATTAGATCCCGAATCTTAGGATCCAGATGAAAATTTTACTCTTGCAGATCATATGAACAAACTGAGGAGAAAGAATAGAAAGGAAGCTCAGGGGAATGACAATCTTGGTATTAGGGCTACAAGTTCTCTGATTGATACAAAAGGGGAGTCGTCTAAAGGGAAAGATAGAGTAGAGATTGATTGGAATGTGGCTTCGATAAAATTTCTCTCATGGTGATTCAGGTGGAAATGGATATGGAGGCATTAGGCGAAGTTGGAACGGATATGGGAAATAGTGTCATGCATTGCATTGACGCCTCTAAGAAAATTTTCATCACCCAAAACTCTATCAGGGTCAATATGGTAGAGATCAAAAGTTTGGTTTTGGAGTTATAGGGGCAATTAGAGCAAGGACACAAAGTTCATAGGTATAATCTCCACCTCAGTAGTTCTGATGAGGAAGAGCAGGTTGAAGATGACATCCCTATCATGAGCAAGCAGGATGATAATATGAAATTTTGAAGACTAACTAGTCCATTGGTTCTTGGAGATTTTTTTTGACTGTTTGTGGACTATATCGTTTGGGATGTTTTCCCCTCCATGTTTTGTGATTTATCCTTGTATTGATCTATTGGAATGTAGTTTGGGATAAG
This sequence comes from Taxus wallichiana var. yunnanensis, assembly GCA_018340775.1. Taxonomy (NCBI): domain Eukaryota; kingdom Viridiplantae; phylum Streptophyta; class Pinopsida; order Cupressales; family Taxaceae; genus Taxus; species Taxus wallichiana. The sequence goes on along the minus strand of CM031234.1, from coordinate 184,894,217 downwards.
TTGTTTTAGCCCTTTTTGTCATGTTTCTTTTTGTTCACTCTTGGTGATGCTCACGATGCATTCTATTGTAAGGTTTCTGGGTGCCTTAATCCCTGTATAAAGTAGCCAATCATTATGTTCATATATATTTAATAAACCTTGTTAATAGTAATTTTTTTAATGACATTTTAAATTAAACAAGACAGAAAGCAAGTTCATGCCTCACGGATGGGAGATGTTCTAGTTGTGTGATTGTTTTCATAGAATTATGATTTTTATTAAATAGAATAAATCAATGTTGCAACAAGGCCTCATATTTTTCAAATCAATACTAACTAGCAAATAAATAAAAATATAAATAAGTTTTGTAGTTTAAAAATTATTTAAATAAATTACAAACATTAAAAAGTTTTAAAAGTTATAGAATTTTTTTACTTTTATTGGTGTATTGAGGAGAAATTTTAAGTTCGATGTATTGAGCTTAGTGCCCACTAAGGTAACCTAATACTTCCACAATATAATATTTGAACTTATGGGTTGCTAGCATTTAACAAGTCAAAGAATATTATTTTTAGCTTAGCATTCGCTAGCTTATGTGACACCATAGTAATTGGATATTATCGATCAAAAGGAATTAACAAAATAAAGTAAGACATCATCATCATAGATTCTTCTACATTATTCCACAACAACATATTTCGATTTATGAAAACTATGTCTATTTTTGTATAAGAGTTAATATGGGGATTTTGAAAGTACCCGCATCCTTTTACAAAAAGGTCCTTAAGGAAGAATATGACATTAAAGCATAGAAGAGAGAAATTTCATAGGCAACAAAATACAAAAAGCCACATAGCCATGACACAAACAAAGAAAATTTACATTTTGTGAAAATTTTTGAGGATAGCTACTGCTTCCATAGTAGCAACATCTTAGAGTTTCCTTGTTCCTTGAATTCTCCTTTCACAAATCTATATTTGTTCTTTTTTTCTCCAAATTTTTTTTGGTTCTCACACTTTTGCATTACCATATTTTTTCGCAAATAGGTCATTGTAATCCATCACCAACACATTCAATGGTAACTCATTCTTAACATGAATATATTCTAAAATATTGTCAATGATGTCATAGCCATTGAATTTTGTTGAGTATGTGCAGCGGAGGACTATTTGTGGACAATAATAAGGCCAACAAAATAATATCAATTTTATAAAATACATCTACTCTTCTATTCATGTGCACCACCATGACCATAAATTGATTTCAATATTCACTTTTTTATTGTGCAAATTGAGCCACCATCCATACCACCAGGCTTCTTTTTCAAGACTCAACAAAACAAGTTCTTGACAGGTGTTTTGGGTTTTAAAAATTCTGTAAATCTTCCTCTCATGTTATTACATATTAAGTTGCGTCGTTTCTTTATCAAGATGTGCTCCATTCCATCCTCTTTCATTGCTCTAACAAATTTTCACTATATTACAAAATTATTTATTTGATAAACAAAACTACCTTCTACAAAATATTGAATAACAAACTTGCTTCCGTTTAATTATCTACAAAATCCCTACATGGATATAAGCCCTAATCAGCTATGGAAAATTTTACATTAACAAAATTTGGTAATTTTGGAGGGACTGAAGGTGAGAATGCATACCAATTTTTGGCATGGAGAGGAAATCAAAACGCGTTTAGAACTCGAGCACATAATTTTTGACACTTGCGTTGGTGAGATTTTTCTATTGATGAATAAGCTTACACATTGACGAAGAGAATAGAAAGGAAAATGTTAAAAATATAAAATCAATAACTATCTACTTATAGTGATATGTAAACAAATCCAACCGCCAATTTCATTGGCATGTGAATCTAAGAGGGCACGCGTATGATTTTACATTGTTTTTCATTAAATGGCTAATTAATGGCTGACAAATGATTACATGCTCCAAAAGGCACACATATTTCGAATAGCACATGTACTTTTAAATGGAAAATTTTACATAGCTCGAATTAATGGCTAATTAATGTTGAGGAAAATGTAACATTAATTAGTTAGCATTTTGCCTTACAAAATGGTTATCATTAATACTTCATTTGGTATTGTAAATAATTAATGTAATAATTTAATATTATAATTTTTATATTGTAAATAAAATCCCGTATATAATTCTGGTAAAAAGAAAATGCTTAATTCTTGTACTTACACTTTACGTGCAACTCTTGACGCCCATTTAGACTTTTTTGTTAATTGTAGCCATAAAATACTTGCAAATATTTGTAATAAATGTCACACGTGAATTACATATTTAATATTTAACTGTTAATTATTAATATAGATTTATATATAAATTATAAAAATTTACATCAATATATATTAAAAATAATGAAATTTATATAGAATAATTAGTATAAATAAACATTGTTTTGTATTTTTGAAGGGCAGTGTTGAAAAATTACCGTTACCCAAAAATTGTTTGACAGGTGAGTTATCGCACTTAGCTGTGTGAATCAAGACTCGCACTTAGCGGTGTGAATCAAGACTTGCACTTAGAAGTGTGAGTCAAGACTAAAACTTAGAAGATTTGATACTCGTACTTAGCACTACAGTAGAGAATCACACTTAAAGTGTGAGTCGAGAGATGTACGATTTGAGACTCTCAACTTAGACGTGTAACCTATTGCACTTATAAGTGTGATCACTCACACTTATACACTACTTACAAAATTTATAAATGAGAATTCCAAATTTTTTAATCTATGCTTAATATATACATATAAATGTTTTATATAAATATTGACAGTCACCTTTTAAACATGTGAGTCACACGTGTTAGTTCTATAAAATATTTGGAAGTATGTTACATTTAAAATCACAAAAAATGACTAAACATCCATCAAATGTAACACCATTCAAAGAAGTTCAAGGAAGGGATTTTCAATGTCGCGTTTATTGATTTGAATAAGGTATGCATGAATAGTTGTATATGTATGATGGTATTAAGATTTATATGTGGCATAAATAACAACAATCACTTACGCACTATCTTAAAGTTAGCGGCCGCTTGGTTTATATAAGTTCATGGTCACTTGGCTTATGTAAGTGGGTGGTCGTTTGGTTTATGTGGAAAAATTAGAATCCAATAATAGCATTATTGGAATCCAAAAATAGTAAAATTGGAGTCTAATAATATGGAAATTGGAATCCAATAATAGCAAAATTGGAATCCAATAATAGAGAAAATGGAACTTGAATAAGTCCAATATTGACAATATTGGAATCCAATATTGTTATTAATGGAATCCGATATTGCTACTAATGGAATCTAGTATAGCCAAAAATGGAATCCAATATACACAAAAATGGAGATGGATTTCTTCCAATATTTGAAATATTGGAGTCTCAATTCACTGGAATATGTCCCAATTTAGTGAAATAAGTGTTTCTTCTAGATTCTCCCAAGTCGCACTTTCTTCATTAAACTGGTCTCATTGGACCTTGCATTGACTTATTTCCTAGTTACACAAGTGCAACTTGTGAGTGTCCAACACCCTTATGGTTTCAACCAAGATTATTCATGGGTCTTGGACCTGTAAGGAATTCTAATTTAATACATGTGACAAATCGAAACATGTGTCTTAAGCAAGGAAATATGAAAAACATCATGCATCCACACTAATGTGGGAGGAAATGCTAAGTGATAGGCAACAAGATTGACCAATTCTATAATTTCAAAAGGTCCCACAAATTGAGGTGATAACTTGGCTGATTTTCCAAAAGTAATTGAGCTCTTTTTAGGCTTGACTCTTAACAAAAAATTCCCACCAAGTTCAAATTTTCTATTGACACTTTTTATGTCGCATATCTTTTACGCCTATCATCGACTTCCTTTAATCACTCACAGATTAATTTTACTTGTTCCATTTCAGTAAGAATTTCAGGTCCAATTACTTCTCTATCTTCTATGTTATCCCAGCTAACAAGGGTTTTGCACTTTCCTCGATATAATTCTTGAAAGGTTCCATTTTTAGAGAGGAATGATACGTGTTATTGTATGCAAATTCTACCAAATTAAGGTATTCTTCCCATTTGTACTGTTGATCCATATAATACATCCTAAGCATGTCTTCCATTACCTGATTAACTCTTTTAGTTTTCCCATCCATTTCTGGATGGTATGTGAAACTAGATTTCAGTTTCTTTCGTAAGGCTATGTTTAGAGTTTGCCAAAACGTGAAGTCTTTCTTGGATCTCTATCACATATACTTAACTCGGTGTACACAATGAAATCTGAAAATTTTCATGAACAAATATATTTGCAAGAACATGTGAATCATCCTTTAGATTACCAGTAATGAAATGAGCCACTTTTGTTAATTTGTCAACCACAACCAAAATAACATCATGTTTATTTTTAGACATAGGCATCCCCTAAACAAAATCTATACTTATTACCTGCCATTTATATTGTGGTATGCTATGAGGGTCACGATAAACTAATTTGGGTGCATGTGTTCAACCTTAATACACCAACATTATAAACAATATGATACATAATCAATTATATATTTCTTCATCCCTTTCCAAAAATATTTTTATTTTACATCAGCAAGCATTTTTGTCACTCAAGATGTCCAAAGTAAGGTGCACTATGAAATGCATTCATCACTTTCTTCCTTAAATAATTTTCTAAGGGTACATATACCTAATTTTCATACCTTAGGATTTCTTCACCATCAATTCAGAAATCTTTACATCTTACATCATTAGAATCTACGTGAAAGTTTTTTTACTTTCTAAAAATACAGATTTTTATCATTTATTCCTTTACCTCATCCTTGAAATAAGTTCTCAAGGTTATAAGTGTGAAAATATGTTTCCTACAACTTAGCACATCTTCCACTCTATTCTCTTTACCCTTAATGTAAGCGATGTAAAAATTATACCGAGACAAAAAATCTAACAATACTCATTACCTTGCATTAATATTAGGTTGAGTGAAGATGTATTTTAGCCTAAGGTGGTATGTTTTTAATTCAAAGGTCTTTCCTAAGAGATAATGTCTCCAAATGTGTAGTGCATGTACTATGGAAGAAATCTCTAGGTCATAGCGAGCATAATTCAGCTCGTGTAACTTGATCTTTCTACTTTCAAATGCTATTACATGTTTGTTTTGCAAAAATATACCCACTAATCCTTCTCTAGAAGCATTCGTGACAACCTGTAAAGCTTTCGTTAGGATCGGAACAATCAAAATAGGTTCTATAGTTAGTTGTTCATTTAATGTTTTAAATGTTTCTTCACATTGATCATTCGAATAAATTTTTTATATTTCTTTTGCAATGAATTAATCGGGGCAGAAACCTTTGAAAAATCTTTTACAAACTTTCTATAGTATCCTGTAAGCCCCGTGAAGCTTCTCACTTCATGACCATTCTTAGGTGTCGGCCATTCAATTATGGTTGTTATCTTTGATTGATCAACAAAGATTCCATCTTTTCTTATCACATATCTTGAGTAATGTACATATGTTTCATAAAAGGAACATTTTGACAACTTTCCAAATAGTTTTCTCTTCCTTGGTAATTCGCGTACAATCCTCAAATGTTCATTGTGATCCTCCATGCTTTTAGAATAGGTAATAATATTTTCCAAGAATACAAGTACAAACTTGTCCAAGTATTCTTGAAAAATATTATTCATCTAATTCATGAAAGTTGCAGGTGTGTTTGTTAAACCAAAAGATAAAATAGGGAATTCATAGTGCTTATATCTTATTTGAAAGGTTTTTTATGCATATCTTCATCTTTTATTATCAATTGATGGTACCCGGATCACGAGATCTATCTTAGAATAAACTGATGCACCACACATCTAATCAAATAGATCATCAAACATGGGAAGAGGATATCTATTTTTTATTGTTGCTTTATTTAACATTTTGTAATCAATACAAAGTCTAAGTGTTCTATCTTTATTTTTAAAAAATATCATCGGTGCTCCCCAAGGTGAGACACTCGGTCTTATTAACCCCTTAGAAAAAATTTCATGCAACTGTGCCTTTAGTTCAACTAACTCTGTTGTAGTCATATGGTATGGTGCTTTGGAAATAGTTTCAGTTCCAGGTTTGATTTCAATTGTGAAGTCAGACTCTCGTTTTAGTGGAAGACCAGATAGTTCTTCTAGAAACACATCATATTACTCTCATAATAGCTGATATTTTTCCATAAAATCACTACCTTCCTCTGTTGATTTAGATATTTTTACTGCATATAACATGCATCCTTTGTTTTTGGCCTTTTTAAGTTGTATGGTTGATCATTATCTAATTGTAATGTCTCTTCTTACACCTTGTATGTTTGTTATTTTATGCAAATCATCAAGACATTTTATGTGACATGATAAAAAATCTAATTCACACCGATTATGACATCATAAGACCCTAAAGGTGCAACGTAAAGGTCTACTTCTGTAGTAAATATTGGTAATTTTAAGGTTGTGCCAAAAAGACATTTATCAATTGTGCGGACAACATTGTTCCCATAATAGACAATCCATGAATTTTCTATAATTCTAGTTTTTATTTTTAATTTTAAAGCTAATTTATTAGAAATAAAGCATTTTGTAACACCGTATCAAAAAGTACGATTCTGGTATACCAAAAAAATTACCTAGTACTTCTATGGGCATAGTTTGTTTATCAACTACTACGGCATATATCTTGTGTTGTTTGTTTCTATCATTTTTCTTGAAGGCATTGATTTATGTAATGAACCTTTCCATAGTTATAACAGCCCCCAACAGGTCCCTTCCTAGGCTCAAACTTATTGTCAACCTTGGTGTTATTATTTTTCCCATTATTGTTCTTTTGTCCATTATTTCTGTTATTTGCAACAGGTTTATTTGATGTTGTTTTCTTACTATTTTCAGCCCCAAATCTGCTTTTATTCCCAAAATTTTTACATGTCACCTTCTTAGGTGCTAAAGGTGAAGGAGAGTTAGAAAATTTTCTTTCTTTTATCTTCTAAATGCGCAGAGTTTGCCTTTATTTTTGTTCTTGCCTTATGGCCTTTTCTACAACTCCTTCCATAGTGGATGGTGTGTACATCCACCTCTCCACCTATAACAAGATTCATCCCCATTATAAATTTACATATTTTGAACTTTTCATTAGTTTGGTACTATGGTACATACTTGAGAAGCTTAGTAAACTTCTCCCAATATTCAGTCACAATTAATTTTCCTTGAGCTAAGGTCTGAAATTATGTCATTTTCTTATCATAATAGAGTTACGGTAACAACCAAATTTTCCTAAAGTATCCCTTAAATTGATCCCATGTGATGCTATCTTCATCAATATTAATTTTATCCTTACAGTTGTCCCACTAGGAAGATGCTTCATGGGAAATCTGATAAGCTCCCCATACTACTTTGGTTTCTTCAGAGAAGTTCCTTATTGCAAAGTACTTCTCCATTTCACTGAGCCAATTCTCAGCCCCATCTCCTATGTGGTACCATCAAATTTTGGTGGACTTATTATTTTTATGTCATTTGTAAGCTCATTTGCCAACCTTGCCTTTTTATTTTTAGGCTTGTTAGGTGCATTTGCATTTACATTTTTAACATTATTGTTGGCATTTACATCATCATTATTTTCTAAATTAATGTTATTTTCTCCACCAAGGTATTTTCATCATTAACATTATTTTCTGTAGGTTTCTCATTGTTATTAACAACATTATCCTCCTCTTCATTTCTCATTACTTATTGTTCAAGTACAACAAGACAATCCCTTATGTTAAGTAGGGCAGCAAGGATATCATCCATATTTTGTGTTGTAGCTACCTCACCAAGTAGAGGCTGGTTATTTACAGCATGTCCCCTCATTCTAGCCATTTTTTTGTTAACAATAAATTATTTTTTTATCAATGATGGGCTCGAATAGGTCCAAGAGCTGCAACCTTTAGGTCTAATACAATATTGTAACATCCTCTTTTAAGACTTCAATAACAAGAATTTTTTTATTAAAAAAAAACATAATGTTCACTGTTCTAAATTCACATAATTTAGAACAAACATTCATTTAGCTACTCCATCACATAATAGTAAACCATGCGCAACTGTAATGACTCGGTATTAAATTGATCTCTCATTTCATGACTTGGTATTAAACCTGATATTTCATGTTTCTTTATATATATACTAAATATACATGTGGTTCCCTTATTCCATTAAAGTTCAATCAAGTGTTAATGCCTAAAGAACCTATCTGATTATTTTTTACTGACACTCATCAGATATCACGCATCTTTAGTCTAGGTGAAATCAATACAACACAACCAACAATTTGCAATACTTTGGCCAAAGTTTAAATGCATGGATGTAATGCCTTTATTCCTTGATGACATACTCATTGAAAGGAATGTATTTCACAACACTCAAAATTGTTATCTAGATTAGTCTAACTTGGTTTACATCAATCGATCCATGTCCTAGTTATATACTAATTAGAACTAGCACATATAGACTAGTGTTGATAGTCTGCTTATCAAGACTAAGGGAAATCAAGCACATTTGAATTGAATTGCATCACTTCGGGTCCACTTCATTACCCGAAGTCATCGTAAGATGACATCAGCATATTAGTACATACTACTATCACTAATTAGTGTATAATAGAGACCTGGATCCACATTTTACGATAGTAATGCTTAAGGGAGCTAGGTGGATAATCATGTCATAGTGGTTGCTCCACAAGTAACCAAATAATGACTCATGCCATTGAATGGGTACTATGTAGCAATGATTATGTTGTGACAGTCCATCGAGTTCCGTTAAATGAAAAATCATAACTTAACAAGTTTATTAATTCATTTTAATCTCAGCTTGTTAATCCACCCATTAATATTCTAATTGTTAGGTTTCATGTGTAAGGATCATCTAGGGTTCGAAACGAATATTCCTTTATGCAAGGATCATAACATTTTATTCACTAAGTATAGGATTTGTAGATTTGAATCTGCATTGTGCTTGGTCATTTAAGCGTAAGTTTTCCCTTAATTCAGTTAATTTTCATGCTCCTAATTCAGGTGTATTAAATATAGTACAACATTGATACCTTTTCATTTTTATTCAATATTAGTAGGAATAGATCAGTTATACATAGCTAATGTGTTTACGTGTGTTTCATACATTTATAGGTAACATAATCTATCAAATGCATTCAAACACATCCTTCACAATCATACACCTTTATATCACTTTATGGTATAGTTACATGTATTCCCTTGTTCCTAACTTGAGTATGAATACTATTTATCAAAATGTATTAAGTAATTAAACAGTAAGTGTATATTTTAGAATCGATACATATAGACCATGCCAATCATATAAGTACATTTCAACACATTCAATTTGATGGAATTAATCTCACATACACATACTTATTATAGTATATTTCATATTCCATTCAAACTAATAGACTTTATCTAACAGTCCTTCACTTATCACATTACCCAAGTTACTTAGATATCTGATCATATTTCACTTATTTCATAAGGGTAAGCAATCACAAAAGCATGCGGTACTTCATTAGATCATACTTATGCTTAATATAGTAGTATTATAAATATAAGTATGCTTCACTTTAATTATGGAATCACAACTAATTTCAAATATTTTACATTCAATCGATTCCTTTAAACAATATGAATCAAGCAAACCATCTTTATTTCATTCCAAATTTAAGTATCAACAAACATGTTTGTATCATTGAAATAAACATATTTCAAGAAATTACAATAAATGGGACATAGGCATTTCATGTTTCTAATTAAGAATAATTTCAATAATTTTAATACATGAATCATTTAACCAATCAGCTAACTCCAATAAATAGAATAAATGTAACTTTTTTACGTCTTCCTTCTTTTATCTTTCAAAAAGTCCATCTACAAGATTGTTAGCATCTGTTAGTTCATACGAACTAAGCATGATAGGTACTAAATATTGATAAGATCATGATCTAACTTAATAATTTCATAAAAGGAACACTTCTTTTAAATGAAATTATCCTAAGGTTCAAAATAAACACACAACTCTTTTGATCATGCCACATAAAACATTATAAATGAAACCATCTAAGGAAGACAAGTTAACTCATGCAAATTCATTCAAGTAATTATAATCAAGTATTTAATTTAAGACACTCAAAGGTATCAAAACAAAGGAAATTGATCCCAATCAATCATATTATTGCAAGTACAAGAATAATAAGATTACAGTCATATAAGCCCATACTTATATGATTGTAGTTTTATATCTTGTTTATTAAAGTTTATATAATTTTAACTTAATCAACGGTTGATACAATTCTTCAAGAGATGATTATACAAGGTAATAGTTTAGCAAGATACCCTTATATAATTTAGATTATATATATATATATATATATATATATATATATATATATCATTATAGCAAATCAAGTAAATTTCACTCATTTACATAACATACTAATTTTTCTTCCATAAGATATGCATAGTATAAAACAACTTCTAAGTAAGGGTCATTTTAAACCTGAACTTGACTCTGGAAGGAGGTATACAATTATGCTTCAACCATATTCTTAGTAATCAGATATAAACCAAGTAATTGTAGGTGAAATGAATCCAATACACAAAACCATATTTTCTATCGAAGGAATCATCATGATTTAAAAATCATCTCCTATCTCAATTATTAAGTCATTGATCTATTAGAAATAAATTGGTATGAGTGGCTAAGAAATTAAACAATAGTCACACTCATAATGGGTTAACCTAAAAAAGCATACCAATAAGCATGTACGATCGGTTAAGACTAATAATGGATGCATAAATACTCCACACAGTCATCGAAAATAAAAAGAACTATGACAATTGTTGATAATCGATCAAAAATACAAGGTCAAACTCTACAAAAAAATTAAATCATTTTATAACAAGTATCAAATTAGGAAATTATCCAACTAATTCAACCTTGCTGAAAATGAAAGAATAGTATACACTCAGGATAGGAATTTGAGTTACACTCAAGCTTTGCCATGACTTATAACCATAACTTACAGATAAATCAAACTGTATAGATCAAAACAGGTTTTGAATACAAGGCATATAAATAATGTGATAGAACAATCCAACCTAAGTGAGCCTAAGGCTCTACAAAATTAATACGGACTTAAATCGAACCACAATTCTATTTCTTATTTAGCTAGGTGGAAGAGGTTTAACAATATTGAATCCTTTCCATGATAATGAATCAAATAAAGGATATAAGAATATTTACCAGTCGGAGTCTACGAAACCAAAAATACCCCAATGAGTTAACCTATGGCTCTAGTTTAAAGTCAGAGACACTTCCATGCATGGGAGATGAAGTGAAATGACTTCGTTATAAACCCTCACTTCCCAAAATCTGCAAACAGATCTGGTACTACCATTTTAGCAATCCCAACTCAAATTTGAAGGCATCCATCATGGAATTAAAAGCAAAAACACCCAGTAAAGTTATCGACTCAATATTTGAGTCCCATTTTTTACATAAACCAAAACCACAAAATATGCGGTCAATATTAGAAAAATCTACAAACATTTACAAGTTTGAATGACCAAAAGATAAACACTAGCACTAATTAATATAAGAGGGGGAAATGGTAAAAAAATATATAAATAGAGTCCAAATTGATTGTTTTTTTCTTAAACACCTATTCCCAGCCATAGAATAGTTCATGCAACTTTTCATTAAACCCGAGGAGAAGATGGGTATTCACAAAACAATAATACGATTGCTTGAAAAGCCACAAGCATTCATTTTATAAAAGGAATATGATTTCAAACACAACCCAAAGACCATAAGTCGATATTATCACTTGAAATCAAAAACAAATAACCTTGAAGCCATATTAATCAAAATATGACCATATTCAAAGCAATATTCATAATACAATTAGATAATCAAATAATGATGAAAATACACAAAACCCAAAACCAGGGAACATGATTTCACTTCAATAGCAAAGTTATTTTCATGAAGCCATTAAATAGAGAAAATTATTTCAAGGAGTTAGAGCCTATCATGCCTAGTAGAGCTCCTATAAATCCTTTCCAAGCTTTCACAACAAATCCCACATAGAAAATTAAATAGCTTCCACTGAAACCCTTTTCTCTCCATCTTTCTAGTTTTAATAGCCATCACATTAATTTTTCCACTATTTCCTCCACCATTCCATTGATAACTCCATGTTTAACCAAAAATGAAATATGAGTTCGAAAAATAGAAAATTGACATGCATAGCCCAAGTGCTCATTAAACCAAATGAGAAAACAAAACCAATCCCTATCTTTTCTCCAAAAACAATAATTACTTTCCCAAGGTGGTTTTTTGTTCATCCAATGCCATTAATGCCAAGGTAGGATTTTCACCTACCTCCTTGAATATTGTCAACCATCATCTCACCATTTAAAATTAGCAATCACAATAATAGTTATCCAAGCCTTCACTAAACCTATTAACCACAAACTTAGTGTACATGGCCATATTTGACTTGGTCTTATGCCAAAGCGTGGCAAAGTAGCCATTAATTAAACTATTTAATTTTTCCAAGTACAAGTATGGGTTGGCGCCCAACTCTTTTAATCATCCCACTAACCCTTTTCATAAAATCTAACCACATTTAGGTCTTTAGGGTTAGGTCATAGGATCCCTTAGATAGGTTAGGATCAATTAATTTAACATTGACACTTCAACCTTAGGTTAGGTTATCAATATTCAATTGAATACTCATAGATTCACTTAGGAATTTAAACATTATCTATCTTAGGTTAGCTAATATCAAAGGAATAATCAAAGCCTAATAGAATACTAACCTTCTCAAGGCCAATGAACAGTTCATCAAGAATGAACTAGAATTTATTTAGCAATGGCATGCCTTCAATTTAGCGGCAAGGCAATCAAAAAAACTAAATTACATTCATAGTCCACATGATATGAGCATATAAATTTTGCAATACCAGAAATCATTAAGAAGACAATTAGTCTTATGACTTATAGTCATTTAAACATATCAATTTAGGAGAATACCTTGGATCACTAAAATTGATCCAAGGTGTTATCCTACATCTAATATCGATACAATAGTCTCAATAGTATCAATTGTATCACATCAAAAATCTTACCATATCATCTAATCACTTAACTGTTCCAAGAATGTGATGTACACTTTCCACAAGCTAAAATCAAAAAAATATTTTAAAAACCAGTTAAGTAAGTACTTCATGATCAACAACATAAGTAAAATTACTACCATAAGAATGATTAACAATAAGATCTTATAAACACTCGATATCATTCTAGAAAATATGATTAAATAGTTAAAAAGAGCACAACAACTTATAACATAATCACATGTCAATGTTTTCCAACTACTTGCAAAGAAGCAAGTACAAATATCAACATGACTAAGGAATTACATATAAGGTTTGTTAATTATCTTATCTAACCCCTATGAAGCTACCCCTTGTACTCAATTTTTCACTTTATTCAAAAGGGTAACTTGGATTAATCAACCTAGGAGGTACTTTTTTGTCATTTGATTATATAATAATATGAGTTATCCTAAATAAATAGATGAGCATGTTAACCTATTATGGTAATATAGGTATCATATACTCTCTCACGCTAATAATTTTAATAACAATAAGTAAATAATGCAATTCCTTATATCCCCCATTAATACAATAAGCTATTAAATTTTATATCATCCATATTATTTCCTTTAATCTTTCATGAAACACATATGAAATAAAATGGTATTGCAAAGTGTGAGGGAAAAATCAAGGGATCCATATTTATTGATTATTATATATAACATGTATATCATCATAGGTTGGGTAAAACTACACGTGGCTTGAACCCTTTGTGGATTAGTGATATGAAACATAAAACACATCACATTAGTGGGGTGTGGTGAGGTATTCCATGCCAATCATTACTTACCCATTTTTAATGTCTTAGGTGTAAGGTATGTAGTTTCAAGACAAGGAGAATCCATTTCATTTAGTAGTGTATTCATCTCATAGTTCTAACCCTAAAAATTATGTCCTTAAACATGTGAGTAGGATCACAACAACTAAATTAGGTGTGATTTTCTAAAAAAAAATATTATATCTCTTCAAAAGGATTTAGTGTCGAAAATGTATATCTCTCATGAATTTTGTCTACACTAAGTACTACATCAATAATTTTTAGTCAACTTTATAACAAAATAATCCTTTGTTATAACATTTTAAGCAATCTATTACACATTTTTCCTACATATATTGGTACATCTCTCTAACCGTAATTTTCGTAATTATATTTTACTAATTTATAATCTACACACCATTGAAAAATTCAAGAGTAACATAATTTATGATTATTTATTATAGTTGTAAATTATAATTATTGCATAATATGTTAAAATAGGATGAAAACCATAATTTCATATTATATTTTAGTGAATCAATTTATTTATATAATTATTAAGTAGGTTTTATTATTCATCCTTATAGTTCCATATGTTGATCTTATTGTATTGATTTTAAGGTTCAACCCAAACTGTTATCCCATATTGATCAAGATTTAATTCTCTTCTTGTATGAAACCTAGGAGAGTTATTCATCTTAATGAACTAAGTGAAGTGCTAGATTTAGTGGCACCAAGATTGATTTCATATAAAAACAATAAATTCACATCATAATGATAAAATGACTACTAATATGATATTAATTTTTCTTATTTTGTTGACACTCATATTAATGAAGATGCTTATAATAATGCTTATATTCATGGTGATCTTGTAAATGATAATGTTGATTTTTCTATTATTGAGAACTTAACTTATACTTAGGGAGACCCGTATAATACAATCATGCCCAAATTATTATCATTCAATAAATTCCTCCTAAAGATCCAATTAATCAATTTGGTATAGTTATTTATAGACACATAAATCTAGTAACTTATCCTTTTGCAATGAAAAGTTTGGATTTATTCCTATAGTATAATTTATACTCACATATTAAGATTAATTGACATATACATATCTTCCCACATGGATTTTTTTAATCTACACACTAATCTATTGGTTTCTCACTTATTTTTATTTATCTAAAGCAATGCATCATTAACACACATCTCACCTAGAAAATTAGTTGAACATCACTATCAACATTTATGGAATTATATAATGTGGGAAAAATTTATAATATATGGTCTAGGAAAAATTATATGGTCTTATCTTCCACCTTAATGGATATATTTATTTTCATATTTTTTTAGTCATTTTTGTCCTATATGTAATCCTTAATGTGATATCTAATATATGAAAGACTATATAAATAATTATAATTCACTTAATTTGTCGGTTGGCATTATCAAGAGAATATATAAAAATATTACACTCCAAAATCACTCAAGTGTATCCTAAATCTCCTTAAAGTAGTATTACATCTATTATATTAGGTACCACAAAGGTCTAAAGTACTCAAACCAAGTTCAAGAGTCTATATTCCTCCATTACCAAGAATCAAAAGGTCGTGGAGCCATGTCTTAGCAAGATCAAGTAACATAAAGTTATTATCACAAAAAAGTAGCACCCTAGGATTTTCCCATTACAAATCCCTAATTTTTTCTAACATGGGATGATCTCACAAGTGTGGCACTTGCAGAGTGATATCAACCTCCAGAGAAGGATAGTTCCTCTACCTAAATCTAATGATAAAACTACTCCTAAGGAAAGAAATAAAGCTAACTAATCCTAATCTAACCATTCCAAGGTACCAAGGAGAGAGGGGGTTAGAAATATGCATGAAGGAAAATCCTAATCTAAAAAGTGGTGGTAGCACCAAAAAGAGGGTGAAGAAACTTGAATGAGGGAAAAGGGATAAGGAAAATGGAGAAGGGAGAGGTCAAAGATGAGTGATGCAGACCCAAAACAACATTTTACCTTCTATTTTCACATGAGACATAACCAAATGAATGTGCAAAGGATAAATACATACAAAAATATAACAATAAGAATGGAGAGGAAAGGAAATGTATCAAAACATGAATTGGGGTATAAAAACACCACAAAACCATATTTTATTGCTTTCAAATTATGCGTAGACCATTACATGTGAATAAGAAAGCAAAAGAATGTATTTCCAAACTCAAATGGAGGTATACAACTCACAGCTACTCATGAACAATTTTAACATAGTTCCTTTACATTTTAGAACATCCTGCTCTTAAAACAAGAGATTTTTTCCTTTAATAGTGGAATGGGAGAGAGAGAGAGAGAGAGAGAGAGAGGATGGGAGAGAGATATAATCATTAATGAAATCCCTAATTTCCCTCTCTAATACATCAACAAAACATATGGGTGCCATTTTCCATTAATCTAGGTGGTTAGAGATGTCGAGCTTCCCTTTCGGATCTACGACCATGTAAAACATATCTTAAAACCCAAAAAAAGGATTGATGCCATAAAAATTTCAACCCTAGTTCACACCTTGAGAAAAATGACACATTGAAAAGATCATCGGAACTTTAACCCTAATCGTACCATAAAAACCCCGAAACAAAAAGTCGTGGAAATGAACCTTTTGATCACCTTGTAAGGTCTAACACAAAGGATATTCCTTTCAATAATCAAAATAGGAATGAAATGAGGCATCATTGACATGCTCCGATGTAGTTGACCCTCAAAAACTTGACACAAAGGAAATCAAGTTTCAAGATTGGAATGCACTAGACAAATAACATGCATTTGATCGGTGATGTTTAGATGTCAAAGAAACCTAAAAATTTAAACACTATATACCATTGGATTTCAGAAGATGAAAACACATGACATGTAACATGTAATTTGGGCCACGATGTTCGATATAGAGAAGAACCGAAAACCTGAAACACTAAGGTTTGACGGGTTTTAGAAGCGGGAAACATGTGGCACATGACATGTAATTTCCCGACATGTATTAATGCAAGAAAAACCTGAAACATGAAATGAAGGAGAATTTAAGGGTTCAGAAATACATGAAACATGAAACATGCAATTAAGTTGTGATGTCCCAATGTAAACAGTCCCAAAAACACAAAACAAAAGGAGGAACTAGCTTGATAGTTTGCACATTAGAAAACCACAAAAAAAGGCAAGTCATGGTTGGGGTGGAAAAAAAAAAATATATGGAGCTTGTTAATGGACCAACATGTTCTTATGCACAAAGGAATAAAAACCCAAGACAAAGAAAATTATCAGGTTTTTTGGGCAGAAAAAAATTGGCATAAAACATGGTTTTTCCATGCGATGTCCTAATGTTGAAGGAACTAGAAAACCTGAAACAAAATAAATTATTTGATACTTAGGAACTTTTTAATATTTTCACTAAAAAATCAATTTTTGGCTTAGTATTTTCCTTAATGGATTTGCATGGAGAGAAGAGGAAATCCCTTGAATAATTACAACCTTTTTAAAACATGAGTTTTCCCAATTCTTATTGGTTTATGTTTCCCTAAGTTCAAGATGGAATTGTAAGTTACAAAAATATCCCAGGGGGTATTCTAGATAACAATTTGGTGACTCAACAGGGTAATCTTCCTACTAGATGAATAGATTAGTGTCCTTGAAACATCCATTGGTCATGGATTCATCCGAATATCTAAAATTGATCTAAAAGTTGAAATACTCACCCCTAAATCCACCTAAAGAATAAAATGGACTTAGCACTAACCTTGAATTGTCTTGGATTAATATTGAAGCTTATTTTGGGAGTTTCTAACCAAACCTTTGCAAACTATCCAAAAATTCTAAATTTCTTGCCATGGAAGGGGCATTGAGGACTATGAACCTAAAAATTATCTATGGATCTTTCAATAAGGCTTATAAATTTTTCCAACTATTTGATTTCTACCATAAACATGCTCTCTAAAACTACAATGTGAAACAACAACAAAATCCCACAAAAACTATATAAAAACATAAAAATTATACTTGTTCCAAGGGGAAACATGTAGAGTGTGCACAAGTACTTATTTTAATAAAAGAAAATCTACCTACCCTACTCTAACCAAAGGTAAAGGGAGATAAAAACAAGCAACATGTCTTGAGAAATAACATCCTTTCCTAACAAAATGTAGCCATGTGGCCTATTTGGAAATAAAATCACATGGTGGGAAAGAAAGCATGCCTTACACTCCCTATTTTTTCAAATTATTAGTAAAAAATAGAATGAATACCTCTTTTATTTGTTTTTTATTTGGTTGGATATGTTGAAGCTGACCTTTGGGACTTTGAATTTCATCCTCATGTTTTTCTCTAAAGTAGCCAAATATCTAAATGGACAAGCAACCTTTGGAACCAATGGGATGATCCTTTGAGTTTTCCCATATTATTTGAATGTAACCCCATGAATGGAGCTACAAGGAGCACTCTTCTCATTTCCTTGGATGTTTGCAAACTGATTTGTGCTTTGTTCTTATTTTTCTTGTACAAACACTCTTGATTCCAAACTTGTATTTTTATTTTATTCTTTGAAAAATAAGTGTGAAAACTCAAACTTACCATCCATGATGACCTCTGTTTTAGGAATGGTGTCATCATATTCTTCCTTATTATAATCCTTGAGCATAAAGTTTGAAAGATAAAAATCCTTCTCTTTCTCCACATAGATAATAGTTTGGGCAACATGCTCTTCTTTAGTATTCTCCTCTAAAGCTGATTTTGTGAAAAGAGGAAAGGAAGGATCTACATTTACTAGCATTTCTGATACTTTTCAAGTCTAAGGGAGACTTTAATAACAAGAGGCTCTTTTTATTGGAAGACAGATGGTGAAAATTCAAGATTAGTAAGTTCAATGGGTTCTTCCACACCAATGAAATCTTCTAAATCTTATAAGAAATTATCCTCTTCATAATCAAACTCTGTAGAACACTCCCCTTGGACCTCATATTTCTTTTACTCCTCTTCTTTAGTAGATGATTTCACCTCCTCTTCTGATTTTGTAAGATGAGATAAATAAACAACCTCTATGAAAATGACGCCATCATGCACACTACATTCGAGACAAAATGGATTGATGATCATCTTATCTTTGTTCTTTCTCTTCTACAAAATCAGCCTCCACCTTGTGTTCTTCAATCCCAACCTCTGTTGAAGGTTTAAATAGCTATGGAATCTAATTGGTTTTAAATTTTGAACCCAAATCCTTCAAATTTTTCATAAGTTCTTCTTTTCTAGGTTCTTCATTAGGCTTCCCTCCTTGACTGATTTTCTAATTATTTTCTTCACAAAATGGATTTGGGAATGTAAGAGGAGGGGTGGGTTGGGATTCAAAATTATTTTTCAATGGTTGTACAAAAGGAGAGGTGTAATATCTTCTTGTGGAGGAGAGGATATGGAAGGAGAAACCTTGAGGAAGCTAGGGATTTTAACCTTGGAATGAGGTGGTTGATATAGAATGGCTATTAGATACTAATAGGGAAGGTAAGTGGGAACATCCCATTGATAGGATTCCTCAAAAAATTTCTCATTAGCCTCTAATGCCTATAAAGATGCAATAAAATCAACTATTTGAGTGAAATATTCTCTCATTACCTCAAGCCTTTGTTGTGGGCTAAACCAACTAGGTATAGGACCTCCTCATGAATAGGGATGCCTAAAACTACGTTGTTTAGCTTGCAATATTTGAACTTGTTCCTTAAGAGCTTGCAATATCTACTCCATTATTTAAACCCTTCTCTTAAAATAATATTTAGATTGAGGATGGCCTCCAAAGTCTACACAATCATAATCACATACATAATCCATCTGATTTTCATCATAAAATTAATCTAGAGGTTTTTTATAATAGTTTGAAGATGGATTTTGGAAACATGGAGGTGGATTTGAGTGGAACTATTGCTGAAACTATGAATTCCACATAGGAAATGAAGTCATGATTGCAAAACTTCATGGGAAAGATAAATAGAAAGATGGAAATAAAGTAAATGGTATATCCTGAATGAGAAAATGGGTTGTTTAGATCAGTGGAGTCACTATATGTTCTTAGAAATTACCTCAAAGGATAAACTATTACCAATAACACATTAAACTTGGTGAAATGAAAATATAAGTTGTCCCAAAAATAACAAAGGAAGTTGAACCTTGTTCTGCACCATGATAAAAAAGAAACAAAGGAAGTCAAGAAACTATACCTTTTGAGAAACCCGACACACTGGGTGGAACCTACTATATGTATTGTAAGCCCCAAAATATGATTTTCTCTTGGAAGAACTTGTCCCTTGTAATGAAATCTTGAACTTTTGACTTGGTCTTGGGAAAAATTGGCCCTTACAATGCAACTTTCAATCCCCAAAATAGACTGTTAGAACTCGAACCTTGTTTTACAAATTCTCATCCCCTGAAATAGTCTTTGGCAGAAGTTGAAATTTATTTTGGAACCCTCAACTTCCAAAATGCAAAGGGAAAAACTTAGATCTTGTTTTTACCTACTAACTCCCGAATTGGTATTAATGGAGGTAGGGCTTGTTCAACCCATGAGATCCTCCATTTTTCTTGAAAATTCCTTGAAATTATGTATTTCAACAAGATCACATCAAACTTAGTGAAATGAAGTTGTAGAGCACTTGAATATTTTTACCAATGAGTGTGCAGAATTGTTATTACAAAAAGTACTACCTAAGATTTTCTCATTACAGATCCATACTTTTTGCTAACATGGGATTATATCACAAGTGTCGGACTTGAAAAGTGATCTTCACCTCTAAATAAGGTTTGTTCATCTACCTAAATATAATGCTAAAACTACTCATAGGAAATAAATGCAACTAACTAATCAAAATCTAACCATTCCAAGGGACCAAAGTGAGAGTGATATATGGTTAGAAAGATGCATTAAAGGGAAACCCTAAGTGGAAAGTGTTGATAGAAGAATAAAGATGGTAAATAAAATATAATGAGAAAAGGGAGAAGGAAAATGGAGAAGGGAGAGCTCAAACATGAGTGAAACAGACCCAAAACAACATTCTACCCTCTATTTTCACATGAGACACAACAAATTGAACTTGAAAAGGAGAAATACATGCACAAAATAAAAGGAAAAGAATATAGAGGAAAGGAAATGAAAAAAAAACATGAGGTAGGGTTTAGAAACACAATAAAACCAATTTTTTTTCTTTCAAAGTATGCACAGACCATTACATGAGAATAAAAAGGCATAAGAATGCATTTCTAAGCTCAAATGGAAGTTTTTAACTCATGACTTCTCAAGAACAATTTTTACATAGTTCATTTACATCTTAGAATGTCATCCTCTTCAAATGATATATTTTTACCTTTTATAGAAGAATGGGAGAGAGAAAAGGGAGGGGAGAGATATCGATCATTAATTAAATTATTGGTTTCCCTCTACAACATGTCAAAAAAAAGATATGAGCATAATTCACCATTGATCCAGGTGGTTGAAGATGTCATAGCTCCTCATGTCGAATCTATGACCATGCTAAACATCTCCAAAAACATGACACGCGGAAGTGATAATTTTATAATTTTGAGCTTGTTTTGTGCTTTGAGAAACCCTGACATATTGAAAATACCTTTAGAACTTTGCCCCTGATCCACACCATAAAAATCCCATAACAAGGAGTAGGGGAAATGAACTGTTGAGAACCTTTCAAATTATGACACAAAGGATGATCCTTTTTGTGAATTAGAGGAGGAATGACATGAGGAATCATTGAATTTTTCTAATGTAGTTGACCACCAAAACCATACACAAATTAAATCAAGTTTTGGTATCGAATGCACATGAAAAATAACGTGTGTTTGATTGGTGATGTTCCGATGTTGAAGAAACTCAAAACAATGTAGACCTTTGGGTGTTAAAAGTGTAAAACACATGACACGAGAAGATGCAATTTGGGATGTGATGTTTCGATGTAGAAAAAGTAAAACACTAAGGACCATCATGTTTCAAAAGTAGGTAACATGTGACACATGACATGGTGTTTCCCTGACATGTCCCAATGCAAAATAAATCTAAAACCTGAAATGAAAGAGAATCTCGAGGTTCAAAATAAGAAAACATAGAACATGAAACATGTAATTGGGTTGTGATTTTTGATGCAAGTGGGTCCTAAAACCTGAAACAAAGCATGAAATTGGCTTGATCTTTTGCACGTTAAAAACTTGAAATAAAGGAAAGTTGGGGTTTTGGAGTGGAAAACAAGTTACATGGAACATGTTAATGAACCGACATGTTTTGATACATGAAAGACCCGAAAACCCAACACAAAGGAAACTATCAGGTTTGGGGGCAAAAATAATTGGCATAAAACATGGTTTTTCCATATGATGTCCCGATGTTGAAGGAACCTAAAACCCCAAAAAAAGGGAGTTATTTGATATGTAGGGGAAAAAATAATATTTTGACAAAAATGAAGTTTTTGCTAAGTATTTTCTTAAATAGATTTAAGGAGAGAATGATAAATTCCCTAACCATTGTAACCTTTCCAAAACATGAGTAGTCCCATTTTTTTATCGGTTTATACTACCACAAGTTTAGTATGGAATTACAAGTCACCAAAATAGCACAGGGGTGTATTTTGGATAACAAAATCATTTCCAAATGACTTAAGGTTCAAAGAGAAATTATTTTATCATCTTAATCACACCATAATATATCACTACCATATAGGGTATATCTTATTGTATCTATAGTTATGCACACTACTTTTGTTAAGAGACACAATGGCATGGTCGGTGGTGGTTGGCTTATGTTTAGATACACTATTGAACTTACACTAGGAGAATTGAATTGATTTTAATCCTTCTTATAAGGGGATGTAATGTAACACCTATATTAGTTCAACAAGGGTTGAGTGATAGGGTCATTCCAACTACACACACACATAGATTTATCATTTTGTTACATGATCATGTTCTTGAAGTGTTGATGTAGGTATCATATGGTTTTATCTATTATATGTCATCATAGAAAGGTGTTGCACATTGGAAATACTTAATGCTAGATACTAAAGCATATATCGTGTTACTACAAAATAGTACAAGATACAAAACCATAACATATACCATTCCAATACCGTATAGCCTTGTACTATACTTGATTATACCCCAACATAAGTTATACGAGTTCCATATATAATCAGTTTGTAGGAATAGTCCTAGAGAAAAAGAATTTTCATATTATTACCATCTTTTACACCTAGTTTTCACATCCATATTATTGATATACCTCTCTAATCAGCTACATCTCTTTATGATTTAAGAAATCATTTCATTGTTTTATCATTTTATACTACATCAATATTTATTTTCTAAGTTTGTTTGTTATTATGGATTAATTAAATTATAATATTTTACCTATACAATTCTTACACCTGATAATAAGTAATGAAGGAACTCAAATAAAACCCTTATTTATTTGATTTAATTTGTAAACAACCATAATTTAGTTAAATATGGACATTTGACTAATAATATAGATTTATAGTATTATTATTTCTAGTTTTATAATTGTTGAAATTAGATTTCTAAATTTCCATTATTGGTATTTATCTAGTGTGATATCTGATTCTAATATGTTTATTATTGGAATTTAATTAGTGTAATACTAGATTCTAATACACTATGCCATACATATATGTTCTTAATGTTATATTGATTTTATGAGAATGGGAATATGCCCATTCTCAACACACTCATAGTAAAACTATGTTTCTAATTCTTTTTATGTGTATTTTCTTTATCTCAATTTTTTGTCTATGATTCCTATATGAGGCATCTTGATCCCTTTTGAAAATTAAAACAATGTGATATGGGTACATGTAGTATGAAATAAGAAGCAACTATTGAGTCTATGAGAATGGACATATTCCCATTATCATCACATTCATGGTATAAGTATGTTCCTAATTCCTTTTATGTGTATCAACTTTATATTTATTCTTCTTATATAATTCATATATGAGGGATTTTGACCTCTTTTAAAAATTTATATCTTGGCAGACAGTAGGTTAAGTCATAGTGCATTTCCAGACACTCTTATTAAGAGAATTAAATTATATATCTTGGCACTCTAAATACTATAGTTTTTCATTCAAGAATTAGGGGATTCTAGGCATATAATTTAGTATCTAGACTTCAGAAATTTTTGCATTTTATAAAGTTATTAGAATAATTTAAAAATAAGTTATCTAGACTTATGCACATAGCTTTAGGAAAAGACCGTATAATTTTGTAAATGTAATGAATACATAAATCAATTCATTACATAGCATGAATTTTTGAATGAGTTCCTTATAAATCACATCCATGTCCCTTTAAATCATAAGATCTAACTCCTGTAAACTTAGAGTATAATTAAGGATTTTTTTTTCAAATTATATTAATTACAAGGTGGAATTTATATTATTAATAATACATTAATAAGATGCAAGAGTTCCATAAGCAACAAAATGTTATATAGAATTATATTATGAAAAAATCTTCCAAAGTAATATAATACTCAGTCTTTCATTTAATTATCAAATAATAGTACAACTGTAAAGTTTTATAGGACCAAGGTTTGGAATAAATTTTTTAAAAAAACCACATCCCAAGCCAAGATGATTTCACATATAAATTTATAAACTTCAATATTTTCTCTAAGTTAACATTCCTTATCCTGTTCAGGTAGTTCAAGGTATAATTTAATGGCCACGTGTATTTTATTGGGTATATTTATGTATCCACTTTTCCTTTTTCTATTTGGTGTCCATGCCCAGATGATGCTATCCACATCATTGTCCTTTTAGGTTAAATGCTCGAGATGGTCCATGTTTTATTTATATTTAAACAACCCCAATATAATGTTGTACCTTCTCCTCTCCCTGCAAGTTTCCAATATTGAACTCTCAACTTTTTATTTACATCATTGCCTTCTTATTGAAGGAAAATATCCCCATCTTCTCTCCCCATCCATATCTTTTCATTATCATTTCTTGGTCGTATAAGTAGAATTTTTCCTTTAAATGTGTCCTTTAATGGATTGAATTCTTGGTTAGATCTTCCACAAATAGTCCCAATGTAAATATCTAGTTGATTACTATATACAAGGTGCAGACCATCCAATTAAGCACTCCATTGCTTAATCATAAGGTAACTTCTTATTTCATTGAAAATTAAATATTTTATTGGCCAAACTATTAATTTATTAGGTTTTAATAAGTCTGAGAAATCAGAACACATATTTACCACATTTTCTATCCATACACCATAATTCAAAGGACTCAACCTTTGTCCATCAATTTCATTATCTTCTAGCACATTAGTTATAAAACCCATGGCTATGTCATCGTCTCTACTACAAGAATTATGTTTGAGAATGACATTTTCTATGAAAAATTATCATCTATCTTTAGGACCTGTATTAATGGTGCTTTTTGTGTCATCTATACAATCTGCGTCACTCTCTGCAATGTAATCCTTTGAACCACTAAAAATGTTTTCACTTCCCAAATTAAGGGTAATGGATAAATCTGCATGCTTTGGCACTTCACTCTCTTCCCAAGAAATGTAGTATCCTCTATTCTTAACATATGCCAAGGTTTAAAATTCATCAATTGAGAAAGGAAATTTTACTCTTCCATCCAATACTATGTTAACACTGATAACCACAAATCCTCTTCCCATATCTTTGTAATGTAGTGTCTTCCTACTTGGATATACTCTTCCCTCTGCAACTTTGGTTCCTTTTGAAAACAAGTCCACATGATCATCCTCTACAAATGTAAAAGACTCCACTGTTGTAACAACATAAAATACAAAGTTTGTGAGATGATGGAAAATATATTAAAGCATTGCATAAAATAAATTTAAAAATTATCATGTATGTACAACAATAATTATATTGAATACACATAGCACATGAACTATGAACTTATATAATTCAGTAAGGTTTGGAAATACTTCAAAATTATGCATATAATTTGGAAATATTTATAACACGATTTCCAAACTATGATTGAACTTGAATCAATTGAATTTAAATGATGAGAAATAAATAGAGGTTACATTTCCATTTACTAACTACTTCATCCAAATAGAGGTTAAATAGATGAGGTTGAATTTAAACGATGAGAAATAAATAATTAGTGGTTAAATAGAAGTTAATTAGAAACTTGATTGCTAACCGCTTCATCCAAATATCTTCATTGTAATAACATGGCATATATTACTTTTGCAAGAATTCATCATACTTCCCATATTCCCTGACTATGAGAATGGGCATATGTCCATTTTAAACATTCTCATAAAAGGATGTAATTGTCATTCATTCTTTATGTTTTGCATAGGAGAATTTTTCTTTCTTTCTATATTGAGTTTATGAGAATGGGCATATGTCCATTCTCATCACAATGATAAAAATATTTTTTTATATGAGAAATGGCATATGCCCATTCTCATCACAATCATAAAATTCTTTGTTTGTATGAGAATGGGCATATGCATATTCTAACCATTCTACCTCAATGAAGCAATATTGAACTTAATAATTTTTAATATCACTATAAAGGATGTGGAAATGGGAAACTGTCCATTTAAAAAATATATATTATCTTTATTTCTCTTCTATGATTCTTATATGAGAATGGGCATATGCCCATTCAATACAAGAAAAAAAAAAAAAAAATTATGAGAATGAACATATGCCCATTTTTTCTATGTGTATTTTTCTTCTATGATTCTTATATGAGAATGGGCATATGCCCTTTCAATACAAGATAAAAAATATTTGTTTGTATGAGAATGGACATATGCCCATTATGTCTATGTTTATTGCCTCATTTTCATTGCTCTTATTACTCATTTTTTAGCCATTAAATGATACAATATTATTTTTGTATTTAATTATTAGTATTATTAATTAATGTTGTTAATTAATTAATTTTGATTAGTCCTAATATGATATGTTAAATACATATTCTTTGATTTCTAATTTTTGATGATTAAAGTTTAAATATTTTTATTGGCCCATTCTAAGCATTATAATTAATGAAGCATTATAAATATTAATGGATTTTATGTTGTTAATTAGTTTTATAAAGTTTTACTATATTTTTATAATTTTATAAAATTATTTTAAAATGCACTATAATTAATTAAGCATTATAAATAATGGTGATTAAGTTGTTAATTACGTTTATAAAGTTTAATTATATTTTTATAATATTATTTAATTATTTTGAAATTATTTTTCATTTGTTTGATAATATAATTAGATGTCATTTTTAATATAATAATTGAAGTTTATTAGTAATATTAATTCTTGTAGTTAATATTAATTGATAGGATATTTTTTGAAATTAATTATAATATTATTGATTAATTATTTAAATTAGCACTAATACTAATTAATTATAATATTATTAATTAATGTTATTAATTTATTAATGTATTAATATTATTAATTAATGTTATTACTATTAATTACATTTGTATTTGTCCATGGCATAACGAGACCATTAATTTGCAAATAAATTTTTTACCACATTTTATTAATTGAAGGTACTTGTTTGTCAAACACATCTTTGAGCACCCGTTGGAGGGAAATTGGCAAAATTAATGGCAATTAATTCTTCCATGGCATGGTAGAGAGAATGACGGTGGTTACTATTTTCGATGATGGTAGATATCTTGGGAATTACAAGGTTAACCGTGGTTGGTGAAGCTATCTCTTTCTTGTTCATCCTTTCCGCTTTCTTTTTCATCTAGTTTCAGCTTTTTTGTTTGTCCTTCCACTTTGGGCTACTTGTATTTCGTTATACTACTTCGCCCGAGAAGCGAGAAGATTTGTGTTTCGTTACACTGTTTCGTCCTGTTAAACAAAATATTTTAAGAATATTTCAGAGATATTTTTTTCTCTCCACTGAATTTCTGTTGACCCTTTCTACTTTGGTCTCCCTTTGTTTCGTAAGACCATTTCATATTACGAAGCACAAGATTTGAAGAAAATTTCAGGAATGAATTATTCTAACTCTTCTTTGCTGAATTATTATAGATGAAGAATATCATTTGGTTTTCTTTCCCTTCTATTTTGTTCTAGGTTTAATGATAATGCCTATTTTTATCTTCTGTATTTTTTGATCTAGGTATTAAGAATATCACTTCAATGTTTTGAAAGACATGCGTAGTTGTTAACCTAATCGTAGTTGATAATATGGGAGTTATCTATTATTATTTTACCAAAGTACAGAGTGGTCTTATCACCTAGGCAAGTATAACAAGCATTTCTTATTTGCCGAACAGGTGCGGTCAAGTACACCGCAAGCTCGAATGACTAATTATTAGAAGAAGAATTTACTCTTTTATAGTGAAGAAAATTTTTACTTATTTTTTAAATTGAAGATAAGTTTTAGAGATACTTCTAACTCTTCTCTATTGTATTCTAAATTTCTAGGTATAAAGATAAATTATAATGTCATATTTTAGATATTTTGTATTTTTGATATGGGTTTTAAGAATATCACTTCAATATTTTCATTGTAAGACTTGCATAGTTGTTATCCTCCATAGTTATAAAAGGATGCATCTAAAAATGATCATTTCATACATGTTTCAGAGTCTCAACATGATCACATTCCCTTGAAAAAATGGTATACATTTCTAAGAAACCCACTCCCAATCCTCCTTGCTAAGACAGGGAGTTAACTATTTTGTTATTACCAAAGTACAGTGTGGGGTTACCACCTAGGAAATGTTACTTATTTTCTGAGCTGGGTGGTATAGTTGTGTAGGTCGAGTTGGCAGGTGAGCTTACTAGCCAAGCTCGACGGGCCAGCCGACCCACTAAGCTCAGCAAGCAACCTAACTCATCGAGGTTGGTGAGCGAGTTGAATCTCCAAGCTCGATAGATGAGCAAACCCGCCAAGATCGACTGATGAGTTGACATTCCTAGTTGGGTAGGTGAGCAGATCTACTAAGTCGGTGGTCGATCTGGCCTATTGAGTAGGTTGTTTGAGTTGGACGATCGACCGAGTTGAGTGGTTGAGGTTGACCGGCTGAGCTGGGTAGGTGAGCATACTTCCTGAGATGGGCTAGTAGGATGACTTACTGATTTGGGTGGGTGAGTTGCCCTACCGAGCTGAGTGGGTGAGCTCACCGCCAAACTAAGAACTATTGAAATTAATCTTTGTGCCCACAACTCTTTCACAAATTTCAATAGAAGTTCATGGGAATTTGGTTCTTCGGGCCCATTTTCAAGAATTAGAAAGGAGGTATAAGTCTCTTTTGGATTTTTCTATTTCAGTTCGTCAGAAATTTTGATTGAATGCCTACTCAACCCCCTAGACTTGGAAGATTTATCTACCCCAATTCACCCAGAACCAGCTCAAATTGTCAAACTTGAGGAAGGTCCTACCTACATAGCCCCCTAGACTTGGAAGATTTATCCTTCCCAATTGGCCATGTTCCAGCTCAAATTTTCAAAATCGGTGGAGCGGGATGGATTCATATACTTCTCTACTAAGGGTTGTGCAGGCTATCTCTCAAGAACATTACAATAGCTCTAGATAGAAGGTTCCTACTTTGTGGGTGAAGCTCAGGAGGTCAAAGTGAATGTTGAATTTTTTGAATTATCAAAATAATAATGCTCTTGCGTATCTTAATTATATAGTATATTTTTGGTTTTGTTCTTTTTTTTTTCAATGCATCCATGCTTAAACTTCTTTCTTGCTTTGGTCTTCCCTGATTCTTGGTATTGTATAAATTTTTATGTAAGGGAGGGGACCCAAGAACCCCCCGGTTCAAATCTCTGGTCAAAAGTGTTTATCCATAAAAAAGATAAACCTCAAACATGGCTATGAATTTTTTAAAAATTTAAATTTTATTTTAAGTGCAATAATTAAACCTAAAACATGGCTATGATATTGTTTAATATTTACATTTGTTTTTTCCATGGCATAGCGAGACCATTAATTTACAAATAAATTGTTTACCACCTTTTATTAATTGAAGGTACTTGTTTTTCAAACATGTCTTCAAGCACCCATTAGAGGGAAATTGGTGAAATTAATGGAAATTAATTCTTCCATGACATGGTAGAGAGAATGACGGTAGTTAATGTTTTCGATGATGGTAGAGATCTTGGGAATTGCAAGGTTAACTGTGGTCGGCAAAGCTATCTCTTTCTTTTTCATCCTTTCCACTTTCTTTTTCATCCATTTTTCAATTTTTTTGTTTTTCCTTCTACTTTGGGCTACTGTATTTTGTTAGACCATTTCATCTGTGAAGCAAAAGATTTGAAGAATATTTCTGAGATATTGTTTATTCTCTTCACTAAATTTTTGTTGACCCTTTAAGTTTACGCTTTGGGCTCCCTCTATTTCGTAAGACCGTTTCAACTTGTGAAGCACACTATTTGAAGAAAATTTCAGGCATGAATGTTTCTAACTCTTCTTTGCTGAATTATTATGAGATAAAGAAGGGGCAAATGCCCAATGTCATATAGGAATCATATATGAATAATATAGTTAAAATTTAATTTTTTTAGAATGGGAAGTTTCCCATTGACATATAAGAATAATATAGCAAAAATATATCAAGTTTACTTTGTTTTTGAATGGAAAGCTCCCCATAATCACAACCTCCATAGGTATTTAAATAATTATGTAAAATATTGTACCAAATGAACAACTATACAAACCCATATAGGAATCATAAAAGAAGAATATAGATAAAATATAATTCATTTTAAAATGGAAAGTTTCCCATTCTCACAGACCTTCATATAGTTTTTAAATTGATTAAGTTAAAGGATGTGAGAATGGGAAGATTGTTTATAAAGTAATTTTGAACTTAATCATTAAATTAAATTGTCTATAGATGTAAATTAAAAGTTGTACCAAATTATTATAGATGTAAGAAACCTAAAACATGGCTATGATATTGTTTAAAATATATTTGTTCTTCACCATTACATAACTAGACTACTATACAAATATATTGTTTACCACCATTCCCATTATCATTGCCATTTATTTTTGTGCACAAATTCAATCCTTATTTACGATTTTCAACTATTATATAAGTAATGTCCTTCAAAACAATATTAAACTTAAAAACAATACAACTTAAATTGATTTTTTTTTGCCCATTCTCACAACCTTTGTATAGATATTAAAATGGTATAGTTTATTATTACTTGTACAAATAAAATCACGTTTGAATACAAGAAAAAAAAAATTGATTGAGAGTTAGCATATACCCATTCTAAACATACTAATACAAGCAATTTAATTTGAACTTAATCCAGGCCACTACCTGACACAAAGGTGATAATATTTTTTAGTGTATTTTAAATGAAAATAACCTAAAACATGGCTACGAAAAATGTTTTAAAAATTTTTTTTTACAATGACATAGTGAGACTATCATACAAATATTTGTTTTAAAACATGTCTTCAACCACTTGTTAGATTGAAATTGGAGATATTAATGACATTTAATCGACATCACTACGTGGCACAGTGGAGATATTCTCACATAGGAATCATAGCATAATAATAGAGAAAAAAATTATTTCACAGTTTTAGAATGTAGTAAATTCTATATCTATACTTCGTGATCCCTATATGAGAATGGTCATATGCCCATTCTATGTATCCATTCTCAAACAAGAATCATAAGAGAATAATAGAAAATTAAATTTCATCTATATTATTGAATTCAATCATTTTGAGATCTATATAAAGGCTGCGATAATGGGGAATTGTCCATTCCAAAAAAAAAAAAATTTTATCTCTATTAATTCTTGTGATGATGTATGAATTTTGTTTATGTAAAATATTGACTATGAAATAATCTTATTTAATGTTGACGTTTGAATCATTATTAGGCGCTACTATTACCTTGTTTTATATATTGATTATTGTGATGATGAATGACCTTTGTTTCTTGCTAATAAGATTTGTAGTTGTCTATATGATTATAAAATTAGTTAGAAAAATTTTTTTCCAACAAAGATTGCATTATTACCTTGTTTATTGATAATATGTACTATGTAGATATAAAGGATAGTTAATCATTTTGTAATCTTCATTTTATAATAATTAAACATGATTACGAGTTGAAAATTCATGTCAGTTATTTGAACTGACATGCATACGCTTTATTCTTTTGATACGGTATGCGAGGAATCGAGTAATCATTACAAAGTGACACATTGGATTTGATACACCTACAAAGGTCAAGATTGGGTGAGTACCCACTCTATAAAAGGAAACATTATACGTATTATTTTTATTATAATTAGTCACATATCTCCATGAATAATAATGGACTTTCAATTATGATTAAATTAAAAGATCGGGCATATGCCCATTCTTCATATGCTAACATTATCTCTATAATTATTTTTATTATATTTTCATTTATCTCTACTATGAACAATAATTGACATTTTTTAATGATTCCCCTATGAGAATACAAAAATTCCCATTCTAAATAAATATTAAAGATAATACGCATATGCCCATTTTCTTATTTTTATCTCAATGATATTGTTTGCATTTGTCCATTTAATACAAAACAAAAAAAGCATTTTGTTCACATTAAAATCAGCATATGCCCATTCTAAACGATGTAATATAAACAATACCGATGTTATGACATTGATTTTATTATTCCTATTTAAACCTATTTAAAATTTTAAAAACGTGAGACTACTTAATCCATACTCATCTTGTTTTTCTTCTATTGTTCCTATCTACCCAATCAATTCCTATGATTCCTAAATGAGAAGGGGCATCTGCCCATTCAAAACAAGAAAATGCAAAAATTATCAACAAATTTCATAACTCTATACAATCTATGAGAATGAATTGTTAGATAACTAATACATTTGTGTTAGTATTTGTTAGTGATCGGTTGTATAACCGTCTCCCTCACGCACAGTCTCCTCATCGGCCTATATAAAGGCGTCATTTTGTATCTTTTGAATATAGCAATATACATTCTCTTCTTGTGCGTCCATCATTGGTTTCAGAGCAGGTCGAGGTCGTGCCTGGAGGAAGAGTAGACTGGTGCCGCGTGCGTTTGAGTTCCCTGTCCCGTTTTTTGGTGTTTCTTTTGTTGTGCGTGCCGCTTTTGGTGTTTCTTGTGCTGTGCTTGCTGAAGTAGCGTGAAGGAAGAGAGGCCGTTGGAAACCCGTGAAAACGTTTTTGCTGGTGCGTGAGGAGAGGTCCCGCGTAAAGGAGGAGAGCAGGCATTGATTTGTGGTCTGGTGCGTGAAGAAAAATGTTGCTTGCTGGTGCAGTTGCCTGTTCCCGCGTGAAGGGTGTGCCTGTCTCGTTGAAGGAGGTGTTGTCTCGTTGAAGGAGGTGCGTGAAGGGAAAACGTTTCCTGTCCCGCATGAAGGAGTGTGCAAACGTTGCCTGTCCAGCGAGTTGGAGTCCCGTTTCTTTGCTGCGTGCCTGAAGGAGCGTGAAGAAGACTGAGCCTGTTGCCATTTCTTTTGCTGTGTTGTGCGTGCCTGAAGGAGAAGAAGACTGAGCAAGATTCGTGCTTGTGACTGCTACGTGTAAGCAAAGTCAGCAAATTGCAAATCAGTGTGTGCGCGTATGTCGCAAATTTCGATGCACAAAGCACCGCGAGCAATGCACCAAATATTTGGGCATTGAATGACAACGAAGACACCACTGGGTTGTTCTTTGCCTTGGTCAACGAGCTACACAACACTGGTAACATTCTCTTTGACGAGATTGTGTGCAGGACTGTTGAAATACTTCTAGTTCGACGTTCGATGTCAAGCACGGCGGATTCGTGTAGAACTTGAACGTGGTTATGATGCAGATGACGAACGCGAAATAGAACGCCCGCAGGAGTGTCGGCGTCTCCGCACGAGCCTATAAAGCCCATCTCGGGATGATTCCTTCATAAGCATTATAGCCATTTTGAAAAATAAATAAATAAATAAAGATACATTTTTGAGTTTTTTGAAAAATGTCTGCTCCAAAAATATTGCTATCCGATGCCCAACTCTTGAAAGGGCCAAATTTCGCCGCATGGAAAACCAAAATGCGGACGATTCTTCAATTCGAAGATCTTTGGGGGATTGTCTCTGGCAAAGACGCCCCTCCCGCAGACGATGATCTGTTGGAAAAATATGAAAAGGCTGATGCGAAAGCACTCATGCTCATCACCCTCAGTCTTTCTGATGAGGTGCAGCCATACATTCGGGAAGCAACTGCTTCTTCTCAGGCATGGAGCGCATTGTGTACCATCTACGAAGCTAAGAATCTGACGTCAAAGTTGCAACTTCAGACAAAGCTTCATACGATGAGTATGCATGAAGGTGAATCAGTAGAAGCCTTCTTGCGGCGTGTAGCTGAGTTACGTGCAGAACTCTCTGCACTCGGTGAACCAGTGGATGACAAGTTGCTTGTCCCGCTCACCCTGCGAGCTCTTCCTTCACGGTTTCGGACACTGATCACCACGTTGACAATTACTCAACAGGAGGTGAGTTTTACAACCCTGGTGAATTATCTCCAGCAGGAAGAAGCCATGCAAAATGTACAAGAAGCCTTCGAAGACAAGGCTCTCATCACGAGGCAAAAACATAAGCCTCGGAAAGGGCAATCAACCCCCCAGAATCGAAAAGCATGTTCAAGACCATCTTCACAGCAGCCACCACAGCGGCCACCCTGAAGAAAGCATAATCACAAGGCGGATCGGTGGTGCCACATTTGCTCCACGGATACGCACACGACTGCGAACTGTTATTACAACGGTCGCAAGTATGGAAATTCTGGCGAAGAGAGCACTTCTGGCCGAGGATATTCCAAGAAATCCCGATGGCATGCTCGTAATCAGAAGCAGAAGGGCCACATTGCTGCTCAGCAGGAAGCCACCTCCGATGAAGAGGTACCAGATACGACTCATTCTGACATTGTTCTAGTCTCACAGACTTCGCAGCCGTCAGAAGATGTCTGGTTGATTGATTCAGGCGCCAGCAAACACATGACTGGCAACAAGAAGTTGTTCCATACTCTGAGTGACCGGCCCACTGGAGATCGGATCACCATTGCAGACAATCAAGAGTATATTGCAGCAGGGATTGGTGATGTCATCATTCCTCTTGGAACACGAAGATGTACACTGACAAAGGTGCTCTATGTTCCAGGTTTGACTTCAAATCTTTTGTCTGTAAGTCAACTTCTTAACCATAGAATGCAGGTTGAATTCTTTGTTGAGAAAGGGGTCAAGTCCTGCATCATTTCCCAGGGAGAGTCAGTCATTGCTCAAGCATTTCTGAAGGGCCGTCTATTTGCACTGGATGCGGTCACTTCATCTAGCGTTGCTCTCTCTGCATCAACGGCAGAGTCCACTGCACTTTGGCACTTTAGATATGGTCATCTTTCTGCCGGGGCTCTGCATCAACTCAGTGCGAAGGAAATGGTAAGAGGGCTTCCTCCACTCTCCCATTCCTTACCTGTTTGCTCAGGATGTCTTGCGGGCAAACAACATAGAGGTCCATTCAAACAGAGCTCTTATCATTCTACAGAGCATCTTCAGGTCGTTCACACCGATCTGTGCGGACCCCTGCCAGCTAGCTTTCAAGGTTTTGTGTACTTTCAGCTCATCATTGATGATTACTCACGGAAAATGTGGGTATATTTCCTTCGGAAGAAGAGTGAGGCACTTGCAAATTTCCAGACCTTCTACCAGCAAGCCACCAGGCAGTCTGGGAAGCCTCTTCTTCTCCTCCGCTCAGATCGAGGGGGGGAATTTGTGTCAAAGAAGTTCTTAGCATACCTGAAGCAGCATGGCATTCAACAACATTTGACTGCTCCCTATACGCCCCAACAGAACGGGATTTCGAGCGCCACAACAGGACTGTCATGGAGATGGCTCGTTGTATGCTCTCAACCGCCAAGTTGGAGGATCAGTTTTGGGCAGAAGCAGTCCAGACAGCAGTGTATTTACTCAACCGGGCACCCACGAAGATCTTGCAGAACAAGACACCGGAAGAGGTATGGACTGGTCGTAAACCTTCTATTCATCATTTAAGAGTTTTTGGTTGTACTGCATATATGCATGTTCCAGATAAGAGAAGGAAGAAGATCGATCCAAAGACACTGCCATGTCTTTTCTTGGGGTATAGTACTACCTCAAAGGCATATCGTCTCATGGATCCTGAGACGAAGAAGATCTACGAGAGTCGAGATGTGGTATGTGATGAGTCGTCCTTTGACTCCTTGCCACACAATGGAGATCCAGTACCGACCTCGTCACATAGATTGCTCACACATCCAGATGATGAGCAAGATGATTCTTCTCAGAGAGAAGAAGAGCTGAGTGGAGATTTGTTCGTTGATCTTGGCACACTGGAAAACACATCTTCACATCAGCAGCGCCAACGTCCGAAATGGGTCCAGAGTACTATCAGGGATGCACACCTGAACTCACTTCCTGGTACTTCTACGGGAGTTAGAACACGAAGTCAAGCTAGACATGAGGTAAATTTTGCACTCATGAGTTCAGTTGTTGAGAGCACCGAACCTGACACTGTTCGTGAGGCATTAGACCAACCACAGTGGAAACAAGCTATGGATGCTGAATATGATTCCCTGATTCAGAATCGGACGTGGGAACTTGTCGATCTGCCTCCAGGTAAGAAATCCATTGGCTGCAAATGGATTTTCAAAACAAAATATAAGGCAGATGGTTCAATCGACAAACACAAAGCACGACTTGTTGCAAAGGGTTATGCTCAGCAAGAAGGAATTGACTATGACGAGACCTTTGCACCCATTGCGAAGATCAAAACCATCGAGTTGTATGTGCACTGGCAGCAAACACAAAATGGATGGAAACTTCAGCAGATGGATGTCAAGAGTGCTTTTCTAAATGGTGATCTGCAAGAAGAAGTGTACATGGCCCAACTTGAAGGGTTTGTAGACGAGCATCAACCACACAAGGTATGTCATCTGATAAAGTCTCTTTATGGACTTAAACAAGCACCTAGGGCATGGTATATAAAAATTGATGATCACCTATTGCAGCATGGATTCACTCGTAGCCCCTCAGATACAAATTTGTATATCAAGAAGGTAGGAACAGAGATTGTCATTCTGGTTTTGTACGTAGATGATCTTGTGATCACAGGAAGTTCTGACAATCTTGTAGATGATGTAAAGAATGATCTGAAGAAATCCTTCGACATGACTGATTTGGGGCTACTTCACTATTGTCTTGGCTTAGAGATATGGCAGAAGAAGAATCATATCTTCATCTCCCAGATGAAATATGCCAAGACACTCCTGGAAAAGTATGGGATGTCAGATTGTAAACCAATGTCCACACCTATGGAAAAAGGTTTGCAACTATCTAGATTCTAGGATTCACCACAGGTAGATGGCACTCACTATGGCAGCTTGTGGGGAGTCTCATTTACTTGACTTATACCAGACCAGATCTTTGCTTTGCAGTGAGCTATCTCGCCAGATTTATGCAGGAGCCGAAGAAATGTCATTGGATAGCAGCAAAGCATGTGTTGAGATATGTCCGAGGTACAGTTGACTTTGGTCTGGAGTATCAGAAGAACACTCAGTTCTTCTTACAGGGATATACAGACTCGGACTATGCAGGATCCGTTGATGACAGGAAATCCACTTCAGGATATGTTTTTCATCTCAAGTGCGGACCTATCTCGTGGATCAAGCAAGAAGCAAATGCTGTTTTTGCTCTTTCATCCACTGAGGCTGAATACCGCGTTGCACGAGGAGTGTGTGTGCGAAGCAATTTGGTTACATCGCATTCTTGCAGATATAGGGATTCCTGAAGAGAAGCCTCCCATCATTCACTGCGACAATCAAGGTGTGTTAAAGCTTGTGAAGAATCCTGTTTTCCATGAACGAACAAAGCATATTGAGGTCGAATGTCACTACATTCGTGAACAGGTCTTGAACCACCAAATTCAGCTCCAGTACTGCCCTACTGATTCTCAGATTGCAGATATTCTCACCAAGCCTCTCGGCAAGGTGAAGTTTGATTTATTTAGGGGGTACATTTGTAAGAGCAATGTATTAAGGGGGGGAATGTTAGATAACTAATACATTTGTGTTAGTATTTGTTAGTGATCGGTTGTATAACCGTCTCCCTCACGCACAGTCTCCTCATCGGCCTATATAAAGGCGTCATTTTGTATCTTTTGAATATAGCAATATACATTCTCTTCTTGTGCGTCCATCATGAATGTCATTCTAAAACAAAGTAAATTTCATTATTCCTATCATAAAAGGCATATTCCCATTCTAAACTTTATAATACAGGTCATATTTACTTTTTTAGAATGGGCATGTGAACAGTCGTGATTGAAACATATTTTTTATGAGAATGGGCATGTTCCCATTCTAAACATTCTCATACAAGCAATTTTGATTCTATGAGAGTGGGCATGTGCACATTCATCAATACTTACTCAATACTTAGTCATTTGAATACCTATTTAAAAGATCTCAGAGCATATCTAATCCATACTCTTATTTTATGATTGTTATCTTCCCTAAGAACTCTTTTTGATTCCTATATGAGAATAGGAAGATTCCTATATGAGACAAGACAATGTAAACATGGTCAATCAATTTTATACCTATATAAAAGTTGTGAGCATGTATAATGCATACTCTTATTTTATGATTCCTATCTTCCCAAGCAAGTATTTTATGAATCCTAAATGAGAATAGTCAGATCAAAAATGTGATGCCCATTCAAAACAAGATGAAACAATTTTTTTGTGTGAGAATGGACATATGCCCATTCTAAACATTGTAATACAAGCAATACTGATTTTATGAGATTGCTTCTATTATTCCTATTTATATCTATTTAAAAATTGTGAGACTATTTTATCCATACTCTTCTTATTCTTCTTGTATGATTCATAAATGAGAAGGGGTATCTTCCCATTCAATACAAGACAATGCCAAATCTCCATCAATTTCATAACTCTTTAACAAGATGTGAGAATGGGTTCCCATTCTAAAACAAAGTAAATTTGATTATTCCTATCATAAAGGGCATATGCCCATTCTAAACTTTATAATACAAGTAATATTTATTTTTTGAGAATGGGCATGTGCACAATCATGATTGAAACATATTTGTTTTATGAGAATGGGCATGTGCCCATTCTAAACATTCTCATACAAACAATTTTGATTCTATGAGAGTGGGCATGTGCACACTCGTCAATACTTACTCAATACTTAGTCATTTGAATACCTATTTAAAATTTGTGAGCATATCTAATCCATACTCTTCTTTTATGATTGTTATCTTCCCTAAGAACTCTTTTTTATTCCTATATGAGAATAGGTAGATTCCTATATGAGAACATACATCTTCCCATTTGATACAAGACAATGTAAACATGGTCAATAAATTTTTACCTATTTAAAAGTTGAGAATTTATAAAGCATACTCTTCTTTTATGATTCCTATCTTCCCAAGAAAGTATTTTATGAATCCTATATGAGAATAGGTAGATTAAAAATGCAATGTCCATTCAAAACAAGACAAAACAATTTTTTTTGCATGAGAATGGGCATATGCCCATTCTAAACATTATAATACAAGCAATACTGATTTTATGAGTATGCCTCTATTATTCCTATTTATATCTATTTAAAAATTGTGAGAATTTGTTTATCCATACTCTTCTTATTCTTCTTCTATGATTCCTAAATGAGAAGGGGCATCTTCCCATTCAATACAAGATAATTCTAAAAAGCTCCATCAATTTCATAAATATTTTAACAATATTTTAGAATTAGTGCCCATTATAAAACAAAGTAAATTTGATTATTCCTATCATAACGGGCATATGCCCATTCTACACTTTATAATACAAGTAACATTTTTTTTTGAGAATGGGCATGTCCATAGGTGTGATTGAAACATATTTGTTTTATGATAATGAGCATGTGCCCATTCCAAACATTCTCATACGACCAATATTGATTTTATGAGGGAGGGTATGTGCACATTCGTCAATACTTAGTAAATACTTAGTCATTTAAATACCTATTTAAAAATTGTGAGCATATTAGACCTTGTGACATTAAAAAGGAATGAAAAAAAAATTGATTTGTATATTTGGTAGCTATTACATTTACAAATGTAAAAAAATTGATTTTTGTATTTGTTTTTACTGTTACATTTATGCAAGGAAACAAATCGATACATTTTTCAGACATTAAAATAAATAAGATATATGGAAAATGGTTCAAATAGTTGATTGTGAATTAAAATATCTTTGTTAGTATACATTTTTATGCTTTAGAAGTAAACTTGGAAAAAATGAGATATAAAAACCTTGAATAGCCTGCTCTTCCATTGTTGTATTCTATTTGAGAAATATTCAATAGTCTCCCTTGCAAATCATTGTTTCAGAAGTTGTTTCTTCTTCTTTCTTTTACAAAATCTTTGTATCTTGTATCTTTCCTACTATCAGCAGCTATATCTTCTTCTTTCTTTTGCAAAATCTTCGTATCTTTGTAGTTTCCAGCTACATCTATGTTCCTCGTCTTTCCCTAACTAAATATATGAATGAAAAATATCAGTCCCATAGAGTGAAAACCAAAACCCGATTCATTCAAAATCAATATTTTTATAATGTACTTGGCCAAAATAAATTTCCTCATAAAAAAGAGTGCCAAAAATTCAAATTTTGAATCAAACCTGACAAAATAAATGACAGTTATCAATTTTGTAAAAATTTGAATCAATCTTTGAGAAAATGTAAAAAAATGCTAAAAATTTAAAATTTGAATCAAACCTACAATAATAAACGACAAAAGACAAATTGCCTCCCTATAATAAAGCACCAAAAATTGAAATTTGAAACAATAGAAATCAAAGTGTTTCTAATCAAGATGTGATATTAGTAATTAATAGTTCATCATTAACATTGATTAGTAATAGAAATCATTGTGATTATATAATATTAGTATTAATTAATAAATTAATAATATTATAATTAATTAGTATTAGTGCTAATTTAAATAATTAATTAGTAATATTATAATTAATTTCAAAAAAATATCCTATCAATTAATATTAACTACAAGAATTAATATTACTAATTAACTTCAATTATTATATTAAAAATGACATCTAATTATATTATCAAACGAATAAAAATAATTTTAAAATAATTAAATAATATTATAAAAATATAATTAAACTTTATAAACGTAATTAACAACTTAATCACCATTATTTATAATGCTTAATTAATTATAGTGCATTTTTAAAATAATTTTATAAAATTATAAAAAATATAGTAAAACTTTATAAAACTAATTAATGACATAAACTCCATTAATATTTATAATGCTTAGAATGGGCCGATAAAAATATTTAAACTTTAATCATCAAAAAATTAGAAATCAAAGAATATGTATTTAACATATCATATTAGGACTAATCAAAATTAATTAATTAACAACAATAATTAAAAATACCAATTCAATACAATAAATAATATTGTATCATTTAATAATACCTATAAATTTCAAATAATATTTTACATTACGAAAAATAAAATGATTGTTGTATGTGAATGGGCTTGAACCCATTTTAATACCTCTATAAAGGAAGTTAGAATGTGTTATCTCTATTCTTACAACATCCCTTATTCTATCATTCATATATGATGTTTGTTGTGAGAATGAAGTAACATTTATTCCGAGAGAAAATAATTACATTGTATTCAAGATAAGA
Source organism: Taxus wallichiana var. yunnanensis (assembly GCA_018340775.1). Taxonomy (NCBI): domain Eukaryota; kingdom Viridiplantae; phylum Streptophyta; class Pinopsida; order Cupressales; family Taxaceae; genus Taxus; species Taxus wallichiana. The sequence continues at coordinate 184,852,398 of CM031234.1, read as the reverse complement.
TGAAAAAAATGTATGTTTGTATGAGAGAATGGTCAACTAGCTATTCTTAAACAAAGACCGAGTTAGATATGATTACTATAGAAGCGCTAAAATGACAAGAACTTTCTTCTATTACTCATACTATAATATGGAAGTGAAAATGATAAAAATTATATAACTTATAGTACTCACATCAGAGGTTTATCTTAGATGTTCTAAATAATGAGATGGTACCTTGGAAGAACATTTAGAGAAATGAGTTTTTATTCCTTTTTGAGAAAAAAATTATTAATGGCTTAAAAAGTGAGTAACAAGAACAATGAAAATGAGGCAATACAAATAGAAAGACTAGGCATATGTTCATTATCATACAAACAAATGTTTTTATCTTATAATGAAAGGGCATATGTTCATTCTCATATAAGAATCATAGAATAAATATACACATAGACAGAATGGCCATATGTTCATTCTCATACAAACAAAGATTTTTATCTTGTATTGAATGGGCATATGCCCATTCTCATTTAAGAATCATAGAAGAGAAATAGAGGTAATATTTAATTTTTTTAGAATGGATAGTTGCCCATTCCCACATCCTTTATAGTGATATAAAAATTATTAAGTTCAATATTTCTTCAATGAGGTAGAATGGTTAGAATAGGCATATTCTTATTACGATACTAACAAAGATTTTTATGATTGTGATGAGAATGGGCATATGTTATTTCTCATATAAAAAAATATTTTTATCATTGTGATGAGAATGGACATATTCCCATTCTCATAAACTCAATATAGAAAGAAATAAAAATTCTCCTACGTGAAACATAAAGAATGAATGACAAATTACATCCTTTTATGAGAATTTTTAAAATGGACAGATGTCCATTCTCATAGTCAAGGAATATGGAAAGTATGAGGAATTCTTGTAAAAGTAATATATGCAATTACATCCTTTTATGAGAATATTTAAAATGGAAATGAAAGGGCATATGCCCATTCTCATATAAGAATCATAGAAGAAAAATACACATAGACAGAATGGGCATATGTTCATTCTCATACAAACAAACATTTGTATCTTGTATTGAATGGGCATATGCCCGTTATCATATAAGAATCATAGAAGAGAAATAAAGGTAATATTTAATTTTTTTAGAATGGACAGTTTCCCATTCCCACATCCTTTATAGTGATATAAAAATAATTATAGTTGTTCCATTATTTAATCATTTATAGGTTGTTATATATGCCAAAAGTATGCTTAATAACTTATCATCCCAATCCTTTCTTCCAACATCACATATTTTCGTTACTGTCTAACACAAGATCTTATTGAAGTATTTTGTAGTGCCATTAGCCTAAGGGTGATAAGGGGTAGTCTTATGGTGTGCCACCATAAACTCATACAAAAAATTTATAATAGTATCATTTAATAAATGACTCCCCTATCACTTGTAAGGCTTAACGGATATCCGTACTGCTAATGATGTTGTCCCAAAGAAACATCATTGTTGTTTCTGATGTGCAATATTTTATAGGTGTAGCCTCTTGCCACCTTGTTAAGTAGTTATTATGTGTGATGATGTAACGCATCCCTATCTTACACGTGGGTGGTGTAACAGGTCCTAAAAATCAACTACCCACTTTATAAAAGGATCCACGTTCACTATATGTCACAAACGCATCTCATCTCTATTTCCATTTTTTCCAATTCTATGACAGTGATCACATACTTTAACAAAAACCTTAGTGTCCTTGTATAATGTCTCCCACCACAAGCCAACTTATAGGATCTTTCATGATTCACATCCACTTGCATAGTGTCCTCCAAAAATTCCTCCATGATATTTGTGCACTCATGTTCAGAACACATCTACTCAAGACCTCATCTCTTCCCATTTTTTCTGAGTTCCTCCAATGAGCTAATATAGTACAAATCAAATAGCAAGTTGTTTTTTCCAATGTCTTCATTCATTTTGGCATTAATCTAATATGCAAAAATAATTTTATGTCTTCCAAATCAGTTGGCACATGGTTTTATATAAACAATTATACATCGGGAATAGTGTCTTCAATACTTTACATGTATTCTCCGGTGTTTATATTTGACAAGTGATCAAGTCTAAAGTTACTCTTACCTAGCTTTACTATGGTTATGAAGTCAAATTCTTGAAATATAAGTTATCATATTGTTTCGTGAGGATCAATGCTAGAACCTCGTGCACATCAGAGATGGGTTACAATTCCAATGGAGATGAGAACACTTTGTAATTAACAATCAACACAACAACTCAAGACAATATTATAACCCCCTACTTTCAGAAATTTATAGTTTAATATGTTTGATACAATCTAGTGTGAGTGTGTGTCATGAAACAGTTGGTCATTCACCTTGTAATCACTATAATAATGTGCAAGAGAGGAGACCACAATAAAGTTTCATGGAATGCGGTGAATCGAAATCCTGTAAACAAGCACAACAAGATAAAAAATAAGAAAAGGGTAAAAATCAACTCTGTTACGAGAAAAATCATCTCACGTCGCGGCGGAAACCTCCTTTATGTAAGGCTGTGGAGGATGCACTCACTAGTCTGTAAGTAATAAAAAGGGTTATTAAAATGCACAAAATGGGCTCAAGATGAGTCCGGGGACCTCCAAAGCATGCTTAAAACACTCCCATAAGGAAAAAAAAAGGCTAGGAATGGTGTTGCACACTCTAAATATAAATGCCTTCAAATTTAGTTGTAGCTAGCTAAATCATTTGTAAAACCCTTAAAACTTGTCGTGCATCAACAAAAAATCTCACAAAATTGCAAAAAACTAGGTTTTCAAACTTGTTACAAGATTCTAAATAGTAATCAAAATAACTTGCACAAAAATCAATAAATCCAAAAAAAAATAATCAACAACCGATTCAACATATTGCATGTATATCGAACATCCGCTTTGATACCATATCAAATTGTTCCAGGAGGATCACTATTGGAACCTCGTGCACATCAAAGATGGGTTGCACTTCCAATGGACATGAGAACACTTCGTAATCAGCAAGAGCATGAATCACAAGGAAAATCAAGTACAGAAATGACAAAAAAGTATCTAGCATGCCCATAAATCATATTGAAGAGGTACATGTTACCAATTTAAACTACCTTGAGAAACAGACTTTAAAAATTGATTAGGAATTTTTTTTTGAAAAAATCCTCACACAGAAGATCACTATGCCCTAAATTTTCTCCAAGTCTTGAAGTCTAAAATTTGGATGTCGAACTTCACGGGTTTTCCCTTTCAGGGTTCTAATTGGAAAAGTTTGAAACTATGCTATTTTGAGCTTCAAAGTCTAAAACCCCAAAAGTTTGAAATTTCAAAGTTTCAGGTTTTTCAGGTTTCAGTCTGAATCATCTTTATTAGAATTTTTCTTCATACTTCTAAAGTCTAAAAGTATGAAATTCTAAATTTTGAACTTTTGGGCTTTGATTTTAGAACCCTTGGTCACGCTTTATAAAAAAATCCTTTTAGACTTACAAATTTGGACTTTTGGGCTTTTGGGTTTTAAAACAATCCCAATTATTTACAAGTCATTTTCTTTCAAAATTCAAGTCCGAAAGTTTGAATTTTGAATTTTGGACTTTCGGGCTTTCGGGTTTCAGAACTCTTCCGAGCCTCTTTATGATTTTTGTCCCTTAATCTCGAAGCCGAAATCTGAAATTCCAAATTTCAGAATTTCGAGCTTTCAGATTCAGACTTTGAGCTCTCTGCACATTTAATTCCCACCTACCTCTATACGGATTGAATTTTTACCATTAATATCAATTTTTTCTATTTAAATCACATTTTTACCCATCATTTTCACTTGACACTTTGCTTTGACAACCAATTTTTTCTTGTATTTCATACTTTTCAACGTCATCCTCAAGGTATTTTTATTTTTGGTCTTTTCTTTTGGTTTAAGATCTTTTGTTTGTTTTTCTCCTTGTTTATTTTTCTTTGTTCTTCCTCTGCATACCTTGGGAAATGAAAAATCTATTTTCCAATGATTCCATGATTTGAGTTTCTGCAGGCACTCATAGTTGTAGGGATCCTCTCGAGTTCTCTTATTTTCCCCCTCGGTGCCTTCTATTTTTTAGATTTCAGAGATTCATATTTTTGAAGTTCTTAGAGCCTCGGATTGTTTGACGTTTCTCATTTTGGGGATTGTGCTATTTAGATTTTAGAGCCCTCATTTTCAGAATTTTGGACTTCTTCATTTCAAAGATTTCTATTTCAGATTTTTAGAGGTTTGCATTTTGGAGGTTTTCATTTCAGGTTTTCGGAACTTGTCACTTGGACATATCCATTTCAAATTTTTGGAGGTTACATTTCACGGAGTTTGCATTTCAGGTTTTTGGAACTTGTCACTTTAGACTTCTCCACTTCATTTTTGAGAGGTTTCTAATTTTTGGGTTTTCAAACTTCTCAATTTGGCGGTTTCCATTTTGGAATTTTAGACTTCTCCTCTTTGGGTTTCTAATTTTTGGGTTTTGGAGGTTCGAGATTTTTAGGTTTTGGACTACCTTCTTTGGAATTTTAGAATGTAGAGCTTAATGTCTACTTCCACTTCCAAGGGAAAGGAAAAAATGAAATACTCATTCCTTAGGGTTGCCCCCACTCTTCCTTATCTTCTGACCTGGGGAACACAGAGGACACTAACCTTGGAAAAATTGATCTTCCATACTTCTAGGAAAGGGTGAAGGCCCCAAATAAGAAACCATGGATGCAAGCTATATATGATAGTGGGATTCCTCTTTAGTCGGTTTTCCCACATCCATGCATTGCCTAGAATTTGTTTTGGCTGCAGATGACCCACTATGATGAAGAATCTATTTCAGTTAAAGATGTCAATGGAAAAGTCGTGATCTACTTGGACCCAGATTTCTTTGAAGATTTTCTCAAACTCCCTGATGTTGAAGACTACGCAACCATTTCACCATAATTAGCGGTGGAACATTGGGATAAGGAAGTAGAATTGTGCACAAAGGTCATGTTGAAAACTTATCTGGCCAAGAGATTTTCCAAATTACCAAAGACCATGCATCGGTTAAATTTTATTCAGGAGGTCAATGACCTTATTGTGCTACTAATCAGAGTCTCAAGTCTTCCCTCTGTGAAGGAATTTCAATATTGGATGTTCTTATATATCATTACTATCAAGAAAAATAGCAAAGTTATCAGATGGGGGGAGCATATCAGGAGCTCCATTTACTATCAGTTGAGTAGAGAGCATTCTTCCAAATGTTTCTATATGAAATTATTCTTGGTTTATGTAGCTACCATGGGAGACTTCACTGGATTGAATACTAAGGGTATTTGAAGTACCTCCCAAATTTATGATTTCTATCCTCAACTCACACTGGAAGAAGGAAGAAAACACTTCCAAAGGATCAATGATGCCTTATTTTCCGTTATCCTCTAACATTTCAATAAGGATTTGTATAATCGAGAGACGTTTAGATGAATCCTTCAAAGAGGTGAGCAAGTGGGAAGCTATCTATCTTTAATTCCCCATATTTACTTACATTCAAATTCACGAGTTTCGTGGGTGCTCCCAACAAGCTGCCTAGATGTCCCACTGACAAGTGGGTCTTGTTAGAATTGGTTCGAGAAATTTTTGGATTACCACAAGATCTAGAATAAAAGGCACAAAGTGGGAATGCATTTCCCTATCTCAATTGGCAGATACACTTGCCCAAATATTTACAAGGCCAAGAATGTAGATGCAGAAATGGCAGAGGTAACCTTGAGAACTTTCCATCCACGGACCAATTTTGACTATTGGGGAAAATTCAACGAGACAGGTCGGTCCAGTTCCCATGTGCCCTAGTTAGAAGATATTTGGATCCATTTTTGGGATGAATTTATCATCGATAGAGATATTATGAACGGCTAACTTTGGATGAAGTTTGGAAATTTGGAATAGCCGATGTACCAAAAGATATGCAGGATAATGATGAAGTTTTGGATGAATTGTATAAAAGTAATAATATTGCCAATCAACCATTTCCATGGATTGATTGGTATGTGGAAGAATGTTGCAACACAAAGGAAAGGGTGGGACCCATTTTGTAAATAACTCACAGTTGGTTAGTTACCTTGGGAATCTCACCCAAGGGGTCAGAGCAACCTAAAAATACAGGGGGCCCATCAACCATGAGCCAATCCACACCCACAAAGGGGAAAATTTTGACTCAAAATACCCATACGATTCCAAAAAATATTTCATTTGTTGTTGGGAGATCATCTCTTTCCAAGGCTCCTATTCCCAAAGTCATGCCTCCAACAACACTTGTGATAGAAATAGTTGAAGTCAGTGATTCTCCTAGTGTCCCACAAGACCCATCATTTCCCTCTTCTCTTCCATTTTCCCTTCCTCTATCAGTTCCTTCCACTTCTACCATAATTTCTTCTTTCCCATCACCTTCCATGGCCCAAGTATTCTCATCCCTTCCATTTCTCTCAGCTGGAGAAACTATTGGGTCACCCATTTCTACCTCACTTCCCCTAACACTTCCATTTTCCTCCATCTCATCCCCTAACATTATTGTATCAACTCCTATGGAAGTCCTCACATCCACCCCACCCATCACTACCACTACCATTCAAATGCCAACTAATGTTATTGGTACTCTTGTGGTGGCTAATGTTTCAGGTATTGAGTCAACTATGTTATCTTCATCAACATCAGCCATTCCGAATGGTTGTTCGAAAAACTCCAAAGAAAAAGAAGAAAGTGCCTCTGGGAGATGTAATAGATCTAAGCATATTGGAACATACCCCAAAGAGACAGGCCAAGAGGCCAAAGATTGTTTCAAGCCTGATGGTGAATGCATATGGGGAACGAGTTGTGGAGGTTGCCACTCCTGTTGAGGGAAAAACTAAAGAAACAATTACAGTTGTAGATTATCATATTTCTAGATTCTCATTGGGTAAAGCCACTCATGAAGGAGCGAAACAATATGTACTGAGACTACCCTTGTAAATCTCTTGGAAAATTTGAAAAGCATAACACCAGTTTATACAATGAATACACAGAAATAATACAACATATCTTCATTCGAGAGTGTTTACAAATATATAGGATTAGGACATCCTATTCTCAAGGTCAAGCTTCCTACAAACTCTCAACTACTTACCCACCCTAGAATCTTTCACACCTATTCTACGGGTGTTTCACAACCAACCAATATACGTCCACAACTATTTACATGCGAGGTTATAACAACCATCACAAATATATAAAACATTATAATGGAGCACTATTAAATAATTCCTAACATTCCCCCCCTTAGTGTGAACATGGGGAAAACCTGCCTTATACTTGCACCTGCTCATGATCTGGTGATTTTCACAGGATGATCACAAACCTCAGGGATGGTTTTGTAAATGGTTGACCACAAACCAAGAATGGTGGTTTTGCAATTGGTTTACCACAAACCACAAAGTGATGGTTTTGCAAATGGATTACCAACAACCAAGAATGGTGGTTTTGCTATTGGTTTACCACAAACCACAAATGAAGGTTTTCAAGTGGTTTACCTACAACCACATCATGATATGCAAAGTACTATCATCGGCCCTCATCACATTTCACTGTAGGGAATAACATAGGAAATTCTGCTGACATCTGTTGCTCATACATACATAGAAAAAGCTGACATACTGGAAATGGAACATTGGAATGATGTTCCCCCCCTCAATGTGAAATTTCCACTTATTGAATCATGAACACTGCAAACAAGAACACTGATACTGGAAATATGACAAGAAGCACATGACACAAGCTGAAAGCAAATACACCACAAAAATGTCACCAAACCATCTGTGCGGCCCCGTCGTTGGCAACTGACGAGAGGTCACTGAATGACCTCCAACCTCCGATGCCTCCTACCTCCAAGTATATGGGTGCTTAACTCAGCCGGATGTGATCATGAAGCTCAAAAAATACCTTCAATAATTTGGACGTCGCGTACAAGCGAAAATGCGTCCAAAATTGAAATGCGGGCAAATTTTTTTATTTTTTGAACTTTGGAAGACGACACTTTTTACAATAGTATTGACCCATAATGAACTTTTGACTTGGACTCATGATAAGAACTTACCTATTAACATAGAAAATGCAACAAAGACTCAACAATCTAATTTGACTTGAAAATGACTATATTTACAATATTTTGACACTAGACACAATGCATTTTGATAATAACAATAAGAGATAGACGATTTATTATTGGACAATTTTTACTAAATGCCAAACACATACCATTTACAATAAAGAAACTAAATACATTTAGACACAAGCTAAACAACCTATGGGAAATAAAGTCATACTAGACTCATGAACGGTGCTAAAGAAAATGGAATTGAAATATTGACCTGGTCTATGGACAGTCGATGTGGTAATGCTTGTATGACGGAATAAACGTAACATATCAAGGAGGAGAGATGTGGAGAAATACGGTGAGACGGGGGTGAACCGCTACAGAATATTCAATGATTAGATAAACCATAATTTGCTCATCCTCATACTTGAACTCATACTTTTTTTGAAAGAATCTTCAGTACATATAAAGCCGCATACACTTGTTGATCTTGCAGGTTATGTTTGAGGCATTCAACAAACTACACAGTCAGCAAAGGAGGAACGCCAACTACGAATTGAATGAAATTTTCTCTAACCGTTTCCTTGTCAGCTGGTGATATCTCTTGTTCGCCAGGTTCTTGAGTTGTGAATTGATATTGATTGAGGCTCTCCTCTGCCACTTTATCTCTTTGCATGGATGTCACTTGTCTGTATTAATTTTGTAGATGCCATTGGTAGTTCAAGATCAGTTGCTTCAAATGGGATCGGGTCGTGCCAATCCATTTAGATTGCCTTGGAATCTTGCACTTTGATTAATGCAAAACACAATGAAAAGAAGCAGGTCGCAGACTTGCAATGGCCAGAGATTTCCACAATGTTGTTACAACTGTATGGACCCAAGCGCGTCAATGGAGGCTCAAAATTACAGAACAGAATAGACGGCGATGCATAATGGTCTATCAAATCAGAGATGATGAAGACGTATGTAGTTGGGCATAGATCTAATAATAATCATTGTAGAAGATCCGTCAATTGATGCTAGATCAACACAAATTCTGCCAGCGATTTGATCAAAACTTCAACAAATATTATTTTATGAGGGCATCAAAACCACCTTTCACACAAGCTCCGAATCAGGTCGTTTCAATCTAAAATTGCACTTTGTAATTCACAAAGAAATGCAGACTTCTCGCATGCGAAAGTAATCAATACAGATATGAAACTAAACTAATATCTTCATACGACACTCAAATCTTCTCGTGCATAAAAGAGGGCAATATGCAGACATACATTGCCCCTTAAATTCTTAATATCCTTCCATCACAATTAACAACATCGAAGAAAAAATCTCTTCACAGATTAATCGAAACCGCTCTGAAACCAAATGAAAAGCATAACACCAGTTTATACAATGAATACACAGAAATAATACAGCATATCTTCATTCGAGAGTGTTTACAAATATATAGGATTAGGACATCCTATTCTCAAGGTCAAGCTTCCTACAAACTCTCAACTACTTACCCACCCTAGAATCTTTCACACCTATTCTACGGGTGTTTCACAACCAACCAATATACGTCCACAACTATTTACATGTGAGGTTATAACAACCATCACAAATATATAAAACATTATAATGGAGCACTATTAAATAATTCCTAACAAAAATATGATAAGGATAAATCTTCCAAGGATGAGCTTAAGAGAACGGTCGACCAACTCACTGCATTGCTACAAAAGGTAACATAGCCAAATCCATCTACTGAAGTCTCAAATACTATGGCCATGATAGCTTCATCTACTATTGATGATATTTCTTATCATGAGATTGAAAAGATAGACTAGAAAGGGAGATTAGTAGATGGATGGATGGAACGTATACTGCAGGAGGTTGACCCTTTAATTAAAGAAGTTGTTGAGATATACAATGATTTATAGGTTGGGAAAACTACCATTTACAAAATGGATGAATCTTTTCAGAAGATAATAACAATCTAAATTTGAATTTGGCAACATGGAGTGAGATTAGAGAGGAATATTCGAGATCTAATCCTGCAGGAGGACGTAATCGATGATGTTGCCAAGTTGTTCAAATATCAAAAAGCCATGGAATTTTGGTGTCAGGTGCTACAAGATCTAATTAAGAAGTTAGATGATAAATGAGTGGAGATTACGGATGCTTTAAATGACATATCAGAATAATTTTACATTGTTAACTGTAAATTCTTCAATGAAAATATCGACGCTCTCCCAGAGGAGAAAATCAAGCAAGAATTTCAAGGATTTGGTGAAACGTGATGATGAAGTTACTAAAACTTTTAGTAGTGAATCTATTGATAGGTTGGTTTTATGTCAAAATTTCACAAGAATATTGAATAAATTTTTGAGAAAACTTAGAAGAGTCCCAGCTAAAATCACAAGAGATATTGAGACAGTAGACGTGGTAAATCACTACGCATGTGGGACCGAGGATAAGGAAATTCAAGGAATAATTAAACGCTTCATCGAGTATAAACATCAAATGGTTACATGGGAGGAAACACAACAAAAACCTATAGATGAGGAAGTATTTGCAAAACCAATCCAAAGCTGAGTGGCCATGAAAGGACAGATCCAAGCTTTGGATTGGTCGAGTTCTGAGGTTAAATGATTCAAACCCTTGCAAAAAAATTCCTATTTTTATGGGAGCATGTTCCATTGAATTAATGACATTTCTATTATTATTAAATGTTAGTTAAGGGCCCAGTTGTAATGGCTCAGCCTAAATGAACTTATAAATAGTTAGATTTATGGATTCATTTGTGGGATCATATTTTTGGTGAAGTTTCTCTTCAAGCTTGGAAGAGTGCTTTAGAGATTTAAGGAACCTTTTAATTATATTCGAGAGAGATACCTTGCCTTGAGAAAACTGATTTATTGTGTTAAATGGTTAAGCTATATGTGCTTTGTTAATGTATGATTCCTTAGTATAGATGGTTGGCTTGCCTTTATTTTAGATCATTTTTTTCATGTTATGGGAAAAATGATATAACATCTTTATGTCATTTGTGGAAAAATTATTTTCCTTCTATCATTTAAAGTTATATTATCATTATCCATCATCGAAAAAGTGAATGTTTGATATGTGCATGTGTTTTATCCTCATGGCTAGTTAATTGTGTGTCCAATCCAATTTGGTCTCTCTATTTTGTATGATTTAAAAAAGGAATGCATGCTTCTAGTTTGTGGTATTTTGTGCCCTTTCTAAAGTTGCAATAGGTGAAGGTGACTAATGATGTCTGCATCTTACTCACATTAACCCTTCCTGTGATTCAACATATCCTTTTATTTGGTGCATCACCATCCCTAGTTTAGGTTCTTTTTGGATATCTCTTTCCCCAAAACTTAGAAAATATGTTAGCCTAAGATTAGATAGCAACTTTATTGTATTAGGGGTAGTTAAACACTTAGTTTAGGAAAAGGAAGCAAGCCTTCTCCAAAGATTCACCTCAAGTCCAAGCCCCATGACTTGAGAGGTGATCCCATGTGTCCCAATCACACTTTGAACAACTTGTGTATATCTAGCCATTCGAGTGTGCGGTGATTTGGTGACAATAGTACATATATGAGTGTTGTGTAAATCATGTGCATGACACATGTAAACTAACCCTATTTACCTATTCAACATATTCTCTATTCTCACTAAGTTAGATGACTAACCAACTAGGTAGACAAAACATCGAATGAAAAAAATTCTATTCATATACACTAATATAAGTATCCATCACAGATGCATCCCTACAAGACAGGTTTGTTGACCAAGTACTTCAATGTCATACTATTTATATAAAATATAAATGGTGTTCCTAATAAGTAATGTCTAAAATTACAAAGCACGTAGATCATGGATAACTCTTTTTCTCCATCATTGTATAGTTCTTCTCTTCCAAAGTGTCATCTTCTAGCTTACAAAAAAAGGTGATCCACATTTCCTTCACATGGTTGCACCAATATCGCTCTAATTGTAGACACCTAAAATTGGTATCTATACCCCTTGTTTGCCTGCATGTGCATAATTAATTTTAAATTAACCCATCCCCTTATATTTATTTTAAAATTCCCATCCAAGTCCCATTAATTAATTAAGTTACATTAATTAATTAATCAATCCATTAATATCTTACCTTTCCCTAACAACCTTCTATTTCTATTGCTTTTATCCTACACACACATCCCCTTACTTTTCTATATTTTATCTATTTTTATGCCCTAACTACCCATATATCATATCTATCTTTCCTAAATTCTTTAAAGCATCCTTTCAATCTTTAAGAAGTCCAAATTCCTTACGAAAAACAAAAAAAACGTCCCTTTGGGAAACTTTCCCCACAATCGGTGATGACTGACCTGGTCTTTGTCGGCCCTATAAAATTGAATCTTTCCTTTATAATAAGGGGAAATAAGAATCAAAAAATCAGATGCATGCACACTGTGAGATTATTTTGGTGTATGAGCATTCTAAGAGCAATTATAGACTTCTCGGACCTCCTTGGATTGTGCTTGTGTCAATCATGATCAGCCTTTATGAGATTTTTATCATTGTGTATTACTTTAATCAGATTTTTATCATATTATCATTGCTCTACTTGTAGCTAACATTTTGTAGGCTTAGATAAACTTATACAACATCTAAGGATCACTCAACAACCTTCTATTTCTGTTATTTTTTCTTATAGGTCATCTTTCCCATCCATTTAAATTCAGCCTCATCATAGTCTACCACAATCTTCATCGATCCCTTCTGGTCTCCGTTGACCAAGGTCTTGCTCATCCAATAGCCTATCCAAATCATTATTTTTTGTCCTTTCTTGCTTCCTTTCTATCTTAGAGATCATTTTAGAGGCCATCCTTCAAAGCACCCACATGTCCAGATTGCCATTCGGTCTCTCTCATTACCATTTTATATCATCCTCTTGTTTATGTTCCTTCATATTCCCTTTGCAAGTTGAATCCATCATCTTCAAAATACTTTAACTCCATATTGCACTTTGATCTTGTACATTCTACCTATTTCTCTTACATTCATGATCTTATCTCCTAGGTCGCCATCGACCTACCTACACACAACTGGGTTTCCATTGACCCAACTAGGTAACCTTTAATTTTTAGTTCTTTCGATCAAATCAGTTCTTAGATCAGATCCTCATTAGTTTTAGACTCAGTATTGCTTTTGTTTCTACATATAGTTCCTTTATCAATCTCTTACTCCAATATTTCTTTAAAATGGGGGTTGACATCCGCCAAGGAAGTTAACACTTCTTGGGTCTGCTTTTTCGGGAAACCCCGCACATCTTATCATATCAATTTTCTTTAGTGTATTTGAATTGCATGTTTATCATCTTGTAGCAAAGGAGATCAATCACTTTGCTCTTGTATCTATCCCATCGCATTTGAAGTGCCATAAACCCTCCATATTATGAGTTTTCTTGTTTCTTTAGTACTATATCATTTAATTGAAAAGGAACGAGAAATTTGGAAAACATTCTTGGCACACCCGGAGGGACAACCCTTTAGGTGATCCCTTGCTTTTTCTTTATATATCTCTCTTTTTTTGTCTTCCACTAATACCGCATCACAAGGCTTCTATTTTTTTTTCTTGTTCATGTTGGGTTGGCTTGTTTGGATCACTCATCGCTCAAGAGTGTAGACAAATAGGAAAATCATTACTCAAGCATTGCTTGCTTTTTTCCTATTTTTTTTTCATAATTTTTCATTCTAGTCTATGTCCTCATCGAATATCACACTTCATTTTGGTTTTAAAATAACCTTTATTTTTACATTCTACTTGCTCACATAGCTTAAACAGGGGTTTAACCTTCTACATTTCAAACTCTATCACACACAACCTAAACCTCACAAATCAAATTAACACATCAAAACAACCCCTTACCTTGTTTTCTGATTAGGATTTCATCACCCAATGGGAAGCAGCCTCAGACTCTTCCAAGCCAAAACAACCCTGAAATCAGCCTTAGACTGTCATTATAGGAACCTTCGTTATCCACCTCCCTTTTTATTTTTCTCACATCTTATAAATTAATCATCTTGACAAGGAAATTTTTCCTTGATTTTTTTGTTAACAAATTACATAGACAAATATTCACCTATTTCATGTAAATTTTTACCCTTCCTCAAGTTGAGGTAACATAGCCATACACTTTTTCCAATGACACCCCTTCTTTTAATGATTTTTCCCAACAAAAATTTAATCTTGAGACCACGTCTTTAGTTGCCCAGTCCCTTGTCAACATGGCTTTTCTTCCTAAGGACCATGTCATCTCGAAACCATCCTTATCTTAAAACCAATCTTGTACCTCTAATCAATCCAACCTTTCTAGACCAACTATACCCTCATCTCCCACTCCTTTAGGGGCATTTCAACCTCCTTCTAGCCCCATTTATGACTTTTTTCTTCATAAATCTCCCACAACCTTTTGATCCTATCAATCTACTCAATTGGTAGATCCTATTCCACCCATGTCACTATATGTCAACTATAGCTTTATTCCATCCGCTATGAGTATGCCTATCCAATTGTCTCAACCTCGTAGCACTCATATTCTCACTTATCATTTACCACAACAAATTTCCCCATCTCAACAGTCATATCATGTGCCTATCTCCCAACAAAAATTATTTCAACCATCATCCCTTCAATCACAACCCATGAATTACTCTTACCCCCACCAGATTCCCCAAACACCTGTGCATCCACAAACTTATCAACCACCCTACCAAGCTACTTTTCATGCCACACAACCACAATCCTAACCTATCATCACAGCAAATGATCATATGCATGCCTTAATGAATAGGTTGGCTAGCCTAGAGGCCGCTACCTTGGGACCTAAGGTTACGTTATCTTACGAAAAATTTGTAATGAACCCATTCATCTGTCATTTCTAATCAAACCTTACCCTCCTCATTGGCATCTTCCTAATTTTACCAAGTTCAGAGAAATGAAGATCCCCAACAACATCTCTATGCATTTAAACATGCATGCTACCTTATCGCACATGATCAGGAACTTATGCTTCACACCTTCCCTATGTCCTTGGTTGGTCCAACACTAGATTGGTATAACGGGATTCCTCAACATTTCCTATCCTACTTTACCTAACTCGCGCAATTGTTCCTACAACATTTTTTTATTAATATTATGTGAAAAATCACTATCAATGACTTATATGTTGTTAGACATTCCAATGATGAGTCTATAATACATTTTATCACATGTTTGTGTGTTATTAAAATCCAACTATCATTTACTCTTCCACAAACTAAACTCATTAAACTCTTATCATGTTTTTTTTACGAAGGATATTTCTTCGACGTTGCAAATCCAAGCCTTCCAAATGTTTTAAAAGCCTTCACAATGGCTCACAAAGTTGAAACTTGTGCCCTTGATCAAGGCCAATTCAAACCCAAATCAATAAAATCCAAATCCAATTTCACCATATCATTTTCATACCACGATAAATCTAAGAGTGAAATAAATGTTGTGGTCACGAAGTCTTCTCCTATACCCACATCTAGTACAGGGACTCAACAGATAACCCTTAGACCAACGTCTAACTATACCCCATTGGGGGAATGCTATAGCTCAGTATTTGACAAATTTATGGAAATACACTCCATCCAACTTCCTCCCATATGACCTATAGATGACTCATGACCCAATCTTATTCTAGTATCACAAATCCCACTATTGTAAATATCATCAAGTCAAGGTTCATGACATTGAGAAGTTTCATTCCTTCAAAGATCGTATCCGATGACTTATGATTCAGGGGGCTATCCAAAGAGATACCTCCACCATTTCACCTAGCCAAATCCTAAATGAAATTAAACACCCTTTTCCTAACCATACATCAACAAGAAAATTCACCACCACTTCCACAACCCAAACACCTAATCCTCATTACATAAATACTTCAAATACTTATGATAAAAACCTAAAACTTCTCCTCCTTCATTTCAATCACATCGATCCATGTCAGTATTATTCCCGCATCTACAAGACCATTAACACTTGTCCCCACAACCACATTAATCATATCTACATCTACCTCGACATCCATTCATGTTTTTATGGTTCCATTCACATCCCTAGAAGTATTTATAAAAACAAACCTTCTTGCCTACTTCCATGGTTGACATTGGTTCTACTCCTCGCACTACAATTTATACTCACTTCATTATCCACCAAATCAACTTCACCAGATCTGAATACCTTGACTACATCCACCCCACTTATACCTATTATACCATCCTTAGAATGGAGCTCAATACTTTATTTAGGGCTTATATCCATGTCAACTATTGAAAGTGCATTCACACCTCTTTCTTATTCAATGTCATCATTTGAAGAGTCTTTGAAAACACTTCAAATAAATTCAAATGACCCTTCTATCCCATCAACACAATCAAATCAATCTTCATCTTCCATCAAACAAATATTGCTTCCTGCGTCTATACCAACTATGACACCACCTCTATATCCTTCAAAGGAAATTGTTTTCACTCCTCCTAAGGACATGCCCTTACAAATAAAGCCTTCTCCATTGTTACATTACCTTAAAAACCCCTTTTGTGTTTCTACAAGAAACTAGACATTTTCACCTCTAAACCATCAAACACAACAACCTCTTCATCAAGAACATTTCTTCAACCTGAACAAAATCCATCCAATGTTAAGACATTAACCTACACCGAAACTACACTTGAACCATCAAGACATCAACATACTCTAACTATATTATCTCAAACACCCATCTTTCCTTTGAGGACCAAGACAAACACAAAGGGGAATTCTTATCCCTTTATGAAATTGATTGCTTCTATACTAACCAATCCCAAACCTACACTTACATCTTCAAATCCACCAATTGAAATTATAGTTATCCCTACCAAGGGTAAGTTGTATCAATCAAGATCTATGAATCTTGGTAAGCATCCCCAAAATTCTCCCATGCACCCTCATAAGAAATTAAACCTTATCTCTCCTCAACAATCCAACATTACAAAATCCATCCCAAGCACCCCCTCATCTGTTTTAGGATCAATCCCTTCATCTAAGACACCTCGTAATAATAAATTTTGATCCGAGAAATTTAACTCTCTTCCCAAATTTGGTCCATCTTTTGAGATATCCAATTCACCCATTCAATCTACATCCACTCCTTCCCCTAAATCCAAGCCAAAATCTCTTACCCAGCCTCATAAGAGTAATCTTCCCTTCACTACTTCTATTGGATCTTACACAGAGATCCTTAGACATTTAATCCAAACATCTTCCATCATGTTTCCACCTATCAAATCTTTTAACCCTCATAGTAAGAAACCTTCATGGTTCAATCCCAATCACATTTGCGCCTATCATCATACCCCGGGCCATGACACTGAGCATTGTAAGGCCCTCCAAGTTATCATCCATGATCTTATTAAGAGGGATGAATTTCTCATCCAAGAGAATCATCCTTCCCCATCTGTTATTTTTTCTACAACCAATCATTCCTATGATCCTCGATCATTTGTCCTACCAAAATCCAAAGTTATCATTGGTGCTCTTAAAAATATTACTCCATCATCCACATCTACCAATCTGTCCACATCCACATTCAAATTTACTTAATGTAATGTGGCATATCTCATTGGGGGACCATCTATCACTCACTTCTAACCCCCTCACATCCTCACATCCTAAGCACATCCATTCATCCTCCAATCCATCGGGTAGCTTCATGGATGTTTCGTATTACACTTTAACATCAACCAGCTATCCAATTAGCTCCTTTCCTTGACGTTATTTTAGTTATCTCATCCAATCTTATCCAATCCATCTATTCACATTTTAATTCCACCCTTGTGGCCATATTTGTCTCTCCATTGAGGGATTGTTGATTCTCATCCAAATTCCGCCATTGTGGTCATAGTCATCTCCACCTTGGGAACCATCTCTTCATCTCGTTAGGGGCGCATAATTTTTGCTTCCTTAAGCGCATAATTTTTCATTTTTTTATTATCTCTCTTGTCCTATTTTTCATCCTATCCTATCATGACTTAAATCAGAACTTCACTTCTCTATAAAGGAGCCAATGTAGAATTTTTTCCCCTAGCTAGATTAAACCATACATTATCACACATAAGTATGGATTGGGAGCCTATCATTTTCCCTCCCTTGATGGTAAACTAGAAGTGAAACCTCTTAATACAATTTAATTGTAACCATTCTACTGTTATAAATTTTACCAATGTTCCCTTAGTCATATCCTTAGATCATTCTTCCATCTTCCATTATGATAATTTGGAATTGTGTGGTCTACAGTCACTTCCTAGACATGACCTTAAATATGGGCACCATGGTTCTACCCATACCATATTATTTATGTATAGGTTACCCCCTTTCATGATAACTCCATGATCATTAGATCCATTACCCTCTTATTCACTTATTGGACCCATTCAAAGGGTGCATGGTTGTATCTTGTACATTCATTATCCACTTTTATGTGGTCTACGTAGCTAGAACCAGCTCTTCCCCATGTAAAGATTAAAATTTGTGGATGCTTAATTAAAAATCAATGTTATCAAAAATAGACTGATCCCTCAAAGGAAATTTGTTCATTCAAAAAATATATATAAACGGATCCCTTGAAGGATGGCTATCATATTTTACTTTTTTCCATCTATATATTGTATAAATTAGACCATACCCTCAAAGCATGGCTACTCCTTATGGTATTCAAAGGCTTCCCACATTGATAATCCTTCCATTTAATTTGCATCCTAAAAATCTTCCGCATTGATCATATTTCTTCTAGCATACTTCTCGTAGTGATCGGTTCTGTTCTTTCCCCTTCCCGAGTTGGGGCATATTCTTAGGGAACCCTACTTATGGAGAACCCTCTTCCCACGTACAAGTTACATCTCAAACCCCTTTTTTCATGTCAACATTTTTTATGATATATTTTCATCCATTATTTCCTTATGATCTTTGAAGTGACTAACTATCATTGGTTACTTGCTAACATTGGTTTTGGTCACATGTGCCTTTGCATTACTTGGATCAGCATTTTTTTCCTTGCATGTTCTTTGATATGACGTAGTGTCGTTCATACCTATAGGTCACCTATCTTATATTTTTTTTTATCCTTAATCCTATCACATCTATCTTTTATCCCTACCTTTGTTTTATTACAAAACATACCTTTTCTTTATCCCAATCACTTATATGTTATCCAATTATCCTAAACACATTTACTCTTACTTATATTCATCATTTAACCACATCCATTTCCAAATTTTTTTCATCACATTTTACCATACACATCATAATCACCATGATCAAATTAAAAAGAAAAACATATTAATCATAACACACAACATATTTATATCATTATCCATACATATGTACATCCAAATTAACCATCTAATCATATGCATATTGCAGAATCATCATCAAATATAAAAACATATGCATTCCACCACATCATCATAACATCTAATCTAAACATCATCAATGACATCATATAAAATCTAACTCATCACATCACATAAACACATAATCAAATATAACACAAATCAAAGTCATATGTGTGTGTGTGTGTATATGTCAAAAGGGTATTTATACATCATAATTTCCCTCTAATGGGGCTCTCTCAAAGAAGATATGCTATCAAAATCTGTAAAGTGTATATCTAAGAGCCTCAAGCCCTCTCCTCCATGGGCAAGTACAACACCTAATCCATGTGCCACACCACCACCCTCGTGGCATCCTCCCTCTTGTTGTGGATGTGTTACATTATTTGTGCTCCTAGAAAGCCCTACTCCTCGTGATGATGTCCTTTATAAGTACTCCCAATAGCACAATGTCTTTGGAAGCTTCTCAAATAGGATCCCCTCGTAATATCTAGCCTTTATGGCTAGTGCTCTATATCTATCCATAGAGATCATGCTAGGAGGTACAACCTATCTCGACCCCTATGGAGTTTCTTGTACACCACTAACCCAATCCATCACCAAAATAGTAGAAAGATCACAAAAACTAGCCTTATAGGCCTCCCTCTACCTATGGTAGTGGTATCTATCCTAGATATCTCAATCCCTCTCCTAAGTGAACACATCCCATTGTTGTAGAGTTATGTCTTGCTCTACACATTTCTGATCTCTCTCCACTCTCATCTGGTCTATCTCGGCATGTAGTCGCACCACCTCTCTATATTCCTCCACTCTACCATCTCTACCTCCTCCAGGAACTACCTCCACATCAATCTCCATCTCCTCTACCTCCTCCTCTCCCGGCTCCTCAACAACCAAGCTATCCATGTTGTGGTATGCCAATCGAATACCACACTCTAACTCAAACATCATTTTCTTCATCCCATAGCACTACCTCCTCCTCCACTAAATCATCCATGATAAGACTCGTTAGCTCCCTATAAAACTCCTCTCTCATGTACAAAATAGGATCCCAAGGCACTGTCTGGAAGACTCCAAAGTGTCGTCTCACCCTATCAAACTGAATAACCTTGATCATCATTGGTCGTTACCCTTGAATCAACCTCGTCCTCCTCATCCCCACTAACTCCACATCTACACCAAGCCATGCATGGAATCCCCGGTATGGCCTCTATATAATCTGATAAACATCTAACTCCCTGAGTCAGTCCACATACCAATCCACCCTCCTCTCACTCCTATCACCAAAGGCTTGATTGACCCTCCATCTTAGAAACCAAACTGTGAGCTCAATATAGTCTCTTGTGACCCATGGAATCCCTCATGGCCTAATGACAATAATATGCTCATAGGTCAATCAATGAAGTAAGAAACCCACATCCAACCTTGACCTCATGTCTCCGCTATGTACATGGAAAGCTCATGTTAAACCTGAGGCAATAAAGAAGTCTCAAATGAAAACATCTTCTGATGATCAACTATATCTCTGCCACTACACTGACTAATGCCCATGGAAACTAAGCTCATCTTGAGTCCAGAAAATCATAGCAGGACACTACCATCATGACTAAGTAGATTAATCGGGTTACGTGGCACTCCAACCTCATATCATAGATCATATGAAAAATATTTTAAAGAAAACCTAATCTAGGGCGCATCGGCTCCAAATAGCCACATCAATACCGCCAATATGCTATCACCTATAATGGGAACTATCTACGCCCCCTGTATTGATAGCCTGAGGATGCAATATACATCCTCTAGGGTGACAGTCATCTCCCATGTCCTGAACTGATTAAACATTTTTGCCTATCCCACCTCTCAACCAATGCTATCATCAAGCCCACATCTCATGGGATCCTCTGATAGTGTTTGAACCCTCCTAATCTAACTACAAACAGATTATCCCACTCAACATCTATCACATATCCTCTAATCTTCTCATACAAATAAGGCACTTGATATCTCGGGTACAAGGTTTCTCCGGCTCGCAAGCACAAGTAAAACATATATTCATTAGATTCCTGATCCAAAATCCATCCAAAAATACATTAAATTTCATCTAAAATTCAATATAACCTTAACAACAACCAATCTAACCCTAGTCGACACCGACCCAGATCATGTTGATGTGTTTTTGGGTTGATCTATGTTCCTTAGGGATGTGTCTCCATTGACCCTCCTAGGTCTCCGTCAATCGCCTGCCCTTTGTGTCATCCAATTTTTACAAAAATTAAATAAAATATTAAATTAAGTTAAAAACTAGTGTGGGTTTTGTTACTCACCATCCTCCACACCCTGGCATTTCCTCACAGCTCCTATGGCCTCCATTTCTCAATCATCTCTTTTCATGCTCTACTCTCTCTCATCAAGTTTTGGAAAATGAGCATCATCATGCACCCATGTGCTTATATATCTCACTCGACCCTAGTCGTCATCGACCCCATTGGGTCACCATCGATTGGCTTCAGTCATCATTGACTGACCTTTCTAATATTTATTTTGGGCTTTCTCCTCTTTCGTTCCTTTAGGCGTTCTTCACAAATCCACTGTCATATCTATCTTTCCTTTGGGCATACATATTCTCAAATTCCACTTGTTGTGGTCATGTCTATCTTTCCTCTAGGCATATATATTCTCAAAGTCCACTTGCTTTGGCCATATATTTTTTCCTTTGGGCATTTTAATCCTATCATCCCCCTAATTCCATGTTTTATCTCCATAATCACTCCTCGTTTGGGAATTTTTTAATTCACAATCTTATGTAATCCATGCATGAAGTCCTCCTTTGAGGCCATATTCATTTTCCCATTTGGGCATTACACTCATCGTATCAAATCCACTTTTATGGCCATATTCACGCCCTTATTCGAGGCACCATATTTTCATTCTAAGTCCACCTTTGTGGTCATACTTTCCCCACTTGGGGCATATTTTGTTTCCCTCTTTGCCTTTATTGCAGACATTTTTTCCCCATTTGTGGTATATTGCTTCATCACCCAATTTTTCATTTTTCCTTCTCAACCATTTTTATGTCCCATTGGGTAGCATAACCGTTCATCCCGTCCCTTGTGAACACATACCTTTTCGATCGATTCCTCATGTACAAAGGATTTTGCATATATTTACACATATTTTGATGACTTGTATATCACCCATTTTTCATCCCATCTTGCATCCATCTGTAGTGATCTTCACCAATTCACTGGTCCATAGAATTTTATAGCATGTTTCTATTGAGACAACAATTTTCCTCTACCGATGTGATATTTGAGTCACCGTCATGGTTTTTATTTATATTGCGATCCTTTTTCCTATGGCATCTTTCCTCGCTTATGATTTCACCCATCTTTTTTACCCAACCATCATTTATCATCTACCTTTTTCAAATACATCATCGAGTTCACATGGCGTTTTCGATCTTCCATTTGAGGGGAATCTCATCATCTACTTTTTTCAATCCCCATCCAAATCTTATCGTTTTTTCTCATGGCTTGCTATCTCAAACCACTCAACAAAAGGGGGCAAAAGGTAGACACCTAAAATTGGTATCTATACCCCTTGTTCACCTGTGTACATATAATTAATTTTAAATCAACCCATCCCCTTCTATTTATTTTAAGATTCTTGTCCAAGTTCATTTAATTAATTAAATTACAGTAATTAATAAATCAATCCATTAATATCTTACCTTTTCCTAAAAACCTTCTATTTCTATTTCATTTATCCTACACACACACCCCCTTAGTTTTCTAGATTTTATCTATTTTTATGCCCTAACTACCCATATCTCATATCTTTCCCACCTATATGCTTTAAATCATCCTTTCACTCTTTAAGAATACCAAAATAGTGACCTAAAGCACAAAAAGTAACCCTTTAGGGAAACTTTCCCTACAATCGGCAAGTGACCCTACCCGGTCATTGTTGACCATATAAAACTAAATATTTCCTTTCTAATAAAGGAGAGAAGAATAAAAAAAATCATATGCATGCACACTTGTGAGATTTTTAAGTGCATGGAGAATTCTAAGAGCAATTACAAACTTCTCAGACCTCCTTGGAATGTGCTTGTATCAATCATGATCAGCCTTTGTGAGATTGATATCATTGTATATTGCTTTAATCATCTTTTTATCATATTTTCATTGCTCTGTTTGTAGCTAACATTTTGTAGGCTTAGAGAAACTTCTACAACATCCAAGGATCACTCAGTAGCTTTCTATTTCAGCTATTTTTTTATAGGTCGTCATGCCCATCCATTTAGCTACTACTTCATCATAGTCTAACACAATCGTCATCGATCCCTTCTGGTCACCATCGACTAGGATCTTGTTCATCCAATAGACTATCCAAATCTTGCTTTTTCTCCTTTCTCATTGTCTTTATCTCTCAAAGATCATTTTGTAGGTCACCCTTTAGCACACACAGTTTAAATTGTCATCCAATCTCTCTTGTTACCATTATCTATCATCCTCTAGTTTTGTTCCTTCATATTTCATCTCTACGATTACTCTAGTATCTTTGGACTACTATAGCTTTCATATTACACTCATATCCTACATCTCCTACATATTTATCTTACATTCCAAATCCAGTCTCCCAGTTCATTGTCGACCTACCTACACATAGTTTGGGTCGCCATCGACCTGCACTAGGTAACCTTTAATTTGCAGTTCTTTCGATCAAATCAGTTCTTAGATCAGATCCTCATTATTTTCGTGCTCAAAAGTATTGAATTTTTTTAGCATATAGTTCCTTTATCAATCTCTTACTCTAAGATTTTCTTAAAATAGGGGTTGACATCCACCAAGGAGGTTAACACTTCTTGGGTCTTCTTTGTTAGGAAACCCCCACACATCTTATCATATCAATTTTCTTTAGTTTCTTTCAGTTACATTTTTATCACTTGTAGTATTGGAGATCAATCACTTTGCACACTGTGAACCATCCCATCACATCTAAGGCACCATAAATCCTCCATATTCTAAGTTTTCTTGTTTCTTTAGTACTAGATCGTTTAATTGAAAAGGGAAAAAAAATTAGGCAAACACCAATGGTCATACTAGAGGCATCAACATGTACATGGAAAGACTTGTTCTAGGAAGGAAAGTGCAATATGGGCATAATAGTCAATCTTTCCTTCAAGGTTTCAAAATCATATTGTTGTGCATCACCTCAATAGAATTTTCCTTTAGCCTTCAAGAGTTATTCCAAGGGTACAAAAATTTATGATGTAACCTTTTATAAACTTTCTATAGTAACCAGTGTGCCTTGAGAAACCACACACTTCACTCTAATTGGTTGGTTATTCCAGCCCCAAAATTACTACAATCTTAGCTTGATCTACCAACAATCCATCTTTACAAATAATGTTCCGAAGGAGAGTGCCAAAGGGAGTGGAAAATATACACTTCTTAATTTTTAGAGAGATACTCAACTATCTACACCTTTTAAACATCAACCTCAAATTGTCACAATAATCTTTCACTAACACATACATGGTCTAATCATCCAAGTATACCTGCAAAAAATTATGAATGAAATCTAGGAATGCATGAAAAATGATGCATGAGAATAACAATGACACATTCTTCAAGCCAAAGGGCATGAAAGTGTATGTAAAACTTCCCCATTTAATTTCACAAATGGTCTTCTATGGATGCTCATTTGTAATGTATGTGATGGTACCGTAAGAATTAATTAGTGAAATAATATATTTCATTCCCTACAATGCCTTCTAGAATCTCTTTAGTTAAGGGTGTAGGAAAAATATATATTACACATTAAGAATTGAGTACTATGTAGTCAACACATATCATGATCTAGCTATATTTTTTATGCTAATCATCATGGGGTTGAACCACTCGCATTCCTCAATAGGCTCTATGATCCCTGACTTAAGAATTTTATCAATTTCCACTTTGACCATCTCACGTAAGTTTGGGTTCATCCTCTAAGGTCTCTATTAGTGCAAAATCACAGCACCCCTAAATGCCTACAACTAGATGGGTTGAGACTCTCAGTGTGATTACAAAACATAGAGCCTCTCTCAAAATGTGGGACCTTGCGAATTGAAAGAGCTCTCCGAATTAAGGCCAGTTCCTATTCCTCTGTTCATGTTCAGACAAATATATTGCAGAGGATCTATTATAAATCTACTCTATTCTACTAAGGAGACAGGGTTGAGGAGATGCAAGAAAATAAACTAAGCTAACGAGGTGATGCACCAAAGGAATGTTAGACCCTTGTTTTACAGTTTAACACAGACCATGAAATGCATTAAAAACACTATGCACAGATGACCAAATTTCAATAAGATATCAGAGAGAACAAAGAATACATGAGAGGGTCAAGAAACATCATAGACATATATATATATATACATATATATATATATATATATATATATATATATTATTGCTCAAAAGTTGATACAGTATATTACAATAGCCAAGAAGTAGAACTTTCATTACAACCCAAAGGAGAGGTTAGAAAATCTCCACAAATCCTTCTATGAACAAAATAAGAAGGGAGGGCACAAAATAGAAATGTCCAACCCTTTACAATGAGCCCGACCCTGCCTTTATAGATTCGGCATGAAGGGAGAAGAAGAGAGAAGCCAAAAAAATAGTTCAAAGTTCAACTACTATCATCAATTCCTCCTAAAAATCTTCCCTAAATCTATCGTGCTCGCAGTAATTACTCATTCGGTGCCTCAAGGAGTAGGAACGTGGATCGAGATAAAATCTGATCTAGTTATTGGGGGCAAATAGATCCTGTATTAATGGCATGAAGACATTTCTTCATTTTTCACCCACTTAACCTCTCCAAAATTAAAGTTTCAGATCTTCATGGCATAGATGAGGTCGAGATCTTTCCAATGGTGCCATATTTTTCAGATTTTGAGCTCGAGTCAAAAGATATGCCCATTTGAAATTTGAATTGGGTCCGTACAAAATGGTGGGAACCAGCTACCAAAACAGACACCCCTTTTGAAACCGAACACGTGGAGGGCTAGTGCATGTCTGAAGGTTTCCTTTGTATATTTATTTTGAAGTTGTGTTAGGTTGATTCATGGCTTCTTCTACAGCTTGCTCAATTTCTTCATGTTTTGGCTAAGTCCTTTTTGTTCGGTGGGGTCATATATCTAACCAGGGACATGTGGAGGCCTGGCGCTTGTTTGGAAACCTTCCCCAATTTTACTCTTGAATTAGCGTCGTGCTGACACTTGGCACCCTCTGCTAGCCTGTCTCTACTTTGACTATTCAACCCTAACTCGTCCCTTTCTTTGGACTTGGGACACGTGGAAGGTCCGCGCTCATTTAGAAACCCACTCAAGATTTTTCCTTTGAAGGAGCGTCAAGTTGACACATGGAAGCTTCCATGACTCTTGAAATTTTCAATAACCATTCCTACTTTTCTTGGGCCCTAAATATGTGGTGATATGGTGCTCATTTGGGTCTCCACTTTTGGATCTTCCTTTAGAGATGCATTGGGATGACACGTGGTTGCTTCCACTAGCACCTTTATACTTAGTCTTTTTTTAGGCCTGCCTTGTCCGCCTTTTGACTTCTAGTTGTTGACTCTGCCCCTCTTTGGGCCTAGGACATGTGGGGGCCTAGTACTTGTTAGAGTCTGCCTTTTGGATTTAATCTCTAAAGGTGCACCATTGGACACTTGGCGTTGTCTGTCTCCTCCATACTTAGTCATTTTTAGGGCTCGTTTTGAGTCATTTCAGAGCCCAATGACTTTGAGCCTTCGTTATTTCTTTTCCTTTGAGCCTCTGGTTTCTTTGACATTGTCTTCTCCTTCCCCGACCCTTCTTTTCATTTTAGAGCCCGCCTACAATTTGTTTGCTGGATTTGAAGCATGGGTTCACTCGACAGAATCGTTTCTTGAATTTCTTCTTGCACGGGTCGTTTGATCTTTCGCAGGCCCTACCACTCCATTGTAGAGTCCCATTGCAACCTGTTTGCATGATTTG
Source organism: Taxus wallichiana var. yunnanensis (assembly GCA_018340775.1). Taxonomy (NCBI): domain Eukaryota; kingdom Viridiplantae; phylum Streptophyta; class Pinopsida; order Cupressales; family Taxaceae; genus Taxus; species Taxus wallichiana. The sequence continues at coordinate 184,824,808 of CM031234.1, read as the reverse complement.
AATGTGATTTCTCTTGTTTCTTTTGTGTGGGGTCATGGTGGTAAATATTTTTGGGGAACAAAATAGTGATAATAATTTGGCGACTCAAGGGGCATCTACCTACTAGATGAAGAGATCAGTAGCCTTGAAGCATCCATTAGGCATGGAGTCAATAATGATGGCCTGATACTGATCCTACCTCTGATTCATGAGCCCAACCATTTGCACTCTCAATTTTCATAAGAAATCTTGAAACAAGGATTCTGAGAGTAGAAAATTGCTTAAACCCAGGGCTTTCATTTGCCCCTAAATGGACTATTTCAAAGATGGATTTTTAGTTGCTCTACATTTGTTTTATTTTGAAATAGCAACTATTACAGGAAACTATGGGTCTCTCTCTGTCATGAATACTGAAAGGGATAGCACATTCACTTGGAGGCATGTTGAATTGTGTACCAATGCAACCTGGAGCAACAAAGAACCTATGCCATGGCACTTAGGAAAACAAAAATACACTACAACAAAAAAATGTGCATACGCACTTAGGGAAATTAAAATCCTATGCTAATATTTACAGGGGTGGAAACCTCCCAATCAGTAGTAATGTTTGAGATGGATCCCATTCACTGGGATCTGTAATTCTTCGTCATCTAATTTAGCCAAGCTGGAAAGCATTGCTACTCTTTCACTCTGTGATCATGTAAGGGCCACTATAGATAGCATCAAATTTGGAGTGTTTTCCTAGCTTTTCTCAATCTGCATCCCATTTTAGAACTAAGTCCCCTTCCTGAAAGGTCCTCATTCTTTCCTTCTTGTTAAAACTCTTTTTATCAATGTCTGATCCTTTTCCATGACTTACATTGCATGCTCTCTTGCCTCTCCTACCTCCATCAGCTTTGCATACCTAATTACCATGGGTTCAAACTCAACTAGCTCTAACTGTTTCATGAGTTCCAAAGCAGGAAATTCCAATGAGATGGGAAATACTACCTCTTTTCCATATACAATCTTGTATGGTGAGCTCCCTATGGATCTTTTGGATGTGACCCTATCATCCCATAGAGCTGATTTGAGCCTTGTATGCCAAGTCCTCTTATTTTCATCAAGATTCCTTTTGATAATCCTTAATAGGTTCTTATTTGTGGACTCTTCTTGGCCATTACCTTGAGGGTAATAATTTGATGAGGTGTTGAGATACACACCATTCCTAATTGCCCATTCAATGATCCTTGTACCAAGGAATGTCAATGCATTATCTGATATAATAGTGGTAGGGACTCCAAACCTAGTGGCTATTCCTTCATAAAAATCCAAGATGTTGGATTCATTTGCTTCTTTTAGTGCCATTGCTTTAGTCCACTTGGTGAAATAGTCATTGCAGTGAGTATCCACTTGTGGCCTTGGCTTGAATTTGGGTTAATCACCCCAATGAAGTCTAGTTCCCATTGCATGAATGATTGTTCCACTAAAATGGGATGAAGGGGTAGGGCTGCTAGCTTCTCCTTTCCTATGAAGAATGCACATTTTTTACACTTCTTGATCCATGAATAGAAGTTCCTAAACATTGTAGGCCAATAATAACCAGCTTTCATGATCTTGAGAGTTGTTACTCGAGGGGAAAAGTGACCTCCTACTTCTCCATCATGGAATTCATGCAACACTCTCTCAATCTGGCCTGTCTCAATGCATCTTAATAGAATACCATTGATATCCTTCTTAAACAAGACACCACCAACAAGCACATATGGGATAGCTTGTAGTCTGAAGTATCTTCTCTTTTCCTTGTTCCATTCTAGAGGGCACAAACCTATTTGAAGGTAATGCACCAAGGCTTGGGTCCAACATGGAGCAGGTGCATCATTAGCTGGTTGTTCTTGATCATTTTGTAGAAATAGGACAGCCTCCTTTTCACCTACTGACTCAGCCTGATGCTTGGAGGTGAGTTGTTCACACAGTCCCTTACCTCTAACCAGTTTGGTCACCTTGATCTCAATGTCATATTCCATTACTCGGGTGATCCAACCTACCCTCTTCTCATTCAAATCCTTATTTAAAAGGAATTCCTTAACACCAACATGAGATACTAGCAAGTTGAATCTTGTTATTTGAGACCAAGTGTCTGAACTTCTTTAAGCTCCTAATAACAACAAGGACCTATTTTTCAATGAAAGAGTATTTTACCTCGTAGTCCTCCAAGATCTGACTGAAGAAATCTATGGGTTTCTCCGAACCTTCATTATTAGGCTAGACCAAGATGGTTGAGATGGTGTCTGACCCTCCAAAAGCATATAGCATGAAGTATTTTGAGAAGTTTGGGTTAACAAGAGTTGGATCAATGATATTGCGAGCTTGATGGCCTCAAAACTCTCTTTCCTCTCGTTCTCCATTTAAATGCAAGACTCTTCTTTAACATCATTGTTAAAGGCTTCACAAGAGTAGCAAAGTCAGGTATAAACCTGCAAACAAAGTTTATCTCCCCAAGAAGCTTTGGAGAGACTTTTTATGTTGTGGCAATGGAAGTTTCGGATGGCTTCAACCCTTTCAGGATCAATTGTCAATCCCTCTCTAGAGACAATGTGCCCCAACAATTTCCCTTCATGAGCCAAGAACACACACTTTTTTGGGTTTAATGACACCCCAAACCTTCTACATCTCTGAAATACTGTCTAAGGTGAAAGAGATGGTCTGTAACATTTTTGAAAAGATAGTGATATCATCTAGGTACACCAGGACTATGTTGTTGATCAAGCCTTTGAATTCCATATCCATAGCTCATTGAAATGTTGCTTTAACATTTGATAGTCCAAATGGCATTTTCTTATAAGCATATGTACCCCATTTGGTGGTGAAGGCTATCTTGAATTGATCTTCTTCTTTCACCATTATTTGGTTATAGCCTAAATACCCATCTAACAATGAAAACCTCTCAGAACCAGCTACAACTTGTAAGATTTGTTCCATTGATGGAAGTGGGTAGTGGTCCTTAAGTGATGCTCTGTTTAGATCATGAAAGTCCACACACAACCTGATTTCTCCATTTTTATTTCTCACAGGTACCAAGTTAGCAACCCAACTCGAATGCTTGATAGGAAAAATGATATTGCCTCAATTAGCTTGTTCAATTATTTTCTCATGAGAGGCTCAATGTGGGGATTTATTGGCCTTTGATTTTTGTCTGAAAGGCTTAGCTCCTGGGTCCAACTCGATGGTGTGTTATGCCAGCTTTGGGTTGAAACCTTTTAAATATTTATAAGTCCAGGAAAAGACATCTGGGAACTCTTGACAAGAGTTGAACAAATTTAGATTTTTCTTGTTGAGTGCTTACCCTACCAATCTGCAATGTTTTTCCTTCTTCTATAAAAATAGGTTCTGAATCTTCACCCTTTACCTGAATATTTGCCTTCTCTTTTCAGAATTGGTCATTTGGGTTGAAGATTGATTCCAAAGTGACAAGACCCTTTGGTAGTTTGTTGGTCCTCAGCTATACCACTTGATCTCCATACTACTGCTCTAATATGTCTTGATTCCTAGAGGAGAACTCAACTTCCTCTTGTAGAAAGTTGACAATTTGTTGATCATTTTCAAAGACTTGCCAACTTGTGTTGTTGTCTGGGATAGCTAGCCTTACAACCAACTTGATATGGGGCTGATGTTTATCATTCTTGATACTCTCCACAACATCAAATGCTGCCCCAATTACTGCCAATCTATCTGCTGCTTCATTCTTCTTCCTTGGGATGGAGTTAATGTTGAATGCCTCAAAATATTCAATGAGGTCCCATACCCGGTTCTTGTAACTCTTTAATAGGTTGTTCTTGGCAGAATTTTGTCCTCGGACTGATTAGCAACTAGTTCACTATCACCAAACACTTGCAAGTTCTTGACTCCTTATTTCCTTTCCCAATGTAGTCCATGGACCAAAGCCTCATACTCTGTTGTATTTTTTAAACAGAAAATTGGAAATGGAAAGCTGAGTAGTATTTCATACCTTGGGGGGAAACAAGCATAGCTCCTCCTCCAGCTCCTTGTCTACTTCTCGAGCCATCAAAGAATAATTGCCATACCTCATTGTCATCTTTGTGGTCTGGCTTAATGATGTTGGGAAGAGGTTGATTTCCTTCATGCAAACAGTAGACTCCTAGCTCATACTCCTCCATCTCTTTATAGGGGTCAAAATCATGTCTCTTGTTTTCCCATTCATCGAGAGTCAAGTCTAGGATACACCCCACCTTGGTATCTATCTCACAAGTGCTTGGGAGGTCCTCCAAATCAAAGGTCTGAACAATTTGCATTGATTGGGTTGGGTACATAAGACTCAATATGGTAATTTGTAATGGGATCATATCTGATTGTGGCCTTAGCTCCATACCTTGTTCTAAAAATCATGTGTGACCAATCAGTAGAAAAATAACCTCCAATCTTAGCAGTGAAGTCTCTCGACAAACACAATGCAAAATGGGGTGGTAAGTCTATGATTGATATGTTTTGTAATACAATCACATTGGGGCAAGAATGTAGTGTGAGGCTCAAATATTTGATGACTCCAATAGTTTTCATTGTTGTCCCATCCAATTGCACTACCCCTTTGGATATGACTTTGTATTGAAGACCCAGTTGATCAGCTATTTGTTTTGGCATTACAAAACTACTTGCCCTGAATCAATCATGCAATTATGTACCAATTTGTCCCCAATGATCAATGAAACATAGAATGGAGGAGGCCTCAGGTTCTTACCTTGTTGTCCTCCATGATTTCCTTAGGATGAGCTGCATTGGTAAGCACTTTCTCTTGCTGGCTAGGGGGCTATTTGAGCTTGACCAATTGGCCATAGCAGTCTACAACAGATCTCTTTGTCCTGGAATGGCCAAGTGACTCCCACATTGAAATGTTCACATTTTTATTCTTCATTTGTTCAATGATATTAAATGAGCTATCCTTTTTCGCCCCTTTCCTGGCACATTTTTCTCTTGCACATGGGTTGTCACAACTAGTGTCTGAGTGGATTTGGCAGGTGGCTTGGACTAACTCTACATATTGGGAGTTGCATTTTGAGTGCCAATACCTTGTGGAGTAATGGAGGGTTGAGGATTACCTGAGTTTGGTGATTTTCCTTCTCCAATATTTCTCTTCTTGGACCATGTATGGGCAGCTACACTTTGAGAAGGGGCCTGATTCATTCCACATAAGTCTTCAGCTTGCCAATTAACAAGCATAGTTTCACTTGGAGATGCTTCTTGTTGAACTCCTTATTGTTGATTTTCTTCTTGACTAGACTCTTGTGACACACCACTAGTCTGTACCATCAAGGCCTGGTTTAGTGCACCATTGAAGCACATTGATTGGTTATGTGGTTGATTGCATGGAAAACACCAATCATATTCTTGGGCCATATTGTTTTGTGTTGGGACCAAGGCCCTTGATGTTGAAGTTGTGTTTGGATCATATGACTAGAAAGGCCTAACACTTGAGGTTGTCCTTGGCTTTGGTTTTGATTTGTAGCCTGAGCTGGTGGCCTATTTTGCTGATTATGGGGTCTAGCCTGATACTGAGTCTGAGGTTGATATGGCCTAGAACTCTAAGCTTGTTACCTCTTGATAGTTACTAACTCATTCCCTAGGTTCTATAGTTGTTTCATAACTTCTTGAATCTATTTTGAGGTACTAGAGGATGAGGTGGAGGCTTCACTAAACTTTGATTCCTAGGAGTAGGCATAGGAGCTAATGTGGGTGTCTGGTTGGTGCTTGGGTTTCCTAATTCTAGATATAGAGGCATGGGTGGCCTAGGAGCAAGTTTTCTAGCTGAATTAAACAATTTTTAGCTCTTATGGAAATGCTATAGGCTGCAGGTAAGGTTGTGCCTCCCATTGATTGAATCATTAAAGCAATATCAGAATTTAGAGCTCTAAGAAAGTATAAGAAGGCACCTTCATCTATGGGATTTATAGCCACTGGAATCCTATCCCATGTCCTTTGAAATCTGAGGTTGAAATCTATCAACTACTCATTAGGAGCTCTCTTGATTGTTGTTAGTTGCTCCAACAAGGATAGATTATCCCCTTTTCTCCAAACTGGTCATGAAGAGCTCTGCACAGATGGTCCCAATTATGAATAGAGCCTGTTGTTAGACTCTGAACCATTGTGAAGCTTTACCCTTGAGTGAAGAGGCTAGATAACTTGACTGCAATGTCCATCTCAGTGATCTCATGGATTACACAAACATTTGCAATGTCTTGAACGTGGTCACCAGGAGAAGTTTGGTTCTCTCCAGTGAAATATGGGATGCTCTTTAAAGCTACCACTGGGACTAGATTTTGTGCATTAAGGGCGAGTGGGTTGGTTCCAAGTGAAATTAACATAAGGATTTGGTTATGCCATCCTAATTGGCCTGAGAACCCTTGATTGAAAGAATGGCCTACTAGGAGGAGGTGTTGACAAGGCTCTATTTGGTGGAGATGGAGACCTCTGGGCTCTTCTCCCCTTCTCCTTTTGTCTAGAGACAAGTGCAGATAGACAAACCATCCCTCTTCTCTGGTTCTTGACCTTGTTTGTATTCTTCTCATGAACTTGGAAAGTTTGGGCTATCGAAAGCTAGTGGATTCTATTCCTTTTGAGTCACCAGATGTGTAGTTTCAAAGCTTCTTAAAAGATAAAACTTGTAACAAGTGCACATCAATCTTTTACTGCAATAAGAAATGGAGACCTCTTCTCCCACCGGGCATGCCAAAACTGTTAGTGCATAATCACAACACCCCTGAATGCCTGCAACTAGATGGGTTAAAACTCTCAGTGTGATTTCACAACATGGAGAATCTCTCAAAGTGTGGGACTGAAAAGTTGAGAGAGCTCTCTGGATTAAGGTTGGTTCCTATTCCTCTATTCAGGTGCACAAAAATATATTGCAGAGGATCTATTCTAAATCTACTCTATTCTACCAAGGAGACAGGGTTGAGGAGATGCAAGAAAATAAACTAAGCTAACGAGGTGATGCACCAAAGGAATGTTAGACCCTCATTTTTAGTTTAACACAAACCATAAAATCTAATACAAACACTATGCACAGATGACCAAATTGCAATAAGAGATCAAAGAGACAACAATGAATACATGAGAGGGTCGAGAAACATCCACAGACATATATATATTATTGCTCACAAATCAATACATATGTATATTACAAGAGTAAGCCAAGAAGAAATTTCTTTACATCTTAAAGGAGAGGTTAGAAAAGATCCATAAATCCTTATGTGAACAAAAGAAGAAGGGATGGTGCAAAATAGAAATGTCCAACCCTTACAATGAGCGCGACCCTACCTTTATAGATTTGTAATAGAAGGGAGAAGAAGAGAGAAGCTAGAAAACTAGTTCAAAGTTCAACTACTATCATCAATGCCTCCTAAAATCCACCCCAAATTTTTCATGTCTACAACAATTACTCATTTGGCACCTCGAAGGAGGAGGAACGACGGATCAGATCAAATCTGATCTAGTTGTTAGGGGAAAATAGATCCTGTATTAATGACATGAAGACATTTCTTTATTTTTTTCACCCACTTAACCTCTCCAAAATTAAATTTTTAGATCTTCATGGCATAGATGAGGCCAAGATCTTTCCAACGGTGCCATATTTGTCAAATTTCAAGCACTGAGTCAAAATATATGCCCATTTGAAATTTGAATCAGGTCCGTACAAAATGGCGGGAACCAACTACCAAAACGGACCCCCTTTTGAAACTGGACACGTGGAGGGTTGGTGCATGTCTAAGGGCTGCCTTTGTATTTTTCTTTTGAAGTTGCGTTGGGTTGACACGTGGCTTCTTCCATAGCTTTCTTAGTTTCTTCATGTTTTGGCTAAGTCCTTTTGTTTGGTGGGGTCATATATTTGACTGGGGACATGTGGAGGCCTGGCACTTGTTTGGAAACCTTCCCCCAATTTTACTCTTGAATTAGTGTTATGCTGACACTTGGCACCCTCCACTATCCTATCTCTACTTTGACTATTCAACCCCGACCCTGTCCCTTTCTTTAGACCTAGGACACATGGAAGGTCTGCGCTCATTTAGAAACCCACTTAGGATTTTACCTTTGAAGGAGCATCAGTTGACACGTGGAAGCTTTTGAAAACTCTTGGAATTTTCAATAGACGCCTACTTTTCTCGGGCCTATAATACGTGGTAGGATGGTTCTCGTTTAGGTCTCTTCTTTTGGATCTTCCTTTGCAGATGCGTCGGGGTGACACGTGGTTGCTTCCGCTAGAACCTTTATACTTAGTCTTTTTTTTAGGCCCGCCCTATCCCCCTTTTGACTTTTAGTTGTTGACACTACCCATCTTTGGGCCTAGGACACATGGGGGCCTATCGCTTATTAGAGTCTGCCCTTTTTTATTCAATCTCTAGAGGTGCACCATTTGGACACTTGGCAGTTTCGTTGTCTCCTCCATACTTAGGCATTTTTAGGGATCGTTCTGAGTCATTTCGAGCCCGATGACTTCAAGCCTTCTCTGTTTCTTTTCCTTTGAGCCTCTAGTTTCTTTGACACTATCTTCTCCTTCCCCGACCCTTCTATTCATTTTAGAGCCCGTCTACAACTTGTTTGCTAGATTTGAAGCACGTGTTTGCTCGATAGAGTTATTTCTTGAATTTCTTCTTACACGGGGTCATTTGATCTTTTGCAGGCCCTGCCACTCCATTGTAGAGTCCCACTACAACCTGTTTGTAGGATTTGAACGTGATTTCTCTGGTTTCTTTGTGAGGTCATGGCTGGTCAATTTTTTCAGGGAACAAAATAGTGATAATAATCTCTTCTAAACTAGATGCATGCCTTCTTTCATCTTAATCTTCATCTCTCCCAACGAGGGATGTATGCCCTTTAACTCATGATAACCCCTTGGGAATAAGTCCTGGAATTCACACAATTATTCAATTATCTTCACAACCTCTAGTTCTAACAAATAATCTCCAATAATATTCTCCTTAGGCGCATCCTCAGTGCTAATATTTACCTTCTTAGTTTTCATAGGCACATGGTATGTGCACACCTACTCATCCACAGTAATCCATAACTTTGTGCAAACATTGAACCCTTTGTTTTCTTGGTTTCCAAATCTTCAACTTCATCATCTTCAATAAGGTAGACCATCTTCCCTTTTCCTTTCTCTTTCCACACATGCCCTATAATTTTTCTTCTATTTCTAGAATATCCTTTCATACCTCTGTCTCAAGTTATCCTAAGAGTAGAACCATAAGTTCCTCTACCTTCGTGTTATCTCCCAACATGATGCACATAATGATCTATAAATCTTCATGTACTAGTGGTTTATTGAAAAAATAATCAAAGGTATGAGCAATACCTTCGTCATGTCACAAAAGCTTGTTTTTTTCTTTAACTCGGCATGTACATACTAAGAACACTCCCATCTACACAAAGTAGAGTAGAACATGTGTACCCAAAGGGATAGTTGTATATCCTCTTATCCTTGCACCCATTGTCTCTCACAATAATGGATGTTTTACCAAAACAGGGTCTTCCCATCATAATCATCTGCAAGAGAAGGAACATTACTCCGAGTAAAACTTGTTAAGAAGGCTACCCTTACCTCACACCATCCCAAAATATTATCTTTTTGTGTCACCCAACAATGGATTTTTTTAGTGCAATGCGTAGACGATCATATTTCATCTATCTCCCCCATTTCACCATGGGTCTTCCATTGTGCGCAGGAAAGAGCTAGGCTTTTCTTCTCCAGATACGTGGGTAACTAATTTTTTCCCAAGCGTAATCATGTGTAGCCTAATCAACCAAGTGACTCTTCCCTTAACCTCATGAACTACCATTTCATAAGTTTCATGGGCCCAATTATCACAAGCAACATAGGTAGTGTCACTAATAGATTGTGCATCTTCCTAATGAAGTATGCCTTCCTTTGATGGCTCCATGTTTTCAAGGTCATACACTATATATGCATATATTATTTTGAGCTCCTCATCATTAATAGGATATGTATTGGGAAAAATCCTCACATGATCCAAGGGTATGACAACGCATTCCTCCTTGTTCACAAATACAATATATGTATCACCCATGTTATAACATATCAATATTAAGGGATTTTTTTCTTATAAAACATACACCTTAACCCCATTAAATTCCTTCAATGATTTTAACTAAAAAATTATAATCCAATAAGAAATATAGTTTACAATCCATCTGATAACAACATAACCATGTGCAAATATAAAGGTTAATTATATCTACTTTATACCCTTTATCATCACTCTATCTCGAGTGTGTATAACTTATATGTTTTTGGTTAACCTATTCATTTAGGTTTGAGAACTAATTTAGTTCCAAACTATCTACTTGAAAATTAGTTAATTGAGTTTCATCTAGCATTGATCATATCCACATTGGTTCATGTTGTGGAGTGAATATTTTATCTTGTTATGGATGATGTTGGGTTGGTTAACTTATTCTTATGTGATGCTTGGATTGTATTCTCAGTTATGTTTTTGGTTGTGCAATTAAGTTTCCTAGTGTAAAACAAATTTCATGGATTGACATTGAGATTTTTTATTTAAGATTTTTTAATGTTGAACATTGCATTGCTATTTCTTAGGCAAAAGATGAAGCCTTGATAACTAGGGTGGAATAAAATACCTTCATAATAACTAATTTCTATTCCTCGATATGGTTTGATGGTTGATAAATAACGATGATGGTATGTATAACTCGAATATCTTAATTTACTTAAAATAATCAATGGTCTTGACCATATGAAGCAAGGATATATTATCGATGATTATCAAATTAAAAATATGTTAAGGGATAGCAATAATTGAACATGTATGTATATATATATATATATATATATATATATATGGGTATATATATATATATATATATATATATATATATACAAATATTATAAAATGGTCGAATATCGACTGAAATTATATATGTAAATGTGATAATTTTATTAAGTCTCGAATGAGACCACCTAAGCTACATTAAGAAAATTATTTGGAAGATGTGAATACCTTTGTATTGGCCACGCTAAACTTAGTTATAGTTTTAAATGGTATTGTACCTCTCGATGTCTCCCTATCTCCAATTGTGTGGCCATGATTTAACATTGAATCGACTAGCAATTTCTAATAAAACTAGAAGTTAGAGGGACATGAGTGGTAATGGAAATGGACAGTAGTCTTAGAGTGCATTAAATTCAACATTAATCACTTGGAATAAGTGGGAAGCTTCTCAAGGAAGATAACAAGGAGCGTATGGTTATCCCGAGGTTCATTTTTTAGTTATCTTTTATGGCTCCATCGAGCTTTGCAAGTAAGGAATGAGGGGGATCTATTTTCATTCAAACTCTAAATGCACTCCATGCATGTTGACAAACTTTTCTTAACTATGAAGAGGTTTTTGAGGGATATTTAAATGACTTTTATGATAAGGATGAGGTTTTCTATTTGATTCAAACACTATTATTGCTTGGATTTTCAATAACGCTTATGGAAATTTCTTTTGAGAAATATCTGGTTGCACCATTGATCCGGAAGGGAACTCGATGGATTTTGGGAAAGAATACAAGAATGAAATAATTTATATCCATATTCATTGTTTGTATAATTTAAATATCTTAATGTTGTGGTTTAAAATGTTAGGATTAATATTGTTTTCATTATTAATCATGATTATTATTTGTAATATAATATGAGTTGGTTAACAACTCATATTATTAGTTATATGTTTTTGTTATGTGAGTTTAACCAAACTCACGTAAATAGGTTGTACGGGTATGTTATTGTTTTGTATACTTCCTATTTTATAGGAAGTTGTTCATCTACATTCATGGCTATTTAATAACCATTGTATTAGCATGATAGACATTATGAATAATAGTATATCATCTATGTTATTTTTATGTGCAGTTTGTTCATTCTTTATATGTGGTACAGAGCGAGTTATCATGTCAATGGAAGCCATTGACATATTGCTAATTCGTATTCTCTTCAGAAGCCTTGCTCCATGTGGATGTATTCATGCATCGATTGATCCTGTGATAGAAGTGTAGTGTTTTTGCAAGGGGCAACTGTTTTTTTAGTAGATTAAAGTTTTCTCCCACTTTCTAGATCTACCATCAATAAGAGGCGATATTTTTTCTGGGAATCCTGTGTATTTTTACCTTCCACATCATATTTAGTCAACCCTCATCTGCCATATTTGACTGCGTGTAAAATGGTCTGATCTGTTACATCGCCAGCTGATCAGAGTGGAAGTGTGGGATATCGAAGAAGATTAATTTATATGTAAATTTGATTCATGCACTTCCATCGCCGCATATCTCCTCTTGCAAACATGAAGTCCTGATCAATCTCCATGTGGTTTCTTTGACAACTACGCATTTCTCATGATGCCTGCTAGATCATGGATTTCCTTTGCAATAGACCACGTTAAAGGTCTGGCTGTGATGTGGACTGCATGTGATTCAAACGGTTTTGTGGCAGATACTCTAAAATTTTCAAATCTCAACAAGTCAAATATGCATGCATTGGACTTCAGGCCAATTATCCTACCTCAACATGTTGCCTAAAGATTTTTGGTATGTCCATGGTCAGTTAAGAGTCTAGATTTGTTCACGTTATTTGGTTGTTAACTTGTTAGTTTATAGTATGTGTTAAGATTATTAAAAAAATCTTGATTACATTGCTTAGAGTCTTTTATTTAGTCTTGTAATCAAATAAATTAAGAGTCGGTATTTATCCTTCAGATAGGATTAGGGTCAACATTTTTAGAGTTTTTATTTTGATTATATGCTTTGTCTAAAAGTGGCCAAGTCTTTTCTTTGTTTTATAAAATGTGTATGTTTTAGTTAATGTGTCATATTAAAAAAAAAAAGTAATATCCGATTACTTTTTAAATATTTGAATGTTATCAATATCATCAAATTGTCTCTTGTAAATATCATGTTGTTCAAAGTATTATCCTCTTGTCATTGAAGACATCAATGTGTATGACAATACTAATTCCACCATATATGTTTAGGTGAATAATAGGTTATTGAGTCCATTTTTTGTGTCGTTATAAAAATTCAAAAATTGAGTCATAGTAAAAGTTCATTGTGGGTCTATGCCATTGTAAAAATTTCATAGTTATTATCATGGATATTCCATTAGAAAAATTCAATGGTCTCAATTTTCACACATGGAAAGTCAAGATCTAGATGTAGTTGATGAACAAAAATATTTGGAGGATAGTAGATGGAAAAGAACCAGCACCTTCAGATCCACCAAATTGGTAGAATGGGAAACAAGGGATGATAAAGCCAAAGCCATTATTGGCCTTTCCCTTTCAAATTTTGAATTACATTATGTTGATCTAGATAAAAATTAAAGGACATTTGGGATAATTTGAGAAAATTATTTGGTTCAAAAGAACTCAATGCAAAGTTTTCCTTGAAACCTCAGCTATTCAAGCTCAAAATGAGTGATGGAGATACAATGTCTACTCACATCAACAATTTACGATCTCTTCTAAGACAACTTGCAGAAGTAAAAGCTCCAAAGAGATGACGGGGATGCAAAAGCTATTCGCTAAAGAGTTTACCACCCAAATACAGTAATGTTGTCTTCACTCTTGGTCAGATTCCTTCCAACTCATTGGAAGATATGATATCATCTCTTTTGTCTGAAGAAAAAAGGACTAAAGAAGATATAGAAGAAGAAACGGCAATGTATGTGAAAATATATATATAAAGTTCTTTAAAAGGAGGACTTAGAATGCTTCTATTGCAAGAAAAAGGACATATGTCTAAATTTTACACAACTCAAGCCAAAGATCTTCTCATTGGAAAATTGAAGCCACATGAAGCAAATATAGTTGTAGAAGAATCTTCTGAATCTAGAAGATGAATGAGTGACTGATGAACCTAATTATAATTCTGAAGACTACTTGTTTTGAGTTCAGATCATCAGAGGATGGAGGAAAATGGAGGAAGGAGGTCAATCAGTGACCTCTCATCAATTGCCAATGATGGGGCCACACAGATGGTTTGGTGACATGTGTGCAGTGTGGTTTATTTTTTCAGTTCATTTTCAGTGTTCCTTTTTACAGTGTGATGGTTTGCTGAATAAACCCTTTTCTAAGATTTTTGGAGGAGTCATGTTTTCAAAATACTCACTTTTGGGAGCAGAAGAATATTTCAAGGTATACTCAAGGGATGGTTATCTAGCTAGTGTGAAGCTTGTGGATCTTGGAGATTTAGAATTCGATCACCCAGGGAGGAAGGGAAACTCCCACATGAACCTAAAGAGGAAGGGAGCATTCCAACATAATTCATCTCAACACTACGCCTTTATGAGGGTAAAGAGATAACATATGGAGTTTGTACCTAGTCTAAGAAGTGCTTTCAGGAGGTGGTTCAACTTCTTCGAATATGGTTCTTCACCGTGTTCACATTAAGGGGTGAAGATTAGTGATTAATAATGTTCACACTGTAGACACCTATAATTACGCCCAAGCAATTTAAATACTTAAATTGCGCTAATTATCCCCGTTCTCGTAAATCGACGATATATCTTCAAAGGCACTCATTTTCCCTCATATCATCATTAATTAATTACACTAAGATAATTAATTAAGTTGCTATCCAACAAATACCCTAATTAACGACCTTCCGTTAATAAATCACCCTTCTACCTAGACTAATTAATTATTATTAATTAATTAGCTTTCCTTCCATTTAACCAATAAATCAATATTTAATTGATTTAATCCCCTTTAATAGCCTAAATCGCACTAATATTCTTCTAATTGGCTATTATAAGCTTACACTTACCTATTAATTAATCACCTTTGATTAATTAAAATACCCCAACTCCCATGACTTGCTAAACATGTATTAAACCCTTCTAAAGTAAGGTTACCTTTAATAAAGCAACCTTATCCATTCCTAATCATGTTTTACCTTTATCCCACATTCATGAGAATGTGTTGAATCATTTATCCTTTGGGCTATATAAAGAGCCCTCCACCTACCTTTTTACTTACACCTAAACTTTCTAAGAGAGAAAATGCAAAGCATATAGCAAAGAGACTAAGAGCTTGCACCTTGCCCTTTTGAGAGTTCATCATCTTGAAGAGTTAAGCATATTTCTTAAAGTGTTTGGGTCATATGGGAGGTGTCAAAAGGGTCTCAGAGCCCAACTTTGATTAGCCCCCATTCCTAGGTTCTTGGAGCATTAAGGACAACTATTTTGATAGCCATGGAGCTTACTTAGGTCCATTCATTTATTTGTTGTTAGAGAATAAAGGAGTTTAGATATTTAGCATTGTTAGTTTCAAAGTTTGTATTGATGAATGCTAGCATCTAACCCTTGTTTAATTCTTATCATGATGGTGTTTATGCTTTGTTTTAGCTAAATTGTAGAACTATTTTAGGTGGTATTTCTTGCTTCATTTGATTTAGCATTAAGCAAAGTATACATGCACACATTTGGCACGCCCGGTGGGACTTACTCCATTGTCCTTTGCACTTAATTTCAAGTTTTTGTAGTTAAGTTTTATTTTTGGTTACTAACCCTCTTTTACACATGTTGATCTAACTTGTTTTTTTTAACATGTCTTGTTGAGTTTGCATGTGTTGGGTCTTCCTTGTAGGTATGAAGGAGGTGAAGTGCTGTAAAAATTGGAATTGAGGGGAAAATTTCAAGATTTCATCATGTTTTCATTTTTAGAGCTTACTTTTTCATCATTCTACATGCTAGTTTTGTCAATTTCTTAAAAATCTTAAATTCTTGAGCATGTATGTTAATGTTTGATAGCATTGAGTCTTCTATTCATATATTAATGTGATGGGTTGTTGTAAAAATTGAATCTTGGTTAGAAAAATTTGCCCATTTTGCATATTAAGGGACGTTTTTTTTGACATTTTTTAAGTGCATGTCAAGTGCATACCCATGAGCATAAGAGCATATGCGTAACCCATCTTCCGAAGGCCATAAATTTTGCTCCCGACCTCAAAATGACTCCATTTTTTTGCGTTGGAAAGGTATTGAAGTTAAATATGCAATGAAAACATAAATTCAGGATTTACACTTATAGAAGTTGTATATTTTTCTGTTATTTTAAAACTAGTTATTTTCTAACATGTCTAATGTTTTGATGAATGTTGTATTTCCATGCTTACTCGATTTAGATCAAAGCGTGTGTATGCTCTTCTCTTGCACCTTTTGGTGATCTTGAGAATCAAAAACAACTTTGATCTATATCTTTTTAACATTGGGATTAAACTTGGAAATTTAATTATTCATTTTGCTTAAGGGAATGAACCTTTTACAAAGCATTTTTCAACGGTCCTTTGATTTGAAGTTTTCCATTTCTATATAATTGGGCTAAAGTTTGTGTATGCTCTTCTCTTGCACCTTAGGGTGATCTTGAGAATCAAAATCAACTTTAGTCTTCATTTTATAACATTTGGTAAATTGGAAACTTCATCTTTCACTTTTGGTTTAAGGGAATGAACATTTATCAAAAAATTTGTATGGTTCATTGATTGAAAAGATTTTATTTACTTTTTAGTTGGATTATTTGTTGTGTATGCTCTTCTCTTGCATCCTTGGATGATCTTGAGAATCAAAAGCAACTTTTAATCCTCTTTTAAATAATGTGGTTTTCTTGGAGAACTACTAACGCTTGAGTGCAAGACCTAAAAACGCTTGTCAAAGAAAGGAGGAATCAAAACGAAATCAAAACTACTAATACGCTTTTATATAAAGTTGCCAAAAGGTGTTCAAGCAAACCACACCTAATTAAACAAGATAAAAAGAACAACATATTCAAAACATCAGATTGCAGGTTTCGGAAAGGGTACGTCCCTCTCCGCTCAACCGAACATAACCCATTTGGCATAACGCCTTAAGCTACAACAATGGGGGTGGTTCAAGAACCCCAAAGTAGTCCACGCAAGAGGGAACCTTGTGGACGAAACAGAAGTGCTCCGCACTACCTACTTGACTAGTGATTCCTTTGTGAGATAGAGTTAAAGTTGTCCAGTTGTGGCGTGGCGACCGGTGATAGTACACGTAGATGCACTAGTTGCCACACTGTTCTTGAAGGGGGTAAAGTAAAGCCGAGATACTCCCAAACTAGTCAGTGCGACTTTTTGGGTAAATCGCGCTCGCTCGTGGCAACTTTGTAACACCTAGGGCGAGAGAACCACCTAGGAGAATATACTTTGGCTAGGAGCCCACTTTGACCACTTTAAAACAGTGTTGAGTTGTGAACCTTCTTTTTGAGAAACGTGTGACGTATTACTTTCGCCTAGTTTTTACTTGCCTTAGGGCAAGGCGAAACTCTACCGAAGTAAGACTAGCATTTTTTGTCATTTTTTTCTTGATTTATTTCCTTCATATTCTTTTGACACTTTGTTGATCAAAAGAGGTGTGATTACCTTTATGTTGCCATTCGACTGTTTCTCTCACTTTTATGTCTGTTTACGCCCATCCATGTTTTGTGGTGGGTTAGTTAAACGTCTAAAGTGAGTGGAGGCGTTTTCACGTCATTTGGTAGCCATTGTGATCTTGATACCCACGTCAAGATCTTCATTGTAGTTAGGCGTGGTTCATCACTACAGACTTCCATAAGAGGAGTTAGTTTGTTTGTCTCGTATCATTACAATTTCGATATTTACGTCTTGTTTCTTGTAAACTCGACAAAAATACCTATATTGTATGGTTACACTGCACACATTCTTAACTATTCCTAGCTATACTTTGATCTTTTTTTTGTTCAGTTTTATTATTACCTTGATTTCAAAAGGTGTTAGGAACTACCATTTGTGCGTGTTATATCAATAACACCTCGATATCAATACTCCACTTTCTTGCAAAGTGGATTAACATATCTTGGTGATATTGTTGTGTCATTCACAAATCGTAATTGACACTTTTTGAGATATAGGTCTTAATCATACTTGAGCTTGCTCATCGTATATCTTGATTGGGAGATCGCATTTAACTTCATGTATTTACTTACGTTTTTTCATTCCTTTGAACTTGGCATAAGTGGAGACATCTTGTTAATCATCTGGCGTCGTAAATTACTTTAAAACGTAATCTAGGAGGTACTTCATTTGATTAAGTTTTGATACCAAACGATTGTTTCATTGGTGACTTTATCATTCTATCAGATTGGTATTCTCACACTGTTAATTTACTCTTAACACGTACATCTTGTGTTTCACTTAGGGGTAGTCATTGAATTTTGAACAAATCTACAACTTAACTTAGTGAAACTTATCACGAAAACATGGCTCCTAAGATGCGTCTAGGGTTAAAGAAACAAACATATGAGGAACAACAGGCACAAGCTTGGGAAACCTCTAATAGACAAGGGTCAAACCCATTTATCGGACACGATCTAGGACCACTATTTTCTGCAGAAAAGGAAACAAAAGAGATGGTCGATCATAGTGGAAATGAATTAGAATCACCACACGCAGACTTTGATTTTGACCCCACTCTACTAGATGAGTTTCTCCTTAGAAACAAAGATAGAGTTTTGGCATGGGTCATGGAATTAGGGGCCAAATTTCCCATTGAGAAGGAACCAATACTACAAACAAATGACACTACTAAGGAGGAACACCCCCTTATCAATATGGAAGATATTTTAACAAAGCGGACATGCTTCCACTTCTTATGTAGAAAATGATAAAGTGGTAGGGCATAGAATACCCTCATCAAAGTGCCACGAAGAAACAAGATAGAACATGAGACAGGGAAGAACCTCCACAATACGAAGAGGAGGAACCTTTAGAAGAAGAATACACAAACCAAGTCACAATCCAACAACACCTCAAGAACTTAAGCCGACAACTAGCTTTGCTTACTTTCTAAGTACGTAAAGACACAAACAAGAACGTTTAAAAGTCAAAGCCTAAGTTTAGGATCCACGAACTCCATCGAGAAAACCAAGGAGAAGAAGACACATGTGGTATCATCATGTACACATCCCCGTTTCTCCCACTAAAGAAAAATTGCTCGCAAAATAAGTACAATCTATGAAAGCAACGCATGAGCATACAAGAAAGAAATATAGGAGTATTAGGAAATACCAATATGAAGAACTACGCCCTATCCTTTTGACAAGACAATGACCCTTCAACCCTTTCCAAAGAAATTTGATATGCCAAAGTTTGAAAATACAAAGGAAAGGGAGACCCAAGGATCATGTTAAATATTTCTACATGGCATGTCAAGAGGTGTCTTATAGTGATAATTACCTCATCATACTTTTTCCTAAGAGTCTCAGAGGTCAAGCATTAGAATTGTTTACGCGCTTGCCACGAGGATCAATTTTCACCTGGCTAGAATTGGCGGAAAGATTCATGTGTCATTTCTCATATAACATAGAGAGTGACGTCACCATGGCAGACTTGTGCAGCACAAAACAACACCCAAATGAGACCTTCGCCAGCTTCCTCCAACGATGGAGAGGGATAGCTAGTCGCTTCCCTTGCACTTTCCCTGAGAAGCAGCTAGTCAGTATTTTCGTCCCTAATCTCAACCTAGATATAGCTTTCCACCTCCAAATGCATTGTGTCCACACCTTTGAGGAGGTTATCGAGAAAGGGATTCAAATAGAAAAGGCTCTCATTGCCAAAGGCACCCTCAAAACCCAATCTAAAGACAACCAAAGTGTCAAACCCATTGAAAAGCCAAAGATCTTTAACAAAAACAAAACGTGGTGGGAGATGGAATCACTGATTCCAAACGTGTTCAAACGGTCCAAACCAGTCAACCTTTTAAACTGACCAAGGGCCCAATTCAACCACCACCAAAGCGAAGAACATTCACCTCCCTCAATGAGCCGTTGTCTGTCATACTAAAACAGTTGGATGCGGCCCACATGATGACCTATCCTACAACACAACCATTCGATGACAATGCTCCTAAACCTTCATGGTATAAGGAGCATGAATACTGCGAAATGCATCACGTTAAAGGTCATAAAACAGACAAATGTTTGCGACTTCGCCACTATATTCAAGACCTCATTGACAACGGGGAGATAGAGGTGGATAACCCTAGCCACATGCAAACACCTAACGAGAAAATGGGGATTTATAAGGAACCATTCCCCAAGCATGATAAGTCGGAAAAGGAAAAACCGGATCGGGGAGAGTCATCCCAAACCTATAAAGCCACGAATTACTTGTATACCAAGATAGATAACAATCATTACGATTCACTTATTGGATGTATTCGCTCCCCTACTGAACATGTCAATACCATCCGGATCAAGAGAAAGGACTGCACCTTTGTGGTAACAAGGCATGCCAGCCTCGTGATTCCAGAACCCTCTTTGTTGACTCCGCAAACTGGTAAATATAACCTTTTAGAACAACTTGAGAAGACACTTGCTAAGATCTCGATCTTAGATCTTCTCAAGATATCTAATGTGCATAAGGAAATTTTGTATAAAACTCTTCGGGGGTCCTGGAGTGCCTTTTAAGTTGATCCCGCATACCTTCAAGCCGCGGTGGCAAATATTGCACCCAGTGAGCATCTCACTTTCAACCATAGGGAGGTCCCTACTGAGAATCCTACACATAATCTTCCCTTATACATTGAGGTAGTTGTCACCCGCAGGAAAATCAAACGGGTGCTTGTGGACAATGGATCAGGATTGAATATCTGCATGCTTAAGTTGGTCAAACAATTGGGACATACAGAGGCAGATCTTGAGTCCCATATCATCACTATCACCGCATACGACAACGCGGAAAGAGAGTCAGCAGGCACCATTACGCTGCCAATGGAGGTGGGCCCCACTTGCCATCAGACAAAGTTTCACGTCTTAGACTTGGAACTTCCATATAATATGCTTCTAGGCCGACCATGGATCCATGCCATGCAAGCAGTGCCATCAACATTTCATCAATGCATCAAGCTGAAGCATGAGGGACATACAAGAATAATACCCGGGAGACTCAGAGCCCTTTGCTCATTGTAGAGCTCTTAATAGCTTTGCACGAAAGGGTACATATGCATGTCCCTCCACAGATATAGTTGTCCCTCTTCATTCTGAGGCCATGGAATCTCGAGTAGATTCAAATTCTCTTCGTTCTTGCACTCATGGGGCATCTACTTCAACATCTCCATTTAATTCATGGGAGATGAAAATTCTGGAATATGGCTATGGGGAGTATAATGTACAACAAGCGCTCTTGGTTTCAGACCTCTCCTTGTCGCCCAAGACTAGAGGTCGACCCAACTACCGCTTCAGGAGACCTAGAGAGGAACATACTATTGGGTCATTCCTACCTGGAGGCTTGTTAGCTGAGGAAAAATTACTTGATCCACCTACTACTTGGGTCCCTGAGGACACTCAGCCATCTTGTTATCAAACCCCAGAATATGAAAAATCTAGCAGAATGATGTACTCCATGGGCTACAAAGGCCTAGGATGTGGGAGGAATGAACAAGGACAAAGAGAACCAGTCCCTCTTCCACATTTCAAAATAGAAAGATATGGCATTGGGATTCACCCTTATGGAGCACACCCCAATGATCAAGATGCGACTTGTTCTGAGCATGAGGATAGCTCCGATTATCTAGACAATGATACGGATTCCCGTTGTAGCCAATATGAGGATCTGGGCTCCACGAACCTTTTCATGAATAATGTTGTCCTAACCATCACCCCCAATGAACCAACCCTTGACCTCAGATACCCCCCTTGTTGAATGGGACCAACAACGTCATGTGCCACTAGATTTATTCGAGAATGACGAGGCTATTGCAGAGTTCATGGGCATAAGGGATACAATTCCCATTGGAGATCACAAGAAGGGTTTCTTTATCGACTTAGACACCTGCGCCTACTTCGGCGAGGAGGCTGAACTTCGTGGTCAGCAAAATTTAAAGAAAAGCGAGGGCAAGAGTTCTAAAGAAAAGCCTCGGCAAAAATCAAAGTCCAAGTCACATAGTGAAAACCTCTTTGAGGCATTGGCTGACAAACAAATAAGAAAATCAAAGGACAAACAAAGTGACCATGCCAAGGATGAAAATCTCATAGAGACATCCTTGGATGAAGATCTCAACCTACCTCCCGATCCCACGCATATGGAGGATTTATCAAAATTGTTAGTTGAAGAAACCATTGATGTTAATATTGGTACTGAAGAAGATCCCAAGATAGTAAAATTGGGAGCATCACTCTCAACCAGAGAACAAAAGACGTTCACTATGCTACTGCAAGAGTTTATTGATGTGTTCGCATGGTCTTACAAAGACATGCCCGGCTTAGATCCAACTTTGGTCGTGCATAACTTGGTTTTGCACGTAGACGCTAAGCCTATCAAACAGAAGCTTCGAAAGATGCACCCAAGAGTGGCCTTGTTAGTTAAAGAAGAGTTGGAAAGGTTGCTTGCAGCAGGATTCATCAGGCCAATTGATTATTCTGAATGGATATTGAACATTGTTCCTGTCCAGAAGAAACCTATTGGTATCCGAATTTGCACAGATTTTAGGGACATCAATAAAGCTTGCCCTAAAGATGACTTTCCATTGCCCAACATTGACATGATTGTTGACTCAACCGCAGGGTATGAAATGCTATCACTTATGGATGGCTTTTCGGGTTATAATCAAATTAAGATCGCTGAGGAAGACCAACACAAAACAGCTTTCACAACTCCTTGGGGCACCTTCTGTTATCAGGTGATGCCATTCGGCCTTAAGAATGTGGGAGCAACTTATCAGTGGGCCATGACAGTAATATTTCACGATATGATTCATGACATCATGGAAGACTATGTAGATGACATCCTGGGAAAGTCCAAAACAAGAGAGGAACATCCTATCATTTTGCGGCGTATCTTTGAACGCCTACGTGAATACAAAGTCAGGCTAAATCCAAAGAAGTGTGTCTTTGGTGTGCTATCTGGGAAACTATTAGGCTTCATTGTGTCAAGACGAGGTATTGAGGTAGACCCTGCTAAAGTATCTGCCATCACAGAAATGCCTCCACCTGAGAATATCAAGCAACTGCGTAGCTTGCAAGGGAAAATTCAAGCCATTCGCCACTTTATCTCCCAGCTTGCAGATAAATGTCACTCATTCACTCATTTGCTTAAGAAGGACATCACTTTCATTTGGGGACCTGAGCAACAACAAGCCTTTGCTTTGCTTAAACAGTACCTGGCTAATCCACCTGTCCTCATGCCTCCCACTCCGGAGAACCACTTTGCTCTATATTTCTACTACGCAATATGTTATGGTGCACCGCTCACCCAATATGACCTTAGCCATAAAGAGAAAGCAAAGTGTACTATCCGAGTCACACCCTCATCGCCTATGAATGTAATTATCCTCGATTGAGAAGGCTTGCTTGGCTATTGTTTTTACCTTTCGAAACTTCGCCATTACTCGCTAAATACTAAGACCAAGCTCATATCCAAGGTCGACCCACTCAAGTGTTTGTTGTCCAAACCCGCCCTCAGTAGAATGGCTAATTGGATCATTCTACTCGGTTGAGTTTGATATAGAATTTGTCCATCAAAAATCAATTAAAGGACAAGTACTTGCCGACAAAATAGCGGAAGCACCTTTTGCAAAGCATAGAACCTTTGAGTCTGGATCTGCCAGATGCATCTTTGCTCTACATTGAAGAATCTATCGTATGGCAGATACATTTTGATGGATCTTTTACGTTTCATGGTTCAGGTGCAGGAGTGGTCCTTATTACTCCTTCAGGTGATCCTATACCACAGGCTTTCCGCCTGGCCTTCCCTTGCACAAACAACATTACGGAATATGAAGCACTCATTGCAGGGATGAAGCTAGCCATCAAGTGGAATATTCAACATGTGAAGGTTGTAGGTGATTCACAGCTAATCATCAAACAGGTTAATGATGAGTATAAAGTTAAGGATGACAAGCTCATACCTTATAAGAAGTTGGTGGAAACTCTGAAGGAGTATTTTGTGCGCATTACCTTTGAGCAAATCCCAAGAGTGCAGAATAGATTGGCAGATGCTATGGCAACGGTGGATCTATGCTTCGTATTCCGCCAGGAACAATGATATACCATTCTTCGTAGAAAATCTACACCAGCCGCGTATGACATGCCAGAATCTTGCTTGGCTCGTGAGGTTGTTGGTCCCCATTCACCATGGTATGAACCCATTTTCACCTATCTTAAGGACAGTACATTCCCTCCTCGAAATCTCCCACTAAAAGCAGAGCCTAATTTGCCAAATAGCTGTTACACCTGTTAGGAGGTACACTTTATCGTCGTGGCTACGATGGGAATCTATTACGTTGTCTGGATGTGACGGAGTCAATCCAGGCAATTAAAGAAGTACACGAAGGAGTATGCGGAGCACATACAAACGGAATGGTCTTGGCTAAGAAATTGTTAAGAGTAGGTTACTATTGGCCCACCATGGAAACTGATTGTTGTAATTATGTTAGAAAATGTGTGCTATGCCAAAAGTATGGAAATTTCATCCATGCTCCATCGCAACCATTGCAACCAATCACTACCCCGTGGCCATTCTCCAAGTGGGGACTTGATCTAATAGGGAAGCTTACTCCTACCTCATCTGATGGTCATACACATATCATCACAGCTACAGAATACTTCACAAAATGGGTGGAGGCTGTCCCTTTAACCTATGTCACAGGAGCACAGATTTCTAAATTCATCATGAATCACATTATTTGCCGATATGGTATCCCTGCAGCCATTGTCACAGATAATGGGAAGTCATTTAAGAACAAAACTATGAAAGGTCTTTGCCAATGGTTCCAAATCAGATTGAAATGGTCCACGCCATATTACCCTCAGGGTAATGGACAAGCTGAGGCAACAAACAAGACTTTGGTAAGGATAATGGAGAAGATGGTTAGCAAAACCGGTCGAAACTGGCACCTACAAATCCACCCAGCCCTCTGGGCCTACCGAACATCAATTCGCACTCCTACGGGTGCGACACCATATTCCCTCATGTTCGGGACAGAATCTATCATCCCTTTAGAGATTGAACTCCCATCCCCGAATTTCTCTTCGGGACTATTTGGATAAGGATGAAGATTACCGAGTGGCAAGATTGGCTGAGTTAGAGCTCTTGGATGAGAGGTGCATTCGTGCTCTTAATCACCTGAAAGTATATCAACACAGAATCTCCCGCAACTACAACAAGAGAATCATCCCTCGCCAGTTTAAGGTGGGTGATTTAGTTATGAAGGAGAACCAGTTCAACACCAGAGCAGAGCGAGAAAAGAAAGGGAAGTTCGAACCACACCTTTGGTTAGGACCCTATGTCATAGTTGCCAAGTATGGCATGGGGGCATACAAGTTGGCTCACCCAATGGTGATGAGCTCCGGAGCCCATGAATTCCATGCATCTTAAGAGGTTTTATGCCTAAACATGGCACAAAAAGTCTTAAAATCACAAAAAATATAAAAACATCAAAATATATATATATATATATAAACATCAAAAAAAAAAAAAAAAAAAAATCAAAAACATCGAAAAAAAAAAGAGAAAACAGGTCGTCCACTAGTGAAAACACGCAATTGTGGCACTTTGGACAAGTCCTTGGGTGAAAACCGGTTTCAAAGTGCCTCGGGAGGATTTATTGTTCACAAGCATTCTCGTATTAGAAGGGTAGTTGTCTTTGTCTGGACTGGTTCTACCTTCGAGTTTCCTTGTGCACACCATCTAGTCTAGCCTTGATCCGGCTTCACCTTCTTCTATTTGTTTGTAAGGGACGTGGTCTTTCATTATTTCCCATCTTACGCTGGGGGCAACTCAATGACTTCACCTTCTTGTTCATAAGCGCGTGGCTTCTGGCCTTGTATATTCCCCACCTAACGCTGGGGGCATCCATGCTTTCTTGGTTACCTACACATAGCTTTGGAAAATCAAGTTAAAAACACAAAAACAATAGAAAATTGTTTCACAAAACACAAAAACAATGGAAAACTATTAAAAACACAAAAACAATAGAAAATTGTTTCACAAAATGTAAAAACAATAGAAAATTGTTTCACAAAACACAAAACAATAGAACATTGTTTTGAGAAAACACAAAAACAATAGAAAATTGTTTCACAAAACACAAAAACAATAGAACATTGTTTCGAGAAAACAACAAAAACAAAATAATATATATATATATATATATATATATATCAAAAAAATCTAAAAACAAGGCAAAATTTTTCAAAAAATTCCTAAAAAGTAAAACACCCTACAAAATGGTAACTTGCTTCTTATAGCTGAAACTTGTGTCTTGCGCATGGTATTTTCTCCATATCCTGTTGGTTTGTCTCACATCTTCCCGATTAATATGACTCACGGATCACTGGATTCATAACCATTCACAAAAGCTAGCTGCTTGCTTGCTCGTACTCGGGGCACTTTTGGTGCCTCGGTAATGTTTAATCACAAGCACAATGCTTTTCATGGACCCCGTGTCCATTTTCATTTCCCCTTGCATGTATCCTTGCTTGGGGTATCATTTTTAACCCTTGTCATCAATCACGAACTTGTGGATCTCTTCAGCACTGATAACAAAACATTTGTACAACTGTCTTGACCGTTGTTGGGTTAGATATGTGTGTTCGCATTACTTGTTTTCCCTGTTATATGAGCTTGTTTCCTTCTCGTATTGCATTGCATTATTGTATGTTGGTACTTTCAGCAATGGACAATTGTTCTTAGTATGGTTTTTCATGTCATTCTACCTTTGTCGTATGCTTATATTTTTCATAAGGACCGATGATGTAGTTCCTATGGCAATATGATGACATCAAATTTGTTCCAAACACATAAGCGGCTAGAGGTTAAGCTCTTCTCCCCCTCTTCCATATTTCTTCTACACCACTTCCTTTTCAGCCCTCATTCTCCCTCTCCTTGGGGCATCCTACCTCATCCCCATTCTTCTGCCTACTTCTCATCTTTTTCGATCGTCGATCGACTTCCTTCATCACCCCATCGACACTCAAGGGGCATCTCTCCCTTCTACTAATTTTTCTTCTATCCCTTCAAAATTTTCTTCCGTCTACCATCTTTGAAGTGGCATCACTTACGCCACCCCAAAGAGGGGCAAATGTAGACACCTATAATTACGCCCAAGCAATTTAAATACTTAAATTGCACTAATTATCCCCGTTCTCGCAAATCGACGATATATCTTCAAAGGCACTCATTTTCCCTCATATCATCATTAATTAATTACACTAAGATAATTAATTAAGTTGCCTATCCAACAAATACCCTAATTAACGACCTTCCGTTAATAAATCACCCCTTCTACCTAGACTAATTAATTATTATTAATTAATTAGCTTTCCCTTCCATTTAACCAATAAATCAATATTTAATTGATTTAATCCCCTTTTAATAGCCTAAATCGCACTAATATTCTTCTAATTGGCTTCTATAAGCTTACACTTACCTATTAATTAATCACCTTTGATTAATTAAAATACCCCCCAACTCCCATGACTTGCTAAACATGTATTAAACCCTTCTAAAGTAAGGTTACCTTTAATAAAGCAACCTTATCCATTCCTAATCATGTTTTACCTTTATCCCACATTCATGAGAATGTGTTGAATCCTTTATCCTTTGGGCTATATAAAGAGCCCTCCACCTAGCTTTTACTTACACCTAAACTTTCTAAGAGAGAAAATGCAAAGCATATAGCAAAGAGACTAAGAGCTTCTTGCACCTTGCCCTTTTGAGAGTTCATCATCTTGAAGAGTTAAGCCTCTTTCTTAAAGTGTTTGGGTCATATGGGAGGTTTCAAAAGGGTCTTGAGCCCAACTTTGATTAGCCCCCATTCCTAGGTTCTTGGAGCATTAAGGACAACTATTTTGATAGCCATGGAGCTTACTTAGGTCCATTCATTTATTTGTTGTTAGAGAATAGAGGAGTTTAGATATTTAGCATTGTTAGTTTCAAAGTTTGTATTGATGAATGCTAGCATCTAACCCTTGTTTAATTCTTATCATGATGGTGTTTATGCTTTGTTTTAGCTAAATTGTAGAACTATTTTAGGTGGTAGTTCTTGCTTCATTTGATTTAGCATTAAGCAAAGTATACATGCACACACACACTAAGGGGGTGAATGTTAGGATTAATATTGTTTACATTGTTAATCATGATTATTATTTGTAATATAATATGAGTTGGTTAACAACTCATATTATTAGTTATATGTTTTGTTATGTGAGTTTAACCAAACTCACGTAAATAGGTTATACGGGTATGTTATTGTTTTTGCATACTTCCTATTTTATAGGAATTTGTTCATCTACATTCATGGCTATTTAATAGCCATTGTATTAGAATGATAGATATTATGAATAATATTATATCATTTGTGTTATTTTTTATGTGCAATTTGTTCATTCTTTATATAAAACTGCTTCTTTTTTGCTTTATATTGTGAAATAAAATGAATTTTCTTTTGGGTATTGTCATGGATAAATCTTTGATATTTTTTTTTTTGATGGGTTTTCGAATATCTTGTCCTATTAAGCCACTATTACTATATATGTTTAGTTTATACAATTTAATTTGGGTTGAGAATGCAGTTTGAGTTTTAGTTATAGTTGCCTATATGTATATGTACCTTGGTCATTTTCTCCTTCTTGAATATATTGTTCAAGGGAATGAAATATTCCTTCATGGTTAAGTTTTGCATTGTTATATTCATGACCCGATAACAAATAAAAACAATAAGCGATTCCGTATATGTATATCTAGTATTTTGAAACCCATCTCGGTTTGAGGTATTCATTCTCTGTTATTATTTGTTAAGCTTTTAAGTTTTTTTCATAGTTATCATTCCCTATGGAAAAAGGAAGGCCATAGTTATACTATAAATGATGACATAGTGCATCGGGTCAAAAACCCACTTGGGTTTTCTATATATTTCCTTTCTTTGTGTGATGGGCATGTATTTACAAAGAAATCCATTCACCGTTAAATACCGGGAGCTTTCCTTGTATATTGTTATGGCGTGTATATAATATACAAGTCACCATTTTAATTTTGAACAATCTACATATATATCTATATGTATATAATATATATATATATATATATATATATATATATATATATATATATATATAGTATATATATGTATGTATGTATGTATGTATGTTTGTATGTATATTCTCATACGTATTGCTTTTATTTATTCCATAGATCTGTTATGTTTCATAGAAGTTCACAATCACAAATTTTCCTTCACGTTAGATAGAGATTTTTGTTAGAATGGAAGGGTAGGTAGACGGATCCATAAGATCCCAAGTCGATTGTATTTTTATTAGATTAATCACTTAGGCTCGTGGGGATCAAACCTTGACTTGGCATGTAGGGTTTAACTTGATATGTAATATGCATTCGTATTTACTAAGGTAAATTTGATGCTTTTAAGGTAATGATATAGTACCATTAAATATGGGCTTTGGATTTACTAAGGCAATCCTATGATTTTAAGGTATTAATGTAATATCATTTCTTGATGAAATCAACATGTAGACTATTATTATTATTATTACAGTTTCTTAAATTGAACCTCTTTTTTAATAAAAAAATATATTTTGATGTTTATTAGATGGTTCTTTTGAGTAATCATTTGTGTATCCTATTTTTCATACATTGATAAGTATGTAAAGGAATGTGGTTAAACAGCTTATGTCGGCTATGTTTGTTTTTTATAAACCGAATGTTAGAAAATATGTGGATGCTTGGAATTAATTCTATTGTTTAATTAATTTATAGTTATTTATATTTAGTTAAGTTTAATAAATACATTATGTGTAGTGTGTAAAGAATATACCTCTTTATTTTATGATATATTTAAGAAAGAAAGGAAAAGTGGGAAGAAGGAAATGTTATTTATTTCTTTAATTGTCTTAAGATTATTCTTTCACTACTCAATTTGATCATTGAAATATTTTAGTGCCATAAAAGTATAGATGAGGTGGGTAAATTTTTCATGATAGTTCTTTCAAAGTAATTGATTTCTACCATTTTTCAGATGGAGGAGAATAAGTCAATATCGGATGATATATAAAGGATATCTTGATTCAAATGTATTTTTTATTATTTTTATTCATTTGATTGACATTATTGTATAGCGAGCATGAGCTCCGCTACCTTATTTCTGTTAAATGGAAAATCAGCCTTTAAGTGATAATGTACTATGTTGAAAAGGGATTATTGTTATGTAATAATATTGATCAAATTATTTATAAAGTGTTCAATATCGGTTGTGATATATTGATGTATTGTTCTTATAATAATATTCAAACATGTAATACTCAATGGGTATTAT
Organism: Taxus wallichiana var. yunnanensis; assembly: GCA_018340775.1. NCBI lineage: Eukaryota > Viridiplantae > Streptophyta > Pinopsida > Cupressales > Taxaceae > Taxus > Taxus wallichiana. Next base: position 184,794,458 of record CM031234.1, on the reverse strand, counting down.
TAATTAAGGTGTTTCAAATTGATTGATTACTATATTGATTGGCTTATTTAACTCATCCTTATATGACATATGTTGATTATTGCTTTATGGATTCATTGAGTTATGATTTGTCATGAAAATGAGAAATAAATAAGTAAAATATAGTTATACTTGTGGAATGATACAAATGTGAATGTTAGTTAACTATGTTGATGGTGAGATCAATTATATGACTTGTTGAGCTAATACGACAATGTCGTAAATAGTAAATTATGGACTGTGTTACCCACATAATAAATATCTTAAATTAATTTTAATTTTTTTAATTAATACACTAAAATAACCTTGAAATGAATACGATCTATATCAAAAATAAGTTATGAACCATAGGGTCATATCTCGATACGATATAGTGTCATTCACGCGATAAAATGGGATCATCATAAATTAATTCTTTTCTAATTAATAAATATGTATTACAACGTTCCTAATGTATGGAACTTGATAAGTCAACTTCGAGTGGTGGATGTAGGGCAGTATCTTCTTAATGACGTAAGTCATTAATTGAATACTTCCATATAGCAGATACTCTAAGTTTCCCTATCAAGGTCCATTTATTATGTATGTCGTAATTCATTAAGAATTTGTGTTACGCTAGGATACAAATTGTTTGACTTGAATGATCAAGTACCTCGATACCAACTTATGTTGGATATGGGAAAGAAAAGGGTTACGTGATGACAAAATTCATTACATAAGCACTTTCTCTCCCATAGGAAACCTAAGTTGGCACAAATGTGCTTCTTCGCATAGGTTGAATATATTTGTACCTTTTGCATAGTTACAACTAAGTTAACTCATCTAACTGATTCAATATTGATAACATAATAAAGTGATATGGTGATGGGACATGTTTTTGTTGATGAGTGTGTCATCTAGAAACTAAGCATGCAATGCATGACTCTTAAACTTTTGCTGAAGCAGTGTTATACATTACAATGTCAAGTTCGCCAAGTTCTAATCAATAGTGTGATTTCACATGTGGGATGCAATTGACTTAATTCAAGGTAGACACTTAGAAAACATCAATTTTAATCAATTCCGATAAAGGAACTACTTTTATACTTTTATACATCCTTAAAAGAGTAATTAATGGGGGATCGATAGATCTAATAGACCCATAAGTTTATGCACATGAATAATTGATTAGTTATCTGATGAATTGTAATTTTGTACTTGTTAGATTTAAATGCTGTTCATTTAAATCATTGAAGGCAATAGTTAGTATGGGAAAAAAAAATCCCATAATTTGAAGTATTGAAAAGTAGGTGCTACATCATCTCAAACCATTAGAATGGAACTCAGTGAACTGACAGTGTATTTTAATAGTACACTATTTAGACCAAAGTTTTCAAGATATTATTTGCATGCTTATTTTCTTGATCGCACATAAGCTAAACGAAACTTGTCCAATCACCAATCAATCATCTTTACTCGGTTATCTCGATCACATATCATTAATTTAATGTTTAAGCTCATGTATTAATATGGCTTAGAATATAGGTCTCACCTCTCAACTTAAGAGTATGTTATCGCACCAACTTAGGAAACCTATGGGAAATATAATGATTACTTAATGAATTTTATCATTAAATAATTATTACCCTTCCATGACCATCATAAGATGGTACAGATAGAGTTCAATCAAGTAGATAAGCGGGACTTAGAGTCCACACTTTCATAATACACATTATCTTATTACAAGGTAGATTTCATTGTTTAGAGACTAAGTCAAGTTATACGTTTAATGACAAGGTCTATAGTAACTTACTAGTTACTATCATACAAAGTATCTTAATTTCATAGTATCGCTTAACAACTTTCGTTGTTAGGAATAGGTTTAGTTTAACCATGTCTTTTTAATTTGATAACGATCTAATCTCATTTATATTGTAACATATTTCTACCGACTATTAAATTTCAATAAATACCTCTCTAAGAAAGAGATATAATCCTTTTTTAAGTAATAATAAAATATTTAGATTAACGATAATTACAATTATATCATTCACATTTCATCTTACTATCTTACTTAAGTTATAGTACTTCTATATTTATAGCATCATTATGTCATTAATTAAGTTATTTTTGTAAAGGTACAATTGGTTTCCATTGACTTTTAGAATGTACTATGTAATGAATTAATTATTTATTTAATCTTTTTATGACTAATTTAAAGGAAATGAAATTATTTCATAACTCGTGACATTGTCCATAACAACGTTATTTATTAAACTCATTAATTTATATACATAATAATGATGATGTCCTAAGTACTACAAGTAATAATTTCCATTCAATAATTTAGGATAGAATCGTCAGTAAACTACAATCATATAAATCAAGAAAAAATTATAATCATTTTCAAAGTACATATCGCTATTAAAAAGAGTGTAAAACATTATTATAACTCATAAAATTTTTAAAAGTAGTAAATGTATTTATTAAACTTGTTACAGATAAATCATTATTTTATAAAGTATTACAATAATTTTAGATTAATACAAATGGACCAATTGCCTCAAGAAATTCTTTGAAATATTGTTTCGCTTTTAAATTAATACAATAATCCATAATCTGGATGTTCAACAAGTCAATATTTGAAATCAGATGAATACAATCATCACATGGTGAACATGTGTGGAATCAATCTAATTATAAATTCATAATAATTATTCCATCTTGAAATCTATAGGATAAAATAAGATAATATACATGGTTAGTTCATCGAACTGACATGGATTAACAACTCTCAATCATGTTGATCCACTAGTAAGTGATGAGTGTAATAAGTAAAACTTACAATAAAATAATATCAACCTCATATCATATTAATCCTAAATTTAATATGTAACCAATGAAATGAACCTATTGATATGCTCAAGTATTTCTATGAAAAACTTGTAGACATATAGTAAAATCATTACACCTTTACAAAATTAACTTCATTATTAGACTATTGAAAAATCATATTTTCATATTCTTGAGGCATCAATATCAAAAACTATCATCATCCTAATGATACAAAAGATTATTTAATCCAACAGATTCACTTTAGCAAACATTTATTTATCATTTCCAAATCAAATATAATATACAATCAAGAGTTTTAGAAAATAATAAATATTAAATATTGCATTTAAGATATTGTTGTCACCAAATCACTGCACCCTCCGAATGGACAGAATGTGAACATGATATTCGGTGTGATTGGGAAACATAGGATCACCTCTCAAGTTGTGGGACTTGGGCTTGAGGTGAACCTCTGGAGAAGGTCGGCTTCCTCTTCCTAAACTAAATTTTGTACTACTCCTAGTGCAATAAAGTATTATCTAGACCTATGCTAACATTTTCATGGGTTTTAGGGAAAGAGATTTGCAAGAAATGAAACTATACTAGGGATGGTGATGCACCAAATAAAGGGTGTTTCCAGACTTGGGAAGGGTTGATTTGAAGAGGGTGTGTGCACCACAAGTCAACTTCACCTACTGCAACTTAGAGAGGGTACATAATACCACAAACTAGGAAGCATGTGTTCCCTTTGTTAAACTCAATCATAAAAAAATAATCTATCAGTCTTCCAATGAAGAAGGATGAACTTGAGAAGGGTGAAAAAGCACCACAACTCAACTACATGCAATGCTCGCCACTTGATAAGAACATAACTCCAAGAATTTGTAATAGAAACTTGAACTTGCACAATGTACTTGCAAGCATGATAAATGCACAAAGAATTATATAAGGATGAAAGGACCAAGATTAGTCACAAAACACACACTTTTATTACTTCAACAACATGCACAATGCATCATACATTTAGAAGAGGAAATGGTTGCCATTATAGTCTTGAAATTTCACTCAACATACAAGAACAACTTACAGAAGAAGGAGGATTCTTGAAAAAATATACACTTATCTCAGAAGACTTACTGGTCTAACCTATTGGAATGAGCTTCCAACTTATATTTATAGAAAAAGTTGTGAGAGAGAAGAGGAGAAGTCATAAATTCCATTCTTAAATTGAAGGCACATGATTGTTCAGTTATTACAATTGGTTGAACCACTTGAGAAGCTTCCATCATGTGCCATCAATTTCTTGTTGACATAATCCTCTTAATTAATTAAAGGAATATTTAAATAAAATGTTTTAATAATAATAATAAATATTATTAATAAAATATTTAAAATAAAAAATATTAATTTAATTAAAAATAATGGTGGGACCCCCATTGACTGGTTTGACTTGAAGAAAGTGGGGGAATTAAAATTAGGGTCACACATAGAACCAACTCACCGAGTTGGGCTCGAGCTGCTCACAGAACAAGCTCATCGCATGAAACTCAAAACTCCTCTACCACTTTACTCATCTGCTGGTTGAGTTTCTATTGAACATGTTTGTGAGCTCTTTGCATGGCTCTTCATGAAAACTCACAAGCTCTTCCCTCCATGGACTCGGTCACTTCAAGGCTCGTCGAACAGAGCCAACTCACTTTGCTAATGCATGATCCGCCGAGACACATGAACTCGCTCTTTGCATGAAATTTAAAACTCTTCTACCATTCCACTCATCTACCGACCTAGTCATATGTTTCTTCCACAATGCTCGGGCTCCCAATACTTGGCTATGCATGTGAATTATCGATCCATGTAGGAGTTCAGTATTATTTTCAATGTCTCATCCTTATTCAAGTTAATCTCAACCAGAATTGAGCACATGAGTGGTAATTTCATCACATACCTGGTTCTCCTTATGAACGAGCTCAGATCCTTCACTATTCGTTATATACATGAATGTCGATGTGGCCCCTTTTCCCATACCAAACTCAAATGAACTCCCTCTTGCAACGTGATTTCAACTTGGGAAGGAATCACCCTTGTCATCTCATAGCTCATCTTATGAGCTATTTTTAGGACCTGATCGAGCTCTATACTCTAACTTCAAGTTGAGATCATAGGATTTACATGGTTTGCTTCGCATGGCACATTTGCAATTCATATTAACCAAGCCAACCTTTTGAGCCCCAAGTTTCCATTCTATTGACGATCAAGCTACCGAATTTCTCCTACTTTTCATTGACTTCCTTTTCATTGAACGCTCTTACTTGTATTGAAATTCGGGCTCCATCTTTAATACATGGACTCACCACCAAGCCACCCTCCATCATATCACCTCGCATCGAGTTGAGTTACTTGGCATCACTTGACTACCAAGCTTCCCTCTATCGTAACACTTGTATCTTGCTCCATGATCAAGCTGAGCTCCATCTTCACGTGTCGATCCCCACATTGTTTCAATACTGTGTGAGATTTCCATGTTCACTAAGCTCTATGGCTTGCATTGACTCTTCTAAAAATTGATGTTGAGATGCATGTTTTTGGCTTCACCACAGTGTTTCCAAGATCTGTTATGCACTACGATGAGTTTTTCATCTATAATAATGTTAGGTTCTTCCCAAAATGCTCCTCATTCAACTCGAACAACTTACCTTGTATTCTCTCGAGCTCCCATTCCTGGAATGTCTAGCTCTTATGTAATGTCTATCTCCTTCCTCTGAATGCATCGCCAAGCTCTACCTTATGCATCAACATTGGGAAACTCCTCTATGATATTATGCATCACTCAATTTGATGAGCCGAGAATTCAATACTTTTTCCAACGTTGACCCATCTTCAACCTTCTTCGTATTGCTCGATCTTGTCATCATCTTCCACATCTCTTAGAGGATGACTCATCACCCAGATTCACAAGTGTTACTTTAATTCCTCTAGTGACTCACACAATGAATCAGACCACTCCTTGTTGCATAGAATTCTCACGATGGATTTCCATCATATTCTCCCCACTTGGTGAATTACCCATGGATCTCCACATTTGGCATAACAAAACTCGGGACCCGAAGACCATCTGGCCATCCATCGACATGGTTATATGGCTTATATTTCCTGAAGTCCCCACATTCTTAGAAAATTGCATATTAAAAACCTGACGTGGAATCTCTGACCTGGCTTGTCAATGTATTGGCAAAAAGAAAAAACTCTCCCCTAAACTTGAAGGTTTGAGCCTGACCTAAAACACATGTCATAGAAATACGTCCCACAATGAGCCCAAACCGAGCTTCCTCTTCAATCAACTCATGTAACTCTATTGAGCTCAATCATGAGATACTCATTTTCTCATAAATGAGTTTCTCTTTGTGGTCCTTGCGGTTTGCGACCGATTATGAACTCTTCTTATCCCTCAATCTTGGATTGATTTCCCCTTTGAACTCTTACAATAAAGAACTCACCTAACCGAGCTATTACCACACATTGATTCATGCATGAGCTCACTTTGGATCATTTTCCCCACTCAGTTGACCAAGTTTTTAACATGATTCGATACACTAACATCCTCACATCAACATCAACAAGCTCAATCAAGTGAACTTTGAACTTTCAACTTATTAATTGCATTGAGTAATCCATCGTCCAAACCCAACTCACCTTTCTTTCATCAAGCTCTGTCAAATAGCTAGACTTGTTGCAACCGAGTACCTCCATGAGTTAGCATTAATTTGGACCCCGAGTTGAGAAATTTTCCAAGATCCCATTTAAGTTATAAAATGACCAACTCGCTCGAGCTCCTCCTAGTCTCCCTTAGTTTGAACCTCTGAGTTATGTCATATATTTTGCTAATGATCTTGAGCCCTTTGTCTTGAACCATTGTGACTCACTAACTATGCAAACTGAGCCCACTTTTTGCTAGCACAAAGTTTGCATCGGGCTATACATCAAGTCGGGCACTGAGTTGATCCCAAGTTGGGCTAGGTGATCTCACTTATCAATTTATGAATTATTTTAATCTTGTTATCTCCATGATGACCGTAAGTGGGTCTAGGTCCCCGAGACCAATGTCGTAATCGTATCGTAATATGACCCCATTGTCCAATTTTTTCATGTGTGAAAATTTGGATAACATATGCAAAGATACATCCATTATCGCATCCTTCCTCTTTCACAAAAGTATATAATGATAAACATAGTTATGAAAACAACTGGTTTAATAACATACCACTTCCATGACTTAACTTGTTCCTTGTATTAGTTACTAAGTCTAAAAGGTAATCAACAATCTACCAAGAAAGATAACCAAAACCTCATAATTAAAAGAAAGAATTCATAGGTCTTAAAAATTTGAACATATTTTTGTTAAGAGGACATGAATTTTGGGTCCTAGTAAACAAATCAAAGTCTTGATTAATATTATACTCTACAATAAATCCATTAATAAGAATTTTCCTTTTGGTACTACGAATGCAATGGAGAGAGTTAACTCTTCAGAATGAACACACATATGCAGGACTACAACAATTATACCAAACCCAATGAAAATCAAGTTCGGACTATACGTGTAAGCTTAAACTATTTTAGTTTATCACTGCTGGCTTACAAGATTGAACTCAAATATTTCAAGCCATACTTAGATGTTTTTTCATTCACATTTTCCTCCCTTATGAGGAAGTGATAAAACTTAACCATGAAATATTGAGTCATTTTTTAAAATAAAAACTAGACAAATCAACAAAGAATAATGTATACCTATGATGTATATTCTTCTTATACATGTATTGATCAAATAAATGGTTTAAACTAATAACCAACTCCAACCCAAGTACAAACTAAAAAAAATAACCAATACCCATATCGGTTTTTACAAGTGTGGGTTTGAATTCAAATGAAACACAATCTAAAATTCAAGCACAAGGCTAGTAAACCCTAAAATAACATCCATATCAACCATTCAAATCACCCAAGAAAGAAAGTAATCCTATCTTTATTTTTCTCAAATATTTTAAATAAAATTTTATTGAATACTTGAACAAATCACATAAATAATTTAACCCGGAATGTTACAGTCATTTCAAAGTGAATGAGAAGAGAGAGTCAATAAGAATATATGCTTGAAATAAGTATAAATTCTGCAAACTTCTTCACTATTTTCCTTTGAAAACTTTGCTTCAAAATCAAACGAAGGAACTTAGAAAATAAACCAGATGCGCCCAAATTTTAATGCAAGTATCAACTCCCCAAAACTAAATGAAACAAAATTATATACATCTGGGTCTGCAATTACTATTTCCCTTAAAAATCTCAACAAGAATAGCCTAAAACTCTCATGCACAGTTTGGTCTAAAAATGGAGTTTCAAATGGCCAAAGAAAGAGATAATACCAACAATAGTGAAAAATAAATAGAATGAAACTCATGCATGTGAGATATCTTCCCCCGGAAACTTATCAAGTTTCTCGAGAAACATTAAATGATCTTTAAGTTTTGTAGGTGCCACATAGTATCAAAACCACTTACAACTTCCATCACCAAATTCCCTCCAAAATATCTTAGTGGAGTTTTAAATGAGCAATCTAAGCTAAATCAAAAACCTTAAACATTGTGCATGGGTCGATCAACGACCAATTTAATTATTAAACAATGGAATGCCATTGAGTATGTTTCATGACCTTAACAATATAATGTCGGTCAATTTTTAATCTTTGAACATTATAATAAACCAATTCCAAAACAAGATGATTGATGACCATGTTATATTAAAACAATTAAAATACCAATTACCATGGTCTTAGACCACAATACTTAACTATAATCTAGATAATAATTTTCCATGGTCAATGACCTTCAAACATTTACACAACCAAACAATCATTTAATACCGAATGCCTTATCAAAGTTTTCATAAGGAGGTGATAACATTCAGTCAAATATGATAATTAGATAAGATAAAGTTTGATCCAATGCATGGTGTGGTCAATCGACCGTCAAATAAACATTATATGAGCTATGGTCTAAACCATTTAAAATAGTTTTAAAATATGCCAAGTATATAATCAAATACCAATAAAACCCATATAATTTTGGCTTGAAATACATTTCCGTAGTCCAAGTCTCATAAGAAATTTATTATTAATAAAAGATCGTTAAGTCAACCTCATAAACATTTACCTTGATGATCTCTAAATTTACTTACTCTTTTGTGAAGATCATATTAATGTTTTATGGTCTATGACCATCATAATAACAAAATAAGGTTAGTATCATTTAAACAATCATAATTATTTCTTGTTATGAAATAATACATTACACCATGAATAGATTTACCATATTTAGAAAATCATTATTTCCAAAGAAGCAAGATGAACCTTAATCACATTAAACAGTACAAAACCAATCATTACAACCATACATTGAAATCATCACTCACAACAAGATAAATTAAACTCATACAACCTATCAAACCAAAATTAAGTTATAAATTTCAAGTACTCCACAAATTATTGGAAACAATCAAGTGTTTCGTGGTTGGGCTTTGCAACTATGCACAAGTGTGTATATCCTTTTCAGGGTATACATATGTACATATAGATGCAACCTCAACCGAGTAACAAAGACATATCCTCTTTCCTTCATAACCCACTTTCCATACTACAAATTAATCTTGCGACAAAACAAAATGAAATTACGGGATGTGACATACTTCCCCTTAATGAATCATTGTCCTGATGATTTTACTCATTAATAATAATAGAATAAACCACACACATATTTATATCATACAACTAAGGAAAAACTTTCTATCATTTTCATCCAAAATTTAATTTGTTTCTAGATTTTAGTTTACCCGCAATCAACTTTATTGGTTGTAATAACCTTTAAATCATTATGTTGTGCCAAAAAGTCTAAAATATTACAGAATTTTGTCATTTCATCATCCAAAATATAAAATAATATCAATTATATCATATTAAATTGTCAAATATCAGTTTTTATTACTAAAACAAATAAGGAAACATATTTTTTATTTCCTCTAGATTCTCCTAGGATGCACTCTCTTCTAAATATTGGTCCCATCGACGTCGTATTCCATGATTTCTCTATTCCTCAAGTGTATCATGCAAGTTTCCACTACTCTAATAGGTTCAACCACTATGATTCCCGGATCATAAACCTATAAAGAGTTCCAATTAAGTACATCTAAAACATACTTCTTAAGAAAGGAAACATGACAAATATCATGCATCTTGGACAATGTGGGAGGTAATGCTAAATGATATGCAACAAGACTTGTCATTCCTAGAACTTCAAATGGTCCAACACATCTTGGTGATAGCTTGGCATAATTGCACTTAAGAAAAATTTATCTCTAAGCTCAATTTTTTTTAGTTATTTCATATATACATAGCTCTTTTTCCTATTAGCAACAACTTTTAATCACTCATGAATGGACTTCACTTGATTTTCCATTTTTGTTAACATTTCAGGGCCCACTAACACTCTATCTTCTGTACTATCCCAACTGATGGGAGTTCTACACTTTCTCCCATACAATGCTTCAAATGGTGACATTTTTAGTGATGAATGAAAAGTGTTGTAAGAAAATTCCACCAATGGAAGATATTCTTTCCACTTGTTTTGATGATCCATGCAATACATCCTGATTATATCTTCCATCACTTGGTTTACTCATTCAGTTTAACTATTTGTTTCTAGATGGTAAGTTAAACTTAAATTTAGTTTTGTTCCCAAAGTTGAATTTAATGTTTGCCAAAATCTAGATGTCATCCTTTGATCCCTCTCCGAAATTATTAACTCTGGAACACCGTGTAATCTGAAATTTTCATACAAAAATTGTTTTACAAGCATGATTGAATCATCTTTCGATTACCCAATATGAAGTGAGTTCCTTTTATTAAATTTTTAACAACTTAATCATGTCATGTTTATTTTTTTGACATTGGAATCCCCTACATGAAATCTGCGCTAATAAATTTCCATTTATAGTACAGAATGTTTTGAGGATACAAATGACCAACATGATGCATGTGCTCAAATTTTATATGTTGACATTCAAGATATTGAGAAACGTAATTTGACATGGATTTTTTAATTCCCTTCTAGATGTTTTTTTATATTAGCAAACATATTTGTCACTCCTAGATTTCCCGAGTAAAGAACATCATGGAATTCATTCATGAATGTTATGTTTTGAGTCATTTCCCAAAGGTATGTAGACTCTACCTTCGTATTTCAAGATTCCTTCATTGTCAAATTTAAATCCTTCATACCTTTTATCATTAGAATCTACTATTAACACAACCTTAACATGTTGATAGTATGAATCAGTTAACATTTGTTTCTTTACCTCATCTTTGAATTGATTCATAAGGGTCACAATCGTGAAAACATGCTTCCGGTGACTTAGTGCATCTTCCCTCTATTCTATTTCCATTTTAAGTAACTTATATCAAAATCATATTGTGATAAGAATTCAAGCCACCTATGTTGTCTTGCATTCAATTTGGGTTGCGTGAAGATATGCATCAGCCCTAAATGGTCTATTTTCAATTTGAAATGATTTGCTATCAAGTAATGCCTCCAAACTTGCAATGCATACACTATGGAAGAAAGCTATAAATCATGGGGAGCATAGTTCAACTCATGTACCTTTAATTTTCTACTCTCGTATGAAATCACATGGTCATTTTATAGAAGTATTCCACCCAAACCTTTACCGGAGGCATCTGTTACCATGTGAAGCTTCCATTGGGATCCAAAACCTTCAAAATAGGTGTTGTAGTTAATTTATCTTTTAGAAAATTAAATGCATTCTCACATTTATCAGACCAAACAAATTTCTTATCTTTTTCTATAGTGATATTATTGGATCACCAACTTGAGAGAATTCTTTTACAAAAATTTCTGCAGAGCAACCAACCCCATAAAGCTTTTAACTTCATTAATTTTCTTTGGATCTCACCATATTGTTATAGTTTTGATTTTACATGGAGTACAGATATTCCTTCTTTATTTATGATATGACTAAGGTATTGCACCTCATTTTGATAAAAGGAACACTTCAAAAAAATTCCATACAATTTCCTTTTTCTAGGTATGTCTCATACTATTCTCAAGTGATCATTATGTTACTCCATGTTTTTGGAATAAATCAAAATGTTATCCAAGAAAACCAACACAAACTTGTCTAAGTATTCTTGAAAAATGTTATTCATTAAGTTCATGAATGCAATAGGTGCATTCGTGATTCCAAATGGTAATATTGTGAACTCATAGTGACCATACCTTCTCCTAAAGGAATTTTTGTGTATGTCTTCATCTTTTATTATCAATTAATGGTAATTGTTGTCTATTTTTGCACCTCTTGCAAAAATTAGACAACTTGATAAAATTGAGCTTGGGAAGTTTTAGGCTTCAAAGAAGAAATAGAAGGATCCACAGTTAGAAGAATAGAGCCGCCCAAGTTTAGAAAATGTCATAGATACAAAACAAGGTTTTTGTTTGAAAAGGAAAATACACGAAAGGTTTGAATAAGTCATGGGTAGTGGAATGAGGACTACAAAAATTTGAGGATTCCACAGAGTGAATAGGACAAGGCTACGGCTAAGAATGAAATGTCACCAAAATCTGGAAATTCACAACACACTAAAGTTCAAAGTACGCAGATAAAGGAAAAATAGAAAATCTACAAGGTGAAGGAAAATAATTCTGTGGAGGTTGACGCAAAGCCACACCACATTGTAGGCCGCAGGTTAAAGTAGAAGGAATGATAAAACCATGGAATAAAGAAGATAAATCTGAAGAGGCCAAAATCCATGAAATACCGAAAGGAGAGAGCCGTGTATCGAAGGAAAATGATAGTTTTCCATAGGAGACTAAAATCTTCATATCTTTCGATCTTATGATCTATTTTTTATAAACCTTATATCAATGGAAATATCCCAAAGCATCTTCTGCACCATGGAAAATAGATTTCTTAATTATGTTGAGGATAGATATTGGGAAAGGTGAAAGACTTCTCTCGACATGAAAAAGGTGCGAGTTCTAGGTGACACAACTACTAGCATTTAATGTGGCATGGGCTCCCTTTTTTCTCCAATCGATGAAATGGTGTGTTACAGTGGACAAACCAAAGGTACCCTATTTTCTCAGAGAAATTAATGTTGGTGGTTGAAATTGAAATATGATTTCCTCTTCTTTTCTTTTCTTCTTCCTCCTTATTTTTATATAAATGTAAGAGCTCTACTCATTAAAATGATCTCTCTTTATTGTAATGGCACCATGTAAAAATGGTGGCTCAATTCCCATGGTTTTTAGCCCTTGAGTTTGGTCTATGTAATGTATTTTCACCTTATTACATGAATGTAATTGATTATGCATCTTTTGAGCAATAGAATCAAATTTTGTGGCTATCTCTCTGCTCCGGTCTCATGTTTTATTTATCTTTGCCTCTCTATTCATATTTCTTGGCATATTGTGTGTTTCCTTTACTTACAAGCTCATTTTCATGTTTTGTTCATGGGGGAATGCATGGTCTACATTGTTCTTGTCGTGGCATGTCTTTTTCTCCCTCTCTCCCGTGTTTTCCATGTTTCCTTCACCATTGTGCAAAATGATCGGCCCTTCTTCTAGTTTTATCACCTTCTTAGCTTAGGATTTCCCCTTTTTATGCATTTCCTTCTATGTATGGTCCTTGTCATGTTTAGTTTAGGATTTTCTTTTGGTTTTAAGAGTAGTGTTAGCATTATGATAAGTAGAGGAAGTCGGCCTTCTCCAGAGGTCTGTCTCATTTTGCAAGTCCCACAACTAAGAGACAGTCCCATGTTGCCTCAAAATTATTGATCATTCATGGTCATATCCAAGGTGCGATTTTGAGCTCCAATAGTTTTAAAGACGCTTGGTGGGACTCCATTTGAAGTCATTGTTATATTTTTCGAGGTATCTCATTGCAAATATTAAGCCACCGCACGCTCTAACATTTTTGGCACGGGTGGGAAAAGTATTGAAAGTTGTACATTTCATAGGTGTTTATCTTGGTCTACATATTCATTTCATCAAGATTGATATGCTTTTGGTGAAATTTCATCCTTTAGAGTAATCTTTCAAGCATATCTAGTGACTCCGCTTACTTCAAAAACCCCATTATCTTGGTTTGCAAACCTTTCTCTTCATTTTTCCATTCATGGCTCTACAAGGACCTTTTCTATTCCCTCATTTTAGTTCCATCCCTCTTCATTTAAAACAGTGGGATGTTATCCCTAAAACAACTCTAAAAATATCTTTTTCTATGGAAATGGAGATCAATCTCCTATTGACCACATTCAAGATATTACAAACCATTGTGTCATTCATGATGTCACAAAAGAGAATGTTTTCTCAAACTTTTGATTTCATCATTCAAAGGTAAAGCAAGAGATTGGTACAACAATTTGGCTCCACAATCCATTTCCACATGGAATCAGCTGGGAGAACATATTCATAACCGGTTTAAGGAGCATGCAGATGTCATTTGCCTCATGGAACATCTCAAAGCAAAATTTAATGAGATCCAATGGAATTTATTCGTTATTTCAACATTAGATTCACAAGGACCTGACATAGAATTCATCAAGAATACAAACCCTTACTAGGTATGGCATTCTTGTATTATTTGAGATCCTTTGATGTTGATTTAGATATATTTATTTAGTCATTAGGGGCAGCAGTCTTTTGTTGAGTTGTGGAGCTTAATTACTTCAAACTAGCATGCAATATGAAACATGTAGGATTACACAAGAACCGACATCGTTATGGAGGAACCGGTATACACCACCTATGACCAAAGATCGGTCAAGTAAGGAGGAACCGACATCGTTAGGGCTAACCAGCGTTGTTTACCTATGCGGGAGTATTTTATTTAACTCTCGGGAATTAGATCTAATTTTAGTATTAAAGCATATCTTTTGATTGTAATTGCATGGCTAAGTTCCCTTTGTTTGTATATACCTATATAATCATAAAAGCTAGGGTTTAGAAGTAAGAGGATTGTGTGTTAATGATTTTTGTGAGAATAATTGTGAGAGAGAGAATTCCTAGAGAAGAAGGAGAAGCTTAAGAGAAATACATTATTATACATTTGGGAGGTGTGGAAGATTGTAGATATTCAATTGTATATCTTCTAAAAGTTTTTATAATAGATTGTCTTGTTTCTTGGTGGATGTACCCCACACTTTGGGTGAACCACATTAAATCTTGTCTTAATTTATATATTTTATTTTGTATATTTCTTTTGGTAGAATATCCAATTTTATTGCATGTATGTTTAGATCGATATATAATCAGACAACCTTGTGCTAACCACAACAACTAGTATCAAAGCTTTATTTGAGGGTTTTATATTTTGATATATTTACTCACCGAGGGTTTTTTCGATTAAGTGGGAGCTTTAGCAATGGCGAAGAAAACAAATACAAAGCAGAGGAGTTTGACCGTTGAAATTATCAATTATGGAAGATAAAAATTGAGGATTATCTCGTATCAAAGAGATTTTTATTTACTATTGGATGAAAATTCTAGACCTACGAAGATGACTAATGAAGTATGGAAGATTCTAGATAGAAAGGATTTGGGATCTATAATATTGGTTCTGGAAACATTCATGGCTTCCAATATTACAGAAGTGAATTCTATGGTAGAGTTAATGACATATCTTGCTAATTGATATGAAAAACCTAGTGCTTCAAATAAAATTTATTTGATGAAGAAACTATTTAGTTCTAAGATACATGAATGTGGATCTCGCATCTAGTCATTTGAATGATTTCCGATCTATTGTAAATTAGTTAAAATCAGTTGATATTTCGTTTGATGATGAAGTGAAAACATTTTTATTATTATGTTCTTTACCCGATATTTGGGATAGCTTGGTAATGGTTTTTAATAATAAAACATATGCTAATAATATTTTAAAGTTTGATGATGTGGTTAGTATAACCTTGAATGAAGAAATTCATAGGAAAATCACTAAGGAATCATCATTTGGGAATGCTTTGAATGTAGAAAGTAGAGGTAGGAAGAAGGCAGGATCCAAGAGTAAGAATAATGGGAATTCAAAGCAAGGGATGACAGATCTACATCCAGAGGTAAGGGAATTACCTGTTGGAAATGTGGAAAGAAAGGACATGCAAAGAAATATTGTTGGTCAAAGGATAAAGAGAACCAACACCCAGACAAAGGTAAAGAGTCAAATAAGGAGGAAAATATTGTAGCAGAGGTAATGCAAGATGCTCTTATTATTTCTTTGGATAATAGAATAGAATCATGTGTTTTAGATTCAGGAGTTTCTTTCCATGCAACCCCTAATAAGGGTTATTTCAAAAATTACGGCTAGGGAAATTTTGGGCATGTTTATTTCGGTGATCATGAACCTTGCAAAGACACTGGTAAAGGGTAAGTTCATCTAAAATTACATAATGGAAATACATGGGTATTGAAATATGTGAGGCATATGCCAAGCCTCAATGAAATCTTATTTTTGCAGGACAACTAGGCGAAGCTAGTTGCATGGTTACATTCACATCAAATTCTTTGAAATTCACCAAGGGTGATTTTTTTTCAAGCAAGAGGTAAGAAGATATGAATGTTATATTTATCTACCAGTGTTATTGATTCCTTCTATGTTTTATCTACTTCAGATTTAGATTCAGATGCATGTGGCATAATTGGTTGGGCCATATGAGTCAGAAAGTAATACAGATCTTAAATGATAAGGATAAGTTATCGATTTGAAAGATTTAGATCTTGATTTATATGAGAATTGTATCTTTGGAAATCAAAAGAGAGTGAGTTTCTCAAATTTGGGGCAACTAATTTGGGGTAGAAATTGGAGCTTGTACACTCAGATGTGTGGGGACCAACTCAAGTAGCTTCTCATGGAGGATCCCAGTATTATGTTACTTTCATTGATGATGCTACAAGAAAGGTATGTGTTTATTGTATTAAACATAAATCTGATGTTTTTGAGACTTTTAAAATATGGAAATTTGTTGTTGAGAATGAATCAAATTCAAAGTTAAAGTGTCTTAGATCTGAAATGGTGGTGAATATTGTAGCAAGGCTTTTAATTATTATTGTCAAAGTGAATGGAATGCATAGAGAAAGGATGGTTCTAAGAACACCACAAGAGAATGGTGTTGCAAAAATAATTAGGACAATCATGGAGTGTGCTAGAATTATGAGGATACATGTTGGATTTCCCTTGTAATTTTGGGTAGAAGAAGTTGATACATCATTTTATTTCATTAACCGTAGACCTTCAAATTCACTAGATGAAGGAATACAAGAGGAAGTTTGGACAGGAAAAGAGGTAGATCTTTTTTTCTTAAATTTTTTTGTTCGAATCTTTTGTGTATATTGATAAAGAAAATAGAAAAAGTTGGATGTAAAATTCAAGAAATGTTTGTTTATTGGTTATGGATCTAGTGATTTCAGATTCCGTTTTTGGGATTTAGAGAATTCTTAAATTATTAAGAGTCGTGACATTGAATGGAATGAAAATATAATGTACATGGATCAAATTTTGGTACCCAAGGACAAACCAATTGAGAAGTTTGTGAATGAAAATGAACTCTCATATTCAAAAGTCATACCTACATGGTTACACAGTAAACGGTGTCGATTGACCCCGATCGAATTAGTCAGCTGAACTGGTATAGGTTACAAAAGATCCAAACTAGCATCGGTTAGAAAATCGGTGTCGATTACAAGTGACTAGCGTCGGTCACTATCAAAATTGGAAACAAATGTCTAGGAGGTCCAGAATGAGCCTCCGGTACCCCAAACTTCTGTGAGAAGGTCACAAAGGGTAAGTAAACCTCCAAAAATATTTACACCTTCTCTATCTTATTTATTATTAACTAATAATGGTGAACCAAAAATTTTTGAAGAAGCAATGTAGGATAAGACCCATGTGTAGTGGGAGCATGGCATGGATGAGGAGATGGACTCCTTGGAACAAAACTAGACTTGGGATTTGGTTAAGTTTCCAGTAGGTAAGAGGACATTACAGAACAAGTGGGTTTATAGGATCAAGGAAGAAGAGGGTGGATAGAAAAGATACAAGGAAAGGCTTGTAGTAAAGGGATTTACATAGAAAGTAGGTATTGACTTTGGTGAAATATTTTCTCCTATTTTTAAAATGACTTCCATACGTACTATGTTGAGTTTAGTTGTAGTACATGATTTTCATTTAGAGAAACTAGATGTGAAGACGAATTTCCTTCATGGTGATTTGGATGAAGAGATT
Organism: Taxus wallichiana var. yunnanensis; assembly: GCA_018340775.1. Lineage (NCBI taxonomy): Eukaryota > Viridiplantae > Streptophyta > Pinopsida > Cupressales > Taxaceae > Taxus > Taxus wallichiana. The sequence goes on along the minus strand of CM031234.1, from coordinate 184,776,290 downwards.
TATATGCATGCAACAGCCACTTGGGTATAAAGTCAAGGGTAAGGAGAAATTAGTGTGCAGGTTGAAAAAGAGTCTATATGGGCTCAAGCAAGCTCCAAGGAAATGGTACATGAGGTTTTGTAGTTTCGTGCATGAGCATGGTTACTTAAGATGTGAATCTGATCATTGTGTTTATTTCAAAGAGCTTGAAAATGGGAGCTATATTATTTTGTTAATGTATGTCGATGATATTCTTATTGCATAATCTAGTATACATGACATTGGTGAGCTTAAGGGAAAGCTAGCTCACATATTTTCTATGAAGGATTTAGGAGCTGTAAAAGGAATCCTTGACATGTAAATACACAGAGACATGAAGAACAATAAATTGTATTTGTCTCAGAAGGCTTATATCAATAAGGTGTTAGAAAGGTTTAATATGCAAGATTCAAAACCCGTAAGTACACCTATGTCAGGACACTTCAAATTGAGAAAATAACAATTTACTTCATCACATGAGGAGGTCAAATACATGACATAAGTACCATATGCTTCAGTAGTGCCCCACTTAACACACACAAATACAACAAGAAATACCAGATAAATTTTTTTAACCTACAATGCATGCTACACACAACACAACAAGGGCTCCGAGTACAGAAACTCGACTCGTATATGACAATCACATAAGTCATCGACTCACATAGACTCAAGAAAACAACATAGGCATGTCGATGCCACACTTCTCACAATGAACGAATACCAGCAATGACCCAATCACAAGAAACATGACTTCAGGAACGGTGAACCCACAACACATCATTACTTTAAATGTATTTTAGTTACGATTAGCATCCCAAGAACATTGTTATGTAAGCATAATTTTCTCCCTTTTTCCACCTACATGTTCTGAAAATTCGTTTCACATTTCACTTATTGTTCAACCATTTAATTTTTCTCTTTACCCTTATGACAATCTTCATAACTTACATAAGTATTTTCCATATTTCAAATTTCATACAAAATTCCAATTCTCTCATTCTTATGTTAAGATTATGCTTCCCAAAACACTTATTCAATGTTTAAAATTTAACCTTGATGTCAAGATGAAATCTTGGGATTAAGGAAGACATAGATTTGAAATAGATTTTTTCCCAGGAACATCCATCGATCACGGAATAGTTATTTCACTACCATTATCATTATAGTTCAGTAACTTGTTGAATTCCAAGTTTGATTTATATATGTATATCTTTTTTTTTCTCAAAGTTTGGTCACACCAAGGTAATTTATATTCTTTGCAACGCATGAAAAAGTTTAATTAAGTTATAAGGACTCCAAGATTGACCTTAATCCTAATCTCCAATCTCATTTTCATCTTATATGATATGCTCTTACATTGCACTATGGTCTCGTTATTAGCATTGTTTTGAAATCAAGATTTACAGAAGTATTTGACTAACATATCAAGGAGTACATGATCAAAATAATCAGTAAACTATACATGAACCATAAGTGACACCTCCTAATCAGCTGAGGTTTGGTTTCTTCCAATATGCACTTAATGATCTACGCCTCAACTATATAAGAGTTTAAGGCAGGTGGACATATTTATACTAAACCACATTCAAGAAAATACCAAGATGTTATTTTGATAGAAACCAAGGTAACACCGTTTAGTCATTCCTTCGAACAAGGACTCATAAGGTGACTTCCAAAGTGGTCTTCGCCACTCAACCTAGTGTCGGACCTGAAGAGAGGGCATTCTTCTCGTGATTACCAAAACTAGAAGGAAACCGCATACTCTGGATAAAGTTGGACCATGACATTCCTAAAATATGGGTTCATGACCATGTCGCTAAACATAATGACTATGATGGTAAACTCCAACTAGGGGTTTTATTTACCTAACCTAGAGTGTTCCATCGAGTGCAAAGCTTAAGTTCGTTCTACGGTCTTAAATTTCTTATATGGTAAAAAGGATCACACATGCAGGCAAGTTATGCATGAATATTTTATTAAGGTTGAGTGTTCCCATTAAAACTCTTTATTATGTTTGCAAGGTAAGAAGATAACCCAGTAATTAATTTAATCATTTATTGAATACTGAGAAAGTACTACAATATATTAACTTCAATTTCAATTTACTATGTATAAATCAAACCCTTTTTTCCATACACAACTAAGAAACAAATTGAACCGGTGATTAGATGCACATTTCCTAAGTATCCCTAAAACTAGCATCTCATGCATATTAACAAATTTCAATTATAAATTTTTTGTAACAAGAGACTACATTAGACAGTTATTCATTTTACAATGACCTATAAAAATTACAATAATAATAATTAAATTACACATTGCCTTTTTCGTCATCATTCTTCCATCCTGCAAAACCCACGTGAGCATGATATCAGCGATAATTCACTGGCATGGCATCCACCCTAACCTAACATAAGTATCATTTTTCAGTTTCCCATTTACATCTGACAATAATTACAATTTGCAATCGAAATAAAAAGGTCTAGAAACATGTATTCATTGCATTTCATTTTTCTTCATTTTGTAACCCAGGAGAGAGAAAGAGAAGGGAAGAGAGAGAAAACACCATTTTGTCAAAAGTTCTATTTCACACAATAGATACACTAAAGGGTTTTAAACAGTTATTTTCATGTGTTAAAAGTTTCCAGGGTGGTTTGGCAACCCTACGAGGGTCCGCAACTTTCTATTTTTATATTTTCTTACTAACTACAAAAACGTACAAAACGTGCTCGGAGGCTAAGAAACCACTTCCAAAAGTTATCTTCCAATGAGAACACCCTCCATGATCAACTTTCTACGTGTCCCCAGATATACCAAGAGTTCATAAAGAATTGACGGAATTGAAAAAGAGTGAACGGTTTACGTTTGGCGGCTAGTTCTCCAGGGCCCCTGGTCGTAGTTGACCCAGTTGCAAATGAACAAAATTTTAGCTCGAGGGCCCAGAGAACTGAGTCCATAACTGATGTTCGATGGAGGAGCACACAATGAGACATATCCTACTAGTTCCCCTATATAAGGAGAATTCATCAGAGTCGACGGGACTGAGAACTAGAGAACCATTTTTAAACGGCAACAAGTTTTCTGGAGTGACAAGACGAAATTGGTCCAGTTTGACCTCGTCAACTGTGACCGGAGGACTACAAAATGGATTTTCCAAACTATCCAAAAAAATTCTCTTTCCTATATTGAATGTTCCATGAAATTTTCTAGTATAAACACTAGAGGTTTGCGAAGACAGGAAGTGATTTCTCTTTCCAGGTTTCAAATGGCGGTCCAAAACGAAAGCCAACTTTCTAGTTTTAACAACTTTCTACTGTTGTAAACCAGTGTAACAGGGCTCCTATAAGAGCGTCAAAAGGATGACATATGTTTGTTTCAGATCAAACCAAAGGTCAAGGTGACTCCTCGTATACCAAGGTACATGAATGAAACTTCACATCTCGTTTCTAGAGTTACGAAGGGTACTTGGTGAGTCTCCAAAAATGCAAAATTTAACTATTTAAAACAGGAGAAGGTCAACTTTATCAATGGGGAGTCAAATTCATCTGGTCGATAAAACAATATTGGAGTGATCAAGATGGGTAAGAGTTTTCTAAATCATCTTGAAGCGAGGGTGATAGTTCATGGTTTAAAGTAGATGAGTTATAACGACTTCGAGAGTTGTGACACGACACTTTATTGTTTTGCAATGAGTTGAAGGGACATTTAACTATATTAAAAAAATATTAATAATTTAAAATTCTATTTAGTTGCAAAAGAGAACTAAAACATGAGAATTATGAGAGGTAAGGGAAGAAGAACCATGCCTGGAGAGTGGATTCTATGGTCGAAACCGCAAGCTTCTGTTCAACATCTTGCTTGGCTGCACTTCACAACCGGTTCACGAACCTGGATCTAACCTCCACCACGTCACACCAACTTCCCAATCACTTGAAGTTTTCCAACAGAGTAAGCAGTTTCTTATGTGTTTCTAAAACCTTTTAAACAAATCCATTATGTACATATCCTTGCATGTAATTTCAGCTATCCACGTGGGCTAATCTGCGTTTATTTCTTGGAGGAACTTTGTCAAATGCTTCATGTGCTTTGTCTCTAAGTCCAAGCTTTGCATTCAGGTCTAACAAATCATTTACAACTACATGCGATGGCCATATCCATAAGACTTGATTCAAAGCGCCCATTTTAACATAGTCGGAGATATACTAGCAATGGAAAATATGTCTATGAAGACACTAGGTGTTTACATTTGAAGGAACAACCACAGAGCTTCAAGTCGATTATGTGGTCTTCTGAACTATCATGGATGTCCATAACCTGCTCCTACATTGCCATTTTGGCACAAACACTGAGGATGTTGGAAATGCCACATCTAATTAAGGCATTTTGTCAAACAGTTTTGTGCCTTTTCTATGCTTCCATTTTGTGTATATGCTGCCATCATGGCATTCCATGAGATAACATTTCTTTGAGGCATTCTATCAAATAGTTCACATGCCCTAAAAACACTTCCACATTTTCACGAATAACAACTGAAACACTTACAAAAAAAAGCATTCCTTTGTCCATACCCGCTCCAAGTGCCACGTTTTTTTTTGACAGTGGAGATTATTTGCAAAGGTTGTTAAATTTAGCCTTACTCCTGTTGTTTACATTTGGTTGAAAGATTCTAAATCCTTTTCAACAAATCCATTTTGTGCAGATCCCGTAATCATTGCAGTCCATGGAACTACATTTCTTCCATGCATTTAGTTGAACAGTTCACATGCTTCCACATTTTTACATATGTATCTACTAGGGCACTTCCGAATGCAACATCTGACAAAGTTTCTCTCGCCTTTTTACTTTTATGGGCATCCATACTCTGTCCCCAAAGAATTTACGACTGCAACACTGTCAAAACCCTCTCTCCCCAATGTGCTTGATTTTTCCCACGCAGGTGTGTGGCGCGGCCTGGGAGGATGCTGAAAATGGTTGTGGAGTCTGGCTTTATGCACATCAACTACATTTTCTTGAAATTTTCCAAGGCCTCTTCAACAAACTCATTCTGAGCAGATCCCTGTGCCCCCAAACCAGCCACCCCATGCCCAAAACTAACGCATTCCAAAAGCCAAAAAGACAAAACCCTAACTATGATTTTTGGACTTTTTGCCTTCTTCCACTTTGCCCTAAACCGCCAACATTCATGGGCATTTTGATTTTATTTTTAATTCCTTTTAAATTTATTTATCTATTTCTTTTTTTTGTTTGTTTTAATCTAAAAACGTCATAAAACCCTAAAACGAAGTAGACAAATAAATAAAATATAACTTAAAGTCAATCCATTACCAGAGATAAAATTTCGACACAAAAGTGACTGATCGAAGTCGGCGATATGAGTTATAATAGTATTATAAACATTATTTTAATAATTTTACGGCTTAATAATGATAATAATTATTAATCCTATTAATGGCGATGACCAGGTAACTCGACGAATTGAGAACCAGATTTTCCTTTAACCGGATAGTTGTCCATGACGCTACGAGGTCCACATTTTGGGGTGTCAAAACGACCGAAAGGCAAGAAGGAGAGGGAAGGTGAAAAATCTTCACTACAACCTAGACACGGTCAACAATGGTCAACGAAAACACACACACACCAGTCTCCCAGGCTTAGCAACAAGGTCGTCATGCCAGGGACTAGGGAACATCGAACAGGGCATTATAGCTTCAGCGAAAGTTGGGAATCTCATGTATGTTATGTTTTGTACCAAACTAGACATTGCACAAGTAGTGGGATTTGTGAGTATATCTATGGCTAATCTAGATAAAGAGCATTGGAAAGTAGTCCAATGGATTCTTAAGTATTTGAGAGGGACATCTAGCATGCAGTTATGCTATAGAGGTTTAGATATTTCTTTATGTGGCTATGTTGATTCAGATATGGCTAGAGATCTGGATGGTAGAAGGAGCACTACTAGATATATTTTCACAATAGGTGGGATGGCAGTTAGCTAGATTTCGAGGTTTCACAAAGTGGTGGATTTTTCTACTACAGAGGTAGAGTATGTTATAGCTACAGAGGCTAGCAAAGAGATTATATGGATGTAAGGAGTTCATGGAAGAGTTGGGAAAGGAGCAAGATGATTATAATTTGTTCAGTGCTAGTTAGAGTGCAATTCATTTGGAAAAGAACACAGCCTTTCATTCTATAATGAAACACATTCAATTGAGTTATCACTTCATATGACAAGTATTGGAGGATGGGAAGCTGAAACTAAATAAGATTCATATGAGTGAAAACCCTGCGGATATGCTAATGAAGACATTAGAAAAAGATAGGTTAGAGCTACACTCCACTTTTTTGGTCTTCAAGTTTGATACTTGAAGAGAAATAAACAAAGCTAAGGAAGGATCCAAGAATGTAATTATACACGTATAGTGCAGTAATTAATCTCCAAGTGGGAAATCATTGAGTTTTGGAGCTCAATTACTTCAAATTAGCATGCATTATGAAACTTACAGGATTACACAAGAATGTAAATCAATTATGGAGGAGCTAACATTGGTCACCTATGACTAGTATTGGTTAGGAAAGGAGGAAACGGCATCGGTTAGGGCTAACTAGCTTCGATTACCTATGCGGGAGTGTTTTATTTAACTCTCAGGAATTAGATATAATTTTAGTATTAAAGCATATCTATTGGTTGTAATTACATGGCTAAGCTCCCTAAGTTTGTATATGCCTACATAAGAATAAAATATAGGGTTTAGAAGTAAGAGGATTGTGTGTAAATGATTATTATGAGAACAATTGTGAGAGAGAGAATTATTGGAGAAGAAGGAAAAGTTTGAGAGAAAGAAAGTATTGTACATCTAAGAGGTGTGGAAGATTGTATATATTTAATTGTATATCTTTTGAAAGATTTGGATAATAGATTGGCTTGTTTCTTGGTGGATGTATCCCACACTAGGTGAACCACTTTAAATCTGGTGTTGATTTATATCTCTTGTTTTGTATATTTCTTCTGGTAGAATATCCACTTTTATTGCATGTATTCTTAGATCTAATATAAAATTTGTACAACCTTATGCTAACCCCAACATATTCCTCAATATTTTATTATTACGTCCCAAGATGAGAAGATTCTCATTCAAGTTGGTAAAATAGAACCCATCCCCATTTCTACAATTCTTCCTTCCCCACCTCTAATTCTTCCTTCTCCATGTGCAAAAAATGAAAAATCCATCATTCCTTGCCAAAATCTGGAAGCTCCTTTGCTTCTTTATCCATCATTTGATGTTTCACAAGTTTTTATGCCCAAAGCATTCCCAAAGATTTGCCAAAATCCCTCCCATCTCCACCCAAGGCACTACCCAACTTCACTAAACCATGCACTAATGTTCCGAGGAGTTTTGGTATCTCAAATGTTGTCCCTAGCTTCTATCCAACCCTTACTAGACAGATTTATCCTATGAGGTTGGTGGAAAGGGATGTCTATTATGCTTTTGGAGAAAGGGAACAACCCATGCAATACTCCAAACAACATGACTTCAGGTGGAACCATGCAGTTGTTTTGGAAAATACAAATCAGCAGGTTGGGAGCATGTTTTGGAGGGTCATTTGGCTTCTCTAATTGATCAAATCAGGTCTTGTGAGCATCAAACATCTCTTCCCAAGAATGAAACAAATCAGCAGTTCCTTTTCCATGCCCCTTCTCCTACCAATCTCACAAATGAATATAATTTTATATGTGGGGAAGATTCGTCTGATTCAGATTGGAAGGATGAGAATGTGAAAATTGTGAGAAAATAGAAGCTGAGTAGTAAGACAGAGTAGACGAATTTGAAGGAAAAACAAATTGGAAAAGTTGGGGAAGAAAAGAAAAAAAAACACTACTGGCTTCCAAGGCCTCAAGGAATAATTTATTGAAAGTGAGCAAGGTGTCGTGATAGAATGCAATGATCCCCATTTCTCTGCGTGTCAAGATCTTGCTTCACTTTTTGGAAGATTGAGATAGAAGGAGAATGAGGAAAGCCATGGTGAAACAAGTTCAAAATAAAAATCCATAAAGATGGATACAAAGTTTTTGTAGAGAAGCGAGAACATGAAAAATATCAGCTTACAAACATCTCCAATCTAGAAGAAATTCTACATGAAGATCCTAACTATGGGATTGAGCTTCATAGCAATGGGCAAATCAAAAGGATCATTCCTCGCCCAATCAAGTCGAGTTACCACCGGTCATGTTCAGTTTAGAGGATGAGGATGAGCTTCAATGTCCCAAAGGTCATCTCTAACACCTCCATCCAAATGCAGAGCAACTTGAGGAGGTATATGTTATTTTTATAGTTGATACTTTGATGAAAGAGGAAGTGTGGATCATGTTTGCACTTCCACCATGTGGTTTTATTGCCAAATTAATTACATGGCCACACTTTGTAAAGAAGGGAAGCTACTTCTCCTTACTTTTTGTAGGCTATATTTAGCTTTTCTTTGTATCTGGTTAGAGTAGGGTATGAGTAGGTTTTTTTCAGCAGAAGAAGTGCATTGTGCACACTCTACATGTTCCACTTGGGGCATGTATGATTTTCCTTTGTATATAGTTTTTGTGGGTTCATGGTGTAATCAGATTTTTGGACATCTTTCAAAGTCCTTTTATTAGCCCCAACAAATCAATTGTAAAGGTCAAATCCAGCAGTTGCTTCAAGTGGTCTTTGGGATGGTTCTTTAGGTTCATATCATAATGCAGTTTTATCAGGTTGACTCCATGCCCAATGGATGCTTCAGGCCATTGATCAATTCATCTAGTAGGAAAATGACCCCTGTGAGTCACCAAAAATGTTGTCTATTTTTACACCCCTTGCAAAAATTAGACAACTTAATAAAATTGAGCTTGGGAATTTAAAGGCTTTAAAGAAGAAATAGAAGGATCCAATCGGAAGAACACATTACCGCCCAAGTTTAGAGAAATTTGTGGATACAAAAGAAGGTTATGATTTGGAAAGGAAAATATGTGGAAGGTTTAAATAAGTCATGGGTAGTAGAATGAGGACCGTAGAAAAGGTTAACATGCCGCTAAGTGAATAAGAAAAGGCCACGACTGAGAATGAAATGCCACCAAAATTTGGCAAGACGCAATACACTAAAGGTCAAAAGCTGCAGATAAAGGAAAAACAGAAAATCCATGAGGTGAATTAAAGTGATTCCATGGAGGTTAACAAAAATTCGTGCCACATTGTAGGCCATGGGTTAAAACAAAAGGAATGGTAGAACTGCATAATAAAGAAAAAAATCCATGAAGGCCAAAATCCGCGAAAGACTAAAAAGAGAGAGCCATGTATCGAAGGAAAATGATAGTTTTCCTTGGGAGACTAAAATTGCCATATCTTTCGATCTAACGATCTGATTTTTGCAAACCTTATATCAATGCAAAGATCCCAGTGTCCTCTACACCATGAAAAATATATTTCTTAATTTTGTTGAGGATAGATGCATGGAAAGGTGAAATAATTCTCCAACATGTAAAAGGTGCAGTTCTAGGTGGTACAACTACCATCATTTAATGCGGTATGGGTGCCCCATCTTTTCTCCAATCAATGAAATGGCATGTAGCATTGGATAAACTAGAGGTTCCCTATTTTCTAAGAGAAATTAATGTTGGTGGTTGAAATTGAAATCCAATTTCCCTCTTCTTTTCTCTTCTTCTTCTCTCCTTTTTATATAAATGTAAGATCTCTACTCATTAAAACGATCTCTCTTTTTGTAACGGAACCTTGCCAAAATGGTTTCCAACTTCCCATAGGTTTTAGACCTTGAGTGTGGTCTCTACAATGTATTTTCACCTTCTTCCCTTAATGTAATCGATTGTGCATCTTTTGAGCAATAGAATCAAATTTTGTGGTTATCTCTCTACCTTGGTCTCGCGTTTTATTTTTCATTTCCTCTGTGTTCACATTTCTTGGCATGTTGTGTGTTTCCTTCACTTGGAGGATCCTTTTCATGTGTTGTTCATAGGGGGAATGCATGATCTACGTGGCTCTCTTCTCGTGGCATGTCTATTGTACCCTCTCTCCCACATTTTCCATCTTTCTTTCACCCTTGTGGAGAGTGGTCGACCCTTCTTTTGGTGTTATCACCTTCTTAGCTTAGGATTTCCCCTTGTTATGCATCTCCTTCTATCCCTAGTCCCTTGGCATGTTTATTTTAGGATTTTCTTTTAGTTTTAGGAGTATTGTTAGCATCAAGATAGGTATAGGAAACTATCCTTCTCCGGAGGTCTATCTCGGTTCACAGGTCCCATAACTAAGAGATAGTCCCATGTTGCCTCAAAATTATTGATCACTCATGATCATATCTAGGGTGAAATTTTGAGCTCCAACAGTGACCTAATTTTAAATTAATCTTAGAATATGCTAATGCATCTCACATAAGATCGGAGAGATCATATATCCTTGGCAGAGGATATATATTCTTGATTATGGCTTTGTTAATCTTATGATAGTCAATGAAAAACCTTAACGTGCCATCTTTATTTTTGACAAATATGATTTTCGCTCCCCAAGGAGACACGCTCTATTTAATAAAACCTTTGGATAGTAACTCATATATTTTTGCCTTAAGTTCCACTAGTTTAGTTGTAGTAATTCGGTAAAGAACCACATAAATAGGTTATATACTAGGCTTGATATCTATTATGAAATCAAATTCATGCCTCGAATGAAATCCAAGTAACTCTTCCGTAAATACGTCACTTTACTCTTATAATAGCAGATAGTCTATCAAGGAAGTATAACCTTCCTCATTGAAATCTAAATATTTTATTGCATAAAGCATGCAGCCTTTTTTCTTAGCCTTTTTTAGCTACATTGTAGAAATCTTTCTTATTTCAATGTATATTTTCATGCCATGTATGAATATTGTTTTCTGTAGGTCATCCAAGCATTTTCTTTTCTTTTCAAAACAATTCACTTTTACTTTGTGTTGTGATATCTAATTCACTCCTATTATAACATTGTAAGAACCTAAAATAGCTACGTACGAATCTAATTCTATGGTAAAACTAGGTAGCTCTAATGTTGTCTCAAACAGAAATTGTTTTCGTGTGGACAACATTTTTCTCATATTGTAAAGTCCTTGATTTCTTCATATAACCATATACTTTTTAATTTTTCATAGAAATTATTAAAAATGAAACATTCAATAGCACCAATATCAAAAAGAATAGTTACAGGTAGTCCATATAACTTACCTGGTACTTCAATAGGTGTGGCCTACTTTTTAGCTAGTATATTTGCTATTATAGCATGAATTCTTTGTTGTAAGTTGTTCTCTTTATTTCTCAAAGGAAAATTATTTGCATAGTGATCACCACCACACTTAAAGCATCTAGAAAATGGTCATTTTATTTCATTTTTGTTTTCATTACTTGTACTATTTTGACCAGCTTTTCTTAACATTTTACAGTAGGATTTGCTATTGTATTTTTATTTCCATTTTTGGATTTATTTCCAACCTTTTTCCACCGAGTTTTCCTTGGTGCAAGTGGTGATGGTGAACTAATTTTCTTTTCTTTTCACATCCCTATGAGCATATATAGCTTGCAGCTTCTTCTCTTAGTGGATGGCCTTTTTAAATATTGCTTCCATGGTCAAGGACCATGTACATCCACTTCCCCACTAATGATGGGATTAAGTCCCATGATAAACTTTCATATATGTAACTTCTCATCAGCATGATACTATGGATCACATTTCAACAATTTTTTAAATTTTTCCCAGTATTCCATTACGGTCATCTTTCCTTGTAATAAGGTTTGGAATTCCAAAATATTTTGGTCATGATATAGTTGTGGAAACCAACATTTCGAAAGATAATTTGAAGTAAACCCAAGCTATATTGGTTTTAATAACCCCCAATTCTACATTTCAACTATCAACTTTCTACGTGTCCCCGGATATACCAAGAGTTCATAGCAACTGACGGAATTGGGAAAAAGTGAACAGTTTGCATTTGGCGGCTAGTTCTCCAGGGCCACTGGTCGTAGTTGACCCAGTTGCAAATGAACAAAATTTAGCTCAAGGGCCCGTAAAAGCTGCGTCCATAATCGACGTTTGATGGATGGCACAAAATGAGACACTTCCCACTAGTTCCCTATATAAGGAGAATTCATTAGAGTCGATGGGACTAAGAATAAAAAAACCATTTCCAAACGGTGACAAGTTTTCTAGAGCGACAAGTCAAAATTGGTCCGGTTTGACCGGAGGCCTGCAAAATGGCGTTCCCAAACTATCTAGAAAAGTGTTTCTCCCTAGACTCGAATGTTCCATGAAATTTTCTAGTATAAACACTAGAGCTTTGTGAAGACAGAACTAATTTCTCTATCCAGGTTTCAAATGGCGGTTCAAAACGAAAGCCAACTTTCTAGATTTGACAGCTTTCTACTGCTGTAAACCAGTGTAACAAGGCTCCTATAAGAGCGTCAAAAAGATCACAAATGTTCATTCGGGGTCAATCCAATGGTCTAGGTGATTCCTCACATAACAAGGTACACGAATGAAGCCTAACATCTCGTTTTCAGAGTTCAAGGGTACTAAATGAGTCTCTAAAAATGTAAAAATTAACTATTTAAACAAGGAGGTCAACATTATTACTGGAAATTCAATTTCATCTGGTCGATAAGACAATGTTGTAGTGATCCAGTTGGGTAGGAATTTTTCTACATCACCTCAGAATGAGGGTGGGAGTTCATGGTTTAATGTAGAAGAGTTATTTTGATTTTGTGAGTTACAACACGACCTTTCATTATTTTTGCAATGAGTTGATGTAAACATTTAACTGTATTAAAAACCTAATATTTTAAGATTCTATTAATTTGCAAAAGAGAACTAAAACACGAGAATTATGAGAGGTAAGGGAAGATGAACCATGCCTGGAGAATGAAGTCGGTCGAAACTGTGGGATTCGGTTCAGTAGCTTGCTTGGGCACATCGTCAACCAGATCACGAGCATCCACAGCTCCACCATTTTACATACACGTCCATCATAAAATTTGTAACTGCAGATTTGAAACCATTCCTCTACTCTTTATACTTTGAAGGATGTCCATAATGTGTTCCACAACTCGCATCTGGCACAGGACAAGAGATGCTAGCAAAGGTTATGGAAACTGGCTTTAGATCTGCCAGTTACGGTTTCTCAGAAATTTCTAGAGCCTTTTCAACAACCCATTTGTGCATATCCTACAATCATGGCATTCCATGAGACAACATTTCTTTGAGGCATTCTATCAAATAGTTTATGTGCCTTCTCAACAAATCCATTTTGTGCATATCCTGCTATCATGACAGGTCGTGAGGCTAAATTTCCTGTAGCGTTTTGTCAAACAACTTGTCTAAGCATCCACAATCCTGCATACTAGTCCAACAGAGCACTTGCAACTACCAAAACTAACATACACACTATCCTCCTCCTCTCCAAGTATTGGTGGATGTCTATATCCTGATCCAAATCTCCCATTTTCACACAAACATGGAGGATGTTGGAAAGGGCATGGAGTTTGCATTTACACATGCCTTGAATACACTTCCACATTTTTCATACATATCACCTATAGCACACCCCCACATTTTTCACGCATCTCAGCTGTGACACTGCAAGAACAAAATATTACAAAAAAACCAGATTCTATAGCTCAAACCCTGATCCAAAGCTTCCACGTTTTTCATAGGCTGGAGATACGCTGGCAATGTAAATTGATTTGGTTGGAGGTCTGAAATGGCGCAGCCTTATATGCGTCCATCAAAGCATTTGAAACCACAACATCTGACAAAACCCTCTTTCTTTTATTCACATAGGAATAGGCTCATTTTTTTATTTGGTCAAACACTGCCACAACGTCCCCAATGCATTTGCAACTTCAACATCTGACAAAACCCCTCTATCCTTTTATTCTTTGCTAGGTGTCCATGCAGGAAAAAAGAGCTCAAGTTTTGACGCACTCAGAGGATCTTTGGTATAGGCCGCAAAAAGAAAACATGGCCCTCTAAGGGATAAAATTTGGCGAGGCATTTCTGTGAAGAGAACAAAAGGTGCCTAAACACATTGTTTGGTGCAACAACTGCGGCCAACACGGGTGGGTGCACAAACAAACAAGTTTGAAGCTTTCATGGCGGCGATTGTTGTCTTTCTTCAGCAAAAGATAGAAAAAAAAATACCATAAGGAGTCTCCTTTGCCCTAATCACTCAACTGAGTTACCTTACCCAAGTTATCCATAACTACGATTATTTTAAATAAACCTTTAACTTATGCCAGATCCACGTACGTGTGGAGGAATAATTTTATTTTTATTTTTTAATAATAAAATGAGTCATTACAGTTTGAATAGTTTTGTGAAATATTTTATATATTTCTATAGTTTTTTAAAGTGTGCATGTTAATATGAGATATTAAAATAGAGAGTAAAAATTCAAGGAACATAATAAATCACATATCTCTTTATTTGTTACTCTCTTGCCTCGCATTGCTTTATCGATCGCCTACAAACTAAATAGCTCTAACACTCTCTCTCGTTCTTGCTACATATTTCTAGCACAATTCCCTGGACACATGTGAACATTCATTGGAAGAAGAAGATGAGGGGACATCAAAATCATTTCCAGCATTGGATTTTTCTCTCTACAACCTTTCCAAGTTTGCGGTGTTGTTAAATTCTTGTAAGTTTCTTTTGTTCATTTAAATAGATTCATCAAATACATTTGTTTAGAAAAATACAATTACAGTAGCATTTACAGTAGTTTTTATTTGCAAAGATTCCATTGAAGATTTATTTTTAGCTTATCTCTATGGATTTGGTTAGGTATAATTAAGAGGAGGTTCCTACCATAATGTTGTTTATCTTGCACAATTCATTTACATATAGTTTGCATTTCCTTTTTAGAAAGCATCTTTTTACTAGGGAAGTTTTGGGGAAGAATTGCTTCTGAGAAGATTTTCATTCTTCTCATGACTCGAGGTAGATCCAAAAGATACAATATCCACAATTACAAATTAGGAAAATCATTTATTTTATTAGATTAGAGTAAATCCTCTTCAATAGTGAAATAGCCACATCCGGCTATTTCACTGTTTAGTTTCATTTGCTTAAAGTAGAAGTAATTTCAATTAATTAGAAGAAGTTAAAAAAATTGTGCATATTTCGTTTGTTTTCCGGTAAACACCAAAAATACAAATAACATTAGATTAATTAGTTTTCTTTATCCCCTTTTGTTCAAACCATTAGAAAAATACAAAAAAAAAAGTTTACTTGCGTTTTTCATTTGTTAATTAATTAGTCACACGTAGATTTGATTAAATTCAAGGAAAGTAATTGAATTGATTTAATTTAAATTTGTTTGCTTTCATTTTTAAATTTAGAAAAATAGTTTAATTAGAAAGGAAACACAACTCCTTATGTATCCTTAGTTGGCTTAGTTTTCCTAAACATTGACCTTGCCCTCTTGGCAGATTCTTTGCATTTGTGTTTGTTTATTTACTTTAGTAGTTCACACATCCACATGACCATCCAAGGTCCTAGATAACACATATATTTAATGTGTGATCCATGAGTGCTTCAACCAAACTTATCTCCACGGTTGGCAAACATTGATCAAGGGATTAGGCACATCATTTTCCAAACCAACCCACAACCACCCGTTATAATCTCATAGTTGATGGCATTGAACGTCAAAGTGGAAAATGCTTATGTGTTTTGGCGCTGTCATCCTGGTCAAGATTAGATTATGAGATTCATCCATTCTTACTACCCATTCATTTCCTCTCACACCCCCCATGAACTTGTCTGGAGACTTCTACGAGGTAAACGCAAGACAATTCCCATGTATTCCAAAACCGATTTGGAGGTTGTTTTGTGACACTAATATTGATATACTTCTTCATTTTTATATTCTCCTCAACCACTCCATTTTTTTTTCCAAGTTAGAGAGGCCTTCATTTCCTTAGACAAGAAGATTCCCCTAGTTCCCATAGAATACATTTGATTGCCTTGATTGTTTGTTTTCCATTTTCATTTATTCTCGTGTATTCCGCCTTTTCTCCCTATTTAGCCATCCCATAGGCATATTTCCATTCCACATCGGCTGTCCCAGCATGACCTCAAGAGGTCAAGTGTGTCATAGGGTCACGTGTTGATTCTTAGACGTACAAAATTGGTGAACCCAACGTGAAGGACTAGTTCCTTTTCATTTCCTCTTTTCTTTCCTTCTTTCATCCATCCTTCTCCTCTCCCATTATTCTGTGGGTGTTTATAAACCCCCCGAATATGTCAAGTCAAGAATATGGCAGGCCTATCTTGGGTCTTGAAGTGTATTATTACTAGATGGGTATGCAACAGTCACCCTCATTATCAAGGTGGGCTGATAATTATTCATCTCACTTACCTTCACCTCACTTTCCTCCTCAAGGTTCCAACAATAGTTCATCGATTAGGATTGAGGAGATCGATCAACCTCCCTATAGCCCATAACTGGAGTTCTCCAACTCAAACAACATGACACTCATGGGAGAACAAGGATTCTATCCTTGGGTCTTGTCAAGGCCCCAAATTAGCATGGAGTTTGATTCTTTTCTTCCTTCCTCTTGTCTAATGATGAACTCCTAACACACTTTTCCCGAAGTGATGAGTGTCTTAACAAAATTGTAACATCCCTACTTTTGGAACTCAATATCAATAATAATCTGTTTGGTTGTTTCTTCTTGGTTTTTGTTTATGTTTTCGTTAGTCATTCATCAAAGGTATGAGTATAAAGCACAAAGGAATGGACATTCATCCATATACCCATATGGGTATGATCATAGGTATGCGAGTGTATATACTTATTTATATAATCTAGCATAGTTGTGTGCATACACATGTGAGTATACGCACAAGTGACCACTCTTTTGTGAGTTAGCACTCACCCTTTTGATTCGGTGACAGCATTTTGGTAGCTTAGGTGTGATATTATTTAATATTATTTGCTATCCTAAATAACCTAAGATATAGGTTATGTGATCTAGCCTAAGCCTAATTTATGATGGTATGTTAGCAACATAACCGAGTGTCAAAATATTATCTAGATGTTTTTGACTCAACCGTAATAAATGCATGGAATTTTAATTTACTTGGTTAATGAGCTTGACATTTAAATATGCTTAATTGGAATGATATTTTGTGGAATTCGAATTATGAATTATTTTGGCATTAACATATGTGTTAATTATTCCTCTTGGAATGTGGCACATAGTTTTATTTAAATAAATAAATAAAATTAAACTTAGCCTAAAAGCTAAGTGGAGGCATTTTTGAAGTTTAATTATGTTTAAATGGATTTTGGAATCCATGGAATAAAGGAGAGTTAGGTTTTGATTTTTACCATTTATCATGGCGTGAAGAGAGGAGGAAGTAGAGGAGAGACCATGTCAAAAAAATCTGGAGGATTTCATGGAAGTTTTACGGCCATCTGGAGCTGATTTTGGGTCTGTATTTTGGGATCTTGCCATTCTTTATTGCAGTAATGTTGGGGAGAAATTTTCTAGAAAAATAAATAAGGTTTTAGAGTTTTATTTTGTGTAGTGTGGAGCTAAGAAGCTAGAGGAAGAAAAATAGAGAACGAAAGAGGAAATCATAAAGGGTTTTTGGTCTTCTTTATCTCGAATCTTTCATAAAAGGGTTTCTTGTTTTTATCTATGCAATATTTTACAAATAAATGCATATTTAGTTTATTCCTCTTCTGGGTAATGAGAAATATGGATTATCTTTTGTGGGTATTAATAATTTTTAATCAATTCTTTATGGGTATTTGGAAAATGTGTTTAGTTTATTATGGATAATATAGATTTCAGATCTCTCAAGTATGAGAGCCAGTGATTTCATTTTTAATCCTTACTTGATATCTGAAATTAAATAAGGTTATTTACTTGGGTGTTGAGAGAAGATTTCTTGACATTTTTCTATGGGTTTTGGACTGATCTCCAAGGTGCATTTTTAAATGTTGGAATACTGCATTTTTGTTAATTCGTTGATTTGCTTCAGATGTTATAAGTTGCGTTATTTGTTGCTATAACATTGTTGGAAGTGTTGTTTTCTTTATTGATTTATTTGTTCTGTATGTAATTCTACTCGGAAGTGTTGTTTTTTTATTAAATTATTGTTGCATTTCTTACTACGGTGTTGGCTTTTATAACGCTGAGTTTTGGGTAATTTCTTATTGTGTGTAGTTAATATTTGATGTGTTATTTTGTTGTAACATTAGCTTTCAAAACATAGTGCTTTGGGGTGATTTCTATGCTCCGATTCTTTGTCAGATTGTTGTTTTTTTCTTTATGTAATTTTTCTTTGCTAGTACGTTGCATTTTGATAAATGGTTAATGTGCAATCATTTGCATAGCATTTGAAAGAATGTTTTTCTATGACATTTTGTCAAATGATTAGTGTGAAATCATTTGGATAGAAAATTTAAAGAATGCGGTGTTGTGACATTACGTCAAACATTTGATATGCAGTCTTTTATTGACATAAATATACGAGTGTGGATTATGGAATTTTATCATGCTGCTGGAATGAATTCGTTGGAATTTATGTGAAGTTATTTTATGGAATTTTATCATGCTGCTAGATTGGATTCATTAGAATTTATGTGAAATTCTTTTATGACACCTTTTCATACTACTGAAATGCATTCTTGGATTATATTGGAAGTTTATATTATGACATTTGGTCATACGGATCTCATGCATTCTTTGAGTATAAAGGATTTGTTGTGCCTTTTGAAAATGCATTATGTTGCTGATCTGATTTGGCATGTTGTTCATTCCGAGCTTGTGAAGTGAAGTTCATGACATGAAATTTTTCATACAATTGGTATGCATTCATTGGATATATGTGAAGTTCATTATATGACATTTTGTCATATAGTTGGCATGCATTCTTGGGTATAAAGGATATTTGTTCCTCTTGGAAATTATGTTATGTTATTTATCTGATTTGGCATAAAGTTCATTGTAAGAATTGTAAAGTGAAGTTCATGTTGATGCTTTGACAATTGCTTATCAAGCCTTCTCCTTTTTATATGGAGCCTCTATGTGACATTTCTTCAAATAGTTGGTATGCTGATTTGATTTGGAATGAAATAATATTATGAAATGCATTATGTAATCAGCCTTACGTGAGGTAAGTTTTATGCATTTTCATATAAGATGGTTAAAGAAACCACTCTCGAAAGATATTCTAAACTTGGTTAGTTATTGCATGTATACATGCTTTTTGAAATCATTATTTTAATAATGAATGAATTAGTATGTTGATGCATGACTATATATTATGAATACGTTTTCATTTGTAGAATACTACATATATGAAAATGGAAATCCTTTCCATTCGGTTTGAGTGACCCCTTTGTGGAAAATACAAGGCCATTCGGAGATAAGGGAAAGGAAAGAATCAAGGGATTCAAGTTGATTTCAGATCTTAATTAGTTACTTTTATATTTTAGTTATGGAATAAATTGTACTTGATGTACTGCTAGAATAATCAGTATATTATATAAGCTTATGAGGCTCTTTTTCATTGCATGTAACCTTATAATATTGTACTAAGATATTGAAAATAATGAAATTTCCTTTGGACTCAAAGCTGATTTTTAGCAATATGTTTAGCACATATGATTTGTTTGTATAATTTTATGATTTGATTATGTGAGAAATCAACATATCAATTTAATAACGGGAATAATGGGAGTAAAAAAATGGACCTCGAGTTCTCGAGGTCCCTACACTTGGTATCAGAGCCAAGGTTGTATAACACTTAGGCCCTCGGGAACGTTATCTAATATTTCTCTTTGTACTTACCAGAACAATGGCAAGAACTCAGAGCGTGTGGTGGTGTGAATAATCCAAACCAAGGTCATGGTGGTCGAAGGGAAGGAGCTGGAAGAGGTGCGGCAGTAGAGGAGTTGGTGGAAACATAAACCCTATCCTTAACCCCACTGAAGAAGTCCTAAATGAAATTCTCAGGATCATCAACACTTTGCAAGATAGATTGGCAGCTCACGAGAGGAACCTAGAGAAAAATAATGGCCTAGGGGGTAATCAAGTAAGACATGACCAACATGAGGTAAACCTAGGAGACTTAAACAACCAGCTGTACATGCTCATGAAGATTTACCCATAGGGAATAGAGTAATAGATCCCTTCCTCAAGGAATTGAAGAAAGTGTCTATTCCTATATTCAAAGGGTTATCCACTGACTCGGATGATAAAGCTAAGGCTTGGTTGTTTAACTTACAACAATACTTTGGGATGCATGATTACAACTCCAATACTAAGGCCCCTATTGTAGTTTACCACCTTGAAGAGCATCTTGTCCTATGGTGGGCTCATATGAAGCAAGTTAAGGGTTATGTGGATTCCACCATTACTTGGGAAAATTTTGAGCAGAAATTCCAAACTAGATATGTCTCGGATAATCACCGAGAAAGGAAGCAAACTAAGTTTCATAGTTTGAAACAAAATAACATGACTGTAGCTGAGTATGAAGCTCATTTTTTAGATCTAATCCATCATGTGGACTATATGAAGGATGAAGAGTCCAAGGTAACCAAGTTCAAACTAGGTTTGAGAGAGGTTATTCGGAAAGACGTAAATATGGTCAACCCTAAGAGTCTTGCACAAGTAGTTAGTGTAGCCTACAGGGTGGAAGAAAAAGAGAAGTCTGGATTAAAATACCGTCAGGAAATGAAAGAGAAGGCAAAAATAGTAAGAATACTGTTATTTCCTCTTCTAGACCTTACCAAAACCTGATTTCAAAAGGACTACTTTTAATGGAAAGCAAAACAATGGAAAGTTTCATGGAAATAATAACCAGGGAGGGCCAAGGCCTCCCATTAAACAACAACAAAATAATCAGTCAAGCTGGTGGCAATAGATACACACCTGCTACATGAGCCAACAAGGTTCTAGTGGAAAAAAAAGAACCTCAACAAGGTTGTTGGACATGTGGTAAGAACCATTACCAAAGAGATTTTCTATAATTCCTTGCAAGCAAGACAACAAGCCACGTGTCTACGCAAGTAGATAACCGCAAGGCTGAGCACTAAGCAACCCCTATTGAGATTAGAGGTAAAATCTTTAGCGCTGAAATTTTTGTTCTATTTGATTCTGGAGCATATGATTGCTTTGTGTCTCCTAGAATAGTGCAAAAGCTAAATCTGAAAACTGTTCCTATGAAAGAAAAATGGAAAGTAGAATTTGGGACTGGTAAGAAAGTGTAGATTTTTTAATATTTAGATCAAATAGAAGTTGATCTAGGGATGTTTAAAACTAGATTAAATCTACATGTTGTTCCTTTGGGATCTTATGATATGATTATTGGCATGGATTGGTTATAAGACCATAAATCTCATATTGATTGTTTTGACAAAATAATACATTGTTTTGATGATTTTGGCTTTGAACAAGTTCTGTTTGGTATAAAAAATAGCAAGTTTTTACCCACTCTTTCTTCCTTACAGTTGAAAAGAGTAGTCCGTAAGGGATGTCTCTTATTTTCCTTACACATGGAAGAGTCTTCTGAGGTGAAGGAACCTAGTTTTCATGATTATCCAAGTATTAAATGATTTTAGAGATGTTTTTCCTAAGGAATTTCTAGGTCTGCCCCCAAAAAGAGAGTTTGATTTTTCAATAGATATCATGTTAGGTTCAGCCCTTGCCTCTAAAGAACCTTACCGAATGAATACTGTGGACTTGCAAGAGCTAAAAGTTTAGCTGCAAGAACTTCTTGAGCAAGGAATGATTAGGCCAATTGTTTCCCCTTAGGGAGCACAAAGTGGTCTTTGTTAAAAAGAAAGATGGTACATTTAGGTTGTGTATTGACTACCAGATGCTCAACAAGGTTACCATTAAGAATAAATATCTGCTTCCCATGATAGATGATTTATTTGATCAAATGAAAGGGGCAGTTGTATTTTCTAAGATTGACTTAAGGTTTGGTTACCATCAACTTAGAATCAAAGAGGAATATTTGCATAAAATAGCTTTCCGTACAAGATATGGACACTATGAATTCATGGTTATGCCTTTTGGTTTGACCAATGCACCAGCTGCTTTTATGAACCTAATGAATAGTGTTTTTAGAGATTTTCTGGATAAGTTTGTATTAGTCTTCCTGGATGACATTTTAATTTATTCTATAGATGAGAAAGAACATGAGAAACATTTAAGAATGGTTCTACAAAGACTCAGGGACCACAAATTATATGCAAAATTGTCTAAGTGTGAATTTTACAAAGATAAAGTGCACTACTTAGGACATATCATTTCTAAGGATGGGATTTTTGTGGATCCATCCAAGATTAAAGCTCCGAAGAATGGCCAACTCCTAAAAATGTGTCAGAATTCTAAAGTTTCATGGGTTTGGCTGGGTACTATAGAAGGTTCATGAATGAATTTTCACAAATAGCCCATCCTATTACATGACTACAAATAAAGGGTAAACATTTTGAATGGACTGCTAGGTGTGAGGAATCCTTTTTAAATTTGAAACATGCTCACACAATAGCACCTATCTTGCTGGTTCCATATCCAAACAGCCCTTTTTAGGTCTGGACTGAAGCATCCCTAGATGGTTTAGGGGGTGTAATAACTCAAGAAGGAAAGGTAGTGGCTTATGAGTCACGGAAATTAAAGCCTAATGAAATGAACTATCCCCCACATGACTTAGAGTTGGTTGTAGTAGTTCATGCTCTTAAGAAATGGAGACATTTCTTGTTGGGTAAGTCATTCAAACTGAGAACAGATCATAAAATTCTGGAGTATCTGTTTACTCAAGACAACTTGAATGCCCGACAAAGGAGATGGCTGGAATTGATTAGTGACTATGATATAGACATAAAGTATGTCAAAGGTAAAGAGAAATGAGTGGCTGATGCACTCACCGTAGTAGAGTCCACTTTTCTTTGTTGTTTCTAGAATAAATTTTTTGCTAAAGGATCAGCTATTACAACAGTAGAAAATAGATATTTTCTGTCACGAAATGACTAAAAATATTTTACAAGAAATAGTGGATAGCAAGTATGTTGGGTACTCATTAAACTTAGATGGTCTTCCAAGGTTCCAAGATAGAATTTACGTACCTTTCAAGGAAATTTCAGAACTATTCGATGCAATAAGTGCATCAAGCTTCTCATTTTGCACATCCGGGGTCACTAAAATGACTCATGAATTGAAACAATTTTATTTTTGGCTTGGTATGAAAAAGGATGTGGCTATATTTGTTTCTAAATGTTTAGAATGTAAAAAAGTGAAAGTTGATCATTACCATCCCGGTGGTAAGCTTTTTCCCCATGACATTCCAAAAGACAAATGGGAAACTATAACTATGTATTTTATTTATGGTTTTCCAAAATCTAAAAAGAGGCATGACACTATCTTAGTTGTTGTTGACAAGCTAACAAAGGTTGCTAATTTCATTCCTAGTAATCTAACAGATGATGCACCTATACTTGCTGATAGATTTGTGAAGGAAGTTGTAATATTGCATGGAGTTCCTAAATTGATTATTACTGATAGAGATACTTTGTTTACATCTCGGTTTTGGCAAACTCTAGCAACTGCTTTTGGCACAAAGCTTCATTTTAGTTCTTCTTATCATCCTAAAACAGATGGGAAAACTGAAAGAGTAAATAAGGTATTAGAAGACATGCTAAGAATGTATGTTATGGACCAGCAAAACAAGTGGGAAGATTTTTTACACTTAGTTGAATTTTCTTATAATAATACTTATCATACTTCTTTGCAAATGGCTCCTTTTGAAGCTTTATATGGCAGGAAATGTAGAACACCCTTGGGATGGGAAGGCCTTGAAAATTGGGTAACCATAGGTCCTAATGTTTTAAAAGAATACGATCAACAAATGATTTTTATAAGACAAAAATTAAATGTTGCAAGTGATAGACAAAAGAGTTATCTTTGATAAGAAAAGGACCTGAAAAAAAAATTCAGGTGGGTGAAAAAGTGTTTTTGAGGGTGAAACCTCATAAAATTTCAATTAAGTTTGGAAAGGCATCTAAATTTACACCCAAATTTTTTGGTCCATTTGAAATTTTAGAGAAAATTAGTGTTGTAGCCTACAGGCTAGCATTGTCTCCTTCACTTTCTAAAATTCATGGCGTATTTCATGTCTCACTTTTGAGAAAATATGTGCATGATCTGTCACATGTGCTAACTTGGCAAAACTTGCAAGTAGATGATAAGCTAAATTTTCAGCTTGAGCCGATAAGGATATTATCACAGCGCAGCATTAAGTTGTGAAATAGAGATATCCAACAATTTTTGGTCCAGTGGGACAGCCTAAGTGAAAGAAGTGCCACTTGGGAAGATGCAGAGTACGTAAGAAAGAACTTTCCATTTCTTTTTAAGTCTTGTAATCGGGACATTACCCTTGTTAAGGGGGGGAGGATGTAACATCCCAACTTTTGGAACTCAATATCAATAATAATCTATTTGGTTGTTTCTTCTTGGTTTTTGTTTGTGTTTTCGTTAGTCATTCATCAAAGGTATGAGTATAAAACAAAGGAATGAACATTCATCCATATACCCATATGGGTATGATCATAGGTATGTGAGTGTATATACTTATTTATATAAGCTAGCATAGTTGTGTGCATACACATGTGAGTATACGCACAAGTGACCACTCTTCCGTGAGTTAGCACTCACCCTTTTGATTCAGTGACGTTTTGGTAGCTTCCGATGTGATATTATTTAATATCATTTGCTATCCTAACTAACCTAAGATATAGGTTATGTGATCTAGCCTAAGCCTAATTTATGATGGTATGTTAGCAACATAACCGAGTGTCAAAAGATTATCTAGATGTTTTTGACTCAACCGTAATAAATGCAT
Source organism: Taxus wallichiana var. yunnanensis (assembly GCA_018340775.1). NCBI lineage: Eukaryota > Viridiplantae > Streptophyta > Pinopsida > Cupressales > Taxaceae > Taxus > Taxus wallichiana. The sequence continues at coordinate 184,751,352 of CM031234.1, read as the reverse complement.
GACATTTTAATTTGCTTGGTTAATGAGCTTGACATTTAAATAATGCTTAATTGGAATGATATTTTGTGGAATTCAAATTATGAATTATTTTGGCATTAACATATGTGTTAATTATTCCTCTTGGAATGTGGCACATAGTTTTATTTAAATAAATAAATAAAATTAAACTTAGCCTAAAAGCTAAGTGGAGGCATTTTTGAAGTTTAATTATGTTTTAATAGATTTTGGAATCCATGGAATAAAGGAGAGTTAGGTTTTGATTTTTACCATTTAGCATGGCGTGAAGAGAGGAGGAAGTAGAGGAGAGACCATGTCAAAAAAAATCTGGAGGATTTCATGGAAGTTTTACGGCCATCTGGAGCTGATTTTGGGCCTGTATTTTGGGATCTTGCCATTCTTTATTGCAGCAATGTTGGGGAGAAATTTTCTAGAAAAATAAATAAGGTTTTGGAGTTTTATTTTGTGTGGTGTGGAGCTAAGAAGCTGGAGGAAGAAAAATAGAGAAGGAAAGAGGAAATCACAAAGGGTTTTTGGTCTTCTTCATCTCGAATCTTTTAGGCAAGGGTTTCTTATTTTTATCTATGCAATATTTTACAAATAAATGCATATTCAGTTTTATTCCTCTTTTGGGTAATGAGAAATATGGATTATCTTTTGTGGGTATTAATATTTTTTAATCAATCATTTATGGGTATTTTGAAAATGTGTTTAGTTTATTATGTATAATATAGATTTTAGATCTCTCAAGTATGAGAGCAAGTGATTTAGTTTTTAATCCTTACTTGATATATGAAATTAAATAAGGTTATTTACTTGGATGTTGAGAGAAGATTTCTTGACATTTTTCTATGGGTTTTGACCGATCTCCAAGGTGTATTTTTAAATGTTGGAATCCGCATTTTTGTTAATTCATTGATTTGCTTCAGATGTTATAAGTTGCGTTATTTTTGCTTTATATAATTTGTTGGAAGTGTTGTTTTCTTTATTGATTTATTTCTTTGTCATGAATGACTCTTTGGAAGTGTTGTTTTTTTATTAAATTATTGTTGCATTTCTTACTACAAAGTGTTGGCTTTTATAACGCTGAGTTTTGGGTAATTCCTTACTATGTGTATTTAATATTTGATGTGTTATTTTTCTATAACATTAGCTATCAAAACACGGTGCTTTGAGGTGATTTCTATGCTCTAGATTGTTGTCAGATTGTTGTTTTCTTTATTGTAATTTTTATGCTAGTATGCTGCATTTTGATAAATGGTTAATGTGCAATCGTTTGCATAGCATTTGAAACAATGTTTTTTATGAAATTTTGTCAAATGATTAGTGTAAAATCATTTGGATAGAAAATTTAAAGAATGTGGTGTCTTTGTGACATTACGTCAAACATTTGATATGCAGTCTTTTATTGACATAAATATACGAGTGTGGATTATGGAATTTTATTATGCTCTTTGGAAAAATTCGTTTGAATTTATGTGAAGTTATTTTATGGCATTTTATCATGCTGCTAGATTGGATTCATTGGAATTTATGTGAAATTCTTTTATGACACTTTGTCATCTTTCTTTGAAATGCATTCTTGGATTATATTGGAAGTTTATATTATGACATTTGGTCATACGGATCTCATGCATTCTTTGAGTATAAAGGATTTGTTGTGCCTTTTGAAAATGCATTATGTTGCTGATCTGATTTGGCATGTTGTTCATTCTGATCTTGTGAAGTGAAGTTCATGACATGAAATTTTTTCATACAATTGGTATGCATTCATTGGATATATGTGAAGTTCATTATATGACATTTTGTCATATGGTTGGCATGCATTCTTGGGTATAAAGGATCATTTTTTCCTCTTGGAAATTATGTTATGTTATTTATCTAATTTGGCATAAAGTTCATTGTAAGAATTGTAAAGTGAAGTTCATGTTGATGCTTTGACAATTGCTTATCAAGCCTTCTCCTTTTTATATGGAGCCTCTATGTGACATTTCTTCAAATAGTTGGTATGTTGATTTGATTTGGCATGAAATAATATTATGAAATGCATTATGTAATCATCCTTACGTGAGGTAAGTTTTATGAATTTTCATGTAATATGGTTAAAGAAACCACTCTTGAAAGATATTCTGAACTTGGTTAGTTCTTGCATGTATACATGCTTTTGAAATCATTATTATAATAATGAATGAATTAGTATGTTGATGCATGAATGTATATTCGAATAAGTTTTCATTTGTAGAATATTACATATATGAAAATGGAAATCCTTGCGATTCGAGTTTGGTGACCCCTTTGTGGAAAATAAAGGCCATTCGGAGATAAGGGAAAGGAAAGAATCAAGGGATTCAAGTTGATTTCAAATCTTGATTAGTTACTTTTATATTTCAGTTATGGAATAAATTGTACTTGATGTACTGCTGGAATAATTAGTATATTATATAAGCTTATGAGGCTCTTTTCCATTGCATGTAACCTTATAATATTATACTGAGATATTGAAAATAATGAAATATCCTTTGGACTCAAAGCTGATTTTTAGAAATATGTTTAGCACATATGATATGTTTGTATAATTTTATGATTTGATTATGTGAGAAATCAACATATCAATTTAATAACGGGAATAATGGGAATAAAAAAAACAAATTGGACCTCGGTTCTCGAGATCCCTACAAAAATAAACCAGTCCTTAGACAAAATGCAAGGGTGCACTAATTTTATTCTTCAGAAAAATGTTGTTACCCCTCCTCCTATAAAGAAAATATATCCAAAGAGGGTAGCCTCCCAGAGATCAATTTATAGTAGGAAATCATGTTTTTTTCTCCCTAACAAGACTCAGAACACACCTAAGAAGAATGCAACACCATCTTTGGGTGATGTGATTTATATGTTGGTTTATAGAGTTAGGGAATTTTAGCTTTCTCAACCTCCTCATACTCCACCTTTTGGCAAGAAAGGAAAGCTCCCGATAACATTAAGAACTTTGGTTATGTGCCTTCTGTGCCATCACCTCCTCTATTCTACATGGGTTTTCCTATCCCTAAAGACCTCTTCGCTGGATAAGGCACGTTAGGTATGACCTCTCACACTTCATATGGATACCCTCCATAGGTGCCAACTGGAAGTATATTCTCAAATTCCATCCCAGCTTACAATGGGACATTTCCTGGTTTCGCACCTCTTTGCTCCATATCAAAAAAATGTTCCCCGTACCTTCATATGTATTCTAAATCACCACAAGGAGCCATGTTTTTTTGGCTCATATGCTCAGCCTTAGGGGATACCCTACGCTCCCATAAATTTTTATGTTGCACATTTTCGACCCCCTATTCTACCTCCACCTCCCCATCAAGGGTTGTCTATGGTAGAGTCGTATGCGGTGGGCACATATTCTAAATATCTCAAGGATCCCCTTGACTTTACCATACAAGGTTTGATGCTTCCGCGATCGTTACTAGACCTTCCAAAATTCAAAGTGGAGGGGGATATGAATTCTCACATTAAATCATATATGATCGCTATTAGAGAGCTACTCCCATGGGACGTAGTTGTTGCTTAAGATATTTCCTAAGAAACTTGAGAACGTTTCTCTTGATTGGAACTATAGGATACCTAAAGCCTCAATTCATTAATTTAAGTAACTTGTTTAAGAGTTCATAAAGGATTTTGATATGAAAAAAATCTTGTGAATATGAATTAGGGAATTCCTTCACATCAAGCAAGAGCACAATGAATCCACCGCCCACTTCATTCAGAGGTGGCGGAAAGTCCTCTACTCCTCGGCCAGTGCTCCCAACATGGATCAAATGGAGCTTTGTGACTTATTCCTCCACTCTCTCAATTGAGAAACTAAAGAGGACTTACAAAATTTCCCTTTTAGGAGTTATGAGGAGGTCTTTGAGGGTGCCCTCCATATTGACCAAGTGATGATTGATAGCATTCGAAATAACTTTAGCTCGAATGGGAAATTATTCATTCCCTCACAAGATAATTCAAATTACCCAAATGGTTCAAAAAAATCAAGGACCCAAGATCCTTAACAAAGACCATGGTGCTACTGAAATGCGGCTTCACCAATCAAGCCAGAAATCCAAATGTTGTTAACACAAGAAACACAAATAATGAAATAACAACGCGAATGCGAACAATAAAAGGAGTAACAACTTCACTCCTTCTGTTGAGGTGGTTGAATTTAGTCAACCTCGCCACCTCAACAAGTCTAGGCGTAATGCCTAGTTCAAGTACCCAAATAGATATATGAACCAATATCGAACGAAGGCCGAGGCTTCGAACTTCGATTATAACAACCAACACTAGAACAACAATAGAAACTATGGACCATAACAAAAATAGAATCAAAGACTTCATGACTACGATCCTTATTTTTATTGTGGTTTTCATAGGGTTAGAGGACATGATGTTCATACGTGTCGGGATTGGAAAAAATATATACAATGGCTTTCGGAGGACCAAAGGCAGCTCTTTATTGAGATTTTCTTGGCTAATCCTATGGCACCAACACAAAATGCTCCCATGGGGCATTTTTTCCTCATAATTCTCATCTTAGGGTTTATAAATACCCTCTTCCAATGCTTCCCGAGAAAGGAAAGATTAATCCTCGTGGTACCAACAAGGGGAACCACATTGGAAAAAATGATCATGAAGCATCTATATCGACAAACACTCTAATAGCGTTACCTTTAGATGGTTGAAATCATACCAAGATGATAGATTTAGTGGAGTTAAAGACTGAACCTAAGGTTAATATAGCAGCCCACACTCATGGTTATTCCTCACAAGCTCTTCACATATATCCTTTGATGTCAAACGATACTCCAAAGTAGCTCCCAAGTTAGTAGGATCCTATGAATTGATCACAGACTGATGAAGATATTTTCCCACATTTCCTTCTAGGATTTTTTAAATAATTATCTTATGCATCGATTGAATTTATTAGAAGTGTTAGGTCTAGGCTATATTATTCATGCCACTCCTCCGGAGGCCCAAATCAATCATATATACTTTATGTCTATCCCCAGAGAAACATGATAGAGATATTGGGTTCTTATTCGACACTAGAAAGATGCCTACCGACGTTGAGTTTGTACAAAGAGGTGATCCGCATTCTACCTATAGCTTTGGGTCTACAAAAACTATGTTAAGTATGTAACGATAGACAATAGGGCTTATATTAATATAGTCCATTTCTTTTTATTTAGAAGTTAGGCTATGGAGAAACAATTTTTTCTTCAACGTGAAACACGTTGCGAGGATATGATAGCCTTAAAGAAAATTCTATTAGAACTATAGTGCTTCTGGTCACTCTTGGACCTAACACCGTGTTAACTGATTTTTCTATTATAGATCAAGAAACTAACTATAATATGATTCTTAGTCAACCATGGATTCATAGAATGAAGGAAATCCCTTCCACATTATTCCAAGAGGTTATATTCTTGCACCTGGGTAAGGTTTTCATAGCTCAGGGTGATCCAAATCCATTTGATATCCATTTGGCCAACCTAAAGAAGAAACCCATATTTCACACTAAATTCGAGCTCCTAGCCAATTAGTTGAACAAACCTAGGGACTTAAATCTTGAGTCCTAGCTTGTTCTTATGACTGAGTTAGAAACCCCTAAGGTAATCGAATGGGTTAGTTATAATTAAATTAAGGTTATTGTAGTAGAAAAAATATCAACAAAAACTATAACATAAACTATTAAGCTCTTGGAGAATGATTTTCCTATTATTCTCTCGCTCAATTCCCTGGGCATATGTCATGCTCTTGGAATTGGATTTCTCCCATCTAGCGTCTTTAACGATATTTGTATGGTTAATGTTTCAGAATTCAAGGAAGAATACTCCAAGAAAGATCAAGCTTCCATTTTTCCCGATGATAGTTGGAATCTCAACTACGATAGTAAAAAGTTTCGCTTCGATGTTGGGGTTGGGGTTATCCTCACTTCCCCTTAAGGAAAGGTTATGCCCTCTTCCTTAAATATAAACTTTGAGTGCACAAACAACGGAGCTAAGTATGAAGCTCTACTTCTTGGTCTTATTGTGGCTAAGAGAATGGGTGTGAACAAACTAAGAGTTTTGGGTGACTCTTAACTTGTTGTTAATCAAGTCTTGAAGGTTTATGAGACCAAAGCAGAGCACCTATAACTCTACAAGACCGTCATTCTTGAGCTTAGAAAGGGTTTTTTTATTTTCTTTCTATTAAAGCTATTGTACAAGATAAACACCTACTAGTTGATTCAATGGCTACTTCTTCCTCTCGTTTTTGTCCAAGCGAGGACCTAAAAGAAACTAAATTCACTATTTCGGTTCAATCCAAACCTCTAGTTTGGAAGATTCCAACCAATGAAATTTTGGCATATGTTGAGACTGAGAACAAGCCCACCACTTTGGATTACATGGAGAAGGATGAGGAAATCTTAGGATACCTCAATGCATACATTGATCTTCATCTCGCGCACCATAAGAGGGGATTTTATCTTATACCTCACTCTTCCTCCTATTTTGGAGATCATACGATGGATCCTTCCTCATCAGAATGTCTTGAGATCTATGAGGTAGAGGAATAAGAACTAGATCTACCTCCTTCCCCACCTAATTTTGAAGATGGTAACACCTCTTTGATCGAAGGGACCATAGATATCAATATTAGGACAAAGGAGGATCCCAAAATCTTGAAGCTCGTTTCTTCTTTAATTCCATTTGAGATAAAATTACATGCAAATATTCTTAAACAACATTCAAAACATTCACTTTTAGTTATAAGGATATGACAGAATCTCTCTGACGTGGTGGTTCATAACCTCATCACCAAGTCTAACTCTAAGCCCGTGAAGTAGAAATCAAGAAGCATGAAGCCCAGGGTGTCTTTAATGGTTAAAGAGGAGGTCATGAACTTCCTTCAAGTGAGATTTATAAAACTAGTGGATTATTCCATATGGGTGTCAAACATAGTCCTTATTCTCAAACAAAATGGGAAGATACATATCTACATTTATTTTAGGGACATTAATAAGGCTTGTCCCAAGTAAGGTTTTCACTATCCTTTCGTGGATTTTATTGTTTGACGCAATAGCTAGTTATGAGTTGTTGTCTCTCATGGATGGATTTTCGGGTTACAATTAAATAAGTCTCTCTCGAGGAAGACCAAATGAAGACTACCTTTACAACTCCTTGGAGAACCTTTTGTTATGTAGTCATGCCTTTTGGCTTAAATAATGTCGGAGCTACTTACCAGTGGGAAATGACATACATTTTTCATGATCTTATTCATAAGATTGTGGAATCATATGTTGATGACCTGTTGGTGAAAGTAAATAAAAGTTTCAATCATCCCAAAGTTCTTCGTGTCATTATTTCATGTCTAATTAAATATGGTGTAATGTTGAATCCTGAGAAGTGCATGTTTGGAGTAACTGGAGGTAAGTTACTAGAATACAGAATTTCCTCTGGAGGCATTGGTGTTCACCCAATAAAAAATTGGCAATCTTGGAGATGTCCCCACCCACTGATGAGTCAAGAATTACATCATTCATGGGTAAACTTAGGGCAATCCGTAGGTTTATTCCTTATTTGACATGTACTTTTCATCCCATTAAAAACGTGTTAAAGAAAAAGTGTACCAAAGACTAGACAATTGAGTGTCACAAAGTGTTTAAATCAATAAAAATCTTCCTTATGTTGCCACCTCCACTCATGCAACTGAAATTTAACCGTCCTACGATCATATATTCATGATTCATTAATGTCTCGTTGGCATACATGTTGGCACAAGAGGATAATGATCATCACGAGCATGTCATATACTTCATCATCTGTACTCTTCTCAATTATGAAACACGTTATACACAAGCGAGAGAATGAGTTCCTTAAAATAGTTTTTGCAACCAAGAGGTTAAGGCATTATATTTTTAACCAAGAGACTAGGGTAATTGTCAAATCGATCGATTACAAAAAATTTAACTCAAGGTGTCTTGTCCAAAAATGATGGTCGTTTTATTACACTAATGGGTAAATTCGATCACACCTATACTAACCATAAATCCATAAAGGGACAAATTATCACTGATTGGTTAGCAGATAACCATATAGACTATGGGGACCTAGTAGACGTAAATTTTCTATATGAATGAATTTTCTATGTAGAAACAAAGCCTCCCATTGCGACATGTCCATGGTACATGGATATTTTCAATAATATTGAGGACTAGTCATATCCTATGGGAGAAACCTCACAATAAAGATGATGGCTACGTGTCATAGCCACTAAGTATGTGATTGTTGTAGAATTTATCTATCACAGATCATTTAACAATATGTTGTTGAGATGTGTTGATGAAGAAGACTCAGAGAAAATATTCTTAAAATCCCACAAAGGAGTCTGTGGTGGTCACTTTGGGGGGCATGCAATGGCTTGAAAAATTCACCACATGGGCTATTTTTGACCCACCCTAGAGCGTGACATTGTAGATTATGTTTGTGGGTTTTAGAAATGTCAATAATTCTCACACGAGATACATATTCCTACACAGGCTCTACAACCCATAGTGACACCTTGGCCCTTCTCTACCTGGGGGATCGATTTGATAGGGAATTTCTCTCCCTCCTCCTCGGATGGCCAAAATTTCATCATCACGGCCACCAAGTATTTCACTAAGTGGGTTGAGGCCATGCCTCTTACTAATGTACTGGATTTTTGATTGCAAGATTATTCTAAATAGATCATCTGCAGGTATGGAGTCCCACAATTCATTATATCAAATAATGGCACGTTGTTCAAAAATGAAGAGGTGTGAGAATTGTGTGCACAATTTAAGATATCCCACCACACAACCTCTTTGTATTACCCTCAAGCTAATGGACAGGATGAGGCTATAAATAAGACACTAAATTCCATCCTCCTTAAGATAGTTAAGGAGAACAAATGTGATTGGCACCTCAAGCTATTGCCAGCCTTATGGGCCTATAGGACATCAGTAAGAACACCCACAAGGGAAACCCCATATTCCTTATTCTCTAGATCTGAAGCGGTCTTACCACTCGAGGTAGAGTTTTCTATCCTCCGCATATATTTGTAAGGCATCCTAGATGAAGACAGGATATCGAGAGGCATGGATGGTTCAACTAGAAAGCCTTGATGAAGCTCGACTTAGAGTTAAGCATCAACATAGCGTTTATGCTGATATGATGTGTCGTCAGTATAACAAGAAATTTTATGAGTATGAAATATGTGTAGGGGATCTAGTGTTGAGACTCGATAGCTAGATTCATAAGAATACCAATGAAGGAATAAAGTTCAGACCCAAGTGGTTAGGTCTATACAGGTGATAGAAGAATTTAATAATAGTGGGTATCACCTATGTACTCATGAAGGTGAGGAATTTAGCGAATCAGTTAATTCGCTTCACCTTAAACACTTTTATGCATAATTCATTTGCATCTCCACTTGTACATTATTGCATCCATGTTGCATATCATCTTGCATTATCATATCATGAAATTGTAAATTAAGAAACTTATTTTTCAAGAAAATTCTAAAAACTTTTAAGTGTTGGAAAAAACACTTAATCATACCTCTTCAAGTATTCACCATATTATCATCAAACAGTTCTAATATCTTCATCATTTCAGCAATCAAGATAGAATTTTTACATTGGTCCTACCAAGGCTTGCATACTTAGTTCTACTCATAGTTTCTTCTAGCTCAAGTGTATTTTCCCATAGTCTATTCTAGAAGCTTCTTGATGTCACATCTTTCCCTGAAAACATCTCCAATGACAAAATCAATCTAAACATTTCACCTAGAGCTCTTGCTCACCTATCTCAACCTTCAATGTTGAGCCCTCACATCTAGCTAGTTGCGTGGGGTTAAGGTTAGGGGTGAGTTTCCTTCTAAAATCACAAGTCAAAATCAAAAACAAAAACAATGTATAACTCAAACAATAAATACAAAAATATTCCTTCTACAAATAATACTACACTTTCCTTCCCTACAAGCCTTTGGTGATGAGCCCACTCTTTCTACTAGTAGCGTGAGATTGGGAAAGGAGGGGAGTGCCCTTACTCACCTATATCTTGTCCTTGGTGATGATCCCATGCTTCCTACTAGTAGCATGGGGAAAGATGTAAGGGGTCATGTCAAACAAGTCAATAAGCTGTAAATAAATTAGCAAATAAAAAGTTCTTTGAAACCTTAAAATTCCCAAGAAAATGAATTAGATGTGTATGTTACAAGAGATTCAAATCCTTAAAACTAGATTTTTCAATTAAGAGGCCATCCACGGATCTAAATATAGATAAGAATGCAATCAAATCATGTTCGGACTAGGTAGTTAATTATGCTTATGGTTGAGTAGTGGGTTCCTAATTGGATATTTGTCAAATTCTTGTCTTCTTGTCACCATTTTCATTCATCAAAACCATATAAATTGTGTCCCTTCGACTCTTAACGATGAGTCCTCGCATATTATTAGTTGCATGGAGTTAGGAGTGGAGAGATTTAATTTTATAATTATATCACATTCATCACATTTTTCCAAAGTGAAACAAGATTTCTAAATATTGTTTGAAAACCAAAGTGTCAAATTACAATTACTTGACACTTTACTCCTAAGCGTGAAGCCAAAATGCCAATGATGGCCTTGCAAAAGGTAGGGATAGGAGTGGAGGCAACTGAAAAAAGTATCATCCCTTTATGGCACTAATACACTATGCCAATCCATCTCCCATATAAGTGGTCCACTATCTAGACAATATCGGTGAACTGCACTACTCAAATTCAACCTCCTACCAAGAATGTGGGAACTCCCAAATTCCTATATACATCCTCAAGAGTGATATTCCACTCCCCTATAACTTGAGATAGCTGAAAATTGTTCTAGTCTGCATCCCAGTAACTCTGTACATTATATAATAAGTGACCAACTAGGTCAACCAACCGTGTATTGGATATCCTCTATATTCGACCCTTTGCAGTAAATCTCTCTACCCGAGATAATGAATCCAATATGGCAAGAAGCCGATTACACTCTCAAGCCCTGTTCCATCTAATGTATGGCTCTTACATTGATAAACACTAAGAAAAGAGCGAGTTAGAACCTTTTAATGCAAAATAAGAGCATCAAAAACATCATTAAAACATTGAAAAACTAAAAGTTCTATTATCATACTTAGTAAAATTTGTGTTTTTCCTCAGAAATTATGTGTCCACTGCTCTGTGTAGAGAGGCAGTTGTGTAACCACCCCTATGCATAGAGTGGTAGTTATGTAATCACCGCAGCAATTCCATGCTTGACCTCAACCTCTTAACGGTTACGCAATTAACGCGGCGGTTGTGTAATTGTTGTGGTGGTTGCATCCACGGAAATGAGGTTGTACCCTAGGCCCCAAAATGTAAAAAAAGAAAAAACTGGACCATTTTCAATAAAATAAATTGTAAATACAGCTAGGCACCCCCCTTGTGAACATTTTGATTAAAAAATTACTAAAAAATCTCCCCCCTAAGTTGAATTTTTCACATTTTATACATTACAAGGTATAAATAAACAAATGCAAATAGCTCACTTCTTCCTAACTTGTTGCTCCCCCACTAGTGGCATCATCATCGCATCGTTGCGCTCTTAATTTTTACTATTCACTTGAAATGGTCACACTTGATCCAGAGCTCAAAATTCACTAGGTGGGTATGTGCAAATGATTTCTAAAAATAACAACTCGGTATATATATAACATGTTTTGACTTTGTTTTTTGATTGTATATATTTTATGTATTTGGAGCACTAGCGTAGGTATGTTTCTATCCCTGCAAACATTGTAAGTCCTCTTTTCATTTTATTTTAGCATGTTTTATCAATTCTACATTATATATGCACTTCATTCTCGTTTACTTCTTACAGATAGTGGGAAGTTCGGATGGGCATCATTCCAACACACGGATGTGTCAAGTATAATCTCTAACTTTCCCGTTTGGGAGCACCATACTCAAACTCTACATTTTATGTCTCTTCATGACTAAAACACTTCTCCAAGGGGGCAATATGTACTCACCTTATTTTACACATGCTACATTGTTGAAAAAGATAAAATCCCTAATAATGATAAACTATCAATTCATATGATGTTTAAGTCCTCTTTCACATTTGCAACATGTCTTATAGCTTACTTATCTTTTCCTAGATTTCCCCACTTTCCTTTATCTTTTTGTAGTTTTTCCTTGACCTTCATGATTTAAGTGATATAATCACACTTTGAAGGTTACACAATCACCTTGGTGGTTGCGAATCGACGATCTGCTCAAACCGGCGGTTTCGTGTGTTTTCTCCCGAGCCTTTTCCAGTGTGTTTTGAACGTGTGTCAACTTCTTCAAACTCATTTTTAGCACACATTTCTTGAATAAATTATTTGTTCTCGGCTTATTAGATGTGTACAAACTTATCCTTCCCTTTTTTTTGTTATTTTTCAGTTAAGTACCCCTTCTTTGAGTGATGTAGCATTACTTGGTGTCAGTGGGTTGAACCACTTCTCTACCTTCTTTATAAGAGCCAAGATTATTCCTGAAGCATTGATTGGAGTCATTTTTTTGGAATTGTATCATTATGTTGTCGTAATCCTGCTAAAAATCACATACGTACAAATCTCTTGCCTACATTGATACCATACTACCTACAAACCAGCTAGCTCCAGACTCTCTCCCATTCTTGCTACACATTTCCAACATAGTTCCTTAGACACATTTTAACATTCATTGGAAGAAGAAGTTGAGGGGACATCAAAAGAATTTCTAGCATTGGATTTGAATCTGTATAACATTTCCAAGTTGGGGGTATTGTTAAATTCCTGCAAGTTTCTTTTGTTTATTTAAATAGATTCAATCAAATACATTTTTTTAGAAAAATATAATTAAAGTAACATTTACATTAGTTTATATTTGCAAAGCTTCCATTGAAGATTTATTTTTATCTTATCCTGTGGATTTTCATGGGAACAATTCGGAGGAGGTTCCTACCATAGTGTTATTTATCCTGCACAATTCATTTACCTATAGTTTGTATTTATTTATTTAGAAAGCTTTTGTTTTATCGAGGAAGTTTCAAGGGATTAATTACTTCTCTAGGAAAATAATTTGTTTAATTAGATTAAAGTAAATCCTCTGCAAAAGGGAAATAGCCACATCTAGCTATTTAACTGTTTAGTTTAATCTATTTAAAGTAGAATAAATTTCAATTAATTAGAAGAAGTTAAAATTGTCTCTACATATTTCTTTTGTTTTCCCTTAAACACCAAAATTACAAAAAACATTAGATTAATTAGTTATTTTTATTTCTTTTATCCCCTTTTATTCAAACCATTGGGAAAACACAAAAAAAAGTAGATTAATTTTTCTTTATTTTATTCATTTATTAATTAATTAGTCACATATAGATTTAATTAAATTCAAGGAAAGTAATTGAATTGATTTAATTTAAATCTGTTTGTTTTCATTTGTTAATTTAGGAACATAGAGTTAATTAGAAAGGAATTAACACAACTCCTTACGTATCCTTAGTTGGCTTAGGTTTCCTAAATATTGACCTTTCCCTCTTATGGATTCATTGTGTGTGTGTTTTTTTCTTTTCTTTAGTATTTCACACATCCACATGACCATCCAAGGTCCTAGACAACACATAGATTTAGTGTGTGATCCATGAGTTCCTCAACCAAACTTAGCTCCATAGTTAGCCGAGACGTTAATCAAGGCCTTAGGCACCCAATTTTCCAAACCACCCCACAACCTCCCGCTATCATCTCATATTTGACATCTTTGAATGTAAAATCGACAGAGCTTACATGTTCTATCACTATTAGCCCAAATCGAGATTAGATGTTGAGATTCACCCATTCGCCCTAGCCACTCGTTTCCTCTCACACCTCTATGACCTTATCTAGAGAATTATATGAGGCAAACATAGGAAAATTCCCACGTATTCCCATGACTAGTTAGGAGGTTGTTTGGCGACACTTATATTGATCGAATTCTTCATGTGTCCATTCTCCTTGACCATTCCATTTCAGTCACCAAATTTAGAGAGGAATTCATTTCCTTAGAAAAGAATATTCCCATAGAAGACATTTGATTGCCTTGATTGCTTGTTAGCCATTTTCACATATTCTCATGTATTCTACCTATTCACCCTATTTAGTCATCCCATAGCCATCTTTCCATTCCACATTGATTGTCCAAAGATGACCTCGGGAATTGGGTGCGTCATAGAGTCACATGTTGATTCTTAGATGTACGGGGACCTCAAATTGTATGATAATGTTTTGGCAACAAGTAATGTCAACCCAAATTTTTGTTAGTAACTTTTTTTGGAATCTTAGGTTATGTGAGAAAGAACGAAGTTCTAATAGCCATATTTGTGAAAGAAAAGTTCTAAGATCCATCTCTATGACTTTAACTATATTTCCAACAAAGGATTTCACATGTGCCACAAGGCAAGTAAAACATAGGTTAATTTTAAGGGGGTTTGAATAGGAAAATCTAGGGGTGAAGGTCAACCCAAGTGATAGCTATTAAGCAACTATATATCCTCGATTTCTTCAAGGTTGTGTAAACACATAGACAAACATGAATACATTAGCATGTAAACATAAACACATGAGTCAAAACTATAAAAACTAAAAATAATATTAAGATTAAAACTAATTGTAATTACATCATTATAAACTTATATACCAAAGTATATAATACAACCAATCATCCTATTTAATTGAAAATGTTGAGTAAAGTCAAAGTCTTAGTAATTTAAAGCTGTGAATAAGTTGAAGAGAATGAAAGTGAATAGAGTGGAGCTCTCTACCCTTGACCTATCTCAAAACCTTAATCATCATCATGATGGCAAAGTGGTTCCCAAGGAAAGAATGGTTGTGGAGGTTGTCTTGCAAGAGGTTCTGCTGACCCGTCCACCTTTGGTCGTAGTTCCCTTGCCCCGATCCTTGCTCTAGGTCTTGATGCGGCGGCTTCAAAATTTGGTGGAATTTTGTTTGCAGGTGCATCACATGGTGCATTTGTGGCGGCATCTAAATCCCAATTTTTTTCTGATTCGTTACAATTTGGATGCCCTCTACCTAGTTTCGGTAGAGGCCATGGTGGAGGGACTATTATTGGTTGTATTGGGGATCTCCATGTGGGTTGTGGGCTTGGTGCTCCTGTCAGTACTTCTACCGCTATTTTTGAGGATGTTGTGGAGTTTGGGGCTTCCTTGCTCTAGCGAAAGGTGTAGGATCTTGTGCAAACCCTACTCACATCCATTCCTCTCGTAAATCTATGGAAGCTTTAAATAATGGGCGGTGTTTGTAGGTTGTGTTCTCAATCGGGATGGTGATTGAGAAGTTTATTAAGCCCTCTACGGTGGTGGATACTCATTACCCAGTTTCGGCTCGATGGGGGTTTGGATGGAGTAAGGTTTATAGATTTCTTAGAGCACCTTGATGTTATGACTCAGAACATTCTCTACACCCTAGGAATTTGGATCTAGGAAATGGCACCTATTTATGTTTTGGGTGCTCCGGTTCAAGAGGAGCTCGGTGGTGTATGAGATAATTTGTGTGGTTGGTTACGGGCCTTCTTTGTCTCGTTATAGCAAAGAAAATAGATTGATAAACCCTCTACTAACTTGTCCTTTAAGGATGCGGTGAGGGGGAATGGTAATAAGAGAAAGGGATTGATGAAATCCAAGAGTAATAAGCATATAGCTTATGCTAAATCTACACCAACAATTATTTTTGGTGATGAGGTGATTCAATTAGAAGCCACTTACAAACAGAACATATTGATTTGTAGATTCAACAACTTTTGTCTGGGTTTTCCTGCACTGCATACCTAGATTTTGAGTCATTAGGGCCCTTCCTAGGTCAGATATATTTCCTAGTGCTCATGATTTTTCCATTGTTGCATTTGCAAATCCTTTAGATAGGGATCTAATTTTTGAGAAAGTTTGGGATTTTGAATCCCATTTGTTTTTAATGAAATTTTGGTTTCCTTTGTTTAATCCGGTTTTTGACACTTTCCAAGTTAAACTAGTATGGATTCATCTTCCATACTTTCCCCTTCAATTCTGGTCAAAAAATTTCCTAACTGTTATTGGAAACACTTTAGGGAAATGTTTAGCGATTGACCCAAAAACTGATGATTTGGAGCACACAATGTATGCTCAAATCTTGGTTGATTTGGATACTTTTTGGACTTCCCTACCACTATTGATCTGAAAGTTGAGGATAGAATGTGGTCTCAAAATTTGGATTATGAAGGGTTTCCCTTTAGATGCCGAATATGTTTTTCTCTTGGCCATTTAGCATCAGATTGTCAAGTGGTGCGAAAACATGCTAAAGGTAGAAGTTCTTGGTGGAAGAATTCTAAACCTAGTCACCTAGTGGTGAATGATCCTATGGAGTGTGAACTGACTCAATTTCTATGAAATCAATTGAACCTGAAGTGGTGGAAGTGCAACAAGTTTATAGGAATGATGTGGAAGCTTTATCTAGATCCCATGACCTTATAGAACACATTGAAGTCCTAATTCCAATCCAAAATATTGAAAATGTAAATCCAAACATAAATGAGGATTGGAAATTTATGTGTAGGAAAAAGAAAGGGACTATCTCCCCCTTAAATATGTAGCTAAGATCCAAAGGAAGGGGTAGAACTGTTGAGATAGTTGTTGTTTTTACTACTATTTGTTTATTATTGTTCGATTGTTGTTGTTTTTGGTCTTCAATACATTTGGAAGAGGCTATTTTTTCTTTTTCCTCATTGATTTATCTTTTTCTCCACCTTTTGTACGGGGTAGGGCCCCCTTAACCCTCTTTTACCAATAATAAAATAAAAGTCTTATTAATTTATTACCAAATTTTTTTAATGGATTTGTAACTTTTATGAAATATGTGCAATTACATTTTTGTGTTTTAATAATATTAGCATTGAAATAATATAGTAAATATATGTGTAAACAAAATGAAAATAAGAAACACCTCATATCATAAAAATATGAAATATTAAGAATAATTACAACATGTGGACAATACAAGCACGTTCGTACTTCAACACATTTCATTTTTATCCTCTCTCGAGTGTTGATGCATTGTCATTTGTTATAGCCCACTTGCAAGATAATTTTTTTCAAGTAGAAATACATGACACTATGTAGAGCATGCCAATAATGGACATGCATGAATTTGAGTTGGAAATATAGGAAATTGTGTTTAAGAGCAGAAGTTTCACCTAAGTTAAGAAAACCTTGTGACTTTTAAATAAGAGGGAAAGCCTTAAATAATTTTCCATAATGTTTACATGTTCCATAGATTTACGGATGTTCACATATTTTCCAACGGAATTCCTAGGTATAGAAAGATATCGGAAGGAAGAAGGGAGAGATCTATGAAGGGGATCTTTACTTTGTTGAATTTTGGACAAATATAATGGAACTAAGGAAGAGGATATATTACCATGCAGATACAAGGGCTCTAGTGGATGCCAAATAAGAACAAAGGAGGGTAAATACATATTCACCTTATAAAGAACTTACATAAAACATAAATATTGTTTTTATACATGCATTAAATATCCTACACTAACAAAAAGGAAAATTGAGGATTTTGTTAAACAATCTTTAGGTGGCCCCTTATGAAGTGGAACAACACGAAGTAGACAAGCCACATATTGACAATATTGGCGCTACCTACATGCTTGAAAAATACAAACCACATTCCCAAATCCTTGTCCATATGGCCAAGGAAAAGAGCATGCTCTGTTAGTTAAGAAGCATAGAGTTACTAACACACCTTCACTTAAATCTGGGAGATTGGTTCAAAGCATCTCTTCAAACAAGCATCATGGATCAAAATGCATTAGAGAATGAAACTCCATCTATATAGAAGCCACAAATAGCAACGTTCAAAAATTCTAGAATATAACAAGGAAAATGAAGAAACACAAGGTGCTCATATTTATAATTGTGTAACAATGTGGGAAGCCTCTATCACAGGATAGAGGATGAGCATAATTATAAAAGTAGTTTCCATTGACTACATTTATGTACGTCTTGAGTCAAGTGGAACAAATATATTATTAATTTAAGAGAGGAAATACCTTCTATTTTATCCTTATTATTTTTACAATGCTATTGGGAATCATCTTTTTCCGCAATAACACAAATTTTAATAGTTAGGAAGAATTCCTTTTTTGTGCACTAGATTTGCTATATTTTATTCATCAAGGAATCCATTTTTAAAATATGAAAATAAAATATAAATGCAAATTAAATCTTTTTCCATATCTAAGTGTAATGGTTTTGAAAAAAAAATATTCTTGGTAGGGATATAATTCTTGTAATTGAATAAGGGAAGCAGGGATTCCAAGGCAATATTCTCATTGTGAAAGATATTTTTTATTAGTGGGAAATTAATATATTCAAGGTACGATTAAATATTATAAAGTTTCACAACGCATAAGATATTTACTTACAAACAACTATCAATACTAACATTATTATTGAAAAATATGTGAAAACTAAGATTTATGGTTTTCACCACCGAATTGAACACAAACTAAACATGAGAATATAGATAAAATGAAGTAGCAATATGAGTTATACATACATAATTTTAAAATTTCTTTGACAATTATGTATATGGAAAAAGTGACAATAATTTTCACCCTCAATCACACAAATTTGACATGAGAATATAGATAAAATAGCGTAGCAATAGAGTTATACATTCACAATCTTCAAATTCTTTTTGACAATAATGTGTATGGAAAAATTGACATTAATGTTCACCCTCTATAAAAAAAAAAAAATTAGACATGACAATATATATAAGATAAAGTAGCATTACGAGTTATAAATTCATAATCTTCAAGTTCCTTCGACAATCACGTATATGGAAAAAATGACGAGAACAATAAACAAATGAAACGGATGGAGATGTCGAGATCATAATGAAGACAAATTTTCACAAGATATGGGCTATAATATGTAATCTAATTAAAAAATTAAAAATAGAAAAATATTGATAAAAAATTATCATTAATATGGTACATGACAAGTTTTAGTCTAGTGTGGAAATGCATATTAATATAGTTATTATAATTATTAAATTTTAATAAATCATACTTATAAAAATAAAATACATATGTATTCAAATTAATTTCAACAATGATAAACTAATTAATTGCGTTGAAGGTATTCCCCTATAGGAAATTCCCTTCCAAACGTTTGGCGACTAAGTTAAATTTGACAGTTTGATAGTCATTTGTGTTTTTTTCACTATTTTTCATTTTTTGTTGTGTCGGAATCTGACGTGTTCATCTTCGGTGTCATTTCCTTGGAAATCACCTGCATAAGGAAAGATCTCTCGATGAGAAGCTAAGGGAGCATTACAAAGATATGACTGGTGTAGTGGTTTTGGGATTTATACGCACAGGGGAGGGTTTTGGACGCTGCGGCCGAAATCCACAGTGGAGATTTCAACAACAATTAAATGGATCATTTATTGATGGTAGGACTATGGTGTTATCGTTCGGATCCCAAGGCCGGGCCTTCCATGAGGTAGGTTGTGAAGGTGTTGAAATTCAAGGCACCATTATCATATTTTTCGATGATGATGCATATTGTCATATTGGTAGCCTAGTTTCACATAGTAAGCTGAGCATCTGTGACCATGGTTTTCTCGACTAGCGGTGCAGAATTACCACTCTACAACACCGATGGAGCCGGAATCGATTAATGAGTGACGGTGGGGTGCAGGTCAGGAGCCCACCATTCCATGTGGTCGGATTGAATTCTTCATATGTTTGGTGCTTATCAATCGGTATTATTCTATTGTAATTGATAATGACTTTTGTATACATTTCTTATTCATACTTTACTTGCTAATGTAATTCTTGTGGACTATACTAAATGGAAAAGTTGAAATATGTTATTATATTTTACTTTTATTTTTATCCTTCAATGGTCCTATTGGAATCTTGCTCAAAACTTTAGCATCGAACATTCTGTACTGCTTCTTAATTTCAATCCATGCCTTCTCTACAAAGGAGTCAACCTGGTCCTCATATTTTTCATACAGAAAGGAATTGTGTGTGTTATTGAAATATCCCTTATGGGATACCACTTAAAAGCACCAAATATATGAAAAATTTACAGCAAAGTAAAATACTAATTTTCTTGAAAAATGACCAGCTAGGACAACGAATGGAATTTAATTGATATCTCACAAAATACTTTCCCAAAAAACATGAAATTTTGTGGGAAGCTTGCAATAATAATAATAAACACTAGAACAACATTTTTGAATTTTATATTGCTGTTAGAGAATTACAAAGTGCCCGGGCGGATGGTAAACTTCTAAAATCCGTAAATCACCAAATACACGAGCATAAATTAAGGGTCTTTGGAAATACATTAATAGATACAAGAAATAATATTTCCACCTTCAGATCTAACAATGGCCGATTGGAAAACCCCCAAATAAAGGCTGCAAGTCGCCACACTTGGAAGAGGGGTCGGTAAATGATGGAGGCGCCTTTAACAAGTTCTGTCATGCCCTGCCCAAATGGTTGTCATGAATCTAATCCAGAAGCCCACTAATTATCTTCCTCAAATGCCCGAAAACCCTCAAAATCCATCCTCTAAAACCTCATATAAGATCTCTGTAACATAGCCCAAAAAATAGCTCCAAAATGATAGACTAGGGTAGATCTCTCACTACCAAAGAATTCCCTGCTAGCTAGGGACGGGTCTGTCACCACCGAAGCTAGGGTCCCTGTGGGATTTGACTCCACAAGCTATAGAAGTGCAACAACAACAGCTGCACGTGAAAGAGGCTAAAATGTATATGAAAAAAATCCTTTTCCATTTCCCCTGTTCTTATATACTTCTCCTTGGCAAATGAGACCCCAACAACCCTAGGCACATTTCATTCTATGGAGGGGCCAGTAAAATAAAGTGACTTAAGTTAATTTTCTCCTTTAAGTCTCCATGGTCCAAAAGTGACCCTCAACACAAAATTAGACTATTGAAACCATGTAGCCCCCTCCCGCAGCTCCCTGCGTCCACAGCTCCTTAGGTGTGACCACGGTTGGACTCGACCTAGCCCTTAGGCCTTTAGTGAGGAAAAAGGGGACATTACAATCCTCCTTCCCAAGAAATGCTTGACCCCAAGCATTATCCTATCATGTTGCGGAGGTGAATACCCCACTGTAAGTTTCTCCATCTCAGCCTGTAGTCAACTAATGATCGGTGTGATGTGAAGTAGCCAAGACACCCCATGTAGTGATTATGCTCTCCATGTCGTGTAGAGAACAATGTTTCTCCTATATTAGTATGACGCCCACACCGACTCTCCCCTGGTACCCACACCAAAATTTCCAATCTATCCAATCCCTGCCAATGTAAGGCTATCATCATGTGATCACTCACTACCTCTCCAATCGACTCTTGGGTATGAAAGTTCACTATAGATCCCATAGAATCCCCTGAATCCACCTGTGAAACAACTTGTATACGCAAAAATGGTGCTAACTCTCCCACATGACCTGCACTCATGTGAGAGCAAGGTTCCTCATAATGTATCTCAATGTGTCCCATGGAGGAAAAGTCCTAAGACTCTGGTAGATAGTCAACCGATAATATCGGCTCCACATAGTCCACCTCCTGCACTGAATGTGAACCTATTGAATAACCATGAGTCAATTTTGTCTCTCCACTGACTAACACGTGGGTGAAGTGCTCACCAGGGCATAGAAGCAATAAAATACATAGGAGTGTTATCCAATTTCGATTCAAAAAATGATGAAACCGTAGGCTTTGACTTGTCACAATGACAGACCAGTATATGCCTGTATAAATTTGGGGATTTCCTCCCTCAACCTGTGCCATATGAACCTCTCTGACATGAACCTGTAGGTCTCATCACAGTTCAAATTCCCGATCACGTAAGGACAATGCACATATCATAATATCTCCATCCTCAACCATGAATTTGTGATGAAGGCTCAATCTTCCCGATAGAAGATCATCTCATCCTCCAATATTTATTTGTCATCTAGAATCTCACAAGTGTGTTTGTTCTTGGAATACACAACAAGAAAATGAGGTCTCCAATCAACCAAAACTTCGGATAACCAAAGCATAATGATAAGCTTAGATGATCTCGAACCTATAAGCCCAATCTCAATAATAGTCTCATGTGCAACATTGCTAGCCACACCCACATCCATCATACACCACATCAATCCACAATAATAAAACTCCTCACCATGCCATATCGTCCTCTCCATCCCCTTAGCTGTAACCACCCTTGGTGCTCCTACGAAACTCCCCTCAAAATCACATTCTTTCCCTCGGACTTAAACTTCGGCTCTATCATCTGAAAGTTAGTCCCAAACTCACCAAGAGAGCGAAGCCATTGCACTCCCATCACTATGTTTGTCACTCCCATACCAACAATGTGGTAATCATTGGTATTTGTATGACTGACAAGAACCCATCGTGATGAACATTTGGGAACTGTCGTATGCACCTCAAGACTCTCCATTAGCTACAACTCTGTTGAGGCCCTAAAAATCTTCTTTCTATAATCCCCACCTCTCAAACAATGAGGCATCGATACAGTTATGGGTTGCCCCACTATCAATGAGTACCCCAACTCGCTGACCCTACATAACTCCTCTAATCCTAAATGCCTTGTACATCATAGTACTAGACAATGTGGCTATAATTTCTTGAGGAAAAGCCTCCTCCTCCTGTCCCGCATCAGCACTATCCAATGCAACCCCATCTCCATCATCCATCTCATGAGTCTCTAACTCCTCACCTTTGTCACCCTTGCTCTCCTCAAAGACTTCAATGAATTAGGCCTTCCCTCTACCTCTACAATCATGTCCTAGAATCCAAGGTGTGTGGTAATCGAAACATAGTTTATTTCACCTCAACTCATCTCTGTGTTCTCGGGAAATGATTGGCTTTTTAACCACCTCCTGCCTCAGTGGAGGATCCCTCACCGACATTCATCTGATCTAAATGGAGGTTCCTGTTGATGCGAAATCACAGCACCCCTGGATGTAGATCAAGCTTCTAGGTTGATCACTCTAGCATCCAGTGTGATTGCACAACATTGAATCCTTTCTCCAAGTGTGGGACTTGCAAGAGATGAGAAAGGAATCTCCAGAGAAGGTTGGTTCCTGCTTCTAAACTACCTGCCACAAGCTATTCCAGTGCAGACAAGCTAATCTAAACCTAATCTAACCATGCCAAGGAGACAGAGAGAGAGAGAAAAGGGAAAAATAGCAAAAGCCTACACTAAAACGGTGATACACCAGAGAAGGAGAATGTTGAACATCTATCAAAACTACCATGGAACAAGGAGAGGTGAGCAATGGGAAGGATGGACAGATGCATCACAGGCCCAAGGATAGATTTCACATAGAAAATGTCCCAAAACTCCATGAACACAGCTCCAGACCTGCAATGAACATTCAAACGTGCACAAATACCTGTAATGAAGAGAGGCAAGAAGAAAACAAGCAAAGAACGAGCAAGGATGGACAGATGCATCACAAAACACATTTTTTGTTGCTCCAAAAGTTTGCACAGAACATCATTTCATTAGTAAAAGGAAAAAAACGCCATTACAGAGCAGGGAGGAGGTTCGAACTCCATTTTCAACCCTGGAGAAGAAAAGAAGGGAGGGCAGAGCATAAAAGATGAACAACTTGTAATTCCTTTGAAAGAAGCCCCTCTTTACAATATATAGGAAGAATGAGAGAGGGAAGAGAGGAAATTGAAACTACCACAACCACTTCTGGGCCACATTTAACTCATTTCATTATGGCGGCAGGTGAGAACCCTGGCAAAATGGTGGACTGTCTAGCAGAAACGGCGAGCTGTCTGTTGTATTAAAGCTGGTCGCTGAAACATCACTTCTGTCTATTATCACGTGTCAGAGCCATTTCTTAACTTTCTCTCTCCACATTGAACCAAAATGTAAGATTGACCCTGGAAACGTGTAGAGCATTTCACCAGCTTTCCAATGATATAAAGAATGTGCAAATCCGAGCTCTGGATCGAAAGTTATGGAGGTCTGAAGTTTTAGGGCACAAAACAGGCAAAAATGGGTTTTGAATCTTTTCCCGCGCTCTGCCACCTGGATGACACGTGGCAAAATTTAATTAGTCACGGGCCCTTCCTGCTTTATTTTACTTCATTTTAGCCTTGGTGGATTTTCCAAAATTCCTCCGACGTGTCGACGAGCTGGGGCACGTGGCATGATTTGGTTGGAGGACAGGGCGCGGGGTCAACCTTTGTCTTGTTGAACTTTGGGCCCAAGACTTTTCCAAATTCTCTAAGTCCTCCCTGAGCTCCACATTCCTTGCTCCATAGGACACGTGTCCTCTTTTGATTGGCTCGGGCTGACCCCTCAAACCTCACCCTTTGAATTTTGGACTTTTCTCCTTGTGACACGTGTCATGATTTGGTTGGTCTCATGGGTCTGCCGGCTCTTTCGCGTCCACCGCGTCCATTTGTCCCGGATGTCCCAGTGCTGTCTAGGACAAAACTTCGATCCACCCGAAATGGGCTTCCCTGTCCCTTTTCTGCCGGTGACACGTGGCGTGATCTGATTGGCTCTCAAATTTTTTTCGGCTATCCGCGTCTTCCGCATCCCTTTGTCTCAAATGTCCCAGTGCGGAAGTTCCCGTTTCACCCGACAGCCGGTTCGCGTCCTTCGCGTCTTCTTGTCCCAAATGTCCCAGAGCAGTTAGTTGATTTTCTTCTCCTTCGGCCAAACCAGCTTTCCGCGTCCCACGCATCCCGACGACCCAAATGTTCCTTTGCCCGCAGACGCTTGCTGGCGGCCTTTCGGCCGATTCGCGCCTGAGATGTCCCTCACGTCCCGACTATTGTGAGGACTAGGACTTAGCCAATTTTCATGATTTTTTTCGGCCCAAGCCTTTTTTTTTTGCAACTTTTTCACCTTTTCTCGAACTGCTCTTTTCTTCTTGACAAGGAGTTAGAAAAAATATGAGGGGACCACTAGAAACATGATTCTTGCCCTAAATCAATCTATTTTCCGGGACTTGAATATTCGATGCATGTTATCAAATTTACCCTTGGGGGATTTGACAACAATTCCCTTTTCTAAACACAAGGTGGAGCCCTTGGCTTTGGAGTGGATAACTCCAAGTCTCGAGCTTTCCTAACAGCCCCGTGCAAAGAAGAAGGTTCAAATGCCTTCACAAATCCAGTGAAAGCATCAGTCAAACCTACTATGAACAGTGAAATCAACCTCCTCTCCGTGACATCAGGTACCATGACTGGTAATCTTTGAAAATATGTGATGTACTGATCCAGGGGACCGGTTTGTCTCAAATGAGTCCACTCCCTGAAATACCTGTCAGGGTCCCTCCTATCAAATTTGCTCACTAGCCTCTACGTGAACTCTGCATGAGTCATAATGTGTATGTGTCCATATGTAATCAGCCCATGATGCCACCAATCATGAGCATCTCCCTCAAGATGCGATCTTACAAACTTAATTGCATCTTCCTCGTGCATAGGATTCGAGTCAGAGTATGTCTTCGACTTCTGGACCCAAGATGGTGTAGTACACTTCTTAGAACCATCGAAGTGTGGAATGGAGATCTATCCCAATCTCCTCTGTAACTCTAGTACCTGTTTCTATTGATCTCTCTTGGGTCTACTGCCAACCTTCATTTTGTAATATTCCTAGAATGGCATGTTGTTACGAAGGCCTTCACTCGAGGTCTAGTACCTCTCCCAACAAGACTCCTCATCCAACATATCTATGGGCTATTGTGCCTGGTTAACTTCCGGATCCTTCAAGAAAAATGGTTCGTGAAGCCCCAAAGGCCTGGCAGAAGAATGGGGAGGCTACTGCCCCAAATGTCCACTCTCACCTCTTTGCCCCTATTGTCCCATATTGCTATTTTCTCCTCTCATTATGACTGTTGTTATACACAGTCCAGCAGGCTGAAGATGATTAAAAAATATTCTCCTACCCCTTTTTGCAATCAGAAAACCAATGCTAGTACCTTGAGAGGTACTCTCCCTTCTTACACCGGAGTCTCCAATGAAGAAATCATGCTTTCCAACACTTGTAATCCCAAAAGACACATTTGAATTCCTTCTTTGGCTTATGATATCACCACAAAGTTTTCAACATCGAATTGGTAGTTTTGGATAACTACCACATATTACCGAGGATCCCATAGCTTATAATGCCCCCGAGCCCTTGTATCATTAATTGAGATAAAACTTGCCATCATATATCATCCACCATATGCTCATATACACATAGTTGGAGCAATGGTCTAACAAACTCCATGATGAAGACTTCGTCATCTACCATACCATGCATCTCATGATGGAAGTAAATTGGAATAGGTGACAATAAATAAGACACATTAGTGTGCTCTTCATACCCTTCAAGGCCATTAATGCCCTTTGTGTGTTCAACATAGACATATGTTGAGCTTCCCCAACATTGTTGCTCGAGTTCCTATTGAAAGTATTTGAAAGCTGATCAAGTTGTTGGTTTGGAAATTACAGTAGGCTACAATTTTACACAAGTGTCCATGTGAGGCTCCTCCTCATGTGCCAGTTTCTCCATAGAGCCTTCTTTCATGGGTGTAGACTTCCTCGCATCACTTTCCCTCATTTTTTCCTTGAAATATTGTATGTGTTTTCTTTCTTGAGTCATTATCAACCTAGTAGCTCTAGCTCTGTTATTCCCTTCCTCACACTTTTTAAGAGTTTCCATTACATCCTCTTTGCTTGCAAAACAAGTTTCTTCTCCGAGTGGAATAATCTCTCTAACAAGAAAATTTTCACTAATGCAATCATTTTTCTCAATGGAAATCATACCCTTTTTTGAGAAGCTTATTCTACAAATGATTTCTTTTGTACTTCAGTACCGGCATATGATGACCTCCTTTGGGCTTGCTACCAATCTTCATCAATCAATAACTGGAAATGACATATTATCTCTAAAACCCCTACTCAAAGATTGGTACTTCCTCCAACAAGAATCCTCATCAATCACCTCTAGTGGCTGCCCTTTATCACTATTCTCACCATGTTCCATATTTTCCCTAGATCTGCTTTGATTCAAATTCTGAGTGAGTTGACTTAAATAAAGGTTAGTGGCTTCTTGTTGTTTCATCATGTTGGTGAACATTTCCCTCATACAACCCCCTTTTTAGATCTTTCCAAAATACCATATTTAACCCACACAAGTTGGAGGAACAAAAACTCGATACCATCTGAAATATCCCTTATGGGATACCACTTAAAATGCACCAAATATATGAAAAAATGCAACAAAGTAAAATAACGATTTTACCGAAAATGACCAACTAGGACAGCGAATGGTATTTAATTGATATCTCACAAAATACTTTCCCAAACCGCATGAATTTTTTTGGGAAGCTTGAAATAATAATAATAAACACTATAACAACATTTTTGGAATTTTATATTGCTATTAGGAATTACTGAGTTCCCTGGGTTGTTGGTAAACTTCTAAAATCCTTAAATCACCAAACACACGAGCATAAATTAAGGGTCTTTGGAAATACATTAACAGATACAAGAAATAATATTTCCACCTTTAGATCTGACAACAGCCGATTGAAAAACCCCCAAATAAAGGCTGCAAGTCGCCACACTTGGAAGAGGGGTCGGTAAATGATGGAGGCACCTTCAACGAGCTGCCACGCCCTACCCAAATGGCTTCTATGAATCTGATCCGAAGCCCACTGATTATCTTCCTCAAATGCCCCGAAAACCCTCAAAATCTGTCCTCTGAAACCTCAGATAAGATATCTATAACACATCCCAAAAATGGCTCCAAAATGACAGACTAGGGTAGATCTCTCATTACCAAAGAATTCCCTGCTAGCTAGGGACAGTTCTTTCACCATCGAAGCTAGGGTCCCTGTGGGATTTGACTTCACAAGCTATAGAAGCGCAACATCATCTCTTGCACATGAAAGAGGATAAAATGTATATGACAAAAATTCCTTTTCCATTCTCACCCAGTTCCTTATATACTTCTCTTTGGCAAACGAGCCCCCAACAACCCTAGGCACATTTCATTCTATGGAGGGGCCAATAAAATAAAGTGATTTAAGTTACTTTTCTCCTTTAAGTCACCATGGTCCAAAATCGGCCCTCAATGAAAAATTAGATGTTATAACCATGTCCCCCCTCCCCATAGCTCCTTGCATCCATAGCTCCTTGGGTCTAACCATGGCTTGGACTCAACTCGACCCTCGGGCCTTTAGCACGGGAAAAAGGGGACATTACGCTTATCACAAATGCTACATAAAATAGTGGTAGAAAATATCAGAACATTTGTTTATAGAATTGACAGAGGTCAAATAAGAAATGGCCCTTATTTCTATGGGTATTAGCAGTTTAATAACTAATGTAAACAATCTAGAGTTTCTTCAAATTGTAAGAATTGCCAATCAAAAAACATAATACTGGATAAGGCCCTAAATATTAAGAATACAAGTAGAGAATATCAGTCTATTTGAGATACTATTTACACCATTCAAATTAGAAAATTACAAAATGTCAAATGTGTACTTTTGAGAATTGTGATGAACATAGTAGTCTAGAAACAATTTTGAGGATCAAAAACCCACCCAAGACTTACTGTAAGCAGTTTCAAGAACCCATCCCAATCATTAAAAGAAAAGTAGTATAGGTCATTCTTACCAACATAGAAGAGGGTCAAGAAACTTGTGCAACTGCCAATCCAAGAGAGTATCCAGAGACCTGTGATAACCTGTAAAAATTCAAGGATTAGAAAACCTTTCCTGATGAATATTACTTCTAATATGGTTGAACCAGTCCATTCATCATTACACAGTTGAACAGGGAAGACTCTTACAAGTAATATACAAAATTGGCAATAGCACATTTTATGATGATGTATATAACATTTTTATTGATAAAGCGGGTTGATGGGACCCGTTCCCTTTTAAAATTGAGGAGAAATACCCCAAAATTATTTTAAACATTGTTGGGCCTATAACCCCTGATTACAAACCCATGACACTTTATCGAACCAAACAAACAAATATAGACTATTTCCTAACCAGGACGGAAAAAGTCCTCAATATTATTTTTATCCATATTTCGCCCCGGGTAAAATATTGGATCAGCCATGATCCCGTATAGAAAGAACCTGAGAAAACTCGTTCAGATCTTGTAAATAGGTCACAGAAGGACTCAACAATGGAGTGGCGGGGGCTGAGAAAGATTAAATGACCCTATGCAAAAATAAACAACTATGTCAAGCCGTTTCCATGTCTTAAATCCATTTTTCAAGTTATAGGTAGACTCAACAATGGAATAGTAGGGTCAAAAAAGAAGGGGAGTCGAGTCAATGAATGGTCAATGCATGGGGTAGGCTGGCGGAGGCTACCAAGTGTCTAAATGGCACTAATTCAAGGATTGAATAAAGATAGGGTTTCCAAATGAGTGCCAGGACTTCCATGTGTCCCAGTCAAGAGATATAACCCCGATAAGCAAAAGACTTAGCCAAAACATAGAAATTGGGTAGGCAATAGAGGAAACGCCACGTGGCAAGCCTAAACTAGCAGCTAAAGTGGGCCATCGGGGGAAAGTTGGTTTTGCCCCTTGTTATTCCAAAGGTGTAAACATTACAAAATGGGCCAAAACTCTGCCCAAAGGAAAAATTCAGTGTTTGAGCCGAGTCAAGGTCAAAGTGGGGAGTCGGAGGAAAAGGTTAAAATTTTCCTTTTGTCAAAAAGGCATAGAGATAAAAATTGAAGCACATCTCCCCAACCAACCAAAGGGTACCACGTGTCCAAGCGAAGCATTGGGGCCACGGGGGTTTTCTAAGTTTTGCATTTTTTGTGGAAAAAGGGGAAAAAGATAAATCACGGACCCGCAAACCTAATTTTTCCCTAATCTGGCTGCCACGTGCCCCATATTAAAAAAGAGACCCATTTTTCAAACTATTTTCCTACCCATTTGTATGGACCCGATACAAACTTTGAAGGGGCATATATTTTGACTTAGGGCTTGAAATATTGTAAATCTTACACCATTGGAAGTGTCTCAACATCCTCTACACCATGGAAAGATTAAAAAAATCATTTTTGCAGGCCCTGGTAGGTAAAAAGGAGAAACATATTCGGGCCTTTAATGCAAGATCTTCTTGCCTCAACAACCAAATCGGATTTGATCTACTCCACCATTTCTTCCTCCTTCGAGGCACCGAATAAGGATTTGATGTAGTCAAGACAGATTTGGAACAGATTTTATGGGAGACATTAAATAGTGGTGGTTGAGCTTGGAGATATTTTTTTCCCGCTTCTCTTTTTCTCCCGTCTGTATCGAATCTATAAATACAGGCTCGGGACTCGTTGTAAAGGGTTGGACATTCTTTTGTTTTGCAGGCTCCCCTTTCCTTCTAGCAAAGGAATTCATGGAGTTCAGGCCTTCCATTAAAATTACAGTATGTTTCTTGCCTCCTGGCTATTTTGTAATGCATTGTATCAATCTGCAGAGCAATAAAACACATTTGTGATCAATTCTAGATCCTTTCTGTCTCTTTTTCTCACATCTGGTCTTTCATTATAAATTTGGTTATTTGTGCTTGATTATTGTATGTATTTTATTGGTTTGTGTCTATCAACAAAACTAGTGTTCATCATTCCTTCAGTGCATCACCTTGTAGTTTAGTCATTTCTTATTTCTTATATCCCTTTTTATCCCTGTCTCCTTGGAAAATTTTAGATTAGGTATAGAGATAGATCCTCTGCAAGTTCTCACATATGCACCTAAATAGAGGAATAGGAACCAACCTTTAATTTGGAGAGCTTTTCCATTTGTAAGGTCCCACACCTTGGGGAAAGTTCAATGTTATGTAGATCACACCAAATGACTTTGCCTTAGAAAATCATATCTATAGAACTCATTTGGGGGTGTTGTGATTTTGCACTAATAGTTTTGGCATGCCTAGTGGGACCAAGAAGTCTCCATATTTATTACGGTAAGATTGATGTGCACTTGCTGTGATTCTAGCTTTTAAGAAGCTCTTAATTACACATCTGGTGACTCCAAAAGAGACATAATCCAATAGTTTCAGTAGTTTAAGCTTGCCAAGTTCATGAGAAGGATACAAACAAGGTCTAGAACAAGAGGACAGTTTGTACACATACACTTGTCTCCAAATAGAAGGAAAATAAGAAGAGCTCGGTGCTCTCCATCTCCCCAAAAATAGCCTTATCAACACCTCCTCCTAATAGGTTCTTCTTTCAAACAAGAAGGGTACTCAAGCCAATCCGGATAGCACACCAATAGCCAAATCCTTATGTCAAAGTCACTAAGAAGATCCCACTTGCTCTGAATGCACAAAACCCAATCTTGGTGGTAGCATTAAAGAGCATCCCATATTTCACTGGAGAGAACCAGACTTGTCCCGGTGACCACGTTCAAGACATTGCAAACATCTATACAATCCATGAGATTAATGAGATGGATATTACAGTCAATTTTCTAGCCTCTTCACTCAAAGGTAAAGCTTCATAATGGTTCAGGAGCCTTGAAGCAGGCTCTATTCAAAATTGGGACCAGTTGTGTACAACTCTTCACAACCAATTTGGAGAAAAGGGAAATAACCTATCTGCTTTGAGCGGTTGCAATGATCAAGAGATCTCGAATGAGCAATCATGGCGGATTTCAACCTCGAGATTTCAATGCAGACACGAGACAAAATTCCAACAACAGTAAAGCCCACTAATGAAGGTGCCTTCTTATACTTCCTTAGAGCTTTAAATTCTGATATTTCTTTGATGATTCAGTCAATGGGGGGCACAACCTTTCCTGCAGCCTATAACCTTTCCATAGGAGCTGAGAACCATTTGATTCAGGTTGGCAAACTTTCCCCTAGGCCATCCATGCCTCTTTACCCTAAGTTAGGAAACCTAGGTACCATCCAAACACCCACATTAGCTCCTATACCCACCCCCAAGAGTCAAAGTTTAGTTGAAGCCTCCACTTCATCATCTAACACCTTAAAGGAGCTTTAGGAAGTGATGAAACAACTACAAAACCTGGGAAATGAGCTAGTAACCATCAAAAGATAGTAGGCTCAGAGTTTTAGGCCATATCAACCTCAGGCTCAATATCAGGCCAGACCCCCATATCAATAAAATAGACCACCAACCCAAGCTATAAATCAGATTCAACACCAAGGGAAACCTCAAGCTGCTAGACCTTTCAGGTCATATGACCCAAACATAGTTTCAACATCAAGGGGATTGGTTCCAACACAAAATAACATGGCACAAGAGTATGAATGGTGTTTCCCATGTAATCAGCCACATAATCAGTCGATGTGCTTCAATGGTGCATTAAATTAGGATCTGATGGTGTAAACCATTGGTGTGTCACAAGAACCTAGCCACAAAGAAAGTTAGTAGCAAGGAGCTCAGCAAGAGGGACCCCCAAATGAAACTATGCTTGTCAATTGGCAGGCTGAAGACTTCTATGGAATGAATCAGACTCCTTCTCAAAGTATAGCTACCAATACATGGTCTAAGAGGAGAAATATTGGAGAAGGAAATTCACCAAGCTCAAGTGATCCTCAACCCTCTATTGCTCAGCAAGGTATTGGCATTCAAAATACAACTCCCAATGTGCAAAGTCAATCCAAGCCACCTTCCAAACCTACTTAGGCACCAGTTGTAATAGCCCATGTGCAAGAGAAAAATGTGCCAGGGAAGGGGCAATAGAAGGACAATTCATTTAATATCATTGAACAAATGAAGAAGATAGGTGTAAACATTTCGCTATGGGAGTCACTGGCCATTCCAGGGCAGAGGGATCTATTACAGACTACCATGGCCAATTGGTCAAGCTCAAGTCAACCCCCTAACCAGCAAGAGAAAGTGCTTACTAATATAGTTCAACATGGGGAAAACCATCGAGAACAACAAGGTAAGAACCTGAGACCTCCTCCATTCTATGTTTCATTGATTATTGGAGACAAATTGGTGCACAATTGTATGATTGATTATGGGGAAAGTAGTTATGTAATACCCAAGAAAATAGTTGATCAATTGGGTCTCCAATATGAATTCATCTCTAGAGGGGTAGTGCAATTATATGGGACAATAGTGACAACTATTGGAATCATCAAGGATCTGAGCCTCACTCTGCATGCCTACCCCAATGTGACTGTTTTGCAGAATGTATCAATCATAGATTTTCCACCACATTTTGCTTTGTGTTTGTCCAGGGACTTCACTACCAAAATTGGAGGCTATCTGTCTGTTGATTGGTCACATATGCTCTTTAGAACAAGGTATGGGGAAAAGGCCACAATCATATCTGAGCCCATTGTTGATTATCATATTGAATCTTATGTGCCTAGCCCAATCAATGCCAACTACTCAGCTTTTGATCAAGAAGACCTCCTAAGCACTTGTGAAGCAGATACCAAGGTGGGATGTATCCAGAATTGACTCTCGATGAGTGGGACAATAAAATACATGCTTTTGACCCCTATAAGGAGATGGAAGAATATGAACTAGGTGTCTACTATCTACATGAAGAGAATCATCCTCTTCCTGACCTAATTAAGCCAGAATATAAAGATGACAATGAGGTATGGAAATTGTTCTTTGATGGCTCAAGGAGTAGACAAGGAACTGGAGGAGGAGATATGATTGTGTCCCCCAAAGGTATGAAATATTATTCATCCTTCATATTTTAGTTTTCCTGCTCAAATAACATTGTTGAATATGAGGCTTTGGTCCATGGTCTTCATTGGGCAAGGAAGCTAGGAATCAAGAACTTGCAAGTGTTTGGTGATAGTGAACTAGTTGCCAATCAAGTCAGAGGACTTAATGTTGTCAAGAATGACCTACTCAAGAACTACAAGAGTAGGGTATGGGATCTCATGGAGGATTTCGAGGCCTTCAACATTGTGTCCATACCCAGGAAGGAGAACGAAGCCGCCGATATGCTTGCAGCTAGATCGGAGCAATGTTTAATGTGGTCGACAGCATCAAAAGAGACAAAGCACATCCACATATCCATATAGTTATGAGGTCAATAGTTCCAAATAACAACACATGCTGGCAAGTGTTCAAGAATGATCTGCAGATCATTAATTTTTTGCAAGAAGAAGTTGAATTCTCAGCTAGAAATCAAAGTAGATTAGAGCGATAAGAATACAGAATCAAATAGTACAACTACATACAAACAAGCTTTCCAAAGGCTTAATGGCATTTGAGTATATCCTAATGATCAGTTTAGAAAATATAAGGCTAACATACAAATTAAAGGAGAAGATTCAGATTCAATCCCAGTTGGAGAAGGAAAAACACTTCAAATTGGCAAAGTGGCCACCGACCAAGAAAGGTATGAATTCATACAACTTTCCAAGAATTTCCATATGTGTTTGCTTGGAGCTATGAAGACCTAAGAGGGTTCAATCCAAAGCTATAACAACACACAATCGAACTAGATCTAGCTTCTCAGCTCATCAGGTAAAAATAGAGACCAATCAATCCACACATTGAGCCTCTGATGAAGAAAGAGAAAACAAGTTGATAGAGGCAAGTATCATATTTCCAATCAAACACTCAAGCTAGGGTTGCAAACCTGGTCCCAGTCAGGAAGAAAAATGGAGAGATTAGGTTGTGTGTAGATTTTTAAGACTTGAACAGAGCTTCCCTCAAAGATCACTACCCACTCCCTTCAATGGAGCAAATCTTGCAAGTGGTGTCTGGATCAGAGAGATTCTCCCTCCTAGATGGCTACTCAAGGTACAACCAGATCATGGTGAAAGAAGATGATCAGTTCAAAATAGCTTTCACCACCAAATGGGGCACCTATGCCTATAGAAAAATGCCATTTGGATTGTCCAATGTTGAAGCCACTTTTCAAAGGGAAATGGATATGGAATTCAAAGGACTGATCAACAAAATAGTATTGATCTATCTAGATGACATTACGATGTTTTCCAAAAATGTATCAGACCACCTTTTCCACCTAAGGCAGGGGTTTGAAGATGCAGGAGTTTTGGGGTATCATTGAACCCTAAAAAATGCATATTCTTGGCCCATGAGGGTAGGCTTCTAGGCCATATTGTATCAAAGGAAGGATTGGCAATTGACTCGGAGAGAGTTGAAGCAATAAGAGCATTGCCATTGCCAAGCCACAAGAAAGCTCTTTAAAGCTTCCTAGAAAAATCAATTTTTTCCACAGGTTTGTACCAAACTTTGTTGCCCTTATTAAGCCAATAACATTGATGTTGAAGAAGATCTTAGCATTCAGGTGGACAGCTGAAGGAAAGGAAAGATTTGAGGCCATCACAGAAGCTATATCACAAGCCCCAACTCTTGTGAATCTAGATTTCTCTAAAGACTTCATATTGTATGTCTTTGGTGGTAGTGACACAATTTTGCAATCTTAGTTTAGCAGAACAAAGAAGGTACAAAACAACCAATTACTTTCTTCATTCAAGGTATGGAAGACTATGAAGTGAGATACTCCATCAAAAAGAAATTCCTAGCTAGTAATTAGAGGATTAAATAAGTTTAAGCATCTGGTTTCAAATAATAAAATCTAATTGTTGGTCTCCCATGCGAGAGTTAAAGAATTCCTTCTCAGCAAGGATCTGAATGAAAAATGTGCAGGATGGATCACTCGTGTCATGGAATATGACATTGAGATCAAGGTCACTAAGCTGGTCTATGGGAAGGGGTTGTGTGAACAACTAGCCTCAGGTCAACAAGACAAAGCAAACAGTGAAAAGGAGGTTGTTTTTGTTCTACAAGATAATCAAGAGGAAGGAAATGATGATGTACCTACTCCTTGTTGGACTCAAGACATGGTGCACTTCCTTCAAATATATCGTGTCCTCATGGGATGAATAAAGTAAAGAGGAGGCATTTAAGACTACAGGCCATCCCATATGTTCTTATTGATGGTGTCTTGTTCAAAAGAGACATCAATGGCATTCTGTTAAGATGCATTGAGATAGATCAAGTTGAGAGAGTGTTACAAGAATTCCATGTTGAAGCAGCTGGAGGCCATTTTTCTCCAAGGGTGACAACACTCAAGATCATGAAGGCGGGTTATTATTGGCCCAGAGTGTTTAGTGACTGTTATGCATGGATCAAAAGGTGTAATAATTGTGCATTCTTCAAAGGCAAAGAAAAGCTAGCAGCACTTCCATTGCACCCAATTTCAGTCAACCAACCTTTCATGCAATGGGGATTGGACTTCATTGGAGTCATCAATCCAAATTCAAGCCAAGGCCATAAATGGATTTTGACAACAACAAACTATTTCACCAAGTGGACCAAGGCAGTGGCACTCAAGGAAGCTAATGAGTCTAGTATATTAGATTTCTATGAAGGGATAATGATCGATTTGGAGTGCCAACCACCATTATATCAGACAATGCATTGGCATTCATAGGTTCCAAGATCACAAGATGGGTGTTAAGAATGGGACTTACTTGAGCACTTCATCAAACTATTACCCTCAAGGTAATGGCCAAGTTGAGTCCACAAACAAGAACCTGCTAAAGATCATTAGAAGAACTCTTGATGAAAATCAGAGAACCTAGCACACAAAGCTCAAATCGGCCTTATGGGATGATAGGATAACACCCAAGAGATCTACAGGAATCTCTCCATTCAAACTTGTCTATGGGAAAGAGGCAGTGTTGCCTATATCACTTGAGTTTCCAGCATTGGAGCTCATGAAGCAGCTAGAGATGTTTGAATTTGAACTAATGGAGGCTAGGTATGTGGAGCTGATAGAATTGGAAGAAACCAGAGAGCATGCACTCCAAGCAATAGAGAAGGATCAGGCCTCAATCAAGAGATGCTTTGACAAGAAGGAAAAAACAAGGACCTTCTAGGAAGGAGACCTGGTTTTGAAATGGGATGCAGATCGGGCAAAACTAGGAAGGCATTCCAAGTTTGATGCCATTTGGAGTGGCCCCTACATGGTCACAAGATGTAAAAGTAGCAATGCTTTCCAATTGTCTATGTTGGATGGTGAGGAATTATAGATTCTAGTAAATGGAATCTATCTTAAACACTGCTACTAGAAGGAAGGTTATCACCTTGTACATATTAGTTTAATTCATTTTCCTCTAAGTGCTTGTGCACATTGTCTTGTTATAGTTTAGGTTACTTTTCTCCTAAGTGCTTTACACGCTCTGCATGTTCTATTTGGAGCATGTATGATTTCAAATTTTGTATATAGTTGTGGTGTTGTTTTTTTGCTCTTATGCAGTCCATTCAGAGAGATAGATGAAGCCCCAGGTTAAAACAATTTTCTACTCTTATAAACCTTTGTTTCAAGATTTCTTATGAAAATTGAGAGTGCAAACAGTCAGGCTTGTGAATTATAGGTAGAATCAGTATCAGACTATCGTTCTCGACTCCATGCCCAATGGATATGAAAAGGTAATTGGTCTTTTCATCTAGCAGGTAGATACCCTGTGAGTCACCAAATTGTTATCCATATTTCGCCCCCGGGAAAATATTGGATTAGCTACGACCCCGCATAGAAAGAACCTGAGAAAACTCGTTTAGATCTTGTAAATAGGTTGCAGAAGGATTCAATAATGGAGTGGCGGGGGCTGAGAAATATTAAATGACCCTATTCAAAAAGAAATGACTATGTCGAGCCGTTTCCATGTCTTAAATCCATTTTTCAAGTTACATGTAGACTCAACAATGGAATAATAGGGTCAGAAAAGAAGGGGCAGAGTCAGTTGAATAGTCAATACATGGGGCAGGCCAAGGGAGGCTACAAAGTGTCTAAATGGCACTAATTCAAGAATTGAATAAAGAGAGGGTTTCCAAATGAGTGCCAGACTGTCGTGTGTCCCAGGTCAAGAGATATGACCCCACCAAGTAAAAGACTTATCCAAAAACATAGAAATTGGGCATGCAGCGGAGGAAATGCCACATGGCAAGCCTAAACTAGCAAAAGCACTAAAGCGATCATCGAGGGTAAAGTTGGTTTTGCCCCTTGTTATTCCAAAGGTGTAAAAGTTACAAAATGGGCCGTAACTCCACCCAAAGGAAAAATTCAGCATTTGAGCCCGAGTCAAGGTCAAAGTGGGGAGTCAAAGGAAAAGGTGAAAAATTTCCTTTTGTCAAAAAGGCACAGAGATAAAAATGAAGCGCATCTCCCCAACCAACCAAAGGGTGCCACGTGTCCAAGCGGAGCATCAAGGCCACGGGGTTTTTTGAGTTTTGCATTTTTTTGTGGAAAAGGGGGAAAAAGATAAATCACTAGACCCGTAAACCTAATTTTTCCCTAATCTGGCTACCACGTGCCCCATATTAAAAAGGAGACCCATTTTTCAAATTGTTTTCCCCATTTGTACGGACCGATACAAACTTCAAAGGGGCATATCTTTTAACTCAGGGCTCAAAATATTGCAAATCTTACACCATTGGAAGCGTCTCGACGTCCTCTACGCCATGGAAAGATAAAAATCATTTTTTCAGGTCCTAGTAGGTAAAAAATGGAGAAAACGTCTTCAGGCCTTTAATGCAAGATCTTCTTGCCTCAACAACCAGATCGGATTTGATTTTCTCCGCCATTTCTTCCTCCTTTGAGGCGCCGAATAAGGATTTGATGCAGTCAGGATGATTTGGAACAGATTTTATGGGAGACATTAAATAGTGGTGGTTGAGCTTGGAGCTATTTTTTTCTTGCTTCTCTCTTTTTCTCTCATCTGTATCGAATCTATAAATACAGGCTCAGGACTTGTTGTAAAGGGTTAGACATTCTTTTTTGTTTTACAGGCTCCCCTTTCCTTCTAGTAAAGGAATTCATGGAGTTCAGGCCTTCCATTAAAATTGCAGTATGTTTCTTGCCTCTGGTTGTTTTGTAATGCATTATATCAATCTGTAGAGCAATAAAACACATTTTTGATCGATTCTAGATCCTTTCTATCTCTTTTTCTTGCATCTAGTCTTTCATTATAAATATGGTTATCTGTGCTTGATTATTGTATGTATTTTTTTGGTTTGTGTCTATCAGCAAAACTAGTGTTCATCATTCCTTCGGTGCATCACCTTGTAGTTTAGTCATTTCTTATTTCTTATATCCCTTTTTATCCTTGTCTCCTTGGAAAATTTTAGATTAGGTATAGAGATAGATCCTCTACAAGTTCTCACGTATGCACCTAAACAGAGGAATAAGAACCAACCTTTAATCTGGAGATATTTTCCATTTGCAAGGTCCCACACCTTGGGGAAAGTTCAATGTTATGCGGATCACACCAAATGACTCTACCTTAGAAAATCATATCTATAGAACTCATTTGGGGGTCTTTGTGATTTTACACTAACAATTACCCATTCAACCTTTTTTATTTTTCCTATTCTTTACTTCTTGCCACTTACCATTCCCTGCTGTAATTGCTAGTGAAAGATCACCATGGTTCACTTTGAAGCCATCCGAATCTCCAACAAGGTCTCCCTATCCAAATCGACTTGGGAGGAGAATGCCCCCTTTTCGTTTCACTAACCACAATAATCCCCTGAGAATCCTGAATTGTATCTAACTTTTCTTTTTCCACACTTTCCTCTGCCTTATTTTTTAGGATTGGAATTACAAGGCTCCTCCTTAATTTTTGCCACGTCCACCAATTTTGAATACAAATATCCCCATCCTCTAGTCGAGGTCAAGCTAATCTTCTTAGCTGGTTTTTTATTCTCAGGACATAATGCTTGCAGATGACCAAAGTTTTTGTGATTTCTACACTGGAATGTTGTATTTTCATAATTTAAAGGTGTGAGTGCTGAAAATTTCCAAATTTTAAATTAATTTGATCCGAAAACCCTTTACTCAAGTCAAATTCCACACATATACAAGCGAAGGAACAAAAGCCCACATGAGTTATGTCTAGGTATTTTTAAAAACCTACCCAAGACATTACGATATCTTCCAGTGCATACCAAAGGTGCAAAGGAAGATTGGGAAGTCTCACCCAAATTGGTGTTTTGGAAATCGAAAGAGTATTGGGATCAAATTATGGGAACCAAGGAGTCAAAAATAGACTGCGTTACCCCAGAACCATGGCCCATCAGCCAGGCACCATTGGTAATCCTCCGCTTCTCTAAAGTGAACCACAAAAAAACCTCTGGAACAGAGGAAAATTTCACATTTATCTGTCTAGTTTTGAAAAATCCATTGGTACAAATCTGTAGAGGAAGGCCATAAGCCATTGAAGCGACCTATTATGGCATCCCGAGAAATATTTTGATAATATTCCTCCATCTCCTGAAATTCAGTGATCAGTGATGGGATTTCTTCAACAAGATCAACCAAATACGCTTGATTTCCTGGATTATTGCCATTGGTTTTACCTAGGGAATATTTGAATGAAACCCTATGTTTATAATTCCCACTTCCCTGAGCTCCTCCCCTAGAATTTCCTGTGGCCACTCCTGAAACCCCCCAAAGCATGCCCAATCGCTAACTTGAGTTTTCATTTCTAGGTTACGGGTTAGGGCACGAATTTCACCTTTCTCTGTGAGATGGTCTACCTTCCACAGAAACCTAAATCCTTCCATGGGCTCAACCTTCTTGCCGAGCATGCTCCCCATGAGACCTATGCTCCTCATTACTAAACTTGTTTGGTGTTTCGGTCTTCGTTTTTTACGCTCAATCATCATTGCTCACTCTCGAAACTTCAAAATTGAAATAATCAAAATCATGATGTATATAACATTTATTGCAACAGTCTGCATTCAATTGTAGGGTAAGCAACTAGATTAAATTAAAATTTCTCACCTCAAATAAAAGGAAAATGCCCGTACCACAACAAAATTTTCATGTCTTTGCCCGACGCAACATCGTGCAGCACATTGAATAAGCGATTGATTTCAAATCTTAAGGCTAAAGCCACATTCTGAAAACATTCTTCAGAGAATGGTATCTTTGGAATGTCTGTGGGTTGCATGTGCAAGTAGAGCATAAACAGAAAATGCATTCAAAAACTGATTACATTTGTAATCCAAATTTGATATATGTTCCTTCTTTTTCCATGTATACATATAATGCAATTTAGGTTTAAACTTGAAACTGTTATTTAAACTTTTAACACAGTTTCAAATCATCAACTAGGTTTCAACACAGATGCACAAGCTGCCCCCAAATGGCATGTGAAATAGAAGAATGAGGTTGAAGGATTCTGCAGGCTTGAAATTTTGGTCCTATAGGAACCTTATTGTGATAATAGCCACCAAATCTTGTGGCGACTCACAATGAGAAAAGTGCTCTTCATTACAATCAGACTCTACACATGTTCTAGAACAAAAGTCCCTAGAATCAGAAACAAATGAAGGAGGCAGTGAATGATCTATTTTCTCTGATCCTTTGCATTCTTGAGCCATGGTGTCAAAATCACACAACAAGTCTTTTGAGCTTAGGGAGGAAGCGAGACACCTGAATATGAACATCGAAAAATTAAGGAGAAAACAAGGGACGTTCATATACAAATACAAATACAAATTTTGAAACCAGAATTCCATGAAGAGCATAAATAACCATACAGATTATAGAAAATTTACTAGATTGATAAATTCAAAGATGTTTTTAAGAATGTGGTCAATATACAAATGCATGCCACAAAAACAAAAGAACCACTACGTTAGATTAGCCAATACAAGGCATCATTCAAACAAACATGAGTGAAATTTGAAATTTCCACAAATAAAAACTATTGGCTACCAATAGCATATAAATGGGGCTCAGACATGGATCAAACATGGGTATCATGTAACATGCAATTAGTAAAACTTCAAACCTATTGACCATATGTATTTCCCTTATAATGTTACTGGTCATGGAGCAATTGGAGGATTTATATCTGTCTTCTTAGTTTAGGAGCAAAGTTTTAACAAATACATATTGAAGCATTCAAAAAATGGTTGAAATAATGCTATGTAAGATATTTATTAATTTGATAGTGGAAACCATAAGCATTTGGTAACACATTTACTCAATGTAAACCTATGTATTTTGAGACAAGCTTTCCATGTATTCAAGTGGAATTGTTTTTATAAAATAAGCCAAGGAATCACAGTTTTTGTGTATCTTCTTATTCTATTGAACTGCCTAGTAAGTCTCAATATCGAGTTTCTCCATTGGACATGCACAGGTTAGTGCATGCATGTTGAATATGTGTATTTATAAGCAATTTTTAGAGTTACACTTTTCAAACACATTTTTCCATCTCGCCATAACTCTTTTTATTAAAAAATATTTAAATGCCTCAACAGTTCTGGTATTCCCGATATGCCAAATTTGTTAAGTATATGGTAGCACAAACTGACTAGAAATACAATTTGAAGGAGACAATTCAGCTAAGCGAGTAGAACCACTAGGAGAATCAAAAATATTGAACACTTCATTTGTCCTAAAGTACTTGTGC
The DNA here is from genome assembly GCA_018340775.1 of Taxus wallichiana var. yunnanensis. Lineage (NCBI taxonomy): Eukaryota > Viridiplantae > Streptophyta > Pinopsida > Cupressales > Taxaceae > Taxus > Taxus wallichiana. Next base: position 184,708,804 of record CM031234.1, on the reverse strand, counting down.
ATTAAATAAATCAAACTAGATGAGGAAAGAGAGAAACATGTTGAAGCATTTGAAAGTTTGAAACTAATATCAAACTTTATAATAAATGGATGAAGGAATAAAAACATAGAATCAAACAAAATAATAAGCATGGAGACAAAGCAAGCATACCAAGTTAAAATCAAAATCTTCTGTAACTCTAGACCTTTTGCTATTGCCAACGCATGAGACTGGAATGCATGTTTCAATATCCTTGGCCTCTTCTTGACTACATACTCTTACCTGTGGTGTTTTAAATTTGTCAGACAAATTAGAACTCCCAAACGTCCCATCAATTATCACTTCCAATACAACTTCTTTGGTTGGCATGTTTACAAAAGAATCTTGCAACCCTAGATTGTATGTTTACTTATTTTTATGTTGTTATTCATTGGTAATTTGGGGGTTTTCAAATATTGAGAAAGAACCATGCAATGTATAGTTGTTTCCATCCAAAGCTTTGTAAATTATATCACTTTTTTCATATTGAATTGTTTTAAAGGTTAGACCTCATGTTTGCGCTATTTAAATGAAGTGGTTCATCAATATATCTAATAATCTTAATAGATTATATACATAATCATAAATATAAAAGTGTTTGAAAGTGTTGAAGAGTATAGAATCATGAAAAATAAAAAATTCTAGGTAATGAAAGGCAAAACAAAAAATAGAAAAAATAAACAACGAAAAATTAATTTTTAGGCAATGAATCCCTAGTTAAGGTAGGAGAAAATGTATCAAGGATTCCACCGTACCAATATATTAGAAATCCCATTAAATATTTTAAATCTGATCATATTTTCATATTCAATGCAAAAACCAACAAAACTGCAATATGTCAGCCTCCTCCACTGACGTATTAATTACAATTGATAGAAAAATTAGAAATCCCCTCTTGGCAGAAATTGTATGGTCATGTCCATGTGTCTGATGCAATGCAAAACACAGAGGTTATAAGGGCCACAAAAATATTGCTTAGGGATAAAACTGTGATGAAAATGTTGAAAAGGAGGAAATATAGGTGCCCATGATCACCTTAACGTTGTAATTGAATAAAAAGAAGGTAGAGAAGCGTCATATTTATCAATGAGAGGAACATGGCTGTGTGGTATTTGGGAACGTGAGAATTTCCCTCCAGCATCTTCAATGTCTCCACAATAGTTTGTCGTAATACCACCATAACATGTCAATACAGAACACCGACTAAAAATAAAGATCTCCATTATATTGTGAGGGCCATTTTCATGCATCATGTTATCTATAACTTGAGAAGTTTTAAGTGAAATCACAAGCTTCCATGCCCAGTCTGTGATGAGATAACACTTTTCCGAAGTATTAAAATACTTTATATCGCTCATAATCTCCAAAAACACAACACAAAGCTCTAATATGTAAGTGGGGAAAAGTAGGCGTGCGCACCCACTATTCTTTTGGTCATATGTAACTGGATAAAATCATCTGCAACACATGTTCATCCTTGCAAGGAAAAAATCTAGAAAACGTGTTCATTTGATCTTCTAGCAGAATGTTAGTATCCTTGATGTCTATGTGATATATTGCCGGGTAATGTTCTTGACTTATTTTTATCCCAAAATCATTTACTCCCCTCAGAGACACGGACTTCCAATTGCATAAAATTAAAAGTTCAAACAAGCACGACTTTTACCAAAACCACTTGCAATCCATTTTTACAACACCAATGTTGAGGGTCTCGCGGAAGCAGTATTTGTGTCGCCTGCCTGCAAAAATAAATGAAATCAGGGAGAAATAAAAATGTGTATTTTCCTAAATTCTGAAAACCACGGGTGAGTGAAACAACAACGAAGGTGGTTGGTGGTTTTATCAATTTGCAATGTGGATGGTTGAGATAGTGTCATGTGTCAACGTTTTCCCACACGCAATCGCAGTCATCGGTTGACTGTTGCACGTCAGAAGCAGCCGGATTGATTCTAATTGATAAAACGCCTTCGGTGTAATAAAAATATAGAGAAAATCGTCCACCTTGACCAAATCCATAGATATAATAATAATATTTCCAAAATCATAGGAGTGTAGGTATGGTTTGTCATGACAACTCTAAAACTGATTTAATGAATATGGTTAATTGGTTCAAAGGATCCACATATATTGTTTGTCTCTCCTAATTTTGTTCTAAATCACTTGGAAAATGTTCTCCTTGTCTTAAACCCTAATCGACCTCATAACCTTATAAGACTCGTGCAAATAAAGGGTGTTAAGGGACCCTATCTTATCCCTCCATTGCTATTAGGAGTCTACGTATGTCTCGAAAAATTGACCAACACACATGTGATGCAAGGAAGTAGACAATTTAATGTATACAACTATCCCAACCCTTATATTTCAAATGGATTCAAAATAACTAGTAAATGTTATCATGCTCTTCAAATGCTTGCATTTTTTAACATGAGGATGTTCTTGAAAACAATAAAGTTTTATCTTACAACGTGAATGTGTAACTCAATTGCATTCAAATTGCATCTCTTGATGTAATAATGCACTTAAGTATTTATACACTTTTGGAGTTAGAATTAAGACCTTATTGGAACACAAGTTAACACACAATCAATAAGAAAGTTGATAAAAATAAATGGAAAACCTCAAGTAAAATAAAAGCGGGAAGGGCCTACATATATAGAATCTAAAACCATACAAGTATGAGACTAGGCGATTGAATTGCAAAGTTAGAAATTTCCTAGAACCACATAAAAAGATGGAGAGTAGAGAAACAAAATAAGGAACACAATAAAACAAGGTAAAACAAGATACCATAATGAATAACATGGAGAAACAAGGATCCAATAGGACCAAGATAAGGTCATTAGTTGGGCGACATGAGGAACACATGCTAATCAAAATCTAACTTAGACCTACTTTTGATAAACACATAAACATACTAGCACCATAAAAATAAACTAATCACGTGCAAAAACATTTTTCTATATAACTACCCACTTAGATGTTTGTGTGTGCATACATAGATCATGCAAGTAAATCAAACAAGAAATTACCCAAGAATGTTTTGTTATGGTTGTGTCGCCATTTTTTCAGATTTATTGAAGATTGTAAGAGAACAATAAATATTTGAAATTCAATGAAAGAGAGACCACATAATCTCCATATTATATGTCTATGATAATTATGGTGCTAACATTATTGCATATGTGTCTAGAATATGGAAATCCACACTCCTATAGACATATAGAAACATGTATAATTAAATCAATTTTTATATAATTGTATGTCAAGAAAATATTGAAATATTGACTATACACGCTAGAAATGAATAGACTTGGTTGTGTTGAAGGATATGAATAATTATGTTCATATTTCATTTCTCATAATATTAGTGGTATCAATATTTTTTAGTGTGTCCACAATGAGACCAAATAAATCATGTTATGTATCATCATTTTGTTGCTTCAATACAACAAGCGAAGAATTATCTTGAGGCTTGAATATTGTAAATAAAAATAAATGGTATGCTCTCCCCTCTTTCGAGGTGTGGGATGAACCCAAGAATCACATATCTCATAATAAATAAGTTATGTGCAACATGTATATGATATAATCATAAATCATTGATTAAACATAATTAAATATGTGCATATGAACATGTATATATTAATTAACTTATCCCAATGTGTGATTAAGTACTATCAATGCAATCAAAAGCAGTAGACTCATGCCCTAGTTTGTGTTGGGGTTAGCACATCGGTTGTCAAACAATATCATATCTAAGCATATATGCAAATAAAAGCAGATATTCTACCAAAAGAAATATACAAACCAAGAGACATAAATCAACACCAAATTTAACGTGGTTCACCCAATGTGGGCTACGTCCACCAAGAAATAAGCCAATCTATTATCCAAAGCTTTGACAAGATATATAATGAAGATTTACAATCTTCCACACCTCTCAGATGTACAGTACTTTCTTTCTTCAAACTTTTGCTTCATCACCAAGAATTCTCTCTCTCACCAATTTTTTTGCAAGTTCTTTCTAATTCTTGTTAATCTCTTACTTCTAAACCCTAGCTTTATGCTTATATAGTCGTTTATAGACTTAGGGCACTTAGCCATGCAATTACAATCAATAGATATACTTTAATGCTAAAAATAGATCTAATTTTCGGGAGTTAATTACAACATCCTTGCACAGGTAACCAACGTCGGTTAGACCTAACCATTGCCGGTTCCTCCCTTGCCTGACCAATGCCGGTCCTAGGTGACCGATGCCAGTTCCCCCTAACCAATGTCGGTTACTATATTTTCCAGCAAGTTTCCATTTCATGCTAAACTGGAGTAATTGAGCTCCACAACTCAACATTTTAGATGATGTAATCATTGTAAGAAAAAGCACAAACACTTGAAGATGGGAAAGATAAAATATTTATTATCTAAAATATAGGATAATTCCTCTAAGGTGGGTAAGATATAATAGTATAAGATTTATCATAGGATAATATCCTAAAGTGGGAATAATACGGTCTATGTAAGGACGTGAGAGAATGGAAACAATGTACTCATAGGAAAATATGTCCCTTAAATAGTAAATATTTATGAAATGTCAATATAATAATAAGGTTCCTTGTTATAATTACGATGAAATTAACTTAAGTGCAATATGTAAGGTGCCCTAAGTGTACAATATTACATGACGAATTAATCAATTGAGGGTTTTTATCCCTAATATAGGAAGAATATACATCATAAATTTTTAAGAAATGACATAAATAACATGTTCATGATATACATCATGTAAGCATGTAGTACAATAAAGATATAAGAAATTTGAGCATAATAGGAACCATCAATAAAATTGGGGAAAGATAAACGAAAAATAATTTTAGAAGATATTGACCAATCAATGAAATAAAACATTTGTGTACATAGAAAATAGATAAATACTATGAAGGATAAATAAATAAGGAGAAATACCAACTTTCCCAATATTTGCATAATATCTATATATATACTTAGGGACATGGTTCCTCCATAATTATGGTTTAATAACATGAAATATAATGTAGGCTTTGAGAAGGGTAAAATCAAGATAAATTAGGGAAAGTCTTAACGCATTTAAGAAGGTAAAAAATAAATTGAAAAGTAATGATAATAAAATGATAATAAAACTCCTATAGATCAAATAGTCGTTTTAAGGCAAGCTAAAAACATGTGGATAGTAAATATCAATAAAAGAAGAAGATATCATTGATAATTTCAATGAATATATTTGAGGAAACTAGGACTAGGGAAAGAGAAGAAATCAATCAATGAGAAGAAGAAATTGAAATTATGTAAATGAAGAGATGTCAAAGAAACTATGTCAAAAATTATGGCTATGTTGATTTTAGGTGGTCAATTTTTTTCTTCCAACCAGAGAGAGAGTTGTATATTTTAGTGTATCCTTTGATTTATGCCACACACACAATTTGTGGTTGTACTCACGAGTCACTGAGATGTGATAACTTATTCGTCGCATGGTTATATCTTATTCTTCAATGCATAGTGATGCGTTTGTGCACTCTTTGTATATCTTTGCACTTGTCTAACCTTGTGTGGATTGAAGGATATCATGATTTATTTTTCCCCTTCAAACTAAAATACCAAAAGTTAGTATCGCACGTGCATAGTCAAAGAATCCGTGTGTGCGCAAGTTCTACACTTGGGTCTTTTATATTTTCACAAGTGAAAAATATCTATTTTTTCACAATGTTTTTATGCACTAAAGAGAGTTGATACTTACAATTAGTAAATATTCCAACACTTTTTGTTGCGTAGTCTTCAATATCTCGGGAGTACATGTGTAATACGTATGAAACATCTAACTTTGAGAAAATAAGTGTTAGTTATTAGATTTCTCAAATGGAAATGGATTACATTAAATATATTTGTTCTATAAAAGTGTTAAGTAATGCGTAAATTTGAATTCTATACAATTTGTAGTGGGTCACGAGTTGGAAAAAATAGTGTTTCATGACTACTTGGCAAGTTTAAATGCCATGAATCATATTGGGGGAATAGGACTCATGATATAATTGTGTGAGGATTATGTAGTGTTATTTTGAACGCGGAATGGCTATAAAATGCTTTGGGTATGAATCAAATAGTAATAAGATGAAGTTGCGTAATGGATTGGATGGGCTATAGGAAAATGCAATCAAAATATGTTAATGTAGAAACACAAGGATTTATACAATATACATGTATAAAGTTCAAGTGCATATTTAAATTGCCTTGAGAAAGGTTGAGGGTACCATAATTTCATGTTTTAAATTAGGGGCATGTTGTGGACACAAAAATAGATGGTGAATCTATTGGAGAATACTTATGAGCATTATCATAATGAATTGAAATGAATGCATAGTTTGTAGTTTACTTTGTAACAAATATAAATGAGTGCACTCAAAAGATTTTTGTTATAAAAACAATATTGAAATCTAAAATTTTAACTTTGCAATACAAAACAACTTTGAATTGGAATGCTTTTAAAGAGTCTAGTGCATGCTTGTGAATTTTCTTATCTTTCCCTAGAGATTTTCAAACTTATCTTGAGAAACCAACTTATTACGGCTTACTGCATGGGTTTTTCCTATGTTTTTATTTTCATGATTTTTATGGGGGTGTATGGGAGGGAAAGGATCGGGTATTGCTTTACTTCCCGGCTAGGCATCTATATTCCTAACAAAGATACCTTTGGTTATGACCACTGACAACCTTTTTCACTACCATCCATGCATTCATATCCCCATTGAATATTACAAGAAATATCTTTGTCAAAGAAATATTTTGTAAAATTTTAAATTGGGTTATTTTTCTTTTCTTTTTCAAATTTTTAGTGGTTTAAGAACCATATTAGCTAGGTGGGAGGATGGGTTCTAATAGGCAACATGTAAGTGAGATATTATATTTACTTGTTACCTAAAGGCAATATCAATGTAGGGTATGTGCATGAATATCTTTAAGAATAAAAATATTTCTAAATCCACATCACAAGTTTGAAATAAAGAGTAAACATTTTATATTGAAGGTGCAAAATAATTAAATGAGCTTACTAGTGTCTAATGCATAGTTCACTAAGTTTCTTGAAGTTAATAAATTTTCGTCATTAGGGTGCATCATTACCCACCATTATTTAGCTCAACACAACAAGGACCAATTGGAATGGTCCTAAGAAAGCTGATTGCAAAGAGGAAAAAATATAAACTAAAGTCCATGCGGGTTGCACTCTAGAAGAAAATACAATAGGAAGAATGAAAGGTATTATTAATAACTACCAAAGTAAAATATAAACTTAACGAACAAGGTGCTAGGAAAATAAGGGATAAATTATGCAAAACAATCCCATACGTAATCGTAATCGTAGAAACTAATATGCAAAAAATATTACAGATCTGAAATAAAAGTGCAGAAAATAAAAGAACACAACATAGAGACAGTATTTTACATGGTTCACCCAATTTGGGCTACGTCCACTAAGAATCACTTGCTCAGATTTTATTACAAGCCATATCTTTCTCTCAATACAATACCCAATCTGTTTGGAGTTGTGCTCAACAAACTCTCCTCAATTCACACTCGAATCCACACAAATCTACAATCAATGTCTCGCCTATAAAAACACATCAATAGGCAATTGCTTAAGCAATTTTACAATATTGTGGGTATTAAAACCATGGGACAAAACCGCCCCATAAACCTATGAGTCAAAATTACGCCCATATGAGAAGAGAACGTTTTCTAATGTATACGACACATTTTTTTAGGCCAAAAAAATGTTATCGGACACTAAACCCCAGCGAGAAACCCTGTGGATATTGTATAATACTTTTTGTGTAAATTATTCAACACTTTCACACATGAAAACAGGCTCCACAACATAACACAAGGTGACTATAAAATCAAACCTAAAAAAGAAAGGAAAATATGTAAAAGGGCATAGTCTTATTATGACTTGTGTGTAATGCAAATTCAAAAAATCCATGAAAATAGTAATAAGTGCATAAATAACGTTTAGGGAAGTGTTCATTGAATACAAATTGAACATCCTATCTTTTAAGGTTCTTGAGTCTAAATTTGTTGTCACATAGCATTGCCATGGTTTGAAAGGGGAAAACACAAAGTTTCTCAAATTTATTATGTATCCCCTTCATCTCATGTTCATTATCCCATTATATCGGTAGACCAACTATTTTAAAGTCTTTAATTTTCTTTAATTTTCAAACCACTTTGTTTGAGGACCTCTTGGTGCCTACTAAGATGAGTAAGGTATTAAATTCATTTTCATCCGATTGCATAAGGATAAGGAGCCTAGCTTCAATTTTATCACTATCCCTTAAGCACTCTTACATGAATTTTAGCATGGGGATTCACAATAAATGGTATAATATGGCCTATGCCATAGACAAGGCAATAAAGTGTCATTCCTAGTGAACATTTGAATATTTTTCTCTTTAATTAGAAGGAAAACTTGAGTTTATTATGTCAATCTCATAGATTTTTATCTAAATTTTTCTTAATTGCATCTAACAAGTTAGGAAATTAATATTAGTGTGAACTATAATTGTTTAGAATATTGTTATGTGTGAGTTTTGGTTGTTAAACCAAACTCACGTAAATAAGTATATAGGGAGTATTGTTAAAACAACCTCGTTGAGTATAGGAATTATTTCTCGCGTGTGTGCTGAATAACAGAGAAGAGTGAATATATTATTCTGTGTAAACATTATGTAGCTCCTTCATAAATGCCATTCCTCGTTTCTCACCCCGGAGGTCATCAATCTGAAATCTAGAGATGGGGTCTGGAGGCACAAAATGATTTATGAAAATTCACCTATTTTTGTGGAAAATGTGGGAAATTTGGACATGGGGTATTCGGTTGCAAGGAGAATCAGTCTTCCAAAACACAGTAGAATGGTCTGAAACCGAAGGTAGGCGAGCCGAGTATGGTGGACGATCCATTACAGCTCGTGGAGTCCCCTGTTCCTGCCGGAAACGAGTTAGTTGTCGAGCTTCACAGGGGCCGGAATCTACTGCAGCCGACGTGGATAAAAATTAAAAATCGCTGAAGGCGGGAGGTGACAGTGTAAAGGTGGTTGGAAACTATTACCGTGGCATGGGGAAGGCGGAACCGCTGAGGAACATTTCAAAAATCATCTCACGACAACAAATGGCAGTGTAACAGAAATATTTGAAGAGGATATTAGAAATTAATGACCTCGAGAATAACAATAAAGACGTGGATGGAACGGAATTGAAAGCGGGCCCCATTATGAAGCATGACAATAATATTAAGGAAATATAAGATGTGAGCTCATCTTTGCAAAGGAGTGGAAGAAGGTTGGACGAGCCTTAAGAATAAAATGTCGCAATGTCTTTGTCAACCCTGCCCCCACAGAGTTATTAGGATTCGTGGTACTCTGGAAAAAATTAGGTCTTTTGTCTTTTGTTATAGTCTTCGGTTTTTCATGCTTTTATGTTGGTTTTAAACCGTCCCTTGGCTAGTTTTATCATATGTTTGGATTTTGGTCCCTTTTATCCTTGAAATATTCGTTGTTTTATCTTGATGGTAGATCCCGGTCTGTAACAGGGTGGGGACCCTGCCGGAACCAGCCCTTTTAATTAATTATCATTTTTTTTTTTTGTTAAATCAAAGTGTTGAACAAACTATAAACTGAGTCATCACTATTCATTGTAAATTCTAGAATCCAAGAATAGATCCGGACGGGGGTGCCCATGACGCGAGATGTCCATGGGTGTTGGCTCTTGGAATTGGGCATTGGTGGCCGTGTAAATGCTCGAATATACTTTCTTCTATGTTGCTAGGGTTTCCAACCGCTATCTCCTATCTCGTCGCTTGATGTTCGCAATATGATCATTGAGGGTACTTATAACATACAAAATAAAATAGCTATTTGCACATGTCCACAAGCCACATCAAATCTAATAAAAATATGTATAATGTGGAGTCGGACTAACCCGACAATCACCGAAAGGGTGAGCTTACTATCGAGCGTTAATACATATAAGCCCCCATGTAGTTCTTGTGTGTGTGTAGAAATGGTTCCCTCATATTCCTTTTTGTGCAAGTTGCACAAATGATAGCAGATTGTAGCTAGAATGTAGCAATGTAATATTATGTGTAGATGGAATCGAATAGACTTGCCCCTCTATATAGCGTTTGCGAGATGTGATGAATCTCTTGTCCCTTATATCGGTGGTAGATGGATGCCTTTGAATTACTTTAGTGTATTTGGAATGCAAGCTTAGGTGATGATAGTAATACTTAGTTTTTGGTCCCTCATTTTGAAAACGTAACTACGTATTTATATGATTCCCTTGTTTGAATTTCGTAATTGATAAGCTGAAAGTATGAACCAAGGTAATAAAAATGCAATCAAAGACGAAAAGGGGCCCAAAAGGGGTAAGAAAAAGATATAGAGGGGACAGAGGCCTAGAAGGACGGGAGTGCCTAATGCAACTATCGAACTAGGCGGTAGTGTTTAAAGCCATAGAAAAGTAAAACAATCAAATGTTGGTAAGAGTAAAAGATCTATGTAGCCAATAAAAGTGCAAATGATAAATAAAAATGCTAAGGGTAGTTTTCAATTACTAGTGTTCTTTCTTAGGAACAATGTAAATGCTAGCATGCTTTTAGGACATATATATGTACCCAAGTGTATGATTTTGTGTCTACCTTGTGTGCGGTAGATGAGGGACTTCCGGATATATTGGATGACAATGGATATTCAAGAAAAAATAAATGATATTTTTGAACCTAAGTACCTAGAAATGATACAATTTGAACCAATTCCCCATGTAGATTGGTTATGGTTAAACCAACCGATATCTTGACTCATTTTTCCATAAATCTACATAGGTCAAGGAAATGGTACTTCATGAAATTTCACGAGTCAATGTTTATTCCATCTTAATCCTATAATATCTCCAATGAAGCAACAAACAAATTATATGTCAAGGAAACATGCACCCCAAGACAAGAATATTGTTCGAATCATCCACTTGAGCATGTAATAAGGAAGTTGTTAATAAAAAGGCCTAATGTAAATATCCTCTAGCTAGGAGAATATTTTGGTTCTCATAAAAGGATAAAACATAGGTCTCCTAAGCTATCGATAAATTGTTTCCACTGAGATCTTCCACGCCTCTATTAAATCTTATGAGGAAAGCATTCACACGACTTCTCCTTCACGCAATCAGTTACGATTCTAGTGTCCTCTGTGGGAATCCCCATAACACATGTTTCATCATCTTCACCTAATTTAATCTTCCAATGGGTACAAGATCTCATCAAGGATCGTAAATATATTGTGGTTAAATCTAAGACACCACTAATTGAATTCTCTTCTTAGATTTGGAAGCCTTCTCCTTACTCAAGAAAAGAAAAGATGACTCTAGGATCATGAGTGATGCTTCAAGATATTAGTTTGTTGAGTTTTCTTGACCATGAGTAGAGAAGGATGAAGAAGAAATGAGGATCACATATTATGAAATGACATGATACTCCCTTGGTGAGCTTGGATAAGAAGGAAATATTCACGATTTTGAACAAAATTTTGTAAAACTTGTTTCTTAGAAAAGGGAAAACAAGGTGACCAAGGAACATTTGCAAAGTCAAATTCACACCCTAACCTCATATTTTCACATCTTCTTAGACCGTGATGCCCATCTTCTATGTAGTCATTTTTATACCCTTAGAACAACAGTCTAATCCCATGCACGTCGGCCTATCACCCAATGAGCGTTGGGCACTCACCCAAGGCACGCACGGGTGTCGAGCCCCTCCTTTGTTTGAGTTGTGTGAGAATACATCATTTATGACAGAGTTAGCTACAGGAAATAAAAGAACCATGCATTCATTTTGAGAACTTAGGATGAGTTATTATACCAATGCATCCATTCAAATAACAAAAGAGAAGTATCAAACAAAATGCAGATCTAGTTCATGACAGAAAGGAAATGCACTAGGGTTTGTGCCATGAAAAACATATATACTTTAGAATAGAACCTTATATTCATATTAACAATTTCAATAACCATATTACATTCATTAAGGCCATAACATGCCAATATGACAATGTAGATCAGAGTCATGCATTAGAGTCTGAACTATGCACATTACAAAACTAGTTATAGACTCATCCCTCTAAATATGCCATCACTCCTACAATTCTCCTAATCCCAACCCAAAGGATCCTTCATTATTCTTGCAAAGCTTCGCCTATCCAACACTATATGATGTTACTCTTGGTGTCGTCTTTCTTCTACCCGAGCATCTCTATATATAGCTTTAGTCTCCACCGCCATGCCTTCCTGAGATAACAGATCGGTTGCCAAGTTTCCATGTGGTCCTCCAATGGAGCATGCTTCCCTTTATTCGAGCTCTCCACTCTTGGCAATGATGTCTTTCTGGATCCTTCCATCGCATACATGGAATATTCCTTTCTTGACCATACAAATATCAAGCTAGCACCTTATCCACTCGCATCTTTGGACGGGTCACACTTTTCTTGTGTGCTTCCTGGGACACCGAACATGGCTAAGTCCCAAAACCCTTGTTTTGCCTTGCGCACACCTTGGGTTATGCCAAACCCTTCCAAAACCCTGACATGCACACCTTCACCTTGCACGCCCTTCTTCATATAGGCCCCGCACACCCACATGCCTTCTTGTACTTAGCCAATATTCTAAGGCCCAACATCACCCCACACTACGCTTGTTCTCCATCCTCAAAAACACTTCTCTTTAATGAATAAAGAATGGCGGCTCTGAATAGTGGGAAAAATAATGAAGGAATGAAGAATTGGGAGAAAGAATGAAAGAATGGGGAAAATGAAAGAGAACAATGCTTATTTTTGAAGGAGGAGAGGGAAATATTTCCCTATTTCTACCTCTAGTTTTTCCCAAGCATCAACCTTGCTCTGCGCTTGCTGACAGAGGTCTCTAACTAGGCGCTCACCTCCTCAAAACTTAGTTCCTCCCCTTTAGCACTCATTGTCTCAACAATACTCTCCAATTGTTTTCCCAAGTCATCAAGTGTATCCATCCTGCGAGTGATCTAGGGGTATAATTCCTTTAGCCGACTTTTGATCGAGCCTCGCAAGGTCTTGATAGCTTCTGAATTCTTTTCTACCTTGGCCAGGATTTTATCCCTTTCTTCCCTGTTCCCCTTATTCTTCTCTTGAAACTCCTTGAGTTCCATTTCATGTGTAGTGACCAAGATGCTTGCCACTCTATCTCTATCAGTGCAATTGTCATATATACTGCTTTGAAGAACTCGCGCAACGACCTTTACCTCTGCAAGGAGTTTGGTATATCGAGAAACGATCTCAACAACCTTTAGCTTTTCTTCCTTTTCTTGGCGTGCCAGCACCTCTTCTGTAGATTCTAAAGTGAGTGGTCATCTTTCCATCATGAGGATGCGAGTCAAATCCTCCAGACACTGCAAGGCTGATTCATATTTTTGCTCGGGCGACGCTAGGTCAAGATGCTATAAGACTATGGCATCCCTACCTCATGTTATTCATGTGATCTTCATTCTTTGTACGTGGTATTTATTGCAACCTTCTTGACACCACAATTCTTTATCCACCATTTCCCCACACACTTCTCAACCTTACGTGATTCCTTCTACTAGGCCATTCAACTGTTACTACCGGCTTATACTTTACTTTACACTACTCCACCCCATACTAAAACAGATGTGTGGTCCTCTGCACATACACAACCTTAGAAAATAATGTGGTTACCGACACACAAGGTGCAAAAAAAAAAGAAAGGAACAAAAACGAGAAAGGGAAACACAAGAAAATAAAACACATAAAGGGAAATCCTAAACTAACTGACAATACTTCCTTATTTACAAGCACCAGGAAGGCTTATTTATAGTAGGGCTTCAGCCTACTCCCATTGAAATGACCAGGTAACTTCGTTCCATCCAACACTTATAACTGGCAAGTGCTTGAATCAAGGATGTACGAGATGATGTAAGGTCATATCCAATGGACTTTCAACTTCCCAGGATCGCAGAAACTTGGAATCATTTAACAAAACCATCTTCCGAACCTCAAACTACTTGTTTTTGCTATGACGATCATGCCATACCTTTTTCTTGCCTTTTCTATCTTTTGACTCTATCTAGTAAGTGATTTCCTTTCATCTAACTCGCATCAATTTATCAATCCTCGCTTCTAACACTTTTTCATCATCCAATCCTCCTGCACACACTATAAGCAATGATGGTAACATGAATTCAGCTATAAAATAACTTCCGTTCCAAACACTAATTGAAATGGTGTGGCCTTGTTGACCTCTTGTCGGGTTATCATGTATGCCGTAGAACGATCGATACTTTGTCATCCCAATCTTGTCTTCGACATCACGAGCTTGGTCAATGTTTGACTTAGTATCTTGTTAAATGCCTCAAAGTAGTTCCATTCACTTGAGGGTGATAAGGGGTAGTCTTGTGATGGGCCATCATAAATTCTGCTAACGAGAATCCTGACCCTTTTATTCAAGAAATGTCTACCTCTATCACTTGTTAAGCTTAAAGGGCATCCGTACTCTACCGATTATGTTCTCCCATAAAAATATAGCGATTGTCGATGCAAAGGCAATCCTTTGTAGGCATTGCCTCGCCCATCTTATCAGTGTAATCGGTCAAGTAATGATATACCGCGAACCAATCCTTCGTGTGGCTGGCAAAATTGGCCCTACAAAGTCGATTTCCCATTTTTCAAATGGTTTAGCGCTGGCTATTGGTTGCAAGGGAATTTCATCCCTCTTTCTAGGTTTTCCAAGGCACTGAAATGGTCATAGGCCTTGCAAAACTCAATACAATCCTGGTAGATGGTTTCCCACCAAAGCCCTGCCATTAGAATCTTCCGTGCGGTAGCATTTCCGCATAGTGTCCTCCTGCAATCCCACCATGTGCTTCCTCCATAATTACCACATGCTCATGTTCCAATACGCATCGGCGCAGAACCTCATCACATCCTAACTTATACATATCTCCACTAATCAACATGTAGGGTGTGACACATATTGCTAACTGTTTTCTCTCCAAAGCCTTCATCCGTTCGACGCCACACTAGTTTTTCAAGAATACAATGATATCTTACAAGTATGAGGGCATGCACCACAACCTAAATAGTTATACGTCTAAAGCATGGTGTCTTCAATTCTTTGCATGTCCTCCCCTAATCCAATTATTGATAAGTGTTCGGGTTCTGAATTGATTTTTCCTAGTTTTACAACCAATGTGAACTCAAACTCTTAGAATAATAGGACCCAATGACATATGCGCCCTTGCAAAACAGGCTTGTTCACCAAGTATTTCATTGCCATGTGGTCTGTATAGAATATAAAGGGTGTTGCCAACAGGTCCTTTTTGAACTTATGCAACACATAGATCATTGATGAGTGCCTTGCGTTTAGTAGTGTTATAATTTTGTTCTCGTTGGTGTCAACTTCACACTTGCAAAACATAAGGGCTAATAAACAATCCCCTCACCAGGTTGTGCCGGTATTTCTCCCATGGTTGTTCCTAAGGCATCAACATGTACATGGAAAGGCTTATCCCAAGAAGGAAAATGTAGTATGGGCGCAGTGACAAGTCTATCCTTCAAAGTGTCAAACGCCTTCTGTTGCACCTCTCCCCAATGAAAGGAACTCTTGTGCTTTATTAATTCCTCCAAGGGCACGATGATCTTGGCATACCCTTTGATGAATTTCCTATAGTACCCCATATGTCCAAGGAATATGCGCATTGTGCTTTGACTAGTAGGTTCCCCCAATCCCACAATAACTACAACTTTGGCGGGATCCACTAGTAGGCCTTCCTTACATATAATTTGTCCCAACAGGGTTCCAAATGGAGTGGCAAGACACATTTCTTAATGTTGAGGGATATCCTCAACAGCCAACATCTCTCAAACATCAGCCTCAAATTGTCACAATGGTCTTTCACCAACCCATACATTGTCTAGTCATCGAGGTAGACTTGAAGAAACTTTTGGATGAAGTCCTGAAATGCTTTTACCACAGTGCACGAGAAAACAACAGGCATATTCTTTAATCCAAAAGGCATGACTGTATAGGAAAAGCTTTCCCACTCAATGGAGAAAGTTATCTTTCTCTGGTCTTCCTTTGAAATCCTAACTTGGTGATACCCTGAGAACCCATCTGTGAAAGAGTACACCTCCTGCCTGGATACTCCCTCCAAAATCTCTTGAGTAAAGGGGGTTGGGAAAGGATCGATGACACCAACTGCAATCAGGTCCATGTAGTCAACAAAGATCCTTATTCTTCCATCCTTCTTGATATTGATGACCATTGTTTATCCATTATGACTCCTCCATAGCCTCAATGATACCAGATGATATCATCTTGTTTATTTCCTCCTTGACCCGTACACACAAATTTGGATCCATCCTATAAGGCCTCTTCCAAATCGGGCATACACCTTCCTTTAACTTGATCCTCATCTCCCCAAGGAATGGTGGACACCTTTGAGTTCATGGTACCCACGAAGGAACAAATCTTGGAACTCATGCGCAATGATCGGTGACCTTTGAAACTTCTTTTTCCGACCAATAGTCCCCAATGATAGCTTCCTTAGGTTTTGTCTCTATCCCAATGTTAACCTTCTTTGTTTTCAAGGGATCATGGTAGGTGCATGCTCACTCATCAATGCTATCTATGACTTCGCGCATACCTTCAAAATGGTTAGCATCCAAACTTTCCATCTCTTCACCATCTACTACATAGACCATTTTTCCTTTTTCCTTTTCAATGCATGCGCGCTCAAGCTATATTTTTTCGATTCTTCTTCATTGAGATGCATCTCCAAACAAGGCTCACCCAAGTAACTCCAGTAGCCTATCTTCTACCATAGCACTATCTCCCATTGTAAGGCACTTGACAACTTGCAACGCCTTATCCACTGATGGCTTGGTACTTTGATACTCAAAAGCTTGAATGAGATCAGTCGTTAACTCCTGCCAATTCCCTATCTAATGGCGTGTCTTTGAGTGGATATACCATGCGTGTGCACAACCCTGTAAGGTGGAATATAACTTATGCACTCATAATAAAGATGGTAAATATTCTGTACCCTCCATCCAAGCCTTCTTACAAGCTTGGATATGGAATGAGGTGGGATCCTTGTCATGGTAGTCTTGGATAACAGTGGGCGTGTTGCTTTCGCAGAAACCTTACGAGAAAATGTGACTCTACCTCGTGCCATTCTAGGAGAATTTCAAGATGATTTTCCCACCACCACATTGCAGTCCCAAGCAAGATATAACTCGAGCATACTTCTCCTTTTGCCCTCATTTTTCCACTAAGCCTCCATTTCTCGAAAGAAGTCATGAAGACTTCCCCTCTAGAGTAACTTGGTAGCTTCTTTCTTCCTAGGCACTTGACTAAGTGTGCCTTCATCACCCTTGTTACAGATCCTCTCAATTGTCTCCCAATCAACTCATAAGTCCCGTGCGCCCAATTGTCACACGTTATGCTAGTTGTATCACTCATCAACTGAGCATCTTCAAATTAGATGACTCCTTATGTAGGATGAATTACCTCAGGATCTCTAATGGAGCACACATAGATTCTGTCAAGGAATTCCTCTCCTAAGGGCTCAGTATAGGGTGATGATTTTCCATTTGTCAAGGGGATGATGACCTGTTCCTCCTTGTTCTCAAAACTTATATACCCCTTATTAAACCATAGGTCAACATTGTTCTTGTAACACCAAGGGCGCCTAAGTAATGCTAGGAAATTTTCTGCCTCAGTGAGCGCCAAGACTTCAAAGTCCTCAGTGAAATTAGCCCATTGAATAGTGATAACCAAATCTTTCAAGACTCCAATGGGCATTGCCTTTGTCTTATTCGCCATAAACATCACTTTCAAAGATGGTTGTAATGCGGGCCTTCCCATTTGATGTCATGCATCCAAGGTGATAACATTGACCTCTGTTTCATGTGTTGATGAGGATATTTCTCAAAATCCACCCATAAAAAAATTGCATCTAATGTAATCTCTTTATCATAGTCAAGGTTGTGAGGAGGAAGGTTTGTATGCAAAACCTTCCTTTCGCGCTAGCTCGACACATGATACCTTCTCCTGCAGCCATTCTCCTAGCGGGGGAATAATATTCTCCTACCTTAACATTTTCACACTTCCCTAACCTCATCTAGATCCTTCTATGGAGCCTCGACATTCTTCCTTTGCTCCAACTGCTTTGACTGCTCCTTTAGACATTGGATTTCCCCTTGCAAACTGTGAATCACATCCATAGTATCTTGATACACTTCCTTCTGATGAGTAGGGTCTAGATACTTCCCATGTACCACTTCTTCCCTAACAACCAATTTCTATCTTGGAATCTCCCTTGTGCGCGCATGACCTCTGCTCGCGTTGTCACTAGTACAAGTTCTAATCCTGACTTACGCGCCATTCTTGGCATCCACTGGGGGTCAGATTTCTTTATACTCACCATCCCAACGCCTTTGTATTTCCGGTGATGTTGGCTCATGTGCTCAAACAACTAGGGAACTCCTCGTACTTATGTTTTTTTCCACACCATGAGCATTGCAATAGGTCAAGACACTCATGCTTATAATGCTCTATAGACCCACAGTTATAATAGGTTCCTCATGGGAACTCACTTCTTCCTCCGCTCACGATTACTGTGACCACAAAATCCTCTGTGAAAACCTCTTCCATGCACTCCTCCATCTGCGCACCCTTCATAGCGATGATCATCATCCTTGGAACTACTTGTAAGACTAGTTTGGCACACACCAAGATCAATAACATCATGAATCTGGTCAATCAGTCTACAATCCTTGGTATCATGGGTCATAGAGGTACAAATCTTGTAATAGCAAGAAACATTTCTTGTGGATGTGTGTTGTAGTAGAGGACACCTATTTGCATCATGATCCCCATGGTAAATCTCACAGTCTACCACTATGGTGCATACCGAATTCCGAGGGAAACTATCCTTTGTATGCCCTTCCACTTCATGTCTGTACACCAAATACCACTACTTACCTCATGGGATGAATTTTCATACAACTTCTCCAACTACTTGGCCATTACAGCAATTTGAGCCTCCAGAAAAGGATAACACTAGTATCAATGCTCCCAACAGCCTCAGTGCAGGGTAGCTTCCAAGGCCTCACGCGGGTCTGTGAAAGTCTTGTGTGACAAAGTGCCCTTCTAAACGGTGTTATCAATCCTCCAACAAACCATTGAGCATGTTGAGAAGGGTGAATGTCATAGGATAGTTTTGACAAGAGAGTCTTGAACCATGCGTCATACTCCTGCACACTCTCTACCATTCCTTGTTGGATCTCCTTCAGAGCATTGATGCTCTTCTACTCAAATTCAGGGATATGGAACTCTACTAGGAAGGAATTCTTCAATGCAGTGTAGTCTACCACCATTTGATGGGGTCATACTTCTAATACCAACTATGTGTGTGCCCTTGCAACATCGTTGCAAATTGAATTGCCTTCCAGCAGGGTAGTGATCCCTTTCACACGCCATAGTGATTCACACTTGTGGACATGCTTTGCAGCATCCTCAATACCCTGTAGTCTGCTAAGTGCAAAGGCATCTCAAAGGACACTTGTGGAGGTGGTTGCGGACATTGTCCTCCGATCAGAGCCTTGGTTCCCCTCGGTGTTTTCTCCTCCACTAGATCCACTGGATCCACCAGGATCCTATTCCTCCCGACCCATCAGATCTTCTAGGTCCACTAGTTCCTCATGCTCCTATACCACTAAATCCACCTCCTCGTATTTGGAAAATGGCCTGAAGTGGTCGCGCCTATTGTTCCCAACATCCCACTAAACTATGCACTGATGGTTTGTGATATTGCCTCACTTGCCGGTTGTGTGTCATGCACCACTTCCAAACATGATACCCAAACCTTATGTATTATCACCTTGTCCAAAAATTCCTCCAAATATGGTAATGGTTTGCATGTAACCATGGATGTCCCAAATGAGAAATTATATCTCCTAGGTGTAGATCAGTTACTTCCACCGATACTAATCAGATTATCAATACATCTTCCTTGATCTGGGAAACCAAGCGCCAAGGGTTGGTCTCTCGGGTGAGTTCGAGATGCGCACCAACGGCTTTCATTTCTCCACATGATGAACTCTCATCAGAAGCTAAAGGGTTTCTCTCCTGCACTTTCCAAGATGGGGTAGCATAGACTACTCAAGTTCCATGTCCTCTGCGTGAACCTCAACTCCTTCCTACAACATCTACCTCTATAGATCCATCACACTTATAACCTCTCATTGTCCAACCATCTCTTTTTCACGAGATTCACTATATTTGAGTAGTCTCTCTTCTCTTTCCTTTTAGCTGTAATGTCTGCCATCTTCCTCCACCCTAGCTTCCTCGCCCAACACTCAGAGAAGCTTAGTGGCCATAGGGAATGCTTCTAAACTTAGGGTAATGACCAAGATCTTCATAGCCAAAGGGATAACACGTAAAAATGATCCTCTGGGCTCCCTCAGAAACTCAAACTTAGCAACCTCTAGGCAAGAATACGTAGAAATGGCGTATTCTAGAGTATAACCTAGTCAGAATCCTTTCCTTCAAGTGATCAAAACACGCATCTAAGTTAGATCTACATCCTACAACCTCTGGTAATCATCTTGGGTCCATACGTGTGATCTATAGTACCAGCTTGATCTAGATGCATATGTTGAAATCCATTCATATAGTTCTACTAGAAAACAACAAAAAAGAAGGTCTCATACAACTCATGATACAAATGCTCTTCTACCCATCTACATGCATCAAACTCAGGTCTAGTACTAAACCTTTGAGAAAACTCATCCTCTGTGCTTTTAAACCATGCTTGACACTTTCCAAGGTCAAGTGCTTTGTCATCACACATCACAGGAACCAAAATGTATATCATTTCTCACAACAACTTCAAAAAGAGGTCCGGCAATGGAACCAATATGTAGTCATTTTTATACCCTTAGAACAACAGTCTAATCCCATGCATGTCGGCCTATCACCCAGTAGGGTATTGGGTGCTCACCGAGGCACGCATGGGCGCCGAGCACCTCCTTTTTTGAGTTATGTGAGAATACATCATTTATGACAGATTTAGATGTAGGAAAGAAAATAACCATGCATTCATTCTGAGAACTTAGGATGAGTTATTATACCAATGCATCCATTCAAATAACAAAAGAGAAGTATAAAATAAAATGTAGATCTGGTTCATGACAGAAAGGAAATGCACTAGGGTTTGTGCCCATGAACAACATATATAATTTAGAATGAACCTTATATTCATATTAACAAGTTCAATAACCACATTACATTCATTAAGGCCATAACATGCCAATATAACAATGCAGATCAGTCATGCATTAGGAGCTGAACTATGCACATTACAAAATTGGTTACAGACCCATCCCTCTAAATATGCCATCACTCCTACAATTCTCCTAATCTCAACCCAAAGGATCCTTCATTATTCTTACAGAGCTTCACCTATCCAATGCTATATGATGCCGCTCTTGGTGTCCCCTTTCTTCTACCCGAGCATCTCTATATATAGCTTTAGTCTCCACCGCCATGCCTTCTGAGATAACATATCGGTTGTCAAGTGTCCATGTGGTCCTCCAATGGATCATGCTTCCTTGATCCGATCTCTCCACTCTTTGTAATGATGTCTTTTTGGATCCTTCCATCGCATGCATGGAATATTCCTTTCTTGACCATACAATTGCTAGGCTAGCACCTTATCCACTTCGCATGCTAGACGGGTCACACTTTTCTCATGTGTTGCCTAGAACGCTAAATATGGATAAGTCCCAAAACCCCTATTTTTCCTTGTATGCACACCTTGGGTTCTACCAAACCCTTCCAAAACCCCACGTCCCGCATGCCTTCACCTTACGCGTCCCTTCTTCATATAAGCCTGCGCGCCCACACGCCTTCTTTTACTTAGCCAATATTCCGAGGCCCAACACTCTCACACCTCCCGATTCTATTTCTCCTCTATTTTTTTTTATCCTCATGTAGTGCGAGAATTTAAAAATATGGGAAAATGGGGAAAATGAAAACTCATATATGTATTCTATCCTCGGAAAATGGTGTGATCTACTTCCCGAGATGGTAATTTTTTCAAAATTTATACTTTTTTATCCTAAAACATTGTGTAAGAAGCAAGTGTTCTTTATTCAAGAAGATAACTACTCCCGTACAGGTAAGGACCATTAAATGGAAAATGAGATCATTATATGAATCTATAGAGGATTTCTTATACCATCAAAAATAGAGTCGTGAGACAAAAAAATAGGTCAAAATGTTTTTGAACAAGATGAGGTGTCGTGAGTTAAAATTGGGGTCAACATCTTCTCAAGAGATTTATAAACATTTAGAGGTATCGTAAAAGGTGATTTTTCCGATCCACAGTCTTACAAAAATGAAATCATGGACACACTTGATGAAATCATATCATCTATCTTCAACACTACAAAGAAGATTCCTAGTTTTCTCAAGCATTAAAAGATAATTTTGAGTGCAACTTATCACCGGCTAGATATTCTATCCAACACCTCCATTCCACATGAAAGAGAATTTTCTCAAGCAATTCATAGGTTCAACAAAGTTATGAGAAGTCGAGAAAGTTATCTAGTTCATCGCATTAAAGGATCATCTTCAAAAAATATATTTTTGATTGATGTTCTTCTTCCCTCCTTCAATTTCTTTCTCATTCCTATATGTAACACGTTATTATTTCCCAAAGGTAGTCAAAAGGTTTTCTAATTCTTCGTTGGGAAAAACACTTTTTCAAAACCAACTTAAGTTACCTCTTTTTAACTTTTATTAAAGTATTTTTCTTAAAATAAGGAAAATTATCTTATTTTTGTAAGGAAGGTGCTTAGTCATGTAGGAATGTCACAAGTCACGTATGAGCTATTTAATGAAGCTCCTCTCTCTTCATATAAAAGGATATGTTTTTTCTCCTCTATAGAAAAGCGTATTTCTTCTATTTCTTTCGTAATGTTTTTCCTCTCCATCTCAACTTTACTGCAATAGAGCATTGTAAATGCACAACCAAGAAAAGAGTCCATCTTTTGTTAAATATATTGTAGTTAAACTTTGTGATAATTGTTTTCTTTGTTCTACATTTCATATTAGTTTCTTCTAATTGTGAACTTGTAAGTATTCTAGTTTTATTCCCATAAAATCAGCTGTTATTTATTGGAGAACATCCCCTTCTCACTTTATCCACTATAAATTTTGTTTCCCCCTTTATTGTAAATTCCTCACTTGTACCTTGTACAAACTCTTTACCACATGTTTAGTGGCGTATTTTGTTGGCATATCGGTTGGTTGACACGATGATATCCCTCTCCACCATCATTTTGAGCTTTTGGTATGACGACAACACACCCCCACATGATAGAGCCGGATGCAACCATGTGAGCTCTGGGCCCACCACGTATTCACCCAATTAAGCGCATTTGACATGGAGTAGTACTAGGATGGGTGACCTCCCAAGAAGTCTCGATGTTGTTGCCTCCTAATGTCATTGGACCTGGTGGGTGAATACATGGTGGCCCAAAGCTCACATGGTCGCATCCGGCTCTATCGCAGTGGGTGTGTTGATATAGTCGTTGGTTAACACAATAAGATCCCTCTCCACCATTAGTTCGAGCTTTTAGTGTGTTGCCGTCACACCAAAAGCTTGAACTAATGGTGGAGAGGGATCTCATCGTGTTAACCACGGCTCTGCATACGCTAACAAACCCCTGCATGATAGAGTTGAATTCAACCATGTGATCTCTAGGCCCACCATGTATTCACCCAATCATGCCTAATGATATTAGGAGGAAATGAAATTAAGACTTCCCGGGAGGTCACCCATCCTAGTACTACTCTAGGTCGGGCGCACTTAACTGCCTAGCTCTGATACCATGTTATGATTTTTCATCACACCAAAAGCTCGAACTAGTGGTGGAGAGGGATCTCATCGTGTTAACCAGCTGCTACGCCAACACACCCCACACGATAGATCCAGATGCAACCACGTGAGCTTTGGGCCCATCATGTATTCACCAAATTAGGTCTAACAACATTAGGAGGCAATGACACCAGGACTTCCCTAGAGGTCACCCATCTCAGGATTACTCCCGTGCCGGACGCGCTTGACTACTTGGCTCTAATACCATGTTACGATTTTTCTGTCACACCAAAAGCTCAAACTTGTGGGGAGAGGGATCTCATTGTGTTAACTAGCTACTACGCCAACACACCCCCACACGATAGAGTCGGATGCAACCATGTGAGCTCTAGGCCCACCATGTATTCACCCAATTAGGCCCAACGACATTAGGAGGCAAAAACAATGAGACTTTAGGTTGCCTCCTAATGTCGTTGGGCCTAATTGGGTGAATACGTGGTGGGCCCAGAGCACACATGGTTGCATCCGGATCTATCGTGTGGGGGTGTGTGTCACACCGAAATCTCGAACTCGACGGTAGAGAGGATCTCATCATGTTAACCAACAGTTACGCCAACACACCCCTATACAATAGAGATTTTGGTGTGATGACATCACACTCCCGCATGATGAGATCCCTTTCCACCATCGATTCAAGCTTTTGGTGTGACGACAACACACCCCCACACGATATATCCGGATGCAACCATGTGAGCTATTGGTTTATTCTAATTGTGAACTTGGAAGTATTCTAGTTTTATTCCCATAAAATTAGCCTATTATTTATTGGATAACATCCCCTTCTCACTTTATCTACTTTCTAAATTCGGTTTCCCCCTTTATTGTAAATTACTCACTTGTACCTCAGACAAACTCTTTACCACATGTTTAGTGGCGTATTCATGTGCGACCCACAGTTGAAATGTCACCCATGATGAATAAAGTAGTGCATATATTTCCTTGTTTTCAATAAATGCAGCTACCTCATTCCTAAGCGAGATGGAGCTAGTCGCAGAGCATCGATGAAAACTCCTAATTTTCCCTTACGATAAATTATTTAGCTTTTGTGTGTGTGTGTGTGTGTGTGTGCGCGCGCGTGTGCTTATACTTTATAAATACTCATTAAACAACATTGGAATGTTATCTTTGAAGGAAAATTCGATAACATAAAAGATTGAATGTCTTTCCTTGATCAAATATTGAATAACAATACAAATATATATATATATATATATATATATATATATATATTAGATAGGATAGTTGAATGAGAATCTTCTATTGGTCGAAGAGGCCATGAAGGTAGGCATAATCATCGAAAAGCATAACCAACCCAAAGCAACCTCAAATAAGGGTCTCCTATGAAACCTTGCAGAAAGAATGTCAGAAGTGTTTTGTGGGTGCTCTTGAGTGCTCTCCAAGCTTTGAATGAAATGCTACAGATACAATTCAACAGAGTTTTTGTGCTTCAAATTCAAGAGGATTTGAAAGGAAGGTAAGCCTGTAATTTATAGAACTAGAAGGTAGTTGAAAGTGGTTATACATGGATAAATGAACATGCTAAAAATAGCATTGTGGGTAGTTGCAATAGTGTCGAGGGAAATAATGAAATTAACAAAAATTTGCATCCAGAAAGGTGGTTGTACTGTGCATTTTAATTGCCCCCACCTTTCTAGGATTCTAGAAGTAGTTAACTAGGATAAGGATAGGGAGTCCAAGTGGAGTCTAAGTGGAGTTTGATCAAGTGGTAGATGACTAGGATGTGCACACACTTAATTAATTAATTATTTAATTAATAAATAATAATTAATTTAGCCAAAGGGGTATAAAGGGTACATGGGATTAATTTAATTAATCCAAAGGGGTACAATGTGTATTAATTAATTAATTTAATCAATTAATCACAAATGGGTGAATAACAGGTGTATTAGGATAATACTGGGAACAAGTGGAAACATGAGTGTAATTTTGGGGTGTCTACATTTTCCCCTCTTTAAAGTGCTATTGCAAAGTAATAGTGCTTTAAAGATAGTAGACACATGCAGATCGGTGAGTGGAAAATTGTGAAGCATTGGGATGCCCCAAAAAAAAATGGATAGAGGAATGCCCCCTCAAGTGGGTGGATGATGCAACAAGGTGGTGGACAACCGCTTGATAGGAAGAAAAGCAAGGGATTAAAACAAGGATGGGAAAGGATTGTGTTCATAGCATGAGCATTATTTGGAGAGTAATTTTTAGAGCAACCTGATTTTTTGTTGTTGCACAATAGAGTTGTCACCATGATTATGAAAGAATCAAGATGGTTAACCCAGATGCACGTAAACAAAACACACAACAAAAAGAAAAGATAAAAAGGAAAACAAACCCAATATACAAAGTAGGTGTCGACATCAGGGTTATAAAGGAACCAAGATGTGATCACACTACTTGTAAGTGGTCCAAAAAGAGTAAACATCAACAATGCAACACAAAGTCAAAAAAAGAAGACAATCAACTATGCCCCTAATGCGTGCCACAATGATGATTAAGTAGATACAAATGCTCCCAAATGGGAATAGGATCAAACTGGAAGAGCGGAGTTAAAGTGACTCCTTATGACACTCTTGTTGAATCCATTGTGTAAATGATCAAAGTTGAAATTTCCCCAGGTGAAGTTATATCATGAAGGAAAAAAACAATTGTGTGACTTGCCCCAAGAAGAGTTAGCATATCATGCAAAGGGAAGAAAGTGATAGTTGTAAGATTGGCATGATCACTAGGTAATAGATAAAAGTATGACATTTATCAAGATTGTATTGAGATGTTGAATGATTCACTTTAAGGGTTTTCCAATTGTAGGATTTTTGATGATAAGTGAATGTTTGTTGAAAGTTTTGTAATTTTTAAATTTTTTTGATTTTTTTTTTTTTTTGAAATATTTGATTTTTTTTGGATTTTTCAAGTTTTGAAATACAAATGCAAACAAAAATGAAGACATTCCATGGCTTAAATAAACCAGAGGAAAAACACAACACGTGCAAATGACAAAAATATATAAAATAAGCAATAGAAAAGAAACCCAATATGAATAGGAAGGAACCACACCAAAGTTATATGTGAACTAGGATGTGAATAAATTTCTGCAATTGGTCTCACATAAAAAGGAAAACAAAGTAAAACACAATGAAAACTGAAAGAATAAAAAACATCATCACAATGTTAACAAACTACAACAATACAATACAAACATGTAAAAAATGATGTCTAATGACACTCCAAATGTGTTCCACATTGAAGAACTAGACAAATTTGAATGCCCCCAAGTGATAGCTTAGCATGCGAGAGGATTGGATCGGGTGAAGAGTGGAGTGATACTTAGATACTCCAAAAGATACTCTTGTCAGATCCCATTGAAGTTTGATCTGTATTGGATTAAAATGTAAAATCCAAGTGTGCCCCAAGAAAAGTTATATTGCAAAAGGGTAAATGATTGCCTCGAGCATAGATATACACCATGGGAAATAAAGATGAGTATGATCTAGAACAATCATGAGGAGTGCCATCAAATGGAAAATTGTTGAACTGTGTTATCCAGTTGTTGAAATTTTGTCAAACATTATATGAATGTTTTGTTTATGACAATTTGAAACTATTTTTGGAGTTTTGGACAATTTTATATTGTTTTTGTGTTTTTGAACAATTTTATATGTTTTTTAAAGTTTTGTGAGACATTTTTGAATTTTTTTTTTTTGTATTATTTTACAACTCGGTAAAAAGGTACACTACTTGAAAGCAGGTGCAAATAATTAAAAGCATTCCATTCCATTGGCAGAAATGTAGATGATAAAATGATAGGGTGTTTCACTCGCTCGTGGCTCCACACAACTAGGAAGATGCGAGGGCTCATCACCGAGAGCCAAGAAGGATGTGAAAATGAGATGAATAGTGATATGAAAGGTGAAGAGATAATGGATGTGAATGACACAAGTGTAATAATGATCCATATGAGAAAAATGTAACTCATCTCTAGTCAAGATTATCTTGACCGATTACAAGATGATTCCACTTTATAGGTTTTGACTTGACTTAGATCCATTGATGGCCTACTGATTGGAAAAATCCAGATTGAAGGAATTGGTGTCTCTCTTTAACATGAGCAACTAAATTACTTCTTGGGATGTTTTTGATTAAGCACTTTGATTCAAATTTCATAAAGGCTTTATTGAATGATTATTTATTGATTTTTATGAAGGACACCCTACATGTTGCCCCATGCCATCAGTAAAAGGCAAGGGCTCAACACCAAAGACAAAATGTAGGTGAGTAAGGGCTTTCTCCATTCCCAATCTCATACTACCAGTAAGAAGTATGGGCTTATCACCGAAGACTGTGAAGGATGAAAGGTGTATTGATTTTATAGTTTTTTTTGTATTTTTTAGATTGATTTAATTTTCCTTGTATGTTGATAGTGTGCTTGTTGGGAAGGAAATTTTTCCCCCAAGTCTCAGCCTCATGTGACTAGTAGGATGCAAGGGTTCAACACCGTAGATTGAGATGGGGGTCAAAAAGGACCGGGTAAAGAAGTTTAGTGCTTTCTATTAAAGAGAGAGCTTATTTGAAAGGAGGAGTTTTCCATCAAGTAAGCTTGAGACAAAACCATAGGTAAAAAGATCTGAAATGGTAAAAACCATAACAAAGATGAGACACATAATGCCCAAGAGGAACAAGGTTAACATGTGTCATAATAGGTGAAGAAGGTGAGTATATGATAATGGTATGATTAAGGTATCTTCCAATAGATGGAATGCCTAACATTATTTGTACACACTTTTTCATTTCGATTGGAAAACAATGCTCTAATACAAAGTTTTATTCTCTTTTTGTGATTTTTGAGTTTTTAAATTTGGAGGATGAAGGTTTGAAATGGACTTATCAAGAAAGAGGTCCATGTTTATTGAAGTTGAATGGTCTTGAGATACAAGACTTGTGTAGATGAAATGCAAGTCAAGAGGGAGAATCAAAAGATTTGATAAGTCCTGAAATATGAGACTTGGATGGACATGAGCCAAGTCAAAGGAGTGAAACCAAAGTTTTGATAAGTCCTATAATATGAGACTTGGGTGGATAGGATCCAAGTCAAAAGATTGAATCAAATGATTCGATGGGTCCTGAAGTACTAGACTTGGGGGACAGATAGGATCCAAGTCAAAGGATGTGTGATTAGATAAGTCTTTGATGAGATCGAAAGACATATGTGATGTTAGAAGAAAGATTTGATGAGATCGATGAGATCGAAAGACATATGTGATGTTAGAAGAAGATTGATGCGGGGAAGATGTTGAGATACATATTCACATGTGAGAGAAAGAGCATGAGGAAAGAAGGATGATCTCTAGATGTATACTCAAGGTTCTTTATAAGCCGTAGAGAGGAAATAGTTCAATGTTTCTCCTTCTAGGTTGTGAATTAGTTGATTGGACAAAATATTTGCAATTAAAGCTTGAAAATGGTTGAATAAGGATATTCCTGGGTATATGTACCTCAAATGTGTATGCATGCATGTAGATATCTTGACAAGTAGGAATCATCGATTGATGAGATTCCTACAGGATGGATCATGTGAGGTATAATGGACATAGAAGGTTGTGTTGTCGCAAGTGTCCAAGCTTGTTGTGGTTGTATTTTGACAACAAGACTAGAGATGTTAGGTGTAGGAGCTGGAATGGAAAGAATAGAATGAAGCTCAATGGTGTTTGATGATGGACCTCTTATCATGTCAAGGGTTGAAAGAGAGTCTTGAAGAAAATTCAAGTTCTCGTTAGGTGTTAGAAGATTGTTTCCAAAACATGTTCAATGTCTGTTTGGACTATAGGAAGAAAATATGTAGAAGAAATGGATTGGTTTGAAAGGGGAGATACTTGACCTTCATCATGATCTCATGGAATGTCAGTATGAATAGAAGTGGGAATAACATTCAACTCTTCATTTGAAGGTGTGGAAGTTGACATGTCATCAGTTCATAAGAGCTTCATCGTCAAGATCTACAAAGATCTCTCCATCATCAATTAAGTCTTGGACATAGTTCTTAAAAAATGTGTACATTTATCTATTGAGTGGCCATCAATGCGATGAAAATCACAATATGCATGAGGTTTGTACCAATATGGCTTAGGTTCTCCTTCAATCCAAGGTCTTGTAAGGGATATTTTATCATCCTAGCCACTTTGAGTTGATGAAAGACACTAGAGAGACTTTCACCGAGGGGTGTAAACTTACGTTTAACTTTACGTGGCGTAGTCTTGGCTAGGTTGTATGATTGGATTTTTGATTGATTGGTCATGTATGTTGGGCCATATTGTGATTATTCGTGACACCAATAATGATGACATTGTGGTTGTGATTGATGTACCAAGATTCATCGTGAGAAGCTCTAGTATGGTGATTATTATGAGTGAGGTTGAAAGAAAAATGTTTGATGAACTTCTCTGAGAGGTCCGTGAAGGTGGTGATAGATCCCTTTGGAAGGTGTAAGAACCAATCCAAAGCTTGTCCTCCTAGACTTCTAGGAAAAAGGCACAAGAGAAAGCTATCGTTATATGCCACTTCGTGACATGCTATGGAAAATTATTTGATATGTTGTCTTGGATCAAGTTTTTCCCTTGTATTTTTGAATTTGGGCATCTCAAAAGACTGTGGGAAGGGTATGCGTAAGATGTCCATATTAAAAGGGTATGGACACAATTCATCAAAATTGAATTGTTTGTGTTGTTTTTGCAAACCCACAATGATGTCTTTCATCATTTTCCATTCTTGGGAAAAGGATGAATTGTATAAATCCACCATTGTAATGAGAAATGAGGTAGAGTGAAGAAAGGTATGATGAATAATGCAACCCTTAGAAAAGTGAATGCTAAGATGGAAGTGATGAAAATGTTTGAAAACCTCTTAACTCTAAAAAGTGAATGCTAAGATGGAAGAGGGAAGAAGATGGAAAATTTTGACCCATGTAGAAAAATGAGTGCTAAGAGGGAAGAAGCAAAAAAAAAGGTTAGTCAAGTGCCCGTCTCTTAACAAAATGATAGTAAAGAGAAAAAGGATGAAAAGAAGTTAGATGTGCTCTATTTCATAACAAAAATGAGTGTTAAAGGAAGAGAGACTTAACAAGGTGGACGCGATCAACTCGTAATCAAAATGAATGATAAGAGTGATGAAAAGAAATGTAAAAAGGTTAACTCCTAACATGGTAAGTGTTAAGAGAAATGAAAAAAGGGGGAAAAGTGAAATGTGCTCGACACTTAACAAAAATGAATGTCAAGGGAGACAAGACTTAACAAGATGAAGTGATCAACTCTAACAAAATGTGTGATAAGAGTGATGACAAGAGGGGACTTGCAACACCTAACAAAATGAGTGATGTTAAGGTGGAAGATGGGTTGAAATGTTAGTTTAGATGATTCTTAACAAAGTGAGTGTTAAGAAATATGAAGAGGTTTGAAATGATTTTACGATCCTTTACAAAAGTGAACGTAAAGAGGGGAGAGATGAAAGGTTAGCGTGCTCAACTTGTGACAATGTAAGTGTGACAAGAGGAGACTTTAACACAATGAAAGATGCTCAACTCTTAACAAAAATATGTTAAGTGAAGAGACTTAGGAAAGAAAATGATGGATTTTCTCAACTTTTAACAAGATGAATGGTAAAAGGGGAGACTTAAGAAGATGATGATCAATGTCAACTCTTAACAAAAAGTGTGTTAAAAGATAAGACACGACAAGGAAGTGAAAGCACTAAAAGAATGAAAAGGTAAAGGTCATCACAAGAAGTGAATAAACGATGATAAAAAGGTCCGAATCTCACAAAAAATGGAGATAAGAGACAAGGGGAAGTAATGGATTAGTGATCTCAAATTAAAACAAAGTGAATGCTTTAATGAGAGAAGTGAAGAAATAATGAGGATGTCAACAATGCAACAAAATGATTGTGAAGTACGACAACGTAAGATGATAGGATAAAAATGGAAGATGTCGCAACTCAACAAAGTGGATGCAAAAATGTGATGACGTAAGAGTGAGTAGAGAATGATAGTGAAGAATGTCAATAAGTTGAGAAAGTAAATGTGAAATGTGATAATGTAAGAATGGGGAATGCTTAGAGTTCAACAAAATAATGTTAAACTTAAGACTTATGATAATGAAAGATCAAGGTGATCAAGAGAGTGCTTGACTGTGATAAAGTGAGTATCGCAATGTCAAGACTTAGATGAAAATGAAAGTGCTTAAGTGTGAATATGGATGTCCACAACCCAAGACTTAGACACATGTGTACAAAGTGACAAGATGGATGAGAGAGAAAACATGAATGAATGAAAGTGAAACACAAGTGTGTAACATGTGAGAAAAATGAAAAGTGGTGAAGTGAAAGTTGTGGCCTCTATCTTAGATTGGCTTGGACAAGGTGTGGCTTCCTAGGTGGCTCTCTCAACTAGGTGTCAAAAAATATCCGAGTGAGCGTGATGCATTATTATTACTATGATGGATTTACTTTACCCCTTTGAAACCCTTAAGCAAAGATCTTTCTCATAATGAATCGCATTGGGGTCGCCACTAAGGATATCCGTGACTCTAACTCACAAAGGCTTTACTAGTCAGTAGAGAAAAGGTTCCCATTTCATCCACTAGTTCCCTCAAGGTGTGGACTACTTTGGGTTCCTAGAACCACCCCCTTTGTTGTAGCTTAAGGCTTATGCCAAGGGGGTTATGTTCTAGTTAAGCGGTCGAGCCGTAGCTCTTAACCAAACCTACAAATCAAGTGTTTTGAATGTGGTGTTTTTTTATCTTTTGATTTAGGTGTGGTTTGGTTGAACTCCTTTGGAAACTTGTAGTTAGTAGTTTTTGAATGTTTTAATCCACCTTGTGTGAGAGGGTCCTACAAACAATGATTAGAAAGTTTTTCCGGAATGAGGGAAAAATAACAAAACAAATAAACAAGACAAGACAAGAAGTGAACCCATGTTTTTGATTTCCAAGATCGCTTAAAAAAAGTGTGAGGAAAGAGCATACGTGTGGGTTGGATTTGGTTAAGTGAAACGTTAATTCCCCAAAAACAAAAAAAAAAGAAATGACCACATTTTTGATTCCCAAGATCACTTTAAAAGCGCGAGGGAAGAGCATACGCATGGTGATTCATGTGTTAGTCTCACAAAAACAAAAAAAATGATAAAGGAAAAGTATGCAAAAACATGTGACAAAGGGTTAGTCTAGTTTAAAAAAATGATAAAATGTGTAAAAATGGCTTAAAAAGAGAAAAATTGGACTGAAACGTCCAATAACACTAAAATTGCAACATTTACAAGTAGCAAGAGAGTAGTTAAAAATCCACGAAACCCTACAAAAGAAAACATTTTACTAAAAAGGATCAATAAAAAAAAATAAATAAAGAAACTAATGTAAAAAATTAAACTATAAAAAAAAAAAAAAAATAAAATAAAAAAAATTAAATAAAATAAAAAACCTAACCCTAAAATAAAACTATAAATTATGTGAAAACATAAATGGAAAAAGCTAATGTTATGGTATGTTTGTGTGTGTGTGAAAAAGGAGAGAGCTCGGGCAAGAAGAAGCTAAGGCAAGGATGGGGAAGCAGCTGGAGGGGGGAAAAGGAGGAGCCTTTGGGCTAAGGTGGATGGCTGAAAAGGGGGAGGGAGGGTAGGGGATCTGCAAAAGGGTGGGAGGGGAGGCAAGGGAGGAAGGGAGGGTGGGTGGGTCCTGAGGGTAGCAAGTCGACAGGCTATGAGGAGTGAGAGTAGGGTGGGAGGGGCTGAGGGTTGGGAGGTCGATGGGCTTGGGGGGTGAGGAGGGAAGTATAGGTAGGGGTTGGGGGGGGGGGGGGGATGAGGTAAGGCTCGATGGGGTAGGGAAGGAATCGAGGGTGGGAGTGAGGATAGGGGTGAGGATGGGAGGGGGAGGTGGAGAGGGAGTCGAGGGTCTATGGGCGAGGGGACATGGGGAATATGGAAGGTTAGAGGGCTGGCGAGTTGGGTGGGGACGGGATGCAAGGTAAGGTAGAAAGTGAGGATGGGAGGGTCATGGGGATGGGGTAGGTAGTGGGGTGGGAGGAGGAGTGAGGTGGCTCGGGGAGGAGTAGGTGAGAAGAGGGGGAGGGGAGAGGGAGTAGGGTAGTTAGGGTTTAATTTTTTTTTTATATTTTTTTTTTTTTTTTTTTTTTTTTATTTTTTTTTACATAAAATGTTTTAAAAAAAAAACATGTAAATATTTTTACATATATTTTAATAAAAAAAATTTTTTGTTTAAATAAAATAATAATGTATGATCTATTGTGTGAAGTGGTGAGAAATTACAAGGAATGAAAAAAAAAAAGAAAGTAAAGAAGATAAGTGCAAACATTAAAGATAAATGCAAACAGAAATAATAGCACTCAAATCCATGAATCAAAAAAAGACAACAATATGTTATTTGTGTTTGTATTTGGAATTGGGGAACTTGGTGCATGCGTAAAAACTCAACAAATTGCTTGCTTCCAAACCTTACATGACAACACAAAAAACAACAAGAACACTATAAGAACAAAATTAGAGAAACAAAATGAAACAAAAATGAAAAGGAGGGGTGCGAGTCCCACTAAGTGTGCAAAATGTAAATAAGAAAATTATCGTAAATGAAAGAAACAAACTAAACCATGCAAACCTTTCCAAAACCTTTTTGTGCAAACCTCAGATAAGGGTCTCTGTGAAACCTTGCAAAAGAATGTCGAATGTTTTGTGGGTGCTCTTGAGTGCTCTCCAAGATTTGAAGGCAAATGCTATAGACACAGTTCAACAGAGTTTTTGTGCTTCAGATTCAAGAGGATTTGAAAGGAAGGTAAGCCTGTAATTTATAGAAGTGAAAGGTAGTTGAAATTGGTTATACACGGATAAATGAACATGCTAAAAATAACATTGTGGGTAGTTGCAATAGTGGTAGGGGCAATAATGAAATTAATTACAAAAAGTTGCATCCAGAAAGGTGGTTGTATGTGCATTTTAATTTCGCCCCCACCTTTCTAGGATTCTAGAAGTGTAGTTAACTAGGGTAGTCAAAGTGGAGTTGAATCAAGTGGCAGATGACTAGGATGTGCACACACTTAATTAATTAATTAATTAATAATAATTAATTTAGCCAAAGGGGTACAAAGGGTACATGAGATTAATTTAATTAATCCAAAGGGGTATAATGTGTATTAATTAATCAATTGCAAATGGGTAAATAACAGGTGTATTAGCATAATACTAGAACAAGTAGAAACATGAATGTAAATGAATTGGTGGCATTTTCACGTCACCTATGTATTTATTTCTTTGCAAATATTTTGGCGTATTTCCTTTTGTTAAACAAAGCCTAGTTTGGTGTTTCATTTCCTGTTTTGGATGTTTTGGTTATTGCATGTCAATTTTTTTAATAGATCATTTGTTTCTCTAAAAATTGACCTATTTTTGGATGTGTGGTGGTTTTATTACGTGGAAGCCAATAAAAGGTGTTTGGTGAAGTTGTTATTCACCCATACCTATGTGGATTCTTGAAAAGGAGATCAAGAGTTGGTTATTCTTGTTTTGGAAACAATGAAGGATAAATTATGTCAACAAACATGTTTACCACAGACCTATAGGAGGACGTGTAGAAACAAAGTGGAGCGTAATTTACGTGGTAGCGTCTATCTCTCTTATTGGAGTATAATCTGTGTGGTAGCGTCTATCTTTCTTGATTAGAGTTGTAGAGGTGGTGTTTGGTGTGAAAATTCATTGTGATGTGCATGTGAAGCTCTGTTAGCTATCAGATTTGGGGAAGAAACTGGTATGCATTTGAATTATCTTGTTATAATTGCTTTCGATTAAAAGGCCTATGATCATTGTATTCTCACTATTGATGTCTGAAAATGGAGAAATAAGTATGTGACACCTATGATTATTTGATAAAATTGATCTGAATGGAGGAGCTTCGCAAAATGGACTTGTTTGCAGCGTATAGGAGATTAGAGATGTGTGGAAATTGTTTCGGATTAATGTGCATCAAAACTATATCCGCTAATTAAATAACAACATATTGGAGGTTGGAGGATAAGCAGAGGTTGGAGGACAATTGGTGTCCTCTCATCAGTCACCTACGATGAGGTCCTAACATGGCTTTGGTGAATTTTTTATTTTTGTTGAGCTTGATGTGTTTATTTTGGTGTGTAATAAAGGTGCAGAACATTTTCCAGTTTGGTACCACCTAAATGAAAGACATTGTGAGGAGCGAAAAACACTAAAATGGCGCTTGGTTCTTGTGTAAATGATTTGTGGAAATACGAGAAACCACCGAAATGTACAATTGAGGTATCATGTCACCTCTCGGTTCGTGGTAAACCTACAGTTGGAAAACCATATGGATTCGTGGTAATCCAGGAAGAAACGAAAACCACCAAGGTGTTCTCAAGGTTGGATGTGCTCAAGTCACTTTCAGGTTTGTGGTAATCCTGTGGGGAAAAACAAAGGTGTCACCAAGACCAAGAAGCCAGATGTTGGCATGCCACCTCAAAGGTGAGCAGAGGCTACATGGACCGTAGTAAATTTTTCTTGTGTTTTGAATAAGGAGGGTCTATTATCTAGAAATATGGTGTTTGTGAAAACAATGTATTAAGGGGGAACGCTAGAAAATTTTAATACATTGATTATTATTCGTAGGATCGGTCACCTTCCCACGTGCCTTGTGACCTTCCGCATCCTAGCAATCCGTTGGGATCCTTCTCTCCTCATTCTCGACTGTCTATATATTTAACTGTGATATTTGTTGATAATTATCTAGTGCAATTTAATATTCATTATTTCGCAGACAATGCCATCTTTGTGGCTTCATGGTCTTAGTGATACCTTGGTTTTTCCTAACAAGATTACAAAAAACTTATAAGTGACATGAGTACATCTCTCTGCTTACACCTTATGTGGTTTCTAGTTTCCTGGATTACCATGAACCCCTATGGTTTTTTGACTGCGGGTTGACCACGAACCTGTAGGTTACTGCAGAGGTCTCAACTATACACTTTGGTGGTTTCTCAGATTTCCACAAACCCTTTACCAAGAACCAAGTGCTACTTTAGTGCTTCTGCTCCTCACAATGTTCTTCATTCAGGAGGTACCAAATTGGAAAATGCTTTGCATTTTATTGAAAAACACATTGCACAAAACAAAACAAAGAACAACAAAAATAAAAACGTCACCAAAGAAATAATGCGACCCTATCATAGGTGACTGACGAGAGGACGCCAATCGTCCTCTAACCTCCATGTATCCTCCATCCTCCAGTAATGTGCTACTATATGCTTCACAACACGAGATGTGAAGTGAAGGCGACCTCATCAGTTGATTCTTCACATTCATCAATATCTTATGGTTCTTCTACTCAAGAAACTTTAGCTTCACTGAACTTAAATTTTCTCTTGAGAACATCTTTCGCTCGAATAGGGACAGGTCCCATGTTGTATGACATTTCTTCTTGCAATAGTGGCATTTTATTTCCTTTTTGTCAATATTGGACTTTTTATGAAAATTCCAAGAATAAAGTGCATTCTCATTTTTGAAATACCTTCATCTTCTACAGGAATCCTTTTGTCTTCTACGAGTAGTGCTGCAATCATATCATCAAGATATTATGATGGTATTTGGCTAAGAGTAAATATAATATTGTTATATTTGTATGGCAAGACTATTCAATAGAATAGCTTTAACATCCTAATCTTCAATTGTAGTTTTTACCTCAGCAAGTTTCCTAATAAGAGACCTCAGATTGTTTATATGGCTGGACATAGTAATTCCATCATCCATTTTAAATTTATATAATTGCAATTTCAGTGAAAATTAGGCATTTATCGCTTTTACACCGAATAGTTTGTTAAGCATTTCCCAAATTTCTTTGGATGATTTTTCTAAATCCACATGATGTAACTCAGAATATGAAAGCACAAGGCCAATAATAGATTTCGCTTTGTCATCTCTTGTTTTCCACTCCAATAATTTACTTGCATCAGTAAGTTGTTTCTCATCCCCATTTATGATGCCCCACAAAATTTTATGCATCAATTGCATTTGTATTTTAACCTTCCATGTATGAAATTTTAAACCATAATATTTCTCGATAACTTGCATTAAAACTAAGAAACAATAAGCGAAGTTTAACCTTTATATTGCTCTGCACGGTCGGTCTTGCAGTTTCTGGTCTTTATATGCTCTTTTGCACCAATGGAGAAGACTGCAACATTCCTCTAATAGACTGGAACGCTCCTACTCCATGCGGGAATAGATTTCCATACTTCTGACTTTTGGCAACGCACTTTGATTGCCACACAGCCTCTAGACGCCTTGATCTTATATCTCTTTGCGAAACCAGGTTTTCCACCTCATACCAATGCTATGCCAATGTTGGATTTGCACGCCACGTCCAAACAGGTACAAAATAATGCCAAAGAAAATAAAAAAAGAACAGAAGCTTTCAAAACGCCAAACAAAGAGAAAGGATCTGCAGACAAAACGCCAATGAAGACTGCCACGTTTCACTTTTTCATGAAAATGCCAAAGTTATAGCGTAGGTCTCCTTTCCACACAGCAGGTTGCTCCAAAACGCATGCCAAGGACGAAGGTGCTCTGATACCAATAAAGCAAAATATGATAACAGAAAAGATTGAATGTCTTTCCTTGATCAAATATTGAATAACAATACAGATATATATACAACAAATAGGATGGTTGAAGGAGAGCAGTCTACTGGTCGAAGATGCCACGAAGCCAGGCATAACCGCCACCAAACCATAGCCGATCCAAAGCATAACCGACAAATTAAACAATGGATTAATTTTGCTAACAATCTCTTTGATAGAATATTCGTTTTTAAACAATTCAAAAGTTGTACAAGAGTTTTAATACATTCATATCACCATCAAGAATAAAATATGGAGTGACTAAAAGATATAAATTATAGTCACTAATAGGAAGTATTTTAAAGTCTCTTAGGAGGATAGAGGCAATCTCAGTATTAGGGAAACAATCGTTCTGAAATAGTTTTTAGAGGTAGTAGGGACTTTTAATAAAATGGTTGGTCTTATGGTCCACGAGTATGATGTCGATCTTAATATGTGTATAGACATTATGAAGATGATGGGAGACTCATTTGTGAACATAGGTAAAGGTTTGGTTCTTTGGAATGAAAAATAACAAGGAAGAGATATCCTCTCTTAAGATTGAAATTAGGAAGCTTAGGGATACTGATGTTTTCATGGAGCAGAGATTGGAAATTCTAGAAAACAAGTAGACAATGACCACCAAGACAGAGGATTTCCAAGAAAGGGGAAGGTAACAAGAAGTATGATGACAAAGTGGACAAGAAAAAATACAAGAAAAAGATGGTTTTACATGGAACTAGAAAAGAAATACTATGATGGTTTGTAAGCGATTGAAGGATATGGAAATTGAATAACTTTTTAATAAATTTTCACTAACGTTTTGTGTCTTTTGTGTCTTTTTGTGAATTATTGGCTTTTGGTTTAAGATACATTGTTAAAATATGTCTATATTGTTTGGATCAAGCTTGTTTTATCCTTGTTTGTAAGTTTTTTTGCTAGTTGGGGCTATTGTAATATCAATTTTAGATTTGTACTAGGTTTTGGATCGTTTCAAAATTTAACTTTTTACCTAATAGCAAATATTTGCTATAAATGAAGTTTGCTATTATTGTAATCTTATACATTTTTTCTAAGTTCACTCTATTTACATAATGACTCTAATGTGATGAGTTGGCAATCCAATAATAACAATTACCAGTTTTTGTTGTGAAAAATAATAATATAAGTTATATTTAATAAATATTTTTAATTGAAAACCTTATTTTTGTAATTATGCCGAAGGCATTACCCCTATGAAAAAGGGATTTGTGGACATTCATGGGACTGTGTCAAATTTAACGACCTAAATAACAATTTTTCTTGTTATTTTTAGGAGTTTTGTTTTTTTGTTTTTTAATTTTACTTTTTTTAGTTTGGTTGTTTATAGCTTTACATGTTGAATATTCTGCGGGGTATATTATGCATAGTGAATGAGTATTTAGCATTTGTTTTGGATCAAATGTAGGTATGGGATATGCAATTCTACCACGAGTCATCTCTGCCACGCAGTCAAATCATTCACGACCCCTCAAACTTTGCAAATCGTCCAATAACCAGGTCGGTGATCTGATAAAAAGTGTGTCTTTGTCAATTAGTTTTTGCTGTTACGCTTTCCTGAGGCCGTTTGGACATTTTTTGTATTGGTTTGATTGTCA
Organism: Taxus wallichiana var. yunnanensis; assembly: GCA_018340775.1. Lineage (NCBI taxonomy): Eukaryota > Viridiplantae > Streptophyta > Pinopsida > Cupressales > Taxaceae > Taxus > Taxus wallichiana. Next base: position 184,668,427 of record CM031234.1, on the reverse strand, counting down.
TGTTCAGTAAGTAAGCATAACTGGTAAGATTTATTTTATGCCCTTTTGTTGCTCGGTTATTGGTCTTTGGAAGGCATTATAACTATTAGGGTGTTATCGGCTAATAGTCGTCTCTGTACCTATCATCTGTGTGAATGGTGTGGAGTAGTAGCTCAGTATATTTTTGCTTTTGAATTATTTTTCCCCAGTTTTGCTTTTGACAAAAATCATGGGGCAAGCTTACTGTGTGATAAAACTAGTTCCGCCACGTGGGCCTGTTCCCGGCAAAAGCCCTGAGGAGAATTACATCCTTCTCATGCTTTTCCAGGGTTTTGTAAATCACTGGCTCTGCCCTAACACAATCTGCGTAAAGAAAACTAGGGGGTTCAGTCCTACCGTCAAATTCTGAAAAATTAGTTATTAAGATTTTGAATTTGCCTTCAATTTCTGTGGCCAAGATATCTTTGGAAAGTAAACCAGTTTTTGAAATTATACATTCGCACAACTTTACAGAATTAATAATTTCTCTGGGGTAATTTCGCATCTAAATCTTCATGAAGGATCCTTCGCTGCAAGTTTCTTAGTGTTATGATGATTATCGTTCGTCGTTGTTCAGACAGATTTGAAGGTTGAAATGTGGCCGCGTGGCACCATGCGAGCCATAAGATTTTGTCGAATTCGTAAGTTGGAACACGGTCTAAGTATGGGCTCGCAATTTACCGCTTAATAATTATCAGACAGAAATTCCATGATCTTACGATTCACATGCATCCCGATTCCCGTTATATGCGGAGTACTTCAATCTATTAAAAAATACGAACTTAAACTTTGGATCTACTATAGAATAGAATAGCGATAATTTATCATATACCTATAGATTGTGGATTATAGTAGATATAAACTAATAATAATTTGAGTGTTATATATCTTATGCTCCACGTGCATGGCTAGACTTTTCTACCCTAAACCAAGCATACACTATATTGGAGTCAAAGTCTACACATACTTTAATGGATTTGATTATAGAAATTGAGTTATTTATGGAGGTTGGAATGATTATAGCAACCTATTCACGTTATTTTCGAATTTCTGGCTATTTTTAACATTTGTTTTTCCTTTTTTTGTTATGTTTAGATTTGCTTTTTCGTGCATGTTGAATACAGGTTTTTTGTTTTGTATTTTTACTATTTATCTGAGGAATGACTTGTTGGGTTTTTGTTATGTCAATGGATTTCAATGTAGTTGCTACGACTGTGGTCAGAAGTCGTCTATATTTGTTGTTTTTGTGAATCCTACCATGTTTCCATGTAGATTTTGACTAATAATAAAACCCAGACTGAAAACCATTTGGTAAAATGCATTGGTTATCTGAATGTATTGGACATCTGAAAGGCAATCCAAAAAATTGCATGTCTCTATTGACATGGGTGAATTGTGAGTTGTAGATTGAAATTCCAAGCAACATTGGAGCTTTGTAAAAGAAGCAAATACCTCAACCCTGCTAACATCAACTACTTTGGTCTGATATTTTTGGTCTCTCTGCAGAACCCATCATCAGAGAAAGGATTGAAGCCAATACTTGCCCAGATAGACTATTGACATCTTACTTTTCCTTCTCAAAGCTAGACTATCTATTTTAGCTTTTTCTAGATTGTGTGAACCATATGCGATCTCCTAGATGGCGTTGGTTGCAGGATATGCACAGAAAGGGTGTATTGGGGAAATTCCCTATTGGGATTTCGAGGAGGCATTGGTATTTTATAGGAAAATGTAGCCGATATGCATGAAACCCAACCAGTTCACCTTTGTGGCGGTTCTACCATGTTCCAACTTGTCCTCTCTCGAAGAGGGTGTGGCAATTCATACTCAAGTAATAAGTAGCATATTTTAGTGTAATCTTTTGGTTACAAATTCCCTCGTAGATATGTATGTAAAATGTGGGAGTATAGAGATTACACATGATGTGTTTGACAAAATGTCTGATCCACTTTTCTTTATTTCCTTTGTGTCATGAATCTACACACTTATCGCTATTGTAGCATTTTTCTTTACGATAATGAACAATCTTCCACATGTACTTAGCATGTTACTGTAAAGAACACAATGTGGCAATTCATACTCAAGTAATAAGTAGCAGATTTCAGTGTAATCTTCTGGTTACAAATGCCATCGTAGATATGTATGCAAAATGTGGGAGTACAGATATTGCATGCATGATGTGTTTGACAAAATGGTTGATCCAATTTTCTATATTTCCTTTGTGTCATGAATCTATACACTTATCGCTATTGAAGTGTTTTGCTTTATGATAATGAACAGTCCTCCACATGTACTTAGCATGTTACTATAAAGAATAGAATTTCTTGGGGGTCCTTGCTGGCCTTGATTTCAATGCTTTGCCATGTCTGTACTTTTCTTGGTGTCACTGCTTTGTTGTCTCCTTATTTTCTTTGATTTCGTTCATTTGTTGTTTGTCTACACTCTTCGGATGCTGCAGTTTCTTGTTAAATACTCTCTTGTTACTGGAAATAGTGGGGTGTCATTGTTTTTACTTAGTTTGCATGCATATAAAATCTCATGAGGTCTGGTTTTGTTTGTAGACATCCTTAGTATAATTACAAGATATTGTTGGCTCTCTTATCTCTCTGTTTCCCTCCAAGTTTTGGTTGTGTTTCACATTGCATTATAAAGTATGATTGGATGTTGCAGCTTTTCTGTAAATGCTCTCTTGTTTCTAGAAATAGTGGAGCACTGCTATTTTTACTTGTTGTATCCCTATGTTGTATGTCTTTCAATTAGGTCCATGATGATATTTCTAAATGTTTGTTCCTCCTCTTGTGTATCAATCTTTGAATTAAGACTACACCCATCTTAGACCTTTGAAAATCAAACTTTCCAAGTCTATATTTTTTCCATTACCATTGACAATAAGATTAAGGTTCAGATCCTCCAATCTTGTCTATATCTCATAAATTGGGGAAGCTTTGGGACAAGCATCATCATATATGCTATTTGAATGTCAAGCTAACTTCCAAGGCAGAGTTCTAGAATCTTTTTAAAAATAAAATAAAATTTAGCATCAGCAATAGCTTCCACAAGAACAAAAACCATCTTGCCAATGATGGAAAACAATTTTCTATCATTGAACAGTCTTGGACATATGTTTGATTGCAGTACATGAAAATCACTATATATGCAAGAATTTTTTATTACCTCCCTACAATGTTGTGGTCATCCGCTACATTTTAAGCATCATTTTGAGTCGTTCACAGATGGTTGGCATCTCTCACAACAAATTCTCTTTAAGACGAACTCAGGGTAATGTACCAAACCCAACATATTCAAAGGCCTATGAACTTCTCATGCCACACACAAACAAATTCTAAGAGAAATAAATGCTCATAATGCAGCTGCAAATCCCAAATAAGGAGAACAAACTCACCTAGAGTAGGAAAATTTTTGGTATTAGCCTACAAAATCAAAGAAATATTCTCATTCTCTATATTGCAAATAAGACCTTTCAATGACCAAATCTCACAGTTGTTTTTTGGCAGTGAATTCAAGTCACCCATGCCATAACTATCAGGTAGATTTGAGCCCACTCACTTTCTGTTTTGGAGAACAACGAGGATAATCATAGGGAATCTAAACTTTAAAAATTACAAAAATTAGTTACAAGACATTAAAAATTTTTTTGCTTTGTTAATTACGTCGAAGGTGTTAAGGCGTTCCCTCTATGGGAAAGGCCCTTCCTTCGTTTCGGTGACTATGTTAAATTTGACGGCATGTCGGATGTTTTTTCAAGGCATTTTTGTTTGACGATCATTTGGACGTTTTCGCTTTTTCCACGTTTTCATGTTCCGCCCTTGCAGAATGAAGACAGATGATACCGAAAGGCGAACGAATTGACCGTGGCACCGCCTGTTTTGGTTTCCCGCTTCATATATTTACAAGGATTTGGCGGATTTGATATGATGAGGGCCCAGGGTAGGGAAAAAGGTTTCGATGTAGAATATAATTGTACTCTTATTTGAATATCATCCCCATCCTTGGAGCACCACATCTCCAAGTAAGTATGTTTTTCCGTCATTTTGTGGTCGGTCTGTGGTTTTTGGGCTATAATTTCTTTTTCTTTCTTTCATTCTTTAAGGAACTTATTTATAAATTTATAAATGTGAATTTTGAAATTTCCTCTGTAGAAAATTTCAAGACCAACATTTCATATTCCAATTCTGAAATACGACCATCTTTGGTGAGGACAAGCATTTGCAAATTCTCTGACTCAATACACTTGCTACCAAGCTCCACTTTAAGGCCCGTAATCGTAGCCTTCAATTGGGACACTTCAATAGCAATCTCAATGTTCCCCTGCTCCATCTGTTCATGCACGTCATTCCTTCCCTTAGTAACTATTTCATGCTGCCTGGAAAGTTCTTCAACAATATCCTCTGCCCTTTTCATGACAACTTTCTGGTGACAAAAAAAAGAGTCAAGAAATTCAATTTTGGAGTCTTCAAAGGTAAAAAACAAAAAACTGCTAGGATATGCATAAAATGGGTTTGTTGAAAATGCCTTCAAAACTTTTAGGCGAATGCATTTGACAAGTGCAAACCCAACCTCCACAACCTTTGTCAAGCATACTCCCTTTCTATACCAATATGGGAGCCTTAACACAAGGTATGAACATCCATCAAAGTATAATGGAAAGTGGATTTTTGTTTGCAAAATGCCTCAAAGAGATGTGGTCTCATGGATATGCACAAAACAACTTTGACAATGATGCTCTCAAACTCTTTGAGGTAATAAAGCACTCTGGAATGTACCCTAACCATTTAAGCTTCATTTATATTTTCTTGCATATTTTGTCTCATTTATGTTTCTTGGAGAGCCAATATGTTAAAGCACTTAGTCATTCTTTCAATCTACTTTGACGTCAACACTTCACATTCAATACATTCTCAAGAGTGAGTATTAACAAACTTACATGTCTCACTTACATTTGTATTCGATTATTACACAACTACCTATTATTTAGCATCCCTTCCAATGTACTTCCCAACATTTGTTTTGGCTTTGATTATAATAGAAAATCGGAATTGTCAATCACACCCCTTACAACCATCGACTACAATAGTAATAACTATTTGTCTAAATCAAATAACATATACCATTCAAAGCATTCACATTGCATTATACACATGCGATTGCTAGTATATATACAATCATAGAACCACACCCCAAAACCTATGTATTAGTTAAAAATATGTAGAATTAATATATTTGTTCAATTAAACCATCTTATTTCCTCTATGGGTTCATAATCACACAAATATATATATATATATATATATATATATAATTGTTTCTCAATTTATACTTTATTACTCCAAAAACAATAGATACATATTAGATTTTTCTTCATTCCTCAATTTATTTTATTTGAACTAATAAATGTAGCGAAGAACTTAAAAAAATAAAAAAATCATACCCCTGAAATGAAAACGGATAAAATGGAATCATACCCTAGGTCCTAAAAGAAGAAGGGGGATAACATTGATAAGAAGGGTTCTAAGTGTTGGATGATACCATTTCAGACGTGCATGGTTGAAATGCTAGAGGGAGTCTTCCTATTGGAGTCAAAGAGTTTTGAAAGAGATCGTTCCATGACCTCTGCTTTAAAGTCGTATACACTTGCTTTTATTTTGTCACCAACCCAGAAGAAGTATATATAGTCTTCCACACCCACACAGCGTTGAATGCCAGAAAAGAAGAATACAGACAGTTTTCCAATCTGTGTCTAGGACGGACGAGTGGGATTACTGTTGTGATCAAACTCCCATATAGTAATGGCCTGGGGTTCTTCTATACTCAGCTCCACCCCTACAAGCGTCGACCTGCATTTAATCAATCTGAACCTCAGCCAACTCTCCACAGGTAGCGGCACTGAAAAGTAGGACACAAAATCTGGAGCGGTGTAAAGAATTCGGCAGGACCAAAGTCCACATCTGCCAAGGACGGCCTTGGCTACCTAGAATGCCCAAGATTAAATAGCCGTTCCACCATAAGCACTCATTCTCCTCCTCGGGAATGTAACCCACAACCGTCCAAGAATCCTCACCACTTCAATTGAACTGCGATCTACAATCACTATAAATTTGTAGGACGTCGTGTCATTCCCCTCAAATATGCCTGCTATTCTTTTATGACCCATTGTTAAACAACTGCCCAATTTGGAATAAGTTCGATTAAGTGGATTGCAGACATATATCGCATTGGGCCACATGAAGTGCAGGACGAGTAATCCTCTTCCACATGATTCGTGATACAAATTAAATATCCTTTGAGGGAGGAAAGAAAGGGAGATCGTCTTCCATGTTTGTGTTAAGAAAGAGTAAGCAACATAATGATCCGCCTGTTTATCTCGGAAAAGAAGCCATGGACGACCACTGCTTACACACGTTTGATTCAAAGCACTTAATAACTTATGAGACAAATCAGAATTATTGAATTCCTTTGACACCGTCCTAAAATTATAGACAGACTCCACCGGAAGATGTGTGAATATTTTCTGTATTACATCCATGGGCATCTCACTCCATACTGAATTTTTCGGCCTGAAAAAAAACCAGGAAGTCATCTCCTTCATGAAATCCATGCAACTGTTCCACGGATTTTCTTGCCCACTTATAAATCGACCATAAACTTGCCCCATTTCGACAATGCTGATAGCCAAATTACAAGAGCCTGAATTTATAAAACTTTTCATGCACTTTATTATTAATATATTATATTATTAACATGCTTTAATCACCTTTATTTTTAGCGAAATTACTAATTTAAAAGAAGCATAGTATGTTTACAGGTCAGATCCACGCAATATCCATCGAGAAAAAAACTTTCAAAAAAGAGAGAAAAAAATGGCTTCCTCACCGGAGAAAATCTATGTTTACAGGTCAGATCCACGAAATATCCATCAAGGAAAAAACTTTCAAAAAAGAGAGAGAAAAATGGCTTCCTCACCAGAGAAAATCTATGTTTATAGGTCAGATCCACACAATATCCATCAAGAAAAAAACTTAAAAAAAAAAAGAAAAAAAAATGGCTTCCTAACCGGAGAAAATCTATGTTTAGATAGAAAACTTGGTAGAAAAATGGCCCACGAAACCCTAGCATCGTTGCTACGTTGTCGTCTCCACCAAACCGGCCCGAGTAGTGGGGAAGCGCAACAATACAAGGGTCTATAGTCTGGAGCATTGGCCGAGTGGAAGCGCCTCCCAGCCCTCACCCTCACCCATTGCGGAAGGGCCAAAGGCAACTGTAGATGGAGGCCGCAAAATGGACAGTGCCAACTCAGACAACAATAGTGGCGAGTTGTGGTTCCTCTGCTAAACACAGCAATGGTTTTACTCTCCCTCGTGGCCCTCCAATGGCTCCTCAAAAAAATTTCTTGGTGGCTACTACTGGAACACGAACACAATTTTTTTCGAGCTCTCGATACACCGTTCAATGTGGAAAAGGTCGTCGGCACCTGTTGTTACCCTTTCACTCCCAGAGGTAACTGATTCCATTTGTACCCTAAAAAATTCTACCATTATCTGTAGATTTAATGGATTTTGGCCTCGGAGTGAAGAATTACATCAATGGATTTATTCTACTTGGTCCCGCGATTGTGAGGTCTAGTTATGTGCCAAGGGTTTTTTATTGTTCAGTTCTCTTCTCCTACAGATTATCAACGGGTTTTTAGTGAGGGTCCCTGGTTTTGGGGTAGGGCTGGCCTTTTTTTACACCATGGTTTCTAGATTTTGATCCATCTTCTATGGTTGTCTCAAAAATGCCAGTTTGGGTTCGTCTACCCAATCTTCCTCTTCCCTTTTGGCATCCTCAGGTTTGTGTAGCTATTGGTAATTCTCTTGGTCAATTCATCAAGTTGGATGATGAGCGGTCTAAACAGGGGCTATTCACCTATGCACATATCTGCATTGAGGTGGATTTCAACAAAGGTCTTCCAGAAAAATTGGAATTAATCCATGATGACTTCAAGTGGATTCAAATTCTCGATTATGAGAACACAACCTTTCGATGTTGGTTGTGCCATCAAACTGGGCACCTTCATGAGGCTTTCCCACTCTCCCCACTCCAAATAAATAGAAGAAGAACAAAGGGGCTTCTCAACGGCCTAAGGGTTGGCAACCATTCTCTATGCCGGAAGTCAAAGACCAACCCGAAGTCAAAGATCAACTAGACGACATGACGATCGAGCTTTCCAATGCTGGTAGTGGTGCCAAGCGGACACATGTATCTAATTCTTCTGACTCTGACCCCGCTCAGGATAGCTCGTGCCTTGATCCGCACCCCAACAAGCGTCATGGACCATTGTCACACGTTCGAAGGAGAAGAAGGGGCGTTTTGAGCCTCATGTTTCTCGTTCTCCATTAGACCTGAGTAGCTTTGTATTTGGTGTTCCTCAAGCACCCCTCTAGTTTTATTTTGTTGTTTTGCTAGGCTTGGCCTTTTCTATTTGTGGCTTTGGGGCATGCTCTCATACCGCCCACTTTTTTGTTGAGAGAATTTTGTATCATGTTGCATTTAATATAATATAAGATACCCTTTCATAAAAAAATCTATGTTTAAAAATCATACTACGTCAAAGCTAAAAATAGCTTTGCAAACCGTTTTAATAATTATATTTTAGAATATTGGCTACTAATTTTAGCATTTTTAGTATGTAAATGCGTTGTTGTTTTCTTTATTATTTAATATTCTTTTTAATTTGTAGCCATCTTATTTTGGTAATGTTATATGGGACTCGTTAATATTTCCTATTACCACACATTTTGTTAGGTTATTGGTAGACTTTCCTTATCATTGCTTACACACACACACACACACACACACACACACACACACACACACACACACACACACACACACACACACACACACACATCTTTAATGTTTTCTCAAATAATATTTATGTAAATTCTTTGAGTATACACATGTTTTTCCATATGAATCTTTGAGTAATGTTGAAGATTTAATTTTGTAAAAAAATTTCTACAACAATAATTGGTTGTGTGGGGATTTAATGTTACATGTGTTCCTATGTATTTGACCTATATTTTATTGATAATATTTGAACATATAAAATTCTCTACCACAATTAGTGTATGTATCAAAATTTATTCTTAATATACATAAGTATTTTTTATTTTTATTGTGTTTATTTTTTTCTTATTAGTTATACACCTATGTTACATGTGTTCTATGTATTTGACATATATTTTATTGATAATATTTGAACATATAAAATTCTCTACCACAATTAGTGTATGTATCAAAATTTATTCTTAATATACATAAGTATTTTTTATTTTTATCGTGTTTAATTTTTTTCTTATTAGTTATACACCTATGTTATTAAAACACATAATAGTATAATTGTAGAAATATGAAAAATTGACACGAGATATTGAAAAGTCTAGATGAAGGATTTTTAGGTTGAAAACTATTAAGAAAGATTTTATAGTCCATAGACGTTGTATTAAATAGGACTATCATTTATATCAAATATTGATGTATATGTTTGTAATTGTGTGTTTACAACTTGGTTTTAATATGAATATTATTGTGCACATGAGGCCAAGAAAGGCCAAATGGAGTGAAAATGTTAAAAAGTGAAATAAATACAAGAGGTTTTCATAATCCATTATAGTCTATCCCTAATGCTTTTTTTTTGTTTTTTAATACTTTTAAAGTAATATTGGATCCCCTTTTATCCTTCGAGTAGGAAGAGGATCACATACATTTCCTCAAATCATCTCCCTGCCCTAAACTTCTCCTTCTCCATCACCTCTCTTCCTCCTATAATATTTCAAATTCACTCCCTCAACTTTAGCTTCTTTAGTTCCTCGATAGCAGTTTTCCCATTACATCTCATGGTTGAAAATTGCTTTGGGTTCTATTGGGCATGACCACTATAGTCAACCTATGGTTGATTACACATAACATACAAATTTGTGACTTATTTGAGAAGTTTACAATATATATGTTCCTTTATGACGATTGGCATCGAGGAATTAATGACGTATGTCATGAGGGTGGTAGTGCCATATATAGAGGAGGTAGAAAATTTAGACAACAAATAGTGTTTGTTCGCTGCAATGTGCGTAATGAGGACAATTTAGAGACATATTTGGACTAGATCATCATAATGGATTATTTACATGATAAAGTTGGCAAGAGGGACAAGATAAGTAGCATGAGGTATTTATAAATATATGCAAGGGTCCTACATTCAAGCAATAGTAAGGGAGCCTCTATGAAGCCTCGAAGGAAAGGAGAATGTGGATATTGGGGGAAATGGTTTAAGGATTTTCCCTTTAGTGTGGGTTTTCGGGTTTTAAATAGGAAGGATCTCGACCTATTCACCATTCATTTTTGGATGGCCAAATTGTATTAACATTTCTAATGGCCTACCCATTTATAACAGGTGTACACAAATACTTACCTGGTGATATCCTCTATTTTGTGTATTTGTAAGTGTTTACAATGCATATATCTCTTTAATATTTAATTAAATATTAAAAGTTTTCATGGTTGCCGAGAGGCTGCAAAGAAGAATGAGAATATACTCGCAAGCCTTTATATAGCCGATGAGGAGCGCTAGTGAGGGTGATTATCGATAACAAATACTAACAAATGTGGTTCATACATTGCTCTTACAAATGTACCCCCTAAATAAACGAATGTAGTGACATTCGACCTCAATATGCTGAATTTGGTGGTTCAAGACTGTTCATGAAAGTGACATTCGGATTCTTCACAAGCTTCACAAGCAACACACCTTGATTGTCGCAGTTGAATGATGGGAGGTTTCTCTTCAGAATCCCTATATCGCAAGAATGCGACGTAACCAAATTGCTTCACACGCCTCCTCGTGCACGCGGTATTCACCTCAAGTGGATGAGAGAGCAACAACAGCTTTGCTTTTTGCCGATCCACGAGATAGGTCCAGATCCGAGATGAAAACATATCCTCAAGTGGATTTCCGTCATCAACGGATCCCGCATAGTCCGAGTCTCAGATATCCCTCGTAAGAAGAACTGAGTGTTCTTTCGATACCTGCACCAAAGTCAACTGTACTCGGACATATCTCAACACATGCTTTTCTGCTATCCAATGACATTTCTTCGGCTCCCCGCATAAACCGCGAGATAGCTCACCGCAAAGCAAAGATCCGGTCCGGTATAAGTCAAGTAAATGAGACTCCCACAAGCCGCCCGTAATGAGTGCCATCTACCCGTGGTGAATCCGGAATCTAGATAATTGCAAACCTTTTTCCATGTGTGTGACATTGGTTTACAATCCGACATCCCATACTTTTTCAGAGTGTCTTGGCATATTTCATCCGGGAGACGAAGATATGATTCTTCTTCTCGCCATATCTCTAAGCCAAGACAATAGTGAAGTAGCCCCAAATCAGTCATGTCGAAGGATTTCTTCGATCATTCTTTACATCATCTACAAGATTGTCGTAACTTCCCGTGATCACAAAGATCATCTACGTACAAAACCGTAATGACAATCTCTGTTCCTACCTTCTCGATATACAAATTTGTATCCGAGGGGCTACGAGTGAATCCATGCCGCAATAGGTGATCATCAATTTTTATATACCATGCCCTAGGTGCTTGTTTAAGTCCATAAAGAGACTTTATCGACGACATACCTTGTGTGGTTGATGCTCGTCTACAAACCCTTCAAAGTTGGGCCATGTACACTTCTTCTTGTAGATCACCATTTAGAAAAGCACTTGACATCCATCTCGCTGAAGTTTCCATCCATTTTGTGCCGCGCAAAGGCACATACAACTCGATGGTTTTGATCTTCGCAAAGTGGGTGCAAAGGTCTCGCCATAGTCAATTCCTTCTTGCCGAGCATAACCTTTCGCAACAAGTCGTGCTTTGTGTTTGTCGATCAACCATCTCGCTTTATATTTTGTTTTGAAAATCCATTTCGCAGCCAATGGATTTCTTACCCGGAGGCAGATCGACAAGTTCCCACGTCCGATTCTCAATCGTGGAATCATATTCAAGATCCATAGCCCTGTTTCCACCGTGGTTGGTCTAATGCCTCACGAACAAAGTGTCGTTCGGTGCTCTCAACAATTCGAACTCATGAGTGCAAAATTTACCTCATGTCTAGCTTGACTTCGTGTTCTAACTCCCGTAGAAGTACCAGGAAGTGAGTTCTGTGTGTGCATCCCGATAGTACTGACCCATTTCGGACGTTGGCGCCGCTGATGTGAAGATGTGTTTTCCAAAGGTGCCAAGATCAACGAACAAGTCTCCACTCAGCCTCTTCTCTCTCTCGAGAAGAATCATCTTGCTCATCATCCGGATGTGTGAGCAATCTATATGTGACGAGGTCGGCATCGATCTCCATTGTGTGGCAAGGAGTCAAAGGACGACTCATCACATACCACATCTCGACTCAGAGATCTTCTTCGCCTCGTGATCCATGAGACGATATGCCTTTGAGGTAGTACTATACCCCAAGAAAAGACATGGCAAAGTTGTCTTTGGATCGATCTTCTTCCTTCTCTTATCTGGAACATGCATATATGCAGTACAACCAAAAACTCTTAAATGATGAATAGAAGGTTTACGACCAGTCCATACCTCTTCCGGTGTCTTGTTCTGCAAGATCTTCGTGGGTGCCCGGTTGAGTAAATACACTGCTGTCTGGACTGCTTCTGCCCAAAACTGATCCTCCAACTTGGCGGTCGAGAGCATACAACGAGCCATCTCCATGACAGTCCTGTTGTGGCGCTGAAATCCTGCTCTCTGTTGGGCGTATAGGAGCAAGCCAAATGTTGTTGAATGCCATGCGCTGCTTCTGTATGCTAAGAACTTCTTTGACACAAATTCCCCCCCTCGATCTGAGCGGAGGAGAAGAAGAGGCTTCCAGACTGCCTGGTGGCTTGCTGGTAGAAGGTTTGGAAATTTGCAAGTGCCTCACTCTTCTTCCGAAGGAAATATACCCACATTTTCCGTGAGTAATCATCAATGATGAGCTGAAAGTACAAAACCTGAAAGCTAGTTGGCAGGGGTCCACACAGATCGGTGTGAACGACCAAGATGCTCAGAGAATGATAAGAGCTCTGCTTGAATGGACCTCTATGTTGTTTGCCCGCAAGACATCCCCGAGCAAACAGTAAGGAATGGGAGAGTGGAGGAAGCCCTCTTACCATTTCCTTCGCACTGAGTTGATGCAGAGCCCCAGCAGAAAGATGACCATATCGAAAGTGCCAAAGTGCAGTGGACTCTGCCGTTGATGCAGAGAGAGCAACGCTAGATGAAGTGACCGCATCCAGTGCAAATAGACGGCCCTTCAGAAATGCTTGAGCAATGACTGACTCTCCCTGGGAAATGATGCAGGACTTGACCCCTTTCTCAACAAAGAATTCAACCTGCATTCTATGGTTAAGAAGTTGACTTACAGACAAAAGATTTGAAGTCAAACCTGGAACATAGAGCACCTTTGTGAGTGTACATCTTCGTGTTCCAAGAGGAATGATGACATCACCAATCCCTGCTGCAATATACTCTTGATTGTCTGCAATGGTGATCCGATCTCCTGTGGGCCGGTCACTCAGAGTATGAAACAACTTCTTGTTGGGCCATGTGTTTGTTGGCGGGCACTCGAATCAATCAACCAGACATCTTCTCGACGGCCGCGAAGTCTCGTGAGACTAGAACAATGTCGAATGAGTTGTATCTCGGTACCTCTTCATCGGAGGTGGCATCCTCGCCGAGCAAAGCAATGTGGCCCTTTCGCCTCGACACGAGCATGCCATCGGGATTTCTTAGAATATCCTCGCCAGAAGTGCTCTCTTCACCATAATTTCCATACTTGCGACCGTTGTAATAACAGTTCGCAGTTGTGTGCGTATCCGTGGAGCAAATGTGGCACCACCGATCCGCCTTGTGATTATGCTGCTTCTGGGGTGGCCGCTGTGGTGGCCACTGTGAAGATGGCTGCTGAGCATGCTGCTTCTGATTTTGGGGGGCAGATTGCCCTTTCCGAGGCTTATGTTTTTGCCTCGTGATGAGAGCCTTGTCTTCGAAGGCTTCTTGTACATTTTGCATGGCTTCTTCCTGCTGGAGATAATTCACCAGGGTTGCAAAACTCACCTCCTGTTGAGTAATTGTCAACGTGGTGATCAGTGTCCGAAACCGTGAAGGAAGAGCTCGCAGGGTGAGCGGGACTAGCAACTTGTCGTCCACTGGTTCACCGAGTGCAGAGAGTTCTGCACGTAACTCAGCTACACGCCGCAAGAAGGCTTCTACTGATTCACCTTCATGCATACTCATCGTATGAAGCTTTGTCTGAAGTTGCAACTTTGTCGTCAGATTCTTAGCTTCGTAGATGGTACACAATGTGCTCCATGCCTGAGAAGAAGCAGTTGCTTCCCGAATGTATGGCTGCACCTCATCAGAAAGACTGAGGGTGATGAGCATGAGTGCTTTCGCATCAGCCTTTTCATATTTTTCCAACAGATCATCGTCTGTGGGAGGGGCGTCTTTGCCAGAGACAATCCCCCAAAGATCTTCGAATTGAAGAATCGTCCGCATTTTGGTTTTCCATGCGGCGAAATTTGGCCCTTTCAAGAGTTGGGCATCGGATAGCAATATTTTTGGAGCAGACATTTTCAAAAACTCAAAAATGTATCTTATTTATTTATTTATTTTTCAAAATGGCTACAATGCTTACTGAAGGAATCTGTCCCGAAGATGGGCTCTATAGGCTCGTGCAGTGAGACGCCGACGCTCCTGTGGGCGTTCTATTTCGCGTTCGTCATCATCTCAGATCATAACCACGTTCAAGTTCTCGCACGAATCCGTGCTTGACATCGAACGTCGAACCAAAAGTATTCCAACAGTCCTCGGCGCACAATCTCGTCAAAGAGAATGTTACCAGTGTTGTGTAGCTCGTTGACCAAGGCAAAGAACAGCCCAGTGGTGTCCTCATTGTCATTCAATGCCCAAATATTTGGTGCATTGCTCGCGGTGCTTTGTGCATCTGAAAACTGAGACATACACCCACACACAGTTTTGCAATTTGCTGACTTTGCTTACACGTAGCAGTCACAAGCACGAATCTTGCTTAGCAATGTCTCCTTTCGTGAGTCTCCACGTACAGCCAACAAAGAAGGCGCACCAGCAATGAGTCTTCTCTGAATCTCCACGCACATCCAACAGCAAACAGCAAAGAAGGCGCACAGGTTCAGTGGTTTGCACAGATAAGAGTACACGCAAGGGTTATAACTCTCGGCAAGGAACACCCTCTCCTCCTTCACGCAGGGACAGGCTCAGTCTCCTCTCAGCAAAAGAAATGGCAACTCTTAACACCCTCTCCTCCTTCACGCAAAAGAAATGGCACAGCTCGACAGCTGGCCTCTTCCTCTCAAGCAAAAAAGAAATGGCAATGCTTAGTCTTCTAAAGGCACGCACAGCAAAAGAAATGGCCTCTCTTCCTTCACGCTCCCAGCGCACGCACGCAAGAAAGAAAGGACTCCAACTCGCTGGACAGGCACTCAAGCACGCGGGACAGGCAACTCCCTTCACGCACAGCGCACCAGACTTTGCTCCAGTCTCCACGCACGCACAGGACAGTCTTCGTGAGCGGGACAGGCAACTTTCTTCACGCGGGACAGTAGAGAAATGCTCCTTTCTCCAGGCACGACCTCGACCTGCTCTGATACCAATGATGGGCGCTGCAAAGAAGAATGTATTGCTATGTTTAAAATAATACAGTGCACGCCTTTATATAGGCCGATGAGGAGCGCCGTGAGGGAAAACAGTTATACAACTGTCTTATAACAAATACTAACAAATGTATTAATTATCTAACAATTATGTCCACACATGTTTTTATTCTATCTTTGGGAAACATAAAAGAATCAATTTTTAAAAGAATTTTTCTTATGTAGAAACCATTCTATTTTTTCAAGAGCTAATATATCCTACATTTGAATGTATTTGAACATTTTAAATCAGATATGTTCCCAAATAATTCAATTAGCATTAATGAAATAATGATGCATGGAATGAGGTTGGTTGTAGAAATGTGAAAAATTTAGATCAAGTGTTTAAGGCCACATCATGAAAACAAAATAAAGGGAAATGAGAGAAAATTGAATTGATTTAATCAATACTATCATTGAAAATTTTAGAAAACCCAATCGTTATGAAATCCACAGAATATGTAATCGACATGAAGATAAAGGAACTAATAAGCCACAAAGGCGTAATCGACAACTAGGTCAGTAGACAAAAAAGTAAAATTAATTAATCTAACATTCCCCCTTATTACATTGTTTTTACAAATGTACCCCGAAATAGTTCAAATTTCACCTTTCCAAGAGACTTGGTGAGTGTATCTTTTATTTGAGAATATGTTGGGCAGCACTGGAGATGAATGTGGTGGTTTAAGACTTTTCTCGAATGTAATGACATTCGACCTCAATGTGTTTTGTTAATTCATGGAGAAGTGGATTCTTCAAAATCTTCAACACACCCTGATTGTCACAATGAATGATGAATGGATTGTCTTTAGGAATGCCCATGTTAGCCAGAATATGATGTAACCAAATCTCTTTGCACATAGCTCCTCATGCGGTGAAATACTCTACCTCAATGAATGAGAGAGAAACAACAATTTGTTTCTTTCTAATCCACAAGATATGTTCAAATCCGAGATGTAAAAAATATCATGGAGTTGATTTCTTGTCATCACAGATCCACCATAGTTTGAATCAGATACCCCTCAAGAAGAAACAAGAGTTCTTTGGATAATCCAGACCATAATCAACTATACCTTATACATATCTCAAAACATGGTTCATTTCTACTAGATGACATTTCTTTTCTTCTCGCATGAATTGGGAAATATAGCTCACAAAAAAAGAAAAGGCATGGTCTAATATAATTCAAGTGAATGAGACTTCCAACAAGTTTTTGTATTCAATACCATCTCGCTTGATGTGAATACTAGAATATATAAAGTTGAAAACCTTTCTCCATTAGAGTGGAAATAGGTCTACAATAGAGCATCTTCTCATTCCTTTCCGAATGGTAAATTTTTCCTTCTAACTCCTTGTATTTTTCTTTTATGGCTTGTATTTTTTAAGTTTTCGACGGAGTTTGGAGGGAAATTTTCCCATGGAAGGCCCACAACCAATCAAAATGTGCCACGTGGCATCGGAATGGCGGGGGTGGAGGAAACTTAGAAAATTTTCATCAAAAATTGGTGGGGCGCACAAAGAAATTTTTTTGGCCCGAAGGCCCGCCAGCCAATAGGAGGAGGCCACGTGTCCACAGACCCGTCGGAGTTCGGCTCGGCGGAGAGAAATTGGAAAAATTTCCAAAGTTGAGTCAAAGGAAAATTTGGAGCGAAGGCCCCAAGGACCAATCACAAACATGCCACGTGTCCTCAAGAGCATCGGGCGGAAGGTGGAGGGGGAAGGAAATTTTCCTTTCGCCAAAATGGAAAATATGGAATGAAAGCCCACCGCGATGGCCCGCGCCAATCAAAAGCTGCCACGTGTCCACGTGGTGGGAAAAAATCTTAAGGGCAGGTCCGAGAGAAAGAGCTTGTTAGGGCCACCATGCCAATGCCAAGGTGCCATGTGTCCCATTCGGGAAATGGTCAAATGGAAAATTTGGAAGCAGTGCCCCGAGGGCCAATAAGAACATGCCACGTGTCTTCGGAGCGGGCCGGGAGAAATTTTTGGAAAATTTTCCAAAGACCAAAAAGGCGTAAAAGGTAGGGGAAGGCCGCATGACCAATCAAAACATGCCACATGGCATCGGGAGCTTGGGAGGTGGAGATTTTTGGGGAAATTTTCCCAAAGTCAAAAAGAGGGAAAATTTTGAATTTTCGGCCCGCCAAATTCAAATTTGCCCTAGTTTTTCCCTAAATCTTCATAAGGGCATAACTTTTGATCCAAAGCTTAGATTTTCATGTTCTTGGTGTCATTGGAAAGCTGGTGAAATTATCTACATGATGGAGGGCTCAATTTTGTGTTTTGGTGGGGTTTGGAGAGAGAAAATCAAAAACACCTCTGGCACGGGAGAGAAACAGAAACTGACATTTCAACCACCATTTTTAATGAAGTATGGCTCGCATTCTCTCCCAGCATGGTCAAAAACATTGGGGAATGAACTTTTGAGGGTGCCCATGCTGTTTTAATGCAATTTGGTTGGTGGTTGAAGCATCCTTTCATGTTTTCCCATGTTTCTCCTTCCTGGGCTCGAATTTTCACCATTAAAAGCCAGATTTGGCTCATTTTGTAAGGGTTGGACATTTTTATGTTTTGCAGACTCCCTCTTTCACCCTAGAAAGTGATTTTGTGGAATATCAGACCTCTTCAAGACTGCAACATGTTTTTTACTCTCTGCTATTGTAATGCATGTATTTTTGATATTGGAAATGACAATGCAAGCTCTGTGAATGAGTTTCAGTCCTCTTCTTGTGTTGTTTGCTTCATTTTTGATCTTTCATTACATTTTATCAATTTGTGCATGATGTTTTGTTGCATTTTTAATGATCTATGTCAATTTTCGTAGAAGTAAATGTTCACCACTCCTTTGGTGTATCACCTTGTTAGTCTTAGTTTTATTTCTTTTGCATTCTCTATCTCTGTCCCCTTGGAATTTAGAGTAGGATTTTGAGTTTAAACCTCTGCAATTTTCAAGCAATACATCTAATCAGAGGAGTTGAGGAACCAACCTCTAATCTGGAGATTCTTTTCCCATTTTTACAAGTCCCACACTTGGGGAAAAGATTCAATGTTGTGCAATCACACTGGATGTCCAAATATCAAACTAGAAATCTGATAAACATCCAGGGTGTTGTGAATTTGCACTAATAGTTTTGGCATGCCGGTGGGACCTTAGAGGTCTTCATCTTCATTGCAACAAAGTTGATGTGCATTTGTTGCAAGTTTCTTGCTTGAAAAGAGCCTTGATATGCACATCTGGTGACTCCAAAGAGGAAAATCAACTGGTTTTAGCAGTCATAGTCTGAAGATTCATGAGAAGAATCAACACAAGATCAAAAGCTAGAGAAGAAGGGTTGTCTGAGTATCTCGTAGCTATCTCCTGGAAGAAGGCATAGAGGAAGGAGGATTCAAAGGTCTCCATCTCCACCAAATAGAACTCTATCAACTCCTCCACCTTCTAGACCTTTCACTCAATCAACAAGGGTTCTCAGGCCAATCAGAATGGCACAACCCAACCCTTATGTCAAC
The DNA here is from genome assembly GCA_018340775.1 of Taxus wallichiana var. yunnanensis. NCBI lineage: Eukaryota > Viridiplantae > Streptophyta > Pinopsida > Cupressales > Taxaceae > Taxus > Taxus wallichiana. Next base: position 184,649,133 of record CM031234.1, on the reverse strand, counting down.
TTCACTGCTAAAGCAGCCCACTTGCTCTCAATGCACAAAATCTAGTTCTAGTTGCAAGCATTGAAGAACATTCCATACTTCACTGGAGAAAATCAGACCACTCCTGGTGATCATGTTAAAGACATTGCTAATGTTTGTGCAATCCATGAGATTGTTGAGATGCAAATTGTTGTCAAATTGTTGGCATCTTCATTCAAAGGGAAAGCATTGCAATGGTTTAGAAGCCTTGGGGCTGGTTCTATCCAAAATTGGAATCAATTATGCATAGCTCTCCATGAGCAGTTTGGAGAAAAGGGAGATAACTTGTCTCTATTGGAACAATTGACAACCATCAAGAGAGCTCCCAATGAGCAGCTGACAGACTTCAACTTCAGATTTCAAAGGACTTGGGATAGAATTCTAGTGGTAGTAAGGCCAACAACTGAAGGTGCTTTTCTATACTATCTTAAAGCTTTAAATTCTGATATTTCTATGTTAATTCAATCCATGGGAGGTACAACTATACCTACAGCTTATAGCATTGCCATTAGAGCTGAGAATTGTTTAATTCAAGCTGGTAAACTAGCTCCTAGGCCTCCCATGCCCTTGTACCCAAATTTAGAAAATCCAAGCACTAGTCAAGCACCTACTATAGCTCCTATTCCCACTCCTAGAAATCAAAGTTCAAATGAAACTTCTACTTCATCCTCTAGTGCTTCAAATGAACTTCAAGAAGTCATGAAACAATTGCAAAATTTAGGCAATGAGCTGGTTACACTCAAGAGGCAGCAGGCCCAAAGTTTTAGACCTTCTTATCAGCCTCAAGCTCAGCCTAATAGGCAACCATATCAGCCTAATAGGCCACCCAATCCTAGCTACAAATCAAAATCAAGTAAGGCCTCCTGCCAATAGACCATTTCAGCCCTATAATCCCAATGTTGCATCTACCTCTAAAGCCTTAGTGCCAGTGCAAAATAATATAGCACAAGAGTATGATTGGTGTTTCCCATGCAATGAACCTCACAACCAATCTATGTGCTTCAATGGTGCCTTGAACCAAGCCTTGATGGTGACAACAACTGGCGTAGAGGGTGAGGTGAGCCAGAAACAAACCAACAACAAGGAACATCCCAGCAAAATGCAGCTCCAAATGAGACTACACTAGTGAATTGGTAGGCTGAGGATTTTTGTGGTATGAATCAAGTAATGTCTCAAGAGTGTAGCAGCCAATACAAGGTCAAAAAGAGGAATATTGGTGAAGGGAAGTCATTGGCTCTAGGTGATCCACAACCTTCCATCACTCCACAAAGTGTTGGCAAGCAAAATGTAGTTCCAAACATGCAAGGACAGCCCAAGCCACCTTCTAGACCAACTCAAATGCTAGCTGTTGCTGCCCATGTGCAAGAAAAGAATGTGTAGACCAAGGGGCAAGCAAAGAGATGTTTCATCCCCATTTAGCATCATTGATCAGATGAAGAAGACAAATGTGAATATATCTATGTGGGAATCATTATCCATCCCAGGCCAAAGAGATCTACTACAAGCTGCCATGAAGAATTGGTCAACTTCAAATCAGCAAGTTCATATGCAAGAGAAGGTACTCACAAATGCTGCTCATCCTGAAGGGAATCATGGAGGACAACAAGGTAAAGTTTTGAAGCCCCCTCCATTCTATGTTTCATTGATCATTGGAGATAAAGTTAGTACACAATTGCATGATTGATTCTGGGGCAAGTAGTTCTGTAATGCCCAAGCAAATAGCTGATCAGCTGGGTCTCCAATATGAAGTCATATCCAAAGGGGTAGTGCAATTAGATGGGACAACAGTAACAATAAAGTGGGAGTGATTAAATATTTGAATCTTACTTTGCATGCATGCCCCAATGTTACTGTTTTGCAAGATGTGTCAGTGATAGATTTGCCACCACTCTTTGCCCTATGCTTGTCAAGGGATTTCACAAGCTAAAATTGGAGGCTACTTATCTGCTGATTGGTCACACATGTTGTTTAGAACAAGATATGGAACTAAGGCCACAATCAGGTCTGAACCTATTGCAAACTTTCACATTGAGCCTCATACTCCAAGCCAAATCAATGCCAACTATTCAACATTTGATCAAGAGGATTATCCAAGCACAGATGAAGCTGACACCAAAGTTGGAAGCATCCCTAGATTTGACTCTTGATGAATGGGCAAGCAAGGTACATGCTTTTGATCCCTACCAAGAAATAGAAGAATCTGAGCTAGGAGTTTATTGCATACATGAAGAAAATCAGCCTATTCCTAGCATCACCAAATCAGACCATAAAGATGACAATGAGGTATGACAAGCTATTTTTTGATGGATCAAGAAGTAGACAAGGTGTAGGAGGGGGAGCAATGCTTGTTTCACCTCAAGGCATTAAATATTATTCAGCTTTTAGATTTCAGTTTGCATGTTCTAACAACACTGCTGAATATGAAGCTTTGATACAAGGATTGCATTGGTCAATCAAAAGAGGTATAAAAAATCTACAAGTCTTTGGTGACAGTGAGCTGATTGTTAATCAAGTTAAAGGGCAAGCATGCTGCCAAAAATGATCTGCTCAAGTGTTATAAAAATAGGGTGTGGGACCTCATTGAAGATTTTGAGGGCTTTAACATCAATTCCATCCCTAGGAAAGAAAACCCAAGTTGACAGCTTGCAGTAGTTGGGGCAGCCTTTGATGTTGTTGAAAGTATCAAGAAAGATAAAGTACAGCCAAGCATTCATGTGATTGTAAGGCCATCAGTGCCAGACAATAATGTAAGTTGGCAAGTGTTTGAAAATGATCAACAAATCATCAATTTCTTGCAAGAAGAAGCTGAGTTCTCAGCCAAAAATCAAGAAAAATTAGAACAACAGTATGGTGATCAGGTAGTACAGCTGAGAACCAACAAACTACCAAAGGGACTTGTCACTTTGGAGTCCATTTTTAATCCTAATGATCAATTTAGGAAGAGAAAGCAAACATCCAAGTCAAGGGAGAAGATTCAATGCCCATCTTGGTGGGAGAAGGCAAGTCACTTCAAATTGGTAAAGTAACAACCAAGCAAGAAAGGTATGAGTTTATGCAACTTTGTCAAGAGTTCCCGATATATTTTCTTGGAGCTATGAAGATTTGAAAGGTTTCAATCCCAAGCTAGCTCAACATACAATTGAATTGGATCCAAGTGCTAAGCCCATCAGAAAAACAAAGGCCAATCAATCCACACATGGAGCCTCTCATGAAGAAGGAATTGAATAAGTTAATAGAGGCAAGTATCATATTTCCTATCAAGCATTCTAGTTGGGTTGCAAACTTGGTTCTAGTTAGAAAGAAGAGTGGAGAAATCAGATTGTGTGTAGACTTCAGAGATTTGAATAGAGCATCTCTCAAGGATCATTACCCACTTCCTTCTATGGAGCAGATTTTGCAAGTTGTTGTTGGCTCTGAGAGGTTTTCATTGCTAGATGGTTATTCAGGGTACAATCAGATCATGGTCAAGGAGGATGATCAGTTCAAGACAGCCTTCACCACCAAATGGGGGACTTATGCATATAGAAAAATGCCATTTGGGTTGTCCAACGCTGGAGCTACCTTCCAAAGGGAAATGGATATGGCATTCAAGGGATTAATCAACAAAATAGTGCTGGTATATTTAGATGATATCACTATTTTTTCTAAAAATATAGCAGATCATCTCTTTCATTTGAGACAAGTGTTCCAAAGATGTAGAAGATTTGGGGTATCCTTGAATCCCAAAAATGTATTTTTCTAGCTCATGAAGGAAAGCTCCTTGGCCACATTGTTTCCAAAAGAAGGATTAGCAATTGATCTAGAGAGGGTTGAAGCCATAAAAGCACACGCCATTACCAAGTCATAAGAAAGCCCCAAAGTTTCTTGGGAAGGATCAATTTTGTTTGGAGGTTTGTGCCAGATTTTGCAGCCCTTGTCAAGCCAATAACCATGATGTTGAAGAAAAGCATGGCTTTCAAATGGATAGTAGAAGGTAAGGCAAGTTTTGAGGCAATCAAAGAGGCTATCTCACAAGCTCCAACTCTCATTAACCCAGATTTCTCCAAGGATTTCATCCTTTATGCATTTGGAGGTGATGATACAATCTCTGCAATTTTAGTACAACAGAACAAAGAAAATGTAGAGCAGCCAATTGCTTTCTTTAGCCAAAGCCTGGAGGACTATGAGGTGAGATATTCTTTCATTGAGAAGCATGTTCTTGCAAGTGATTAGGAGCTTGAAGAAATTTAAGCATCTAGTTTCAAACAACAAGGTTCAACTGTTGGTTTCTCATGTGGGAGTTAAAGACTTCCTCCTCAACAAAGATTTAAATGAAAAATGTGTAGGGTGGATTACTCGTGTCATGGAGTATGACATTGAGATCAAAGTCACCAAGCTGGTCTGAGGAAAAGGATTATGTGAACAGCTGGTCTTAAGAAAATCAATGGAAGCATGCAATGAAAAGGATGTTGTTTTGGTGCTGCAAAACAACCAAGAACAAGGAAATGTTCAAGAAGAGAATGATGGTGTCCTCACTCCTTGTTGGACCCAAGACATAATGCACTTCCTACACACAGGCCTATGCCCTCCAGAGATGAACAAAACCAAGAGAAGACACTTCAGATTGCAGGTTGTCCCATATGCACTTGTTGATGGTGTTTTGTTCAAGAAGGATGTAAATGGAGTGCTGTTGAGATGCATTGGAACAAATCAGATTAATAGAACATTGGAAGAGTTCCATGGTGGGACAGTTGGAGGTCATTTTTCTCCAAGAGTGACAGCCCTCAAGATCATGAAGGCTGGCTATTATTGGCCCAAGGTATTCAGTGATTGTTATGCATGGATCAAGAGGTGCAAGAGTTGTGCTTTCTTCATAGCAAAGAGAGATTAGCTGCCCTTCCATTGCACCCAATTTAGTTGACCAGCCATTCATGCAATGGGGTTTGGACTTCATTGGAGTCATTAACCCAAACTCAAGCCAAGGACACAAGTGGATTCTAACAGCCACAGATTACTTCACCAAATGGACTGAGGCAAGTGGCACTTAAAGAAGCAAATGAATCTAGCATTCTAGACTTCTATGAAGGGATAGTAACCAGATTTGGTATACCTGCCACTATAATATCAGATAATGCATTGGCATTCATAGGATCAAAGGTGACTGAATGGGCTGTCAAAAATGGGATTTATCTGAGCACTTCATCAAATTATTACCCTCAAGGTAATGGCCAAGCTGAGTCTACAAACAAGAACTTGTTAAGGATCATCAAGAGGACTCTTGATGAAAATCAAGAGGACTTGGCATACTAAATTGAAATCAGCCTTATGGGCTGATAGGATAACTCCCAAGAGATCCACAGGTAATTCTCCATTCAAGCTTGTTTATGGAAGAGAGGCAATTTTTCCCATGTCACTTGAGTTGCCAACGTTGGAACTCATGAAGCAATTGGAATTGTTGGAGTTTGAACCCATGGAGGTTAGATATGTAGAATTGATGGAGCTCCAAGAGATCAGAGAGCATGCAGCCCAAGCAATGGAGAAGGATCAAGCCTTGATCAAAGAGACTTTGATAGGAAAGCTAAGGCTAGAACCTTCCAAGTTGGAGATCTAGTGTTGAAATGGGATGCAGACCGAGAAAAGCCAGGAAGGCATTCAAATTTTGATGCCATTTGGAGTGGCCCCTACATGGTCACAAAGTGTAAGAACAACAATGCCTTCCAATTGTCTACATTGGATGGTGAAGAACTGCAGATTCCAGTTAATGGAATCCATCTAAAGCATTGCTACTAGAGGGAAACTCTCTACCTTGTACATATTAGCTTAGATTTTCATTCCTCCAAGTGCTTGTGCACATTTTTTTTTGTAGCTTAGTTTTACTTTCCCTAAGTGCTTTGGCACAAGCTTGTCCCAAACATGTAGTTTTGTAGGCCATGTTCCAGATCAGGTGATGATTCTACTCTCACAATCTTCCTCCTTGTAATTTTCTAATCAGTTGGGGTACCAAGTAGAGAATTTTATGACTCCATGCCCAATGGATTGCTTCAAGCAACTGGTAACTTCATCCAGCAGGCAGATGACCCCTCTGAGTCACCAAAATTGTTATCCAAAATAAGCCCCTTGCTTTTTTTGGCTAACTCCCTTCATTCCTTCCTTCCTTGTGTCTCAAGTCAAATTTTTTTATCTTTTCAAGCACTCAAAATTTCTAGAAATGGTTTCATTGGATAGAGCATCTTCTCAGCTTTCTAGAATGGTAAATTTTTCCTTCTAACTCCTTGTATTTTTCAAGTTATGGCTCGATGGAGTTTTGGAGGGAAATTTTCCCATGGGAGGTCCCCCAACCAATCAAAATGTGCCACGTCGGCATCGGAATGGTGGGGGTGGAGGCAACTTAGAAAATTTTCATCAAAATTTGGTAGGGTGCAAAAAATTTTTTTTGGCCCGAAGGCCCGCTAGCCAATAGGAGGAGGCCACGTGTCCTCGGGCCCGTCGGAGTTCGGGCCGACGGAGAGAAATTGGAAAAATTTCCAAGGTTGAGTCAAAGGAAAATTTGGCCCGAAGGCCCACCAACCAATCACAACATGCCACGTGTCCTCGGAGCATCGGGAGGTGGGGGTGGAAGGAAATTTTCCTTTTCCAAAATATGGAAAATATGAATGAAAGCCCGCCCCGATGGCCCGCGCCAATCAAAAGTTGCCACGTGTCCATGTGGTCGGCAAAAATCTTAAGGCGGGTCCGTGAGGAGAAAGAGCTTGTTCAGGCCCGCGCCAATGACAAGGTGCCATGTGTCCCATTTGGGGAAATGGTCAGAGTCAAAGAAAATTTGGAAAGCGTGCCCCGAGGGCCAATCAAAAACGCCACGTGTCCACGTGTCTTCGAGCATCGGGCCGATGGAATTTTTTTGGAAAATTTTCCAAAGACCAAAAAGGTAAAAAGGTAGGGGAAGGCTCATGACCAATCAAAACATGCCACGTGGCATGGAACTTTGGGTGGTGGGATTTTTGGGGAAATTTTCCCAAAGTCAAAAAGAGGGAAAATTTTAAATTTTCGGCCCACCAATTCAAATTTGCCCTAGTTTTTCCCTAAATCTTCAGAAGGGCATAACTTTTGATCCAGAGCTCAGATTTTCACGTTCTTGGTGTCATTGGAAAGCTGGTGAAATTATCTACATGATGGAGGGATCAATTTTGTGTTTTGGTGGGGTTTGGAGAGAGAAAATAAAAAAACACCTCTGGCATGGGGAGAGAACAAATGACATTTCAACCACCATTTTTAATGAAGTATGGCTCGCATTCTCTCCCAGCATGGTCAAAAACATGGGGAATGAACTTTTGAGGGCCCATGCTATTTTAATGCAATTTGGTTGGTGGTTGAAGCATCCTTTCATGTTTTCCCATGTTTTCTCCTTCCTGGCTCGAATTTTCACCATTAAAAGCTAGATTTGGCTCATTTTGTAAAGGGTTGGACATTTTTATGTTTTGCAGACTCCCTCTTTCACCCTAGAAAGTGATTTTGTGGAATATCAGACTCTTTTCAGAGACTGCAACATGTTTTCTACCTCTCTGCTATTGTAATGCATGTATTTTTGATATTGGAAATGACAATGCAAGTTCTGTGAATGAGTTTCAATCCTCTTCTTGTGTTGTTTGCTTCATTTATGATCTTTCATTACATTTTATCAGTTTGTGCATGATGTTTTGTTGCATTTATGTGATCTGTGTCAATTTACAGAAGTAAATGTTCACCACTCCTTTGGTGTATCACCTTGTTAGTATTAGTTTTATTTCTTTTTGCATTCTCTATCTCTGTCCCCTTGGAATTTAGAGTAGGATTTTAGTTTAAACCTCTGTAATTTTCAAGCAATACATCTAATCAGAGGAGTTGAGGAACCAACCTCTAATCTGGAGATTCTTTTCCCATTTTTACAAGTCCCACACTTGGGGAAAAGATTCAATGTGTGCAATCACACTAGATGTCCAAATATCAAACTTTATGAATTCCTCTCAAACTATATCAGGTTTGGTGTTATCAACCACTAAACTCATTAGTTTGAGACTTACCTCATTTCCGCACGCCTTCTCATCCCGACACCTAATGAAGTATTTACAAGATATTTCAAGTAGAGTCCCTAATGGTTCTTTGTACCCACTTTGGATGTTGACGTTATTGCTGATGTGAAGAATTATTTTCCAAATTAATAATATCCACGAAAAATTATCCTCGTAGTTGATATTTCTTGTGTAAGGAATCCACATGCTCATTATCTAATTGTGAGAGAAATTAATGAGAGAGGAGACTGGTAATGACTCTTATTTGTGTGGGAATGAGTTAAATGATGACTCATAAAAACAAAGACTCACATATATCTTCTTTGTCTCAAGATCCATGAGATGATATGCCTTTGAGGTAGTACTATACCCTAAAATATACACTGGACTTTCTTTGCATCTCTCTTCTTCCTCTTATTAGTTGGGAATAACATATATGTTGTACAACCAAATACTCTAAGATGGGAGATTAAAGGATTATGATTACTCCATACTTTTTTGATGTCTTGTCCCACAAGATATTTGTAAGTTCCTGGTTAAGAACGTATATAGTTGTCTAGACTGCTTCGCCCAAAATATATTCTCTAGGTCCATAGTGTAAAGCATGCAATGATCCATCTCCATGATAGTCCAATTGTGATGTTCTATAATTCCATTTTTTTGGTTTGTATAGGGGAAATTAAGTGTTATGTGATGTCATGATCCTTCAATAAATCCAAGAATCTCATTGACTTGATCTCCCCTCTCAATTTGAGGGGAGGACAAGAAGGGGATGTTGAGTCTATAGACACAAAATCACGCACTTTGGGTAATTATCTAATCTCGATCGCATACTACTATTCATATGGTTTCTAAGTACGAAAAGTAGTAATTAACCCATGTCTTTGGCCACCTTTATTTTCTTTATGCCTTTGTTTTCTGTCATGCACTCCTACTTGCTTAGTTTACCTTTTTATCTTTCAAGTATATATCATTCGGACTAGAACTTCCAAATCAAGACAGAGTGCGCATGCTCCTGTCCCCTCTAGAACCCCTATCCTCTTTACACTTGACTCTCACTTTTGGATCCTCTTTAGCCATTTGAGCATCTTATCTTTTTGGTAGTCAGGATTTTCGGGGTTGATTACAAAATTCAAGCAAAAGGAATCATATAAATATAATGTTAGTGATCATAATAAAGGACCAAGTACTAAGCATTACTTATCACTACCTAAGGTTGCATCCATCAAGGCTCCTATTGCTCCATTTATATCCATCTAGCTCCATCACAAGGGGAAAAGGATGGTTCATCTACATCACATTTCATAGGAGGGGAGTTTATTCTATTCCATGTTCACATTATTTACATTCTACATCTAGCTACTTTTTTGCTACTTCAAGAGTGACACACACAAGAGAAACCTAGGGCACAATTCCACACACACACAAAACTACATTGGGTTTGAGATGTAGTGCAACACTCGATTATAATTCCACCATTGTGGAATCGAGGAAAGTCTGAAAATTTCATTTTCATCTTTCTTTTAGGGTTTTGATGCTTTGTTTGGGGTTTGTAGGTGTTTTCTCCATTATAGGTTTATAACAACATCAATGATCTAGGTGCAACATACATGCTACAAGAATCGAACAAGTGCAAATCCCTAACGACCTATCGAACCAACTTCTAGCCATTTTCACATACTAGGGAGCCTAGAATTCACACCAAAGTGCCATGTGCACTCCCGTCCTTCTCTAGGTGCCCCAGCCCAGCTGATACCCAGATCGTAATTTTCTAGGCTTTTGTATGAAGGTTTCCTCCTTCTGTTCAGCCCGGTCTCCACTACAACACAATCCCGCGACCTCTTCGAATCAAATAAGGCCTTCCTAACCCTATTTTTGTTTAGGGTTTCATACTTTCATTGCTTTGTTGCTTGGGTATTATTTTAGTTATTTAATTGTTTATTTATTTATTTATCATGAACATGCATTAGATTAGGCTAATATTTTACATTTTAGCATAATCATTTTGGTGAACCCGACCTTCACTCCACCTTCTATTTAGGGCTATTATCATCCTCTTACTAAGGCTCACTCTTATGGTGAATTTACTTAAGAACATCTTAAAGACCTTAATGATCATAACACTAAGCATCCCCAAGATCTAGATTTACTCTTACATACTGCTCGTGAGGAAGCTACCAATTTGGCGGAGCTTATCGCTTCCATGCAACCATCTCCCCTTCCATTTCTACTCAACCACCCGCTTCTACTCTTCCTCCTATCTCTACCTTCCGCATTTATTTCACTACTCCCACCAATCTCGTCAGGCCACCTCTTGTCTCTCACACACGACATGTTTCTTCGTTGGCACTCAAGACTTAGCCTCCCTCTATCAAGACCTCCAAGCACAAATTCGCCAATTACAACAAACTACTTCATGCATATCCATCTTTGATTCCATGTTATTCTGCATATGTCTTTTAAAATACAATCCATGGAGAAAATTCTTAATCCTTTTGCCAAAAATTACTCCCGCAATATTTCGCTCCCTAAGCATAAATTATTCAACACATCCCCTTCGGTGTCTCCATTGCACTACCACGTGCATGTAATGGTAATGATAAAGTCATGTCTTCATCATAATTATCATATTAAGTGTCATCTGATTGACAATATTGAGACTGTAAAAATAAAATAAAAAATATCAAAGCCCATTATTTAACATATTTTCTCAAAATTTTGTGTATCTTTCATTTGTGCAAGACCCAATTGTTGGCTCCCTAGAAATGATGAACAAGTTAATGATGTTACCTAATATAGCTCTCCATATCGATTTAAATAGCAAAAATACAAAATTATTCTTAAGATCAATACTTGTTTCATCATATCCACGCACTACCCCGAAAGATTCTCCTTGGTTTCTCCACGATATCTAATATTATTTAATTGGACTTTGGAAATAAAAGGATTTGCGGTTCTACTTACTTTGGAAATAAATAATCCTCTGTAAACCATTGACAGTCCATCATTTACGTATTTCCCCTTTTGTAGAAGAATGGATCTGTGATAAAAGGAAATGCCCAACATTAATACATTTCCTACATTTAGCTTTTTTATGTTTTCCATCTCATATTTCTAATGTGTAGAAATTATTTCCTATTTGGTGTTGTGTAATATCTCACGAACCACTTCATTATTAACTTTCTCAAATAACACCAATGATATGTTGTGTAAGTTCAAACATCATCTCTTGTCACGAAAAAATTGCAATAAATGCACACACTATAGTGTATCATTGCTGATGTTGACCTACACACCCAAAAATGTTTCAAGAAAATAACAAAAAATGTCCCCACGCTTTGAGTGTTGCTCTTTAATTAAGAAAATGATGATTTACGACGTCTTGAACTTACTCAACAAAGGATATCATTCCAAGCAAACATGTTTCGCTCCAATGTAACATGCTTGAAAGCGTAAGTATAATTATTCATTGTACCTAGAAATAACCTATATTGAGTATTAGAAGGTGCATAAAATTAACAACATAAAGAACATGCTTTTAAGATATCTCGCAAATCACGTAACCTTGACAAATTCCACAACACGCCCCCTTTCTCCTTCAAACGATCGATATAAATGGAACGTCTTTCATTTATGCATGGTCGTAACAAATAAAAGTTTTAGATTGTTACCCCAACATTTATCCCCTCCCTTAACTTCTCTTTCATCAAACCCCTTTACCATCACCCCTCTTCCTCCCCCTGTTGTTTCACACCATTCAATTTAACTTATGTTACGCATCTCCTTCAAACATTTCCATCGCACATTTCACATGCAATTGCTAATGTATGTTCATATTAGAATCTAGACACGTTTCACACCACTAGTTGTCTACAACTATCTTCCAATATACAATAAATTGATTATTATCTTTAACACCATAAATTGCTAGTCATTTCAAATATTTCAAATTATTAATTTTTTTATGAAATCATCTAATATTGTAGATTAGCGTTGCTTTCTACAATTAACCCAAATTTACTACATATACAAATTAAACCCAATAAGGTAGTGCATTATTAGGGGGAAATGCCTTTCCACTTCTAAAGCACATTAAAAGATCAAATGATGCTTATAAATAAATATGCAATAAATGTGATGAGTAACACGTCAAGACGGCATCTATAAATATTATTATTATGATGATGATGTGGGCACGCCAATATTGATTACGATTACATACTGAAAAGAAAGCGGGATAAATTATCCATAAAAAAAAAAAAAAAAAAGACACTCTCTCCTCCAAAATATGAAATGAGTGTAACATTTACATCTTCTCTTTATCTTCGTGTAACCGTAACATTCGATTGGCCATAATTATTATTGTTTTATTACTATGGCCCAAGGGCACTAATAGGCATAATCTATGTGTATTAATATATTCTTTTCATTGAGGATGTGTACGTTAAATCAATTATAATGATATTTTATTGATGTTTCAATCTTCTAACATCTTTAATATAAAACATATACTCTTTAATTTGGTGATGTTTATCTTATAAATTAATGTGTAATTTAATTTATTTAGAAATATCTATGTAATTTGTTTATAATTTTATTTTATGATATAATCTTAGGACTTCTTTTAACTAAAATGTTTAAATTCGTTAAAAATAAATACAATTTTAAAACATTATTAATGATATATTTAACTAAATCTAAAGTAAATGTAAAAGACTAGTTTTAATCTAATAAAAGTTTTAATATAAAAATAAAGATGAAAAGATTAGTGGTTTTGTCTAATTTTATTCTCAACATTGATTAAAATATATTTGTTGGTTTTTTTATTATTGAAAAGCGTATTTTTATTGATAAAATAAATAATTATAATGTTGATCGTATAAAAGATGGGTGGACACAATCACACCCCAAAATGCCAATCAAATCGAGCCAATAGGCCTCGAGAAAGAGGTCAATCAAAACATTATAAAAGTGTGGCCCTCAATAAAAAAGGGCGAACAAAACAAGGAACCAAAAAACAAGGTCGAGCTAGAAACCTAGGTCATGGCAACAAACGTGGTGGCAGGAGGTGGAGGAGGAGGACTGTCCGACTTATCTCCCTCACCCAGAGCTGTGGTGAGCAGATCGGGGATGGGCTCCCATCAAGTTTCTTCCGACTGTTGTTATTGTTGCTGTTCTGAATCATCAAACCATCGAGAAGGAGAGATGGCAAGAGAAACCGCGGGAATTTTTTTCTTACATGGGAAAACCACCAGAACCGCCAAGGCGGCCGAAAATCCCACCCTGAGCGGCGAAGAAGGGCCGAGACTAAGGGGACCAATGCCGTCGAGGAGATGAGTTCCATCGACTTCAGGGGAGCGGTGTCTGTGAAACCCTCGCCCATGGGGAGGAAGGGGAGAGCGACACGACCAAGACGATGAGCGGCGGTAAGAAGGAGCATCAAGCGGAACACGATTGATCGCAAGAAGGGCCGATGACCCAATGGTCGAAAAAGCACTAGAGGTGTTCAACTTCCATGCAAACCTTCTCACTGGTTTTGAAACCGAAGCCACAAAGTGGAGAGAATAACCACTTTATTAGTAACAACAAAAATTCTATCCATAGGAACATTGTTAAATATGGCATTATTTCTATCTTTCCATAGATGAAATAAAATATCAGTTCTAAATATGTGCCAAAATTTTCTATAAATTGTAAGTAGTAGAGCCAAGTTCCCAAAAGAGCCATCTTCTAGGTAAAAAATATGGGGAGAAGGGTTGAAAAGGGGAATGAATCCATTTCCATGCCAACTGAGTGCGTAGAAAAAACCAAAAGACATGTTTGATAGTCTTAGGTTGGTGGAAAACCGAGCAGGTGGGATTCACACCCATATGCCCAAGCCGATCCCCTGCGAGAAGTCCTTGGTGTAAAATGCACCACAAAAGAGGTCTCTTTTGGGTTCAATAAGAATTGACTGACCATCTTTCAAACTGACGTTTCCACACCTGAGTCTGGGAGGCAATGTTCCAACGTTAGTTGAGTGAATCCACATTCATTGTCTATGGAGCGAGAAGGGAGTAACCTAGGAAGGGTTTTTAATGGTGAAGTGGAGTAACATAAGACCGCTTCAAGTCGTGCCACCATGGGACACCTGAAGTGACACCAATTTTGTGCAAGAATTCCTCAGGTATGCAAGCAATGATATTCATAATTGATTCAACATCTTGGTGTTGAAGGTTAAACTTAATAGCTAAGGCTCCCCAAGAAATCCAGGATCTAGAATGCTTACAAAATAAATCCCCCACCACTTTGATGCCTTTTCTGAAGATCCGAATAGCTTTAGCCCAAGGGGTTAGAGCAAGAGGGGCCTTGTGGAAAGTGAAAATGGATGACCACTAGAGAGAACAAGAGTTGATAGATAGAGCAGATCTAAAGCCAACCGAAGATTGCCACTTTTGGAAGAAGAGAGTGATGCCAACAATTTAGCTTAGGAAGATCGATAAAACCCGATTGAGAGAGGAGAGAGCGATAACCCTCTTTGACTGTGTAGATACTAGAGATGGAGCCGAGCCAAAGTAAATGGTCCTCACAATCCTTGTATGCCACTCTTCTCAAGAGAATTTCCTCCACCAAGATAGAGCATGCCGAGGCGGGACCTCCAAAGGAGATAGGTCTTTCTATAGCCAAAGTTAGAGACTCGTCTGGATGCTTGGAGCCATAATTGACAACGTAAGGGCCCTGTATCGATGGTTTTATTCATAGTGTTGTTGAGAGGGGAAACCAGATTAAGCAGAGAGCACCTGTTCCAACTGTCCTCCCAAAAGTTCACCCTAGTACCATTGTTTACGAACCAGAGACTGAATCTGCAATAAGGGTTCTACATTTACACATGAAATTCCAAATGTGGGAACCTTTAGGAAGCTCTTCACTAGAAAGGAGCAGTTCTTGTCTGCCAACCGCTAAATACTTATGAGAAAGAACTTGGTGAGCCAATTTTTGGGGGAGGAAAGAAAGTTCCATACTAATTTGGCACCCAGAGCAATATTATGCAAAGCTAAATCCGCAATCCCCAGACCACCTGAAGAAATGGGGGATTTGACCACCTCCCATTTGACAAGATGAAATTTACGTTCCTCACTGTTCCCCTGCCAGAGGAAGGTGCGGATGAGCTTTTCAATTTTCAAAAGCATCGAATGAGGAAGAGCCAGAACGGACAACATATACATAGGAAGAGCGCATAGAACTGACTTAATCAGAAGCAAATGACCCGCTAGGGAAAGCCATTTCCCTTTCCAAGATTGGAGCCTGCGTGAAAAAGACTGCAGAAGGTCAGACCAAAGTCTAGCTTTGCGGCTCTAACAAATAAAGGAATGCCCAAATATTTGTGTGGAAGAGTGCCGGTAACAAACCCCAGAATCGCCATAATCCTTCTTTGGAGCCTAGGAGGAACATTGAAGAAGAAAATGACAGATTTATGGTAGTTTATCACTTGACCCATCAGTAGAGAATAGGAATTAAGAATATTGGACAAGACCCGCGCTTCAGTGGACAGTTGCAACCCCAAAGAGAAAAGTGTCATCTGCAAATTGTTGATGAGTGAGAGGTGGTAGGTTGGAGGAAGACAATAGTCCCGAAAGAGAACCAGAGGCAACATCAGACTTAATGCTACGGCCCAAGGCTTCGGCCACCAAAATAAAAAGGAAGGAGGAGAGGGGGTCTCCCTGCCTTAGGCCCCTGCTACTCTTAAAGAAACCTTCTACAGAACCATTCACTAGAACCGAGAAGCAGGGTGAAGATATGCAATTGAAGATCCAATCACATAAAGGATTACTGAATCCCAAAGCTTGCAAGGATTTGATAAGGAAACGCCAATTGATCCGGTCGTAAGCTTTGCTATAGTCCAACTTAATCATCATCCCGGACCGAGACGAGTGATGTAAGGTGTGGATAAGTTCATGGGAAATGATAATTCCTTCAGAGATAGATCTGCCCGGGAGGAAACCACTTTGTTCTTGTGAAATGATGGAGCAGAGGAGGGGACAGATACGGGAAGCAATGGCTTTAGAAATAATCTTGTAAGAAGTATTGCAAAGGGAGATTGGGTGAAAATCATCAAATTTATCTCATGGGATTTTTTGGGGAACATACAAATGAAGGTGTGATTGAGAGAACCCAAGACTTTGCCAGAGGAGCGAGATTCTTCAACAAAGATGCCAAACAGAGGTACCAATAACTTCCCAGAAGTCTTGATAAAAGGCAGCCGGGAAACCATCCGGACCAGGGGCTTTGTCCTGGGCCATTGAGAAAACAATTTTTTAATCTCCTCCAAGGAAAAAGGAGAGAACATGCTCTCATTATCAGCTTCATTGACCAGTTTGGGAATTTTCTCAAGAAGAGGGGATTGGGAGGCCAAAGAAGAATGTGTTTCATCGTTAAAAGCTTTTGAAAAAGGAAACCGCCTCCTCTTTGATTGCCGGTTGGGAGGAGATCCATGAATCATCGGACTGCTTGATGGCAGAGATATAATTAGAATTTCTCCTTGCTTTAACCGAGGCGTGGAAAAATTTGGTGTTCTTATCACCATCTTTGAGCCAAATTTCCCTAGATTTCTGATGCCAAAAGGATTCCTCCTTCAATAAGATCCCCTAGTTCACTGAGAAGGGACTTTTCCAAAAGGAAATCATCGCTATGCATACCAAACTTGAAGACCCTTTCATTAAGAGTGCGGAGAGCTTTTTCCACTCTTAATTTTTCTTGAAAGATGTTTTTGAAGGAAGAAGAATTCCAAGCAAGAAGTTTTTCTTTGAGCAAAGAGAGCTTTTTAGAAAGAATAAACATTTTGGTACCAGAAACAGAGAAAGAATCCCACCAGGATTTAATCAATCTGTTTAATGTTGGGATCCTGCATCCACATACTTTCAAACTTGAAGGGCGAGTGCGTGGGGGAAGATCAAAGCTAATAGACATGAAATAGGAAAGTGATCAGAACCAGATAGAGGTGAAACACAACTTTGGAGGAGAAAATTCTGCTAGAGCCAGGATTCCGAAACCAGGAATCTATCAAGTCTAACCGCCAAGTTCCCAAAGCCTGAGTGGTGATTGTTCCACGTGAACCACCCGGAGCGTGGTTCCAAATCGACCAGCTTGGAAGAATGGATGAAGGAGATGAAATCTTCTTGAGAGTGGGGATGCCAACAAAGACCCCACGTTTGTCTCTATTAGAGATAGTGGCATTAAAATCCCCGCCACTATTGATTTAAGATCCGGAAGGGAACTCAAGGAATCCTGAATTTTTTTCCACGTTTCCCTCTTTTGAATGGGATTATTTGGACCGTAGACATTACAAAGGAAAAATACTCCTCGAGAATGTTTAATACATACCTGGCACCATTGAAAATTGGATTGCGAAGAAAGGGAGGACACTTTGCAAACAGAGGACTTCCATGAAGTCCCAACCCACCGGAAGCTCCATTCGAATCCACAAAGAGACCTTCCCAGCCTCGCCAACTACGGAACCAACCATCTAAACACGCCGAGCTTGACATCTTGGTCTCTTGTAACAAACAAATAGAAATGTTCAAATCCGCAACATACCGCCTGAGCAGATGCTTGTTAGGGGCGTTGAGACCCCTAACATTCCACGAAAAGATGTTCATCTTTTGTTCAGAGAGGACTCGCCTCTCCTACTTGAGATTGAAAAAAGGAACCAAGTTGGGATTGATTACCAGAAGCTACCTCTTTGAGTGAAGACCATGACTTGGAAGGTCACCCAACAGAAGCGCTCGGACCGAGATTTAAATTTCAGATTGGCGGGGTAGGAAGGATACCACGGCTAGAAGGCAGAATCTCACCCTCTTCAGCCTGAGAGACAGGATCGTCTTCCGCCGTCATTATGTTGGCATTGAGAAGCTCTTCTTTGTTTCCTACCCAATTTTCTAGGGAGGCAAAGATTGGAGCCGAGACCTAAGGCAATACCCTCTTGAAATAAGGAGAGGATACACGTTGAGTCTTGAACCACTGAAGCCGTTTCTTTAACAAGATTGATTGTGCTGGGATCGAGATTAAGAGTTTCCACAGGAAGAGACTTTGCTTCAACGATATTGGGGGGGCAGAGAGGCTCGACAGTAGAAGGAGGATTCACTCTCTCAAGAATGGGAAGCTTCTTCTTCCACACAACCTGGCCTAGAAGAAGGGGGCTCTTTACAATCTTTCTGAAAGTGACCAGGAAGTTTACAACGGAAACAACAGTTCGAGATGGTCTCATAATCCACCCTTTGAATCCATTTCCCGCTGGAGGAAAGAATCATTCAATTTTTGGAAACATCCACCGAGATACAAACCCTCGTGAAGGAAGAAAGGGAGCCTTCGAGGGTAACAGGATCAATACGGATGACTCTCCCCAGGCCGGAACAAATTTGTGTGAGGGAAGATGGAGACCAGAACTCACTGGGGAGAGAATAGAGTCTAACCCAGACCTGAAGCCCTTCCATGATAGCTTTATCCGGGTTGAAATGAGCAGACCACTTCTTAATAAGAAGACCAGATTCAAGGAGCAGATATTCTTGTCTTTCAAGGGAGACGTCCCTTTGGGCTTGGCTATGGAAGATGACAAGGAAGAATCCTTTGTCCAGAATCTCACGCGAAGGCCGCTCCCCCATTGAGTATCACACCAGGCTCGATATTGTTAGTCGAGAGCCGTCGACCTACCACGAATTTATCAAAAATAGCTCGTTGGCCGAGAAGAAGCAGTTGTGAGTCGAGATTGGCTGAATGCTCCAGAGAAACGGTTACAGAGTTCTCTTCCTTTGAGATGTCGAAAGACAAAACATTCTTGAAATTTGAACATGGGCTTTTGCAATAGGGGCCCTCGGTGGGACCCAAGCTGAGTGGATCGAGATAGAGTGGGACCTCAAGCCAAGCCCGGTTGAGAAATTCACCGGTTTGGCAAAGAGGACCGTGCATCGCCTGCTTTTTTTTGAAAAAAATGTTTGTTCAATGACTGACTCGAGGAATTCCAGAGCGATTTTTTCTTCCTCATTGTTTTTATCATTCTTTTCATGGATTTTGATTATGATGTAATTGATATGATAATACTCTTTAATTTGGTGATGTTTATCTTATAAATTAAAGTATAATTTAATTTATTTAGAAATATCAATGTAATTTGTTTATAATTTTATTTTATGATATAATCTTAGGACTTCTTTTAATTAAAATGTTTAAATCTATTAAAAAATAAATACAATTTTAAAACAATATTAATGATGTATTTAACTAAATCTAAAGTAAATGTAAAATACTAGTTTTAATCTAATAAAAGTTTTAACATAAAAATAAAGATGAAAAGATTAGTGGTTTTGTCTAATTTTATCCTCAACATTGATTAAAATATATTTGTTGGTTTTTTTGTTATTGAAAAGCATATTTTTATTGATAAACCAAATAATTACAATTTTGATCGTATAAAAGATGGGTGGACACAATCACACCCCAGAATGCCAATCAAATTGAGCTAACAGGCCTCGAGAAAGAGGTCAATCAAAACATTATAAAAGTGTGGCTCTTAATCGAAAAGGGCAAACAAACCAAGGAACCAAAAACAAGGTTGAGCGAGAAACCTAGGTCATGAAAAAAAACGTGGTGGCAGGAGGCGGAGGAGGAGGACTTCCCTACTTATCTCCCGGCCTAGAGCTGTGGTGAAGCTGTATTGGGGATGGGCTCCCATCAAGTTTCTTCTGACTATTTTTGCTATTGCTGTTCTGAATCATCAAACTGTCGAGAAGGGTTGATGGCAAGAGAAAGCCGTGGGAATTTTTCTTGCTACGGGGAAAACCACCCAGAACCGCCAAGGTGGCCAAAAATCCCACCCCGAGCAACGAAGAAGGGCCGAGACTAAGGGGACCAATGCCGTCGAGGAGATGAGTTCCATCGACTTTGGGAGCGGCACTGTGAAACCCTCACCTATGGGGAGGAGGGGAGAGAGACACGACCAAGATGATGAGTGGCGGTAAGAAGGAGCATCAAGTGGGACACGATTGACTATGCAAGGGCGATGACCCAATGGTCGAAAAATCACTAGAGGTGTTCAACTTCCATATAAACCTTCTCGGCTGGTTGTGAAACTAAAGCCACAAAGTGGAGAGAATAACCACTTTATTAGTAAAAAAAAAAATTCTATCCATAGGAACATTGTTAAATATGGCATTATTTCTATCTTTCTATAGATGAAATAAAATATCAGCTCTAAATATGTGCCAAAATTTTCTATAAATTGTAAGTAGTAGAGCCGAGTTCCCCAAAAGAACCATCTTCTAGGTAAAAAATATGGGGAGAAGTGTTGAAAAGGGGAATGAATCCATTTCTAGGCCAACTGAGTGTGTAGAAAAAAACAAAATACGTGTTTGATAGTCTTAGGTTAGTGGAAAACCGAGCAGGTGGGATTCACACTTGCCTAAGCCGATCCCCTGCGGGAAGTCCTTGGTGTAAAATGCACCACAAAAAGTGGTCTCTTTTGGGTTCAAAAAAATTGACCAGACCCTTTCAAACCGACGTTTCCACACTTGAGTCTGGGAGGCAATGTTCCAACGTTAGTTGAGTGAATCAACATTCACTGTCATGGAGCGAGAAGGGAGTGACCTAGGAAGGGTTTTTAATGGTGAAGTGGAGTAACACAAGACCCGGTTCAAGTTGCGCCACCATGGGACACCTGAAGTGATACCAATTTTGTGCAAGAATTCCTCAGGTATGCAAGCAATGATATTCGTAATTGATTCAAATTCTTGTTGTTGAAGGTTAAACATAAAATCTAAGGCTCCCCATGAAATCCAAGATCTGGAATGCTTAAAAAATAAATCCCCCGCCACTTTGATGCCTTTTATGAAGATCTGAATAGATGTAGCCCAAGGGGCTAGAGCAAGAGGGGCCTTGTGAAAATTGAAAATGGATGATCACTAGAGAGAACATGAGTTGATAGATAGACCAGATCCAAAGCCACCCCCTTTCCAAATAAGGTGTGGTTTAAGAAACTCCCAGGATTTCTAGA
Source organism: Taxus wallichiana var. yunnanensis (assembly GCA_018340775.1). Classification (NCBI taxonomy): domain Eukaryota; kingdom Viridiplantae; phylum Streptophyta; class Pinopsida; order Cupressales; family Taxaceae; genus Taxus; species Taxus wallichiana. Next base: position 184,628,070 of record CM031234.1, on the reverse strand, counting down.
TACTCTAGGCTATAAAAGTACCTTTGATTTTTGACAGAAACCGGGTAAAGGAGAAAGGAATAGAAGTTGAGGCCTTTCCAAGCTTGTCTTCTAAGAGGAAAACCTTGAAATATGTAATGTCAGAGCATAATCTTCTAGGATTTATTCCCTTCTAGGTTGTGAATTAGCCATTTGACACAAATAGTTCACCTTGAAGCTTGATGTCAAGCAGGCCAAGGCCACTTTCCTTTTTTGGTCTATAACAAATGTCCCATTCCACTAGATGAAACCCCTTGTGGCTTTTAGGGTTAGCTTATAGAAAGTCTCTTAGAATTTTTCAAGTTTGGAATAGGAAACATTAGAAGGAGCCCAACAGGAAGAATAGTACACGTGGGTGGTGGCAAGAACCTTGGAGCAGATTTGGAATTTACTTGCTAGAGAGAGTAGTTTGGTAATCTAGTAGGATATTTTGCGCTTAACTCGTTGGACCACATAGCTCCAAAGTTGAGCAGAGGTGGCCTAGAAGGTAAAGGGAATGCCAAGGAATTTGAATTGAATTCCCAGTTGGATACAACTCCATTGCAAATTTGTAATCCATGGAAGGATAAGGGATTGTGGTTTCCTATAGCATTGTGTTTCTTCCCACTAGATGGAGGATCCAGAGGCCAAACAGAGAGTATACAGACAATCCAAAGCGGTGTGAACATATTTATCTTCTTCAAGGAGAGTGAGGAAAGAGTCATCAACAAAATGGCCATTGATGAGTTGTTGATCAGTGTTTGGCAGAGCAATCCCCTTAATGAGGCCTTGGGAAGAACTTTGGTCAAGTAGGTAGTTTAAACCTTCAACCACCATCACGTAAACCAAAGGGGCTAGAGGGAACCCTTGATGGATTGACCTGGAAAATCCAAACCTAGAATATTGAGCTCTATTAATAATGATGTAGGCTCCAACATTATTGAATAACATATACACAATTTGGAAAAACCTAGGACCGAACCCAAGAGCCTGTAGCATTTCCAAAATGAAGTACTACTTAATGCAGTTTTTAGGCTTTTGCATAATCAATTTTGATAAATAAAGATTTTGGTCGGACTGTTGAACCCATTCCATCCCTTCTCAAATGAAAATTATATTTTCAAGGATGTATCTATGTTTGATAAACCCCATTTGTTTGCTACGGAAAACAAGAGGAAGGAGGTTCCAATTCTATTTGAAAGAGCCTTAACAATGATCTTATAGGAAACATTGAGCAGAGTGATAGGGCTCCAATTAGAAATTTTTCAAGGTCTCCCGACTTAGGGATAAACTTGATGTTTCCTTGATTGATCAACTCACCGAGGAGTTGGAAGTGAGAGCCTCGAGGTAGACATTGTAGAGGTCAGTTCCCAGAGTATCCCACATGGTTTGATAAAATTAGAAGGGGAAGCCATCAATGCCTAGATATTTATCAGAAGCCATTTGAAAAGCATCTTCCTTAAGCTCTTCAAGAGACACGAGGTGATCACACGCAACACGTTGGGAGTGAGAGACTTTACACATCACAACTCACAAACACTTAAGCGGTGACTATTCTCTCACTTGGGCATCAAGCTATGAGGAAAAGACACCATGATAATGGTGAACAAATGCTTGAAGAATGTTAGGTAAATAAGTGATGAAAATTTTATTGAAAGATGCATTTAATTTTCGTGGCAGAGTGTTTGCACGAGAGAATAAAAATAATTATTTAGAGGCCCTATCTCTAATTTTAAGCCAATGAAGGTGAGAAGGAAGTAGAGAACCCCTTTCTTTGTAAGTTTCTTCAATTTTAATTTTTGTCTCCAAGTGAGCAACTCGAGCTATAATTTTTGATTGAAAGGAGAGGCATTAAGTTCTTGTGAGATTCATTGGAATTCACAATATGAAGCATTATGAGCAAATCTGTTGAAAAAGAGTAGCTTGTTTGCCATAAATGTGAAGAAAAGTGCTAGTCCTGGTGATGACATCATTCCACCAAGATATCCAGCCTTCGCAACCACTAGGATGAGGAACTAGGTTCCAAATGCATTGAATGTGTGCCATAGTCCTTGCATGTTTCAAGTGAGTAGTATTGAGGTAAAATCGAGAATTACCCTTATGTTTTTGGCAAGAAAAATCTAGGCGATGTTGAAGAAGATGGGGGAGTGATCAAAGATAAGTACAAAGTGTCAACAAGAGCAACATAGTGGGAAAAACTAGGATAAATATATAAGAAGTCTTGGCTCGGAATCATGACACATTCAAGATGTTGAACAATACAACCTTTCCTTTGATGAATGTTGGACCAAGTGATCCAAGAAGAGGAAGAAATATCCTTGAAATGGATGTTAGGATCCAATAATCTGAGCTTGTGTCTCAGATAGAACCAGCCTCCCGTTCTCCCGCACACCACTGCATAGGAAGACAACTGACCTTGTATTATGGGTGTTTTGCCATATTAAAATATCCACACAAAATCCAAAGGGCATTAGGAAGGGATTCGGCAAGCCATCTCCAGAAAAGAGCTCACTCGACCGCATCATTGGATGCATAAATGTTAGTGAGCCCAAGGATGCGCCCATTGAAATCGAAGAGGATCCACACCACCTAATGGGTGGGGTCAGAGCCCCAAGAAATCACATGTTGTGAAAATTTAGGAGAAATCAGTGTCATGAACCCTCCACGTCTAGGCTCATGATTCAACATGTGGTATGTTATATGGGGCCAACTTGTACGAGCGACTGATTGGAGAAGAAATATTGCACATTTAGTTCATGTAGATAGAGAATACACATATGCTAAAAGTGAAGAAAATGGTCCCTAACCAAATATATTTGGGTGGGATCAGTAAGGCCAAGCATATTCCAAGAGTAAAAATCATTGGAAATAATCGAGGTACATAGATCCCTTTTCGTCAAGACTAGAGAGGGAAGAAAAATGATTGTGAGATGAGTTGATCAAGGTAAGGTCCACACCGAACATGGTCTATGTTTTTCTTGAAAAAATTCTCCATCTTTAGCAGGGTTAGGATATGAGAGTGGATAAGATGCAATTTTCAAGCCACGAGCAAGTGGTTTTATTCCATAAAAGGTGACTCAGGAAGCTCAAGAGAAACATAAGCCAACATAACATAATATTTCATAGATATCATGGCCTAGGCACCTAGTGGAGAGGAAGAGAATGAGAGAACAATTGGAGGCATATGAGAAACAACTTGTCTAGAAGGAGCAGGAGAGGAAATTGCACCATTATTATTGATAGGCCGATAAGAAGAGGCCGAGGTGTTCATCCGGCCACGTAAAGAGCCTCTTTTATTGGTCACTATGGTCTAACCATCTCTAGAGGAGGGGATTTGGATTCGATTGATGCTTTTCTTATGTCCTAGAGTGAGATTTAGCTATAACAGGACATTCCCAAATCATATGGTCATACGTTTCATAGAGAAAACAAGTATTGGGTAATTTATGTATAAAACATGATGAGAAAAATGGGTTTCCCCAAATTAAATTTAAATGGCGTCTTTCAAGTCCTTGGATAGGTCAAATTCAACAGAGACCCACTTTTTAGGGTGATAAATGAAAAAATTAGGTTGTTCCAAACAAACAAGTCTCCCCAATGGTTTGATTAAATGCTTAAAAAATCCCCATAAGGGGAGAGGAATCCGAAAAACTCAACCCAAACTGGAACTTTAAGCTTGGCTTGCTCTGTGACTTGGAAATCCTGGTCTTGAGAGAAAACACCACCAGTGTGTTATAGATAAACCAAGGACCATGGTTGACAATGGTTTTGCAAAGTGCTCAACATTGTTGAACTGAAAAAGAAAGAAACCCTTGATGAGGTTTTGAATTCCCTCAATTTTGACACCATTGTGTTGCAAGTAGTTGTGAACCCATTGTTATAGCAATATTTTAGGGGGGACTTGACCAAAAAAGTAACCCACAAGGGTAAATGATTCAAGATAGTTACAAGCTTTATCAAAATTAGTTAAATTTAGAACAACATCAGGTAAAGTAATCTTAGAATCAAGATGATTACCTCATCGAAGACCTTCAGGGAAAAACTTTCTCGATTTCTTGGGAGCTATGGGAAATGAGCTTTCTTGTAGCCGAACCTACATCAATAGATAGTAAGGAAATATTAAATCCATAATTAAAGGCTTAACGTTACCCAAAGAGTGAAGTAAATGGCCGAATCAATGAAATAATTGTGCGAGAATATCAAAATCTCGCCAAAAAGGTTATATGATGACATGATCATATGGGAAAAAACAAACATGTACCTAAACCCTAGTAGAGCCACCACATTAAACCCTATATTTTTGGGTTTTGATAATATAGAATAGAGTTTTGTTGAAAAATGAAAAGAATTCAAAAAAATTGTAGTGAACAAATCACTCTGTAAAAATTTTGATATTTAAAAATGCATTGTCTTGACTATACACCTTATATTACGGGAAAAATACTCTAAGCTATTTTTTTACCAAATGAGTTTAGTTTTTTTTATTATTGGCAAATAGTTTTTTGAAAGGGACTATACCCTTGAATACAAAAAGAAGGCGAGAGCCGGAATAAGAGTGAGAAACAGAGAGAATGGATCAAAATCCAAGTGTTACAACGAAGCTCCAAGTAGCTCAGAAACAGCTACTCAACCGAGACAAAACAACAAAACAACAGCAAAAAAACAAAGCAAACCGACCGCAAAGAAACAACAGAAAAACAACAAAAATCAAGTGAAGCTCCTAGAAATCAATTTTTACCAAATGAGTTTAGTTATTTCAACCTTCTAGAACCCTTTTTCGATTTTTTGGAACTTTAATTCAATCACAAAGAAATCAATCTTCTTTATCTTGACCCTCATCGATTTTCCAAATTTGAATCTATAAGAGAAATAAGATGTGTATTAGGTATACATTGTACTATGGAATAATAGAAGTATATTTATGTTTTCAAGACTACTCAACATTATACAATATTGAAAACACAAGTATGGAAACATCCAATGGGTACTAATAATCTCGTATCATCCAAAAATATAGGTAGTATGTGATTTAATATAATTTGAGTTAAACCTTATTCAAGATTAACTTGATATAACAAATGATATTCAGGTAATTAAGTAATGTAATGTGCAAGATTTAAGCATTCAAAGTTGTAAAACCCTAAGCAAATGAAGCGAGAAAGATGAATTAGCTAATTCTATGCAACATGAGAGTAATCAAAGCTGTGTATTTAGTGGAACCAATCTGGAAATAATGTCAAAAATCTTGTTGATGGTTTGAGAACTTAGGAATATATAGGAAAATACCACCCGCAAGAGGGTAGGAATACCCGGCGTTAGCGACTCGATCTGGAAGCACGTGTCTTCTTAGATGCTCGAAATAGGGTCTTTTTGGGAGAAGGTCTTCACTATTACTCATTCTTTATTGCTATGGTTTTTACTATAAGAACGTCAATCACACCTGTAACCTATAAAACAAATTAATACGTGCACATGACCACAAAACACATCAAATCTAATAAGAAGATGTAGAATGTGGAGTTGTACTAACCCTAACGATCACCTAAAAAGTGAACTTAGGAATGAGCACTACACTATATTTCAGACTCCATGTAGTTCTCCGTGTGCATGTGTATCAGTGTCCAAGGTTTCCCTTGTGAAAGTTACATGATGATAACATGATAGGTCTATATTGTCCCGATTATGTAAAAATGTGTGTGATGGAATAAAATAAACTACCCTCCTATGCAGTGCATGAAAACTAGTGTAGCCCTTTTCCCTTGTATGAATGTGCTAGATATATGCTTTATAATGCTCTTATGCCTTTGTTAAAGCTTAGGTGGTGATAGATAATGCTTATAGTGCTTGGCCTATTTATTTATAAGAAGCAACTAGATTTATATATGATTCCCTTATTTAAATTTCGTAATTGAAAACTAAAATGCTGACCCAAACTGTTCAAAGGTGACTAAGAAGTGAACAAGACCCAAAAGATTAAGGAGAATAAAGAGAGTGGCATGAGCGCCTAAGAGGGAAAAGAGTGCCTATGATCTTCTGTCCTAATTTGCTGCTAGTGTCTAAGGCCATAAAAAGGTAAATCAGCCAAGTGCTGATAGAACTATAAGATGTGTAAAGCTAGTAAAGTGCAAGAGATAAAGAAACCAAAAGGCCGAGGAGTTTTCGACCACTAGTTTTCTTGCTTAGGAATCATGTATACATTAGTATGATTTAGGACCTAGAAATGTACCTAAGTGCATATATTTTGTGTCTACATTTTCCCTACTTATGTTGTTGAGTGAATACTCGATAACATAAAGTAGATAGAATATGCGTACCTTGTAATCCGGAGAGGAGTGTAACCAGAGCGTGTCAAGTGGACAAGTAACCATGTGAAGCATGAAGTGAACACAATGCAAAGCGTGGTCACTAGAAAGCGAGGTAGACCCCAAGGGTGAATTGTATGCACAATAGATTTCTATTGGATATCGTGTTTGTTGATGTGAGCCACTTCTTGTTTCTTGTAAGGATGAACCTGCAAAAGAAGAGTAAAAGAGTAGTCAAATTATTGTATATGAAAAATCAGAGTAACATATGTATAAGTAAGTAAAAAGTGTGTAAAATTAGTAGCTAAGGAAAGAGTGCACCTAATGTATGAGAGAGTATAGGATAGAAAATTATCTTATTTGTCTTGGAGATGTTTCTAGATGGAGTTTTTAGTGTCAAGCCACGGATTTCAGCATCCCACTGATGAGGATGAGGTTTTTGGTGATCTCATGCCAAACATGATTTTTGTGGGTAATATCACTTAAAGGAGAAGAGTTTTTGGGAGAGAGGTATGTTTTATCTCCTTCCATGATGCTTCTCAAATGATAAGTGACACTGCAGATTGGAACATCCCAATTTGTAAACAATTTTGTAACCAAATTGTAGTTGAATGGTAAGTGATTGAATGAATTTTGTAACTAAATGTAAGGCCTTGACACTCGTAGATCTACATTATAACCTTCTAGAAACTATGATGATATGAGAAACTATCTATTTTTTCCCCTAGGACACAAGTTTTTAGGTGGGACACAAGTGCCCAAAGTTACTGTTTGATATTGGGCATTAGTGTTTTCTTTGTGTTTTTATCCTAGTTTGATTCTAGAAAATTCTATAACTATGTGCCTTTGCCAATTCTATACTTGTGTTGTTATGTTTCGGAGCTCAGTCTTTGTTGGAATGGTGATTTTTTCACCCAATAGCTTTCCCCCTCGTTTGGGGTGCATGTGACTGATGTAGGATGAGATGGCCTAAACATGAAGACTTGAAATTGATATGCATATTGTAGGCTAAATACATGTAGGAGGTATGGAAAAAATAAGGAACATGTAAACAAGATGGACTAGAAGCAAGTGTTAGTGTAAAAGAGATTGCATGCAATATAATACAATGTAATAAGTAACCTGTGAAGATAAGAGGGACCACAAAAATTAGGTTGTATACATGAGGCATCACTCACAATGTCACAAGACGATCAGGGACAAAAGGAACATAAGTAAAAATGATCAAGCATGACATAGGGCATAGCCCACAAACAATGGAAAACAATAGCAAACAAGAAGTAACAGATAACCATGGTTGTATAATATCCTGCAAGGAAAATTCTATGTATAAAGCACCCATTAGCATGTTCAAAATTAAAATAGTATGTCAAAGCATGTATAGATTAATGAAAAGTAAGTGACAGTAACAAAAACTAGTAAATACTGTAACTATAGGACCTGTGATGTGGAGTAGGAGAATAGTAAAGGTAGACCCCCCGAGCCTCGGTGGGACTAGTAAAGAGTAGTGTCGAGCATCATGCATCATGTAAGAATTTGTAAAAGTCATGCATTCACCTCAAGATACCATGTGAATGCGCATGTGTGTATAGAAAAAGATAATGACATACTAAGAATCTAGCTAACATAGGAAATAAAGTGTAACATGTAAATAATATAAGCTAATAAGAGTAAATACAACCAAGATGTGCAGATGTTGTGTGAAAGTGATGGTGTGTTGCGATATGTAAGATATGCAGATGAGGGGAGCCATGTTGCCCCCAAAATGATGTGTGTGACATGAGGTTCATTTAGGAATTGTACCCTTAATAGTCAAGTATGAACCGTAGAACAAGAGTGTGTCATCGGTTCATAAAGGTGTTGGATGTGATTTTTTTATTAGATACGGTAAAAAGGGACCGGATCTTAGGGGCCATTACAAGATGAGGAATAGAAAACAAAAAGCAAGAAGGAAACATAAAAGTCCAAGAAATGAGTTAAACATGTTTAACTCTTACAATTAAGAATCAGACTTTGTATTAAGGTGGGAAAACCAAAGAGAAGGAGAAACAATATCCAAAATAGCAAAACAATGAAGTTCACCAAAATTCTACCAACAATCCAGAACCATAAGTTAATTGTTTGGATATCCCCCACTGCTACCATCGTAGCTATCTTTTATCACATTGCCTCATCACCTTTATCATTAATGTCTCCCTCCAGCTCGTCCTTAGAGCTACTGATGCGAAAGTTAAAATTCCTTCTTTTAGTGCCCTCCTCCATCCCTTCCAGCTTGTCACTTAGCTTTTTGACTTGGTCCTCTAGCTCCAAAAATTTCTTCTTGGACTTCACCTAAGTAGTGACAATTTTCTTAGAAGTGTTGATGACATCCATCATTGTTTCCCTTTGACCAACATTGGTTTCTTCCATCATTTGAAGCACCCCTTCTAAGTATTGAACCTTTCTACTCAAATCCTTGAAACCATTTAAATTACCATCCCGATTTATTTTTCTCAAAGTGCTGGTTTCCCCATGACCCTCCTCACCCATATCTTTACCAGAATCCTCCCCCACAATTTTGCATTTTCCGGCCTTCATCTTAGTAAGGTAGTCTGCGAGAGTGAGGTCATCCTCATCCACATGCTCTTTTAGGGAAGAGGATAGAGTAGGTTTCCCATTTTCAAACATTAGAAGAATGAGCCCTTCATGCAGAGGCATCTCCACTTTCTCCTGCTGGAAATCCATCAAAGAGTTAGTTAGAGACATAAACAGAAAGAAGGGGATGCTCACCATGACCTTATGGCGGAACATGTTTAGAAGGGTCATATGGTGAGTATAGATTTTTCGTATTTTCCCTCCAGAGTGATGTAATTCATGATTTGAAGGAACACCTCTCTCCATATACTTGGAATGCATGACCTGGAAATACTATCCATAAAGAAAAAACATCTTTCCTTGCCCATAAAGAACAACTCAATTTTCTGTTCTTTGCGGGTTCTATTCTTAAAATTTTTAAGCCCGTCCATTTTCATGTTCGTGGCAAGGCGATGGTGGAATTAGACACCTCAATTTCCATCCCTCTGACTTCAAAATTATCCTCTTTCCAAGATTTTCCAAAATCCTTAGACAGGGAGGGGTCGTGACCATGTAATTTGGCAATGAAATTACTGAAACCCCCAATCCTAAGCTTGTTCCACAGAGGTTGATTGAAAGATTCAATGCTTTGGCTAGCAGGTTCAACTCTAATCCTATCACCCCCCATTTTCACCAGAATGAGATTCTTTTATTTGCTACTAAAATTCAAAAAAATACCTTCTTTTGCACTAGCAGAAATCTTGGAAAACAAGATATTAAGTAATTTTTCGTCACCACAGGACTCACTCGTGCCAACATTATAAAACTTAGTGCCCTCTATCTCTACTAATGATCTCATTAATGTCCGCGGGTAGTTTATCAACTTTACACCATATCTTATAATCATTATAATTGATTCCATAATTGGCCATCTTATCAGCACATTTGTTCCCTTGACGTAAGGTATGATTATAAGAAATGGTATGAAAAAATTGGAAGTTTCCTTTACATCATTAAAGATATTACTAATGGCCCAATTAATGGAACCATGATTATTGAGGGAATTGATTAAGAGGAGAGAGTCACCTTCAACTGGATTTCCTTGAAACCTTTTTCTTTAGCTAACAAAACCCCCCAAATAAGAGCTCTAACTTCCGCCATGTTGTTGGTTTGGTGATCTAAAGGACTGCGTAGGCAAACCGCCAATCTCCTTCAATGTTCCTAAGAATTCCCCCTCCCCCAGCAGGACCCGAATTCCCTTTTAAGGCTCCATCAAAATTTAACTTAACAACATTTCCCTCAGGCGTATTCCAACTAGATATCTTTTTAGGAATGTGTAATTCCACCAGACCAAGGGTGAACTTGTCAAGAATTGTCTGCTCACTAATCGGGCAAGGTTTCTTGACTTTACCTTTAAAGAGTTTAATGTTTTCCTTTATGGCATTCAATTTTTTTCTAACTTTCGAGAGAAGAGATTTCTGATCACGGAAGATACCATCATTCCTGGATTTCCATAAACCCCCAAAAATGAGGGAGGACAATATTCCAAGCCCAGATCAAGATCAAAAATGAAAAAGGGATCTCCCATTGAAAGAAACAATCTTCAATCATCAAGGGAAGGATCCATTGGATATTGAACAGATCCGAATAACAACAAAGACAACATGGGAGAAGGAGTAATGAAGGAGGAGATGGTTGACATTTTCCTCCTCTTTCTTATAGAGAGAACATCTATTGGGAATCTTCATTCCCCTTTTCTTGAGATTGTCCATAGTCAGGATTTTATTCTATGGGCAGCCAACTAGAAAAAGATATTAATCTTTGGGGTGAGATCCTTCACCTAGAGTTTACCCCAATAGTCCTTGTGTAAATCATTCTTGAAATTTGACATGTAGGCTGATTTAACCGAGAAATTTCTAGATTCTTCTTCTTTCCATTTGATGGAGTCCTCCTTAGTTTGGAACATGGGGATGTGGAAAGCCTTAAGTTTATTGTTGAGAACCTAGAAAGGTTGGATGTCACCATCAAAATCCAGAGGAGGCTCAATGATTTCCCATCTGATAGAATCTTCCTAGATCCAAAAGTCCTAAATGAATTTTTTTCCGTAATCCTTGTAGTAATCGAGAAACTTCTTTCCGTAAATCCAAAGGCAATTATCGAACCAAAAACCGATTCTAGAGCCCTTGCCAATTTCCCAAATAATAATTTTGGATAAGATTTATTTAGAGGATACAAAGGAATTCTAGAAAAAAGACCCTCTAGGGAGGTTATTTTGGTTAAAAAAGGATTCCATTCTACCTATATTCCACAAATATTTCATCTTTATAATTTTCACCCAAATACCTTCCTGTCTAGTAATCCTCCAGCCAGCCTTGACAATTAAGGCCTTATTCGTAAGAGAAATGTTTTTTATCCCCAAACCTCCACATAGCTTAGGTTTAGTAACTTTATCCCATGCCATAAGAGGAAATTTGAAGTTCTCATCGGCTCCCATCCAGAGGAAATATTACAGATCTCAAATAAAATTGTAGAATAAATAACACAACACGAGAGAGACAAGATTTAACGTGGTTCACCCAATTTGGGATATGTCCCTCAAGAATCACTTGCTCGAGATTTTATTACAAGTCTCCACTCTCTCAATACAATACCCAGATCCGTTTGGAGCTATGCTCAACAAACTCTACAGAATTCACACCCGAATTCAAAACACATCTACAATACATTTGCTTATCTATCTATCATATGCATAAGACCATATAAATAGACAACTGCTTAAGTAGTTTGATACAAAACCATGGGTATCAAAACCATGGACAAAAATCGTGGGTATCAAAACAATGGGTACCGAAAAAATCATGGGCCCAAAAACAGCCCATAACGGTTACCCATTACCCATGGGTTGATAAACCACCCATGAAATTTTCTTTGGGGCTTCGCCCGAACCCCCATCCATCGGGGGCTTGCCCCGAACCCCCGACCCACTCACCGGTGAGCGAGACTACGCCATAAAAATACCCGAGTGTAACTCATAGAAGGTGTACCACACTCTAACATGAAAACAGGCTCCACAAACATAAGATATGGCTTCTTAAATCACAATAATGCTATTAGTAATTTTCCTTCTAGGAACAAAATCCCCCTGATTCCCATAGATGAAGTTGGGGAGAACCATCCAAATCCTCCCTACTATGATTTTATTTAGAATATTATAACCGGTGTTGCATAGGCTTATAAATCAAATCCTTAACCTCCTTGGTTCCAACAATTTTAGGCACCAGGAAAATAAAAGTGTTATTCATTTGTCTCAATAGATGACCATTGTTGAAAAACTCTTGGACCATATCAATGACCTCATGTTTAATCACCTCCCATAATTTTTGAAAGAAAAAGGGGGAAGCCATCCGACCTTGGATATTTATCAGGTTCCATATCAAATATCACAAAATGGATTTCCTCCTCCAAGGGGTTTCTTAAAATATCTCTATTCTCAAGAGGGGTGATAACTTCCTGAAAAAGATCCAAGACTTTGTTCTGAACCAAATCCTCCAACCTCTGCCCCTGTTTGAAGAGCTCCTTGAAGTAATTTATTATAGAGGCATTGATGTCCCTACTATCCGTAAATGACTCCCCATTTTCACCTCTTATTTCATTAATCTTTAGGATATTGGCTCTAGAAGTAGCAGAGAAATGGAAGAATTTAGTATTCCTATCCCCTTCCTTGAGCCATTTGACCCTAGATTTTTGTCTCCAATACACCTCTTCTTTAGCCAAAATTCCATGGTAATCAGCCAGGAGTTTTTGTTCTTGATCCTTGAGAACCGGATTAAGACCAACGTTCTCCATAAGTTCCTCAATATTTCTGAGATCTTTAGCAATTATGCTTTTTTCCTAGAAAATATTCCCAAAAGTCTCCTTTTTCCATCTTTTAAGATTAATTTTGATGTGCTTCAGTTTAAAACACAATTTGAATCTAGCAACCCCACAAACCTGTATATCCCACCATTCAGAATCTTGTTGTAAATATCCGGGTGGTCTAGCCACATCTTTTCAAATCTGAAAGGCTTGGTTTTTTTAGATGATTCATTCCCAAATCGAGAAGAATGGGATTATGATCTCGAGCCAATTCTGGGAATATTTTTTAGAGAATAAAGTTGATTGATCATACAAATATGGCTTACCAAAAATTTGTCCAATCTTATCTGAATGAGCTCAGATCATATCCTTCTGTTTACCCAAGTAAACTTGGATCCCTCCAAATCTAAGTCAAACAGATCACATCTTGGATAGGAAGTCAACTAAATCTTCCATACTTTTAGAATAAGAGATCAAACCCCCACTCTTTTCACTGGGGAAAAGGGGTATTGAAGTCTCCTCCAACTATCCAATCTTTATCCTTAAATAGTTGTCTAAAGCTAGAGAGATCCTTCCAAAAATTTTGTCTTTCACTGAGTTTATTGGGAGCATAAATGTTAGAAACATACCAGGATTTTTTCGAGATGATTTCCATGAAACTCAACCACATGGCTAGGGGAGGAAATGATCAGAACTCCATGCACTAAACTAGGATCCCACATAGTGACAACACCTCCTGAGGCTCAGAGGAGCTACAGCCTTCCCAGTGACTATCTTTCCAAATTTGTCTCCCCACCTCTTTAAATCTATCCATGTTCATTTTGGTTTCTTGGAGCATGAAAATATCCAGTTTAGCTTTAACTCTAAGATCCTCAGCAATTCTATGTTTACTGGGATTATTCAAACCCCTAATATTCCAAGAGAGGAGGATCATTTAACATTTCTTATTATAGAGAAGCAACTTCCCCAGAGTACCCTGAATGCCAACTTCTACTTCCCTCCTGGATTTAGTCTCCCTTAATTCCTTATTATTTTTCCTACCCAAAGGAGTTGAGTCCTTACCAACATCAGCTCTGGAGGTGCTTCGCGTGATCAATTTAGATTTACTAACTGGGGTCTTGGGAGAGACCGCTAGTTTGTAAGTATCAACAACATAGTCCGCAAGAATTTCAAGCCATTAGACATGGGTAATAGTTCTTCTTGTCTCTGACCAAAGGAGCTCTGACCAATGGAAGAAAATTCATCTAATGATGGTCCACAGGCCACTTGCAGTGCAAGAGCATTACCTTCCAAAGCTTGGCTTGCCCCTTCCCCTGATTCAGGAATCCCCTCCTCAAAGTCCAGTTTTCATTTTCATTCTCATTCTCATCTTCAACTTCAAAGTTATTGGCTTCAAGGAAACCGGAGACCACCAGTTCCTTGTAGGGGTGTTATGATGACTCAAGGGAATCACTTCTTTGACCACCTTCTAGATGTTAAGAGGATCCTTTGTCTCTACAACTTTTCCATTTTTTCCAATCAGCCTCCATTCCTTTGCCTCCTTATTATTTGTCTTTTGTGGACCGACAACGGGATCAATTTTTTTCTTATGAAGAGAACAATTCTTGTGATCGTGACCCACCTATTTACATTTTCTATAGGAAAAGGGGATGAATCATAATCAAATCTCTGCAACCAAACCCCTGTGGAAGTCAAGAGTTTGATATTACTTTCTAAGGGAGCATCTTGACCCATATTGACACAGAATCTGGCGTGGGTTAATCTAGATTTAGCCTTAGTGACCGGATCTAAAGCTATTGGATTTCCCAGGATTTTAGCAATGCCAATAAGGACTTCCAGCTCCCAAAACTCTAGGGGTAAGCCCAGAAGGTTGACCCAAATAGGGAACTCAGAGATAGATGTCACAAACGGGTTAAAAGTTGGTTCCCATTTCGAACAACCACATGAGATTTTCCAATAAACTAGGGACCTCCAGAAAGAATATTTGCCACCTGATCTTTGCTAGGTAAAGAAACAAGGAAGAAACCATTTTCATAAGTGAAAACCTCAACATTTCTGTTGGACACCCAACGTCTCTTGGCCTAACCCCTCAAGTAGTCAATATTTGGTCTAGAGCCAAGGCATTTTATAAAGATAGTGTTTTCCATGGAGGATTCTGTTCTTGCCAAAAGAATCTCAAGGATTTTAAGGGATAAGTTACCTTTCTCCTTAGACGGTTCTAGGCCCTCCAAAATCTCCTTGTCCAAGATTTTACTGACCAAATGTTCAGTCCATGTGCTCGAAGCCCCATCCTTTTCCTTATTGTCCTTGGGAGCAGCAATCACGTGATCGTTAACTTAGTGTAGGGTCCATCCAGTTGGCTGGTCCGTTTGACCCACTGGAGATTCTTGCTCAAAACCTTCATTTGAAATTTCCAGCAAATTCCACTCCCGCTCCATCCAGCCCCCAAAAAATTCATTCAACATGAAGCAAAAAGCTATGAGTATATGATAAAGATAACTAGTAGTAACGAGAGGGGATTAAGTGTGATTCCCCAAGTATTTTGGTGATGGAAATCTATCTCGATGATAGTGAAGAGTGAGGGACCCTTTTTTGGTATCCAAGAAGGAAAATTTATATGACTATGGTCTAGGACCAGTGGTGTAGGAGATTAGATATGTGTATGCAAGGGAGACCCATGTAGTAAAGGATGTGGAGAACAACCGTAGGAATGTGATTCTCATGTAGGGGACTTAGGCGAAGGGTTGGGCTAATGGTTCGAGAGAAGATTAAGGGGTCCCGATGTAAGCCATTTACGTATGTGAGAGCTAGGTAGAGAGATAGATTTAGAATTGAGAGGTGGCAGAGGCCTAGATGCCATGACTACGGTTGAAGTAGAGGGAAGAATAGGTCAAGGTAATTGCGTGTCCGGTGGAATACTGTTAATGGTAACAAGTTTCTTGTTATGAATAAAATTAAGGCATAAGTGGAGCATGGAAGGGATAACTTGGGCATCCCGAAGCCAAGGGAGACCTAAGACCATGTCATAGTATTTTACTTCATATGTAACATAGAACAATGTTGGTATGGTAAGATACCCAACAATAATGACAAGGATGACACATCCGTAAGAACTAGGGATTTGTAAATGTGATTTGTGATATTAGAAAGTTGATAGCCAAGAATGTGATGCTAGACACCATGTATTGAAAGGAACCAAGAATGGACCATAGTATTATTAACTATATGAGTACCAATAGAAACATCAATATGCAACAAATCAAAAGAAAATGTAGCATGGTAATCATGATCTGAGAATGTAATAACTGGTGGTGGCATGTCAACAGTAGAAATGAGAAAATCAAGTGGTGTCGATGAGGGAGGAGGCACCACATGATATGCGTGATTGGTAGTAGAATTGTCATAATTTGGTAATGGGTCATTGAAGATTTTAAGATTTTGATTATCGTTAACCGGTTTAGAAGTAGACAACTTTGGAAGCTCAATTGAATTATTGTCGATAGGATCTTAAATGATGTTTTTGAGCTTAAAACAATTATCAATAGAATTCCCATTGCATTGGTGATAATCACAGTGTGTATTTTCATTGTAATTATTTCAACGTGGTTAAGAATGATATAGATTGAGTGGTGGAGGGAGAATAATCAAATTGCTTTGAATGATTTACGGTAATAGGAGCCAAGGTGCGTAAGGTAGCTTAAGAAAAGTGCACCTCGTGGATTGTAATTGAACCATGGTTGGTATAGAAAAAAATTTGATAGTATATTTAGAGTCGTAGGCTTAATGGATGGTTTAAATGTGGATTTGGATTAAAATTTATTAGAGGATGAAGTGGAAGAAGTATCATAATAGTTTAATTTTCAAATAGATAACAATTTTCTTTTGTAAAATTTGAGCGTGTCAAAAATTGATCAAAGGAGAAGTCTAAAAAATGACACACTCTTAGAGTGGAGGAAAAAGACTTTGAATGAATAGATCTTGCAATTCCAAATCAACTAGAACATTGGTCATTTTGGCAAGGTTATTCTTATATCACAAGACATAGTCTACAAGATGTTCATTAGATCCTTATTTGATTTTAGCTAGTTATACATATGATATCTTAGTTCGATATTCATAGAAAAATCAGCAACGAATGTGTTGGCTATATTGGGCCTCAAAATATTGGCTAAGTACAAGAAGGCGCGTGGGCATATGAGACCTATTTGAAGAATGGCACATGGGGTGAAGGTGCGTAGGGAAGGGTTCTAGCAAGGTTTTGTAGAACACATGATGCGAACACAAGGCAAGATAGGTTTTGGGACTTAGCCATATTTGGTGTTCAAGAAGCACACGAGAAAAGCGTGACCCATCTAGCATGCGAAGTGGACAAGGTGCCAGCTTGGAAGCTTGATGGTGATGGAAGTAATATTCCATGCATGCAATGGAAGGATCCAAAAAGACCTCATTTCTAGGAGTGGAGAGCTTGGATCAAGGAATAATGTTCCACCGGAGGACCACTTGGAAACTTGGCAACCAATATGTTACCTCGAAGGCATGACGGTGAAGGCAGTAAAGCTATATATAGGGATGCAGGGTAGTAGAAGAGAGAGGAGATTCAGAGAGATATATGTGATTAGTGTGGTTGTATGGTGGAAGAGAGGTGAAGCTCTACAGAAATATCATGGAGGATTCTATGGGTTGGGATTAGAGGAAATATAGGAGTGATGGCATATTTAGAGGGATGGGTCTATGTTTATCCTTGTAATGTAAAGGACATAGTGTAGTTTCTAATGCATGACCTTACTCTACATTATTATGTTGGTCTGTTATGGACCTAAGGGAATGTAATGTGGTTACTAAACTCATTAATATGAATGGAAGGTTTTGTTCTAAAGTATATATATGTTCATGAGCCTAAGCCTAATGCATTTCCTTTGTGTTATGAATTAGTTTTATATGTTGTTTATAATTTCTCTTTTATAAATGCATTGATATGATAACTCAACCTAGGTTCTCAGAATGAACGCATGGTTCCTTCCCATACTTTTGCACTTAAGTATATGTCATAGATGATGTATTCTCAAAAGAATCACATAAAGGAGGGGCTTGACACCCGTGCGTGCGTGCCTTTGGGTGAGCACCTAATACCCGCTGGGTGATAGGTCAATGCGCATGGGTTTAGACTGTTGTTCTAAGGGTATAAAAATGACTACATCTTGGTTCCATTTTTGGGACCTCTTTTCAAAGTTGTTGTGAGAAATGGCACACATCTTGGTCGATGTGATGTGTGATGATAAGATGTATGACCTTAGATAGTGTTGAAAAATGGTTCAAGAGCACAAAGAACGAGTTTTCTCAAAGATTCAAAGACTGGACTGAGTTTGATACACGTAGATAGGTAGAAGAGAATCTATACCATGAGGTGTATGAGAATTTCTTCTACTGTTTCCCAGTAGAACTATATGAATGGCTTTCATCATATGCATCCAGATCGAGATGGTACTATAGAGCACGCATATGGACCCAAGATGATTACCAGAGGCTGCAGGATGTAGATTTGACTTGGATGTGTGCTATTGATCACTAGTGGAAAGGAGTGCTGACTAGTTATACTCTAGAATACACCATTTCTACATATTCTTGCCCAGAAGTTGCTTAGTTCCTATTTTTGAGGGATCCTAGAGGATCATTTTTTCATGCTATTCCTTTGGCTATGAAGATCTTGGTCATTACCCTAAGTTTAGAGGCATTTCCCATGGCCGGCTAAGATTCTTTGAGTGTTGGGAGAGGAAGCTAGGGTGGAGGAAGATGGAAAACATTGCAGCTAAAAAGGAAAGGGAGAAGAGACAACTCAATTATAATGAAGCTCATGAAAGGGAGATGAATAGACAACACAAGGTTACAAGTGTGATGGATTTATGGAGGTAGACGTTGTGGGAAGGAGTTGAGGTTCACATAGAGGACATGGAACCTGAGAAGTCTATGCTACCCCATCTTGGAAAGTGCAGGAGAGAAGACCCTTCATCTTTTGATGAGATTTCATTGCATAGAGAAAGGAGATCCGTCGATGTGCATCTAAACCTACATGATGACCAACCATTGGTGCTTGGTTTTCCAAATCAAGGGAGAATTATTGTTAACCTAGTTGGTATTGGTGGGAGTAACCGATTTGTGCCCAAGAGATATAATTTATCATTTGGAACATCCATGGTTGTGCAAACCATTTCAGTATTTGGAGAAATTTTTGGACAAGGTGCAAGTACGCAAGGTTTGGGTATCACATCTGGGAGTGACACAGACACACAACTAGTAGTGGGATAATATAGCAAACCATTAGCATGCAGTTTAGTGGGACATTGGGAACACCAAGCGCGCCCACTTTAGGCAATTTTTCAGTTGCAGGAGGTGGATTAGGTGTTATAGGGGCTAGGGACTTAGTAGAACTAGTGGATCTGGAGGATCTAGTGGGCTAAGTGGAACATGACCTGGTGGATCTAGTGGATCTAGTGGAGGAAACACCAGAGGAAACCAAGGCTCTGGATCAGGAGGAAAAGTTCCTCAACCACCTCCACAAGTATTTTTGAGATTTCACTGCACTTACAGACTACAGGGGTATTGAATATGCTACAGAGCATGTGCACCAAAGTGTGAATTAATATTATGCATAAAAAGGATCACTACCCTAGAGAGGAAGGCAAGTTAGTTTGCATCAATGTTGCAAGGAACACGTATAGTTTTTATCGAAACATGACCCTCATCAAATGGTGGTAGAGTACTCTACATTTAAGAACGCCTTCCTAGCAGAGTTCCATATCCTAGAATTTAAATAGGAGAGCATCAACACTCTAAAGGAGATCTAATAAGGAATGGCAGAGATTGTGCCGGAGTATGACACATGTTTCAAGATTCTTTTGTCAAAACTATGCTATGACATCCACCCTTCTCAACATGCTCAATGGTTTGTTGGAGGATTGATAATACCATTTAGAAGGGCTCTGTCACACAAGACTTTCACATACCCACGTGAGGCATTAGAAGCTTCCCTGCATGCTGAGGCTATTGGGAGCATTGATACTGGTGTTAGCCCTTTTATGGAGACTCAAATTCACTGTAGTGGCTAAGTAGTTGGAGAAGTTTTCTAAAAACTTAGTGCATGAGGTTCGTAATGGGATTTGGTGTATAGAATGTGAAGTGGAAGGACATGCAAAGGATAGTTTCCCTCGAAATCGGTATGCGCTATGGTGGTAGACTATGAGATTTTTCATGAGGATCTTGAGTCCTCTACTACAATGCGTAATCCGCAAGAATGTTTCTTGGTATTGTAATATTTGTACCTCTATGACCCATGATACCAAGGATTGTAGAATGATTGACCAGATTCATGATGCTATTGATCTTGGTGTGTGCCAAACTAGTCTTGCAAGCAATTCCAAGGATGATGATCATTGCTATGAAGGGCACGTAGATGGAGGAGCATGTGGAAGAGGTTTTCGCAGAGGATTTCATGGTCACAAGTAACCACGACGGATGATGAAGTGAATTCCTGTTAGGAACCTGTTATAACTGTGGATCTACATATCATTACAAGCGTGCGTGTCTTGATCTATTACAATGCTCATGGTGGGAAGAAACATAAGTACAAAGAGTGTCCAGAGCTTTATGAGCATATGAACCAGTAGCACTAGAAGGACAAAGGTGTTGGGATGGTAAGTATCAAGAAGGCTGATTCATAGTGGATGCCAAGAGTGGTGCATGAGTCAGGACTAGAACCTATATTGGTGACGATGTGAGCAGAGGCCGCATGCGCTAAGGAAATGCCAAGACAAAGGACACTGGTTTCAAGAGAGGAAGTAGTACATGGAAAGTATCCAGACCTTATTCATTAGAAGGAGGTGTATCAAGAGACTATGGATGTGATTCAGAGTTTGTAAGGGGAGATCCAATGTCTAAAGGAACAATCAAAGTAGTTAGAGCAAAGGAAGAATTCCGAGGTTTCGAAAAAGGACCTCGTATGAGGTCAAGGAAATATGTAGGATGTTAAGACAAGAGAATATTATTCCTTTTCTAGGAGAATGGCTGAGGGAGAAGGTACCATGCTCTCGGAGCAGAGTGTGAAAGGTAGGTTTTGCATGCAAACCTTTCTCCTCACAACCTTGACTATGATAAGGAGATTACATTGAATGCAATTGTTGATGGGTGGATTCTGAGTAATATCCTCATCGGCACGAGAGTGAATGTTAATGTTCTTACCTTGGATGCATGTCATCAAATGGGAAGACCCATACTACAACCATCTTTTATTGTGTCGTATATGGAAAAAAGACAAATAAAATTCCCATTGGGGTCTTGAAGGATGTAGTTATCACCATTCAAGAGGCCAAGTTCACTAGAGATTTAAAAGTCTTGGCGTTTTCTAAGGTAGAAAAATTTCCAGCATTCCTGGGTACCCATGGTGCTATAAGAACAATGCCGACTTGTAACTTAACAAGAGGTATATCAACTTTGAGAATAAGGAAGAAAGGGTGATTATCCCTTTAATAGATGGGAAGTCAACACCATATACTTGAACCATTAGGAGAAGAATTTTTCAATAGAATCTATGTGTGCTCCATCAGAGATCCAGAGATAATTCATCCCATGGAGGGAGTTATCCAGTTTGAAGATGCTTAATCCTTGAGTGATACCACTAGCATGACATGTGACAATTGGGCACATGGGACTTATGAGTTGATTGGGTGATAGTTGAGAGGATCTATAACAAGGGTAACAAAGGCACATTCAGTCAAGCACCTAGGAGGAAAGAAGTTTCCAAGTTACTCTAGAGGGGCATACCCTGAAGTCTTCTTGTGGGAAATGGAGGCTTAGTGGAAGAATGAGGATGAGAGAAGGGGAATGCTTAGTTATAACCTACTTGGAACTGCAACGCACTGGTGGGATACACATCTAGGAGAGCCTCCTAGAATGGCATGAGGTAAGAGTCACATTCTCTATAAGGTTCTCTAGGAGTAATGCACCCACTATCATACAAGATTACCATGGTAAAGAGACTACCTCATTTCATATCCAAGCATGCGAGAAGGTCTGAATGAGAAGTGCATAAGTATTACTACCTTTGTTATGGGTGCATAAGTTGTATTCCACCTTACAAGGTTATATATGTGCATGGTATATTCATTCGAGAGATGCATCGTCAAAAAGGTAATCGACAGGAGTTAGCGGTGATCTCATTCAAGATTTTGAGTACAGGAGTACAAAGCCATTTGTGGTTAAGGCGTTGTAACTAATCAAGTGCATTACGATGGGAGATAGTGATATGGCATAAGATAGCTACTAAATTTACTAGGTGAGCCTTATTTGGAGACACACCTAAATGAAGAAGAATCAAAGGAAGTACAACTTGAGCGCACATGCATGGAAAAGAAAAAGGAAAAATGGTCTATGTAGTAGTAGCGGTGAAGAGATGGAAAGTTCAGGATGTTAACCATTTTGAAGGTACATGCGAAGTCATAGATAGTGTTGATGAGTGAGTACACACCTACCATGAGCCCTTGAAAACAAAGAAGGTTAACATTGGGACATAGAAAAACCTAAGGAAGTTCTCATAGGGACTATTAGTCAAGAAAATAAGTTTTAAAGGTCATTGATATGTTGTGCCGGTTCCATGATTTTTTCCCTCATGGGTATGCTGTTAGTGCGAAATAATAGTACCCCTAAATGAGTTATGGATATACTTTTCTAAGGTAGGGTCATTTGGTGTGATTTGTATAACATTGGATCATTCCCGGTTGTGGGACTTGCAAATGGGAATGATCCTCTAGAGAAGGTTGTTTCCTCTTCCTAAACTACATACCACAATATATTCTAGTGCAGGCAAGATAATATAATCCTAATCTAAATTCCAAGGAGATAAGGAGAGAAATAAAACAAGGAAAAACAGAGCCTACACTAAAATGGTGATACACCAGAGAAGGAAAATGCTGATCATCTACCAAACTGCCATGGAACAAAGAGAGGTGAGCAATGGAAAGGATGGACAGCAACATCACAGACCATAGATCAGATTCACATAGAAAATGTTCCAAAACCCCATGAACATAGCTCCCAGATCTACAAATGAACATTCAAAACATGCACAGATACCCTGCAATGAAGAGAGGAAAGAAGAGACAACCAAAAATGAGCAAAGGATGGACAAATGCATCACAAAACATGTTTTTATTGCTTTAGAGTTTGCATAGAGCATCATTTACGGAAAAGAGGCAAAAACACCATTTACAGAGCAGGGGAGGAGGTTCAAACTCCATTTCCAACCCTAGGGAAGAAATAGAAGGGGGAGGCAGAGAAGAAGAATGAACAACCTTTGAAATATGTGCCTTTGTTTACATTTTATAGAAAAAACGTGAGAAGAGAGGAAAAAATGCAGGATCTACTCCAACCACTTTTCAAAATGTGTTTTAATTCTTCCTCTATTGATGGGCTTGATGCAAAATCTCATAATTCCATGTATCTACTTCATAGACCAAAGAAAATGACCCATACTTCATTAAATCTGGTGGTTGGAACTGGTTTTTTGTCTTTTCCATGCCAAAACGTGTTTTGCAAATTTCTCCCCAAATCTTCACCAAAATCCAAAATTGAAGACTCCATGATGAAGAGAATCTTTAGATATTTCCATTGGTACCAAGAACATAAAAAATGGAGCTCTGGATCAAAAGATATGGCCTTCTGAGTTTTTCCTTAACGTTGTCGGCAAAAAATAGCTTGGGAAAATTTTGAACTTTTCTCCTGCGAATCGGTGATGACGTGGCATCCATTGGGGTCGGTGGAGGCAAGGGATCCTTTTTCCATTTTACACTTTTTGAAAAAAATTAAAAAAACTCATTTGCCTCTGAAGGTCCACCGGCCTGCATTAACTTTTTGATGTTCCATCTTAGCACTTAATTTTCACCTTTTTGACCAAAGAATTTTTTTTCACTTTTTCCTCCGATTCCCCGTCGGTTCGAGATTCCTTGACAAAAATCCATCCCAAGCCCCACAGGTCTACCTTGGGCAAATTTTCCCTTCTAACTCCACCGAGCCATAACTAAAAAAATACAATGAGTTAGAAAGAGATCTTTACCTTTCTGGAAAGGGGAAGAAATTATCTATCTGATGGATTATTTTCTAGAAATCCTTGAGTGCCTAAAATTTGTGAAATTTGGACTGAGGAACAAAAAGGGAGTAAGTTAACCCAAAATAAGAGGGAGCTTATTTTGGTTAATAGGTATCATGAACTCAAAGGAATCCACCATTCCTTGGGGAAGATGAAGATCAGTTTAAGGAAGGTGTGCACCTGATTCAGAAGATGCCTTATCGGATAAATCCTAACTTGTGTGTAAAGTTCAAGGAAGAGATAGACAAGAGTATAACATCAGACATTATTTAGGTTGTTGAGGAATCGAGTGGATGAGTCTAATGGTAATAAGTATAAAAAAGGATGGAGGGATAAGGATATGCATGGATTACATGGAGTTAAATGTAGTTTGTGTCATTGACCATTTTCCAACCCCCTTCACTGAAATTTTTTTGGAAGGAGTGGCCAAACACAAGGTCTATTCTTTTAGGGATGGATTCTCAGGGTACCACTAAGTTAGAATTGCAAAGGAAGACCAAGAGAAGATAAATTTTACCACTGAATGGGGAAGTTTTTCCTACACAGTTATGCCTTTTGGATTGAAGAATGTGCCTGATGTGTTCTCGCGCATCGTGGTACAAACATTTAAGGAATTTTTTCTTAAATTTCTTCAAGTTTACCCGGATGACTAGACTATATATGGGCTAGTGAAAGATCATTGTGACATTTTGAGATTGATGTTTGAAAGATGTCAACAATTGAGGATATCCCTCAACATTAAGAAATGTGTCTTTACTACTCCAGTTGGAACCTTGTTAGGACATATTATATGTAAAGAATGCTTACTAGTGGATCCCACCAAATTTCTGATTATTGTGGGATTAGGGAGCCTACTAGTCAAAGTGTAGTGCATGGATTCCTTGGGCATATGGGGTACAACAGAAATTCATCAAGGGGTATGATAAGATCACCGCATCCTTGGAGGAATTGTTAAAAAAAAGTTCCTTTCATTGGGGAGAGGCGTAACAAAGGGCATTTTCCAATGTAAAGGATAGGCTTGTGTCACCGCACCCATGTTATGTTTTCCTTCTCGGGATAAGCCTTATCATGTGCATGTTGATGCCTCGGGGATAGCCATGGGAGAAATACTAGACAACCTAGTGAGGAGATTATTGATCATCCCTTGTGTTTTGTAAGTGGAAAGTTGACACCAGTAGAGAAAAATTACACTACACGAGCGTGAGGCACTATCAATGATCTACATGCTGCATAAGTTCGGGAAGTATCTATTGGCAACACCATTATATTTTACACGGACCACATGGAATTGAAGTACTTAGTCAACAAGCCCGTTTTGCAACGGTGCATATGCCATTTTGTCCTATTATTCCAAGAGTTTGAGTTTACAAGTGGTTGTAAAAACTGGAAAGAGAAATTTAGGACCCGACCACTTATCAAGGATTAACTCAGGGGAAGACACTCAAAGTATTGAGGATACCATGCCAGACGAGCAACTATTTAGGTTACGGCGTGCACCCTCAGACTTGGAAGATATCATAGTATTCTTGAAAACAAGTGTGGCGCTGGAAGGGATGGAGGATATGGAAAGAAATCAATTAGCAATACATGTCGTGCCCTACATGTTGATTAGTGGAGATTTGTATAAATTAGGATGTGATGAGGTTTTGCGTCTATGCATATTGTAACATGAGCGCGTGGAAATTATGGAGGAAGCACATGGTGGGATTACAAGAGGACACTATGTAGGAAATGATGCCACGCGGAAGATTTTACTAGTAAGGCTTTGGTGGGAAACCATCTACCAGATTGTATTGAATTTTGTAAAGATTATGACCTTTACTAGTGCCTTGGAAAGCCCGGAAAGAGGGATGAAATGCCATTGTGACCAATAGCAGTGATGAACCATTTGAAAATGGGCAATCGACTTTGCAGAACAATTTTTCCAGCCATGCAAAGGTCTAGTTTGTGGTATATCATTACTCACACATATTATTTGACAAGATGGGTAGAGGTAGTTCCTACGAAGGATTGTCACTATAGAGACACTACTAGATTTTTATGGGAGAACATAATCAGTAGGTATGGTTATCCTTTAAGCTTAACAAGTGATAGGGGTACACACTTTCTCATTGAAATGGTCAGGATTCTTTTAGTAGAATTTATGGTGGCCCATCACAAGACTACCCCTTATCACCCTCAAGTGAATGGAACTGTTGAGGCATTTAAAAATACTAAATCACACATTGACTAAGATCTGTGACGTTGGATGAAAAGATTGGGATGAAAAGGTAATAATCATTCTATGGGCATACAAGATAACCTACAAGAAGTTGAACAAGGCCACACCATTTCAATTGGTGTTTTACGTGAAGGATATTTTTCCATTTGAATTCATGTTACCATTGCTACATATAACACACGTAAGAGGTCTGGATGATGAACAAGTGTTGGAAGAGAGGATTGATAATTTGATGCAGTTAGATGAGAGACGATCACTTGCTAGATGGAGTCAGAAGACAGAAAAAGCAAGCCAAAAGGCATGGCATGATCGTCATATCAAGAACAAATAGTTTGAGGTTGGGTAGATGGTTTTGTTGTGTGATTCAAAGTATTTGCACCATCATGGGAAGTTGAAAGTCCATTGGTTAGGACCCTATATAATCTCGTACATCCTTGATTTAGGCATTTTCTAGTTACAAGCGCTAGATGGGATGAGATTACCAAGTCATTTCAATGGGAGTAGGCTAAAGCCCTACTATAAATAAGTCTTCTTGGTGTTTTTAAATAAGGTAGTATTTCCCAGTTAGCTTAGAATTTCCCTTTATTGCTTTTTCTTTCTTGTGTTTCCCTTTCTCATTGCTTGTTCCTTTCTTTTGTTTTATTTTATGCCTTGTGCGCCGATAACCACATTATTTTTCCAAGGTTGTGTATGTGCAAAGGACCGCACATCTATTTTAGTGTGGGGTGGAGTAATGCAAAGCAAAGTATAAGCTAATAGTAAAAGTTGAGTGGCCTAGTAGAAGGAAGCACGTAAGATTGAGAAAGCGCGTGGGGAAACGGTGGATAATGAATTATGGTGTCAAGAAGGATGTAATAAAGACCACATACAAAGGATGAAAAGTGCATGAACAACATGAGGTAGGTGAGAGAAGAAATTAGGTAAAGTATAGAAGAAGTGCCTTCGATGCCGCATACCCACACGTAAGATTCTTTAGTCAGATTGGATTTTTACTCATCGAGAAGAAGGTTGTAGAGGATTTTTCATGCAGGGATTGGGTGCGTAGGTAAGGTCACTTAAGGTCAACTTAGTGGGAAAAGCCACATATAATGTTAATTATGTTAGTAGGTGGTATAACATTTATTGCTGGAGAAGGAGCAAAAACTATAAATATGAAGTCAGGCACATTATTGTTTACCTTTCCATTACGAAGTTAGAGCTCTTGCAAACTAGGGCATCCAGAGAAATTTGTGTGAAGAAGAATCCTAGAAATCTAAGTGTGTGACCAGAGTGGAAGGAGTACATGAGCATGGGGATAATTAATTTGAAGTGAATTGTCTTGTGTAAAGTTTTCCTAGTTGGGGTTTGGCAACTAGGCACAGAGATATAAGGATTTATTCTAGGAGTTGAGCTTTAGAGTTGAGTTTGGATTTAAAAGAATAATAGAGCGAGTAAGGAGTTCTTAGTTTATCCCCATAGAAAGCATGAAACCTAAGAAGGTGACTGTTTCACCAAATAAATAGAAGGGCAAGGGCAAGGGAAAAAAACTACTACTGTCACAAGATCTAATGAGGAATGGTATGTAGAAATGCAATACCCAGATGGAGTATTACTAGGAAAGGAGTGGGTGTCACACTTAAGACAAATGGCTGTGAGAGATTATAACCATTACATGAGCACAATTGAGAAGGAAATGGCATTAGAGTTGGTCCATCCAACTAAAAAAAGGACACCAGATGGGATGCCTATATACAACGACGAGGTGAAAGTCAAATTGGAGAAGGCAGGGTTATTGCAACTGTATGAGTTGCCTTACTTTGGTAAGCCCGAGTGACTATATCAGTGGTTGATGTTACGCGTACATGAAGATCACTTCTATTTTGCAGGCACAAGATGCACATAACACCGTAGTTGATATCCAAGTTCACAGCCTTATTTGCAAAGGAGAAAGTATAGATGATGATCTAGAGGACAAGGAAGCTATCAAAAAGATAGTAGAAACATATGACTACAAGAAGGGTTCGTGATACTTTGACATCACAGAGATTCCAGAACCTGTTATGAGGATGGCCACACACTTGGTGACCAATCTTAATGATCAAGAATGATGGACACAAGTGAATAAGGCATGGATAAATGTATACTAGAAGATATCAGAGGGAACCATCTATAACTTGTCCGCTTTCATTGCAGATGAAATCATAAACAACATGCAAAGAAGGAGAGAAGATATTATTTGGCAACATCCTCCTCACCATCATCTTCTCAAAGATTGGAGTGCTCAATGGGCCAAAAAAATTCATTTGGGAGTATCTAGAAGAGGATCCCTCACCCAAAAAGGTTTGAAAAGTACACTTGTGAAACCATGACAACCGCTCACAAGGCGTGCTTGGAGAAGTGGTATAAACAAATGCGTAATGCATTCGGGGCAGAGTGGAGGATCCCAGAGAATTTACCTATGCTTGTGGATGGAGAAGTAGAGTTTGCAGTTTACCAACACTTCTACATTGGTAGGTTCACTTTGGAAAATGGTACTAAGAGCCAATGGTGCAAGTTTCCCTTCTCCTTCACCACGCAATACTTCCAAGTAGGGGTCAACAGGTTTAAAGAGGCCAAAATGCTAAGGTTTGACCTTAGTGAGGTGCACAAAGACCACTACAAGCTGTGCTGAAATATTTTCTACCCTAAGAAGCACGCGTACATGGAGAAGCATGTCTCCCACGAAGTTCAAATGATGAAACCAATAACATTGCCAATCATTGGAAGGGTTGCAGCCAGAGTATATTTGCACATAAGGCTGAAGTTCGAGAAAGGTACCTATCTAGAGAGTGATGTATCCATTCTAGAAGACCCCACATGTTAGAAAAAGGCTATGCCAAATAAAAGGGAAAGAGAAGAGGTGTAGGAGAAAAAGGCACCAAGTGTGTAGACCACACAATTGGTGGGCGCCCTTGAAACATTCACGAAGCCTTGCACTTACGCGTATAAAAATAAGTCACTAGTTAAGGAAAAGATCCTAGAAGAGGAGGTGCCAGAGCATGAAGAGCCCTCACCCATGAAGAATCACCAATGAAGAGGTCACCTGTCAAGGAGAAGGAGAAAGAAGAATCTCCTATACTAGAATCACCAGTTAGGAAGAAGTAGAAGGTGAAGAAGAGGCAGACTCAGAGGAGATAGAAAGCCTAGATGCCTACATTGGTGAAAAGGATGATGATGAGCTTGAAGGAGGTGAAGACCATCCAGTGTATGATATACATGATTCTAAGGAGGAGGGAGATGAAGAGAAAGATGAGGAGAATGACGAGGAAGAAGCAGATGATCAAGGCAGGGGGTGAGTGAAGAGGTGAGCACCAAAAACCAAGGAACCCCAAGCCTCACCAAGGAGCAAGTGGAGAAATATGCAGAGAGAGAAGTGGTGGGCATCATGAAGGAGTTGGTGGAACAGGAGTTGGAGAAGAGTGCATATGAAATCTTGAAGGAGATGGAAGAAGAAAGCATTGGGAAGGAGTATGGCAGCATGGGTAGAAATCCCAACTTCAATGTAATTTCCCTAAGGGATAAGCGCATAGGTGGGAAGGGTGTAGTGGAAGCACAAGGGATATGAATGGGATATATAAATGATCCAAGAAAATTGCTATGCATGTGCTTCTAGAGCACCATACCAATAGAACAACTCCTGGCTATGACTTCATTTGATGAAGAAGGTGCATACCCATAGAAAAGAAAGATGCTATCTTGGTCATTTGAGTCCCACATGGATGAACCAAAATTTGAGGTAAGTCAGAGAGCACTAATGAAAATTATAGAGAAGAAGGGAGAGAATCCACTTGTGGACACTCAACAGCTATCAGATGAACATGTCTGCAATGCGCTCAACAAGGTTTCAGTTGAAGTTGAGGCCAGACTGTTCGGGAGAAATGATAGAGTGATATTCTTGGAGGAGGAATTAGAGAAGAAAAAGGAGGAGCTCGTGGAAAAGAACAAGGACCTAAAGTAAGAGGAGCTGATTAGTGATCAGTTGAGGCATGAGATGAAAGAAGAAAAATAAAAGGTGCGTGAAGTCTCCAAGAAGGTGGAGATGATTACAGATGCCATTTTCCTAAAGCATTCGACTTAGTGCCACTCGAGAAAAAGTATGAATCAGCCTTGCAATGTCTAGAGGATTTGACTCACATTCTCACAATGGAGAGGCAACCACTCACTTTAGAGTCTATAGAAGAGGTGCAAGCACACTAGGAGAAAGAGGAAAAAATGAAGGTTGTTGAGATTGTGGCTTGATACACTAAACTTATTACAGAGGTGAAGGCCACTATGCAAGTCGTTGAAGCTATTTATGAAAACTACGCTGATAGGGATAGAGTGACAAGCATCTTGGTTGCCACCCATGAAATAGAACTCAAGGAGTTCCAAGAGAAAAATAAGGGGAATAGAGCGGAAAGAGATAAGATCCTGGTTGAGGTGGAGAAGAATTAGAAGCAATCGAGACCTGCGAGGCTCGATCAAGAGCTGAATGAAGGAATTATACCCCAGATAACCCATGGGATGGATGCACTTGATGATTTGAGAAAACGTCTAGAGAGAATTGTTGAGACGATGAGTACCAAAGGGGAGGAGCTGAGTTTTGAGGAGGTGAGCACCTTGGTGGGTGACCTCTGTTAGCAAGCTCAAAATGAGGTCGACGCTTGGGAGAAGTTAGAGGCAAAAATAGGGAAGGATTTCCCTCTCCTCCTACAACAATAAACAAATTCCCCATTCTTTCATTATTTCTCCCAATTCTTCATTTCTTTATTCTTTCTTTCCAACCATTCTTTATTTTATTGAAGAGTGTTTCACGGACGGAGAAATGACATAGTGTGTGGTGATGTTGGGCCTTGTAATATTGGCTAAGTACAAGAAGGTATGTAGGTGCGCATGACCTATTTTAAGAATGGCACGTAGGGTGAAGGCATGCAAGTAAGGGTTATAGTAGGGTTTTTCGTGAGCATATGACACACACGCAAGGTGAGACATGATTTGGGACTTAGCCATATTCGATGTTCCGGGTAGCACATGACAAAAGTGTGACTCATCTAACATACGAGTGGATAAGGTGCCATCCCGGAAGCTCGATGGTGATGGAAATAATATTACATGAATTCGATGAAAGGATCCAGAAAGACATCATTAATAGGAGTGGAGAGCTTGGATCAAGGAATAATGTTCCACTGGAGGACCACTTGGACACTTGGCAACCAATATGTTACCTCAGAAGGCATGGCGGTGAAGGCAGAAAGCTATATATAGGGATGCATGGGTAGTAGAAGAGAGAGGAGATTCAGAGAGATATATGTGATTAGTGTGGTTATATAGTGGAAGAGAGGTGAAGCTCTGCAGAAATATCATGGAGGATTTTGTGGGTTGGGATTAGAGGAAATATAGGAGTGATGACATATTCAGAGGGATGGGTCTATGTTTATCCTTGTAATGTAAAGGACGTAGTATAGTTTCTGATGCATGACCTTGCTCTGCATTATTATGTTGGTCTGTTATGGCCCTAAGGGAATGTAATGTGGTTACTAAACTCATTAATATGAATGGAAGGTTCTGTTCTAAAGTATATATATGTTCATGAGCTTAAGCCTAATGCATTTCCTTCATGTTATGAATCAGTTTTATATGTTGTTTGTTATTTCTCTTTTATGGATGCATTGATATGATAACTCATCCTAGGTTCTCTAATGAACATGTTGCTCCTTCCCATAATTTTACAATTAAGTACCTATCATAGATGATGTATTATCACAAGACTCACATAAAGGAGGGGCTTGGTGCCCACACGTTCCTTGGGTGAGTGCCCAGTGCCCGTTGGGTGATAGGATGATGTGCATGGGATTAGAATATTGTTCTAAGGGTATAAAAATGACTATAGGGTAAATATGTAAAAGATTTTATAATGCATGGACATGTAGATCATAGAACCATCACATATCATATTCATGTAATATTTGAGGAATTTTTTTACAAGAGTGTAAGGTCATCAACATAGTCAAGACATGCAACGTGAAAGGAGAAAAGGTGTTCTTGAGGGTCGCCATGGCCATTGAAGATAGAAAAATTAGGTGTGAAAAATTTAGGAGGTAGTGGATAAGAGGATATGGTGGGTGCAAAAGGGCTATGAAGGAGGAGTGAGGAATCTAGATATGGAGAGGAGGATGAAGAGGATTGTTGTAATTGGTGAATTTGGGTTTGCAAATCATGGTACAATGAGGTGAGGTCATGAGTTCCTGAAGAGGATTTGAGTAGTTTATGAGAATTAATAGGGAGGGTAAAGTGAGTTGTTGGGGTAGGCATAGAAATAGGGACAATAGATGTAAGTGTAAGTGTCATGATAGGAAAATGATTATCATTGGAGACTGGAGGGCTAATCTCAAGCAACCGTTTGGCCTCATTACAAGTAGGGAATAATAAGAGATCTAGGTCTTGAGGTTTTTCATAAAGATGAGCCTGAAGATCATGAAGATCATTGTTGGTAAAGACAACATAAGTATCATCCATGGAAGAAGATATGAAGAATGTTCGAGGAGAATTTTGGTTCACCAAAGGATTTAATCTAGTTTGAATTAGACCTTATTTCGGACTAACTTACCGTAAAAATTATATTCGGTAATTAAGTATCTTAATGTGTAATAAATAAGCATTCAAAGTTGTAAAAACCTAAGAAAATTATGGGAGAAAGATGAATTATTTGATTTTGTACAACTTCGTGAGTGATTGGGACCATGTATCTTCTAGAACCGACTAGAATCAATGTCAAAAAGGCTCACCGAGAATTTGAGATCTCTAGACTATACATGATAGGAGCACCCACAAGAGGGCAAGAGCATCCCAGACATTAATGACTAATATAGGTGCATATGTATGCTAAAATGCTCAGAATCTAGTCTTTTATGGATCAGAAGGTTTTCACCGTTGCTCACTCTTTGTCACTATAATTTTCACTATTAGATTTCCGATTGTACCTATAAATTGGAAAACACATAACTACCTACACATTCCCATAAACCATATCAAATATAATAAAAATATGTAGAATGTGGAGTCATACTTACCTCTTGGTGGTCACCCAAAGAGTGAACTTACGAATGAGCACCGCACTACATCTCGAGAATCCATGTAGTTATCCATGTGTGTGTGTGTGTATCTCGTGTCCTAGGTTTCCCTTGTGCAAGTTACACATTGATAGTGGGATAGGTCTATATTTTCCGAGTATGTAAATTTTTTTGTGATGGAATATAATAAACTCCCTACTATGCATACCAATGCATCCCTTTTCCCTTTTATGAATGTGCTAGATATATGCTTTTTAGTGCTCTTGTGCCTTTGTGTAAAATTAGGTGGTAATAGATAATGCGTATAGTGTTTGGCCCCTTTATTTAGAAGAAGTAACTAATTATGTATATGATTCCCTTGTTTTGAATTTTATAATTGACAAATAAAAGGCCCTAAAGTGTTAAAATGTGACTAAGAAGCGAAAAGAACCCAAAAATTAAGGAGAAGAAAGAGATGGAAAGGAGCACCTAGGGTGCTTGGATGCTTCTATCCTAACAAGGCGCTAGTGTCTGAGGCCATCAAAAGGTAAATCATTCAAGTGCTAACTAAGCTGTAAGATGTGTAAAGCCAGTAAAGTGAAAGAGATAAAGAAACCAAAAGGCTAAGAGGAGTTTTCAACCACTAGTTTTCTTACTTATGAATCATATATACATTAGTATGTTTTATGACCTAGAAATGTACCAAAGTGCTTAGATTTTATGTCTACAAAGATGTGGTGGTGAAATTGTTCAGGTGTTTTCATTCTATAACATGGTAGTTAACTAGATGAATTCTAAGAGGAGGATTGATGCTTGAGAAAACATTGGGGAATAGGAATTATATGGTTTAAGTTATCAAATATGAATTAATTTAAGTATTCCTTGAATGTTGACAAAAATTTGAATAATGTAATGAGTAGATATGAAATTGTTGAAATTCATAATAACTAATATTTCCTACATTAAGTGGTTTTTCCATAATTCTTGTTTGCATTAAGATTTGGTTCACCTATTTTAGTTACAAAATTAAAAATGAAATTGTTTGGCTTTCTCATCTTGGCCATTTCAAAAATGGGGGAATTCAAAGGATATCCTAGGAGGCATAAAAGAATGAAGTATGTCAATGGTGGGTTTTGGTGAACAAACAAAAATCACTTGGAGACCCCAAATTTTAGTGAGACACATGTGCAAATTTATTATATCCATAGAAAAACCTAAGGATATATGGTAGTGTTGGAAGAATATATCTATGAATGATCGGGGATCATAGGAATCTGAGTAATTCATTCTAGCAAGATGACAACTAGATCCCACTAGGGAGGAATATTCATGAATATATTATGAGGGGATGAAAACTATGAATAAAGGATTAGGTCCAAATTTTAAAAGCCAAAAATTCATAAGAGAATTATCATCACATGGGTACAGTGATTCTAGGGGCATGAAGAGACAAGGATGATTATGGTCTGTTATGATTGGTAGTCTTGTAGAAAAGGAAATGTGTTCTAATGATTGATCCACATTTATGTGTGGACATATGTAATCTTGTTAGGATTTATATATAATGTTTTTGGTGTTTTGAAATATTGAAGGAGTGTTAATGTATAAGCCCCAAACCATGGCTAATGATCCAACCCCACAATCCTCTCTTATTTTAGTCCTCATGACTATACTCCTTCACTTCAGGTGAGACCTCTAGGTGTAAACATGGTTGAAAAATTCCTACGAGGAAGGATCACCGATCCCATTGGAAACACAAAACCTCTCATATAAGTGAGAATAGTGGCCAAAATTCGGTTCCATTGATGAGACCCTCATTACATTGGTTTTAGAATGTTGGGAATGATAATTGTGGCTTACATAGAAGGATCAATTTCTTTGATGAGTCTATAATATGAATCTTATATGCGATCTTATGCGATGGTAGGTTAAATTTGTGAATCATAAGGGTTAGGAAATGGAAGGGTTAGAGGCGTTTTGAATTTTTTCAACCTATGGTGATGGAAATTTATGAATAAGGAGAGATTTTATAGTCAATCAATGCTTATTTCAGTAAATCTAGACATATTCTAGTGAATCTAGACTATAGTATTACAAGTTTTGGAAGAAATCTACCACTGTTTTGCTTATATTGGATTCCATTTTTGTTTATACTGGATTCCATTGCAAATATTATTGGATTCCATTAGTAGTACTATTGGATTCAAATATTGTCATTATTGGACTTATTAGAGTTCCAATTTTGTTATTATTGGGTTCCAATTTTGCTATTATTGGATTCCAATATCGTTGTTCCTAGATTCCAGTTTCACTATTATTAGATTCCAATATAGCTATTATTGGATTCCAATTTCCCAAAGATTGGAACCCAATTTCTAAATTCTGATTTTTTTGATTCAATTTCACTATTTTAGGAATTTTATTTTGTTATTATTAGATTCCCACACATAAGTCTAGTGGTTGCTAACTTACATAAGCCTAATGGTTGTTAACTTACATAAGAATAATGGACGCTAGGTGAAGTAAGCCTAATGGTGGAAAAGTTACATTAGTCTAGTGACCAAAAGTTACATAAGCCTAACATATGCTAAGCTACATAAGCCTAAAGCAAACACTAAGTTACATAAGCCTAGTGGCCACAAAGTTACATCAGCCTAATGACCACAAGATATATAAGCCTAGTAACCACTAAGTTAAATAATCCTAGGGTCGTTAAGTTATATAAGCCTAGCAAAGTTAAGTTACATAATCCTAGTGGGCACTAAGTTACATAAGCCTAGCAGTCGCTAAGTTACATAAGCCTAGTGGCCGCTAAGATACATAAGCCTACAGCAGACACTAAGTTATATAAACCTAGTGGTTACTAAGAGACATAAGCCTTGTGGATGTTAATATACATCTTTTTAACATTTATTTGATCAATTTTGTAAAATGGAAATCATTGTAATAGAACTTAGCGGTTGCTAGGCATTTCAAAATAGAAGATAATCGAGATAATGTGAACTAATTTAATGTTTTTCCACTCTACAAATCAGAAAGTGTAGACACCAATTTTTGGTATCGTTCCTCCCCTTCACCCCACGTCTTCTCTCTTTCATTAGGATTTCCCATTCAAATTCCTTTTCCCTCCTAAATTTAATTAATTCAATTTCCCACCAAAAATACATATCCAATTAATCAATATTAATTGATTAATTAATCCCTTTTAAATCAAATTATGAATTTAATATTCAAAACTAATCCATGTCATTCCACCCATGAATTTAATATTCAAAAGTAATCAATTTCATTCCACTAAATAATTTAATATTAAAAAATAATCCATATCCAATCCACTCATGAATTTAATATTAAAAAAATTCCATATCCAATCCACTCATGAATTTAATATTAAAAATAATTCATATGCAATCCACTTATGAATTTAAAATTAAAATTTAATCCATATCCAATCCACTAATGAATTTAATATTAACAAATAATCCACATGAAAATCCACCTTTGAATTTAATATTAAAATTTAATCCCCACTCACCTAATCAGGGTAACTTTTCAAAATCATGATTACTTAAATTAATCACATCCTCAGGCTATAAATAAGAGCCTTCCCCATCTCTTTCAAATAAGCTAGAAATCATAGCAAAACTATGGCATTCTTGTGATTCCACTTATCATCATAATACCATCCTAATGCCCTTGTGATTCCACTTATCATCATAATACCATCCTAATGCCCTTGTGATTCCACTAATATCATCATAATATCATCCAAATGCCCTTGTGATTCCCTTAGCCATCCCATTTCTTGGCATCATTTCATCCACAACATAAGATTTTGCAAGATTGTTTTGCAGGTTCCTCTCATCCAACCCAAATTGTCATTGATTCATGTAGGTTTGGTTTTCTTTACATCTATTTTGATCAGATCTATATTTTCCTTATATATCAAAGCATTTTCGTTTCTATTTTATATCAGTTCTACATATTGTCCACACCCATCATCATTGATTTTATATTATTTTATCTATAAGAGGGTTAAAATCCATCCAAGGAAGTTCACACTTCTTGGCGCTGACTTAGTTGGGCAGCTCTCCACATATCTACTAATCTATTTTTCTTCTTAGCCTTCTTTGTTGTGTAAATTATTGAGTTTATAAAGCAAGGAGGAGATATCTTTGCGCCCATCTACATCGTCATCATCACCTCGAGGTACCTTATACTTGCACATGTTTTGATTTACTTATTTTATTTAAGTACTAGTTCACTAATATGGATAGGAACCAAGGAAATTTGGTCAACATTTTGGCATGCCCTATGGGACCCTAAAGTTGCACTATGCATGATTATTGAAATTGTGGAAGTTCACGTGAAAGGTATTTGAGCCATGTATATGTTTTAAAAATTGGTCTGGAAATCATAATTTGGTGGTCAAAAATTTATAGAGTTCACCCGCAAAATAAAAATACAATTAGTTCGACGTGGTCAAGAAAACGATGTACATATCCTAATGATTTTGTTTTATTTAAAAGGCCTATGTAGAGAAATAAAAATAATTAATCTAATTAATTAATAAAAATTGTAGTCCAACGTTCTTATTCAATTAGAGTAAATAAGCTACGAAACCTAAGTGATAGACTATAAAATAGTGTAAGGAAAGCAAATGCGTTAATTAATTCGAAATGATAAACTATCGGTTATAAGGTGAGAAAGCTACGAAAGCTAACACCAAAGTTAATGAAATGAACACCAACGATAGGAAATGATAGACTATATAAATAATAGATGATATGAAATGATATAAACTACGGTTATAAATAATTATATTATCACCAACGATATGAAATAATAGACTATGAGTGAACCTAATATAAGAAATTTTGATATAATGGACTATGTGTGGAAAGGGGATGTGGTGCGGGGAGAATACTCGGTACCGAGTGGTGGAGTGAGGGTGGCTTGCGTATGGTTAGGGTTCCTACTTTGTTGAGTAGTGGAAGGATGGGTGTGGGGAGTTGAGTGGGTGTGGGGGTGAGGGAAAACTCAGCTTAACTAGGGGAGGGAGGGGATAGGGGAGGGGGTAGTTTAGGATAAAATTTAATAATTTTTTTCTTTAATAATAATAATGATTTATTTTTATTTTATTTTTTACAGGTTTATATAGACAATATCAAAACCTTAATTATTATAAAACAAAAAATGAAAAATAACACCACCCACAGAAAACACTAAACAAGACGAGGCCTAAATCTGGCGTGGTATCATGAGGATCACTATTGTAAGTATCATCAAGTTAGAGGACATGACATAGAAAAATGTAGAACCTTTAAGGATCTAGTCCAAAACTTATTGATCAAGGTGACCTCCAAGTAGACAACCCCAATGCACCTCCAAATCAACCACTAGATGTCTTTAAACAACCATTCCCCAATCATGCTCCGAAAAATCAAACCACTACTCCCACATCCCAACCTCCTAATTCCTAGACCATTAACACCATTCATACTATTGATACCATTAAACAGGAACTTGCCTCACCAAAACTCTGCCCACTACACCAACTATCACATCTCCACCAACATCAACCATGACTACAACCTCTTTAGACTTGATTGCATCCACTTTTCCATCCTCACCATCTATAAATTTTTCCCTTGAACTTGTTTCTTCACCAACCACATCCTTAGATGTAATCACACATATGTCTACATCTCAATTTTTAAATATAACTATAGTACCCCTTAAAAAATTTATGACACAACCTCCCCCACTTAAGAAAATCACGAATAATATCATTTTCCATCTATAAAACTAAATACCTCTACACCAATAGCTGAAATTACTACCCCATCGCCTACTCCCATAACCAATACAAGCATGATTAACACTTCTATCACATCAACAACATCCACAATACCTACATCCATATCACCTTTAGACATTGTTAAACACATCATGGAGAAACCTCTTCCACCATCAATATTACCAACATTGCTACCAAAACTAGTCACCATGGATCCCCCAACTAAAAATGCCACTACTTCCACCAAGGAAAAATATCTACAAAATTCACAAACTAAAAGCCTTGGTATCCCTATTTAAAAATCAGTTGACACCCACATAAGAAGTTGGAACTTCCTTCCCCTAGGACCAACAACCTTAAGACATCATCATCATCTTTAGAAACATATTCAAAGAATCCAATGTCACATCCTCTATCTTAGGACTGCATCCTTATCTTTTAGGAATAAACTCTTCATCCAAATCACTTTAAGCCACCAATCAGCCCATGCCAAAACCATCAAACACTTCTTCTTCTAAGACATCAACTATAGCCAAAACTGAAACCAAGACATCAAGACCTTAAAACATTTTAACTCCACCCTCGACATCCAAACTATCTCAAACATCCACTTATTATTAAAAAAAAAGACTTTAAAAAAGCCAAGGAACCTCCTAATACCTTGGTTTAATCATATGTGAAGGTCCTCCAACACTTAATCCAAATTTCTGCCATCATGCTTTCACCTATTAAGGCCTTTGACCCAAATAGTAAGAAGCCATCATGGTTCGATTCCAACCTCATCTTGTGCCTACCATAAAACCCTGGACATGAAACTAAAGATTACAAAGTACACCCAACCATCATCCATAACATCATTAAGGAAGACAAACTTCTCCTTGAAGCGAACCATCCATATCCACTCCAACACATGTACCTTCGACTTCATCCATCCAAATGCATAAGTCCCCTCATTCCTCATAGAATTTTATGGCCATCCCTCCTCCAAAAGATTATTCTTCCAAGGATAGTCCCCATTTGGTAATCAATGTTGTTTGGATAACCACCCATTCTGGTCCACACAATACCAAACCAATAGCCCAATTGAAACCAAAGACCTTTATTACCATCCATCCTCCTAAGGATTTTACATCATCCACATCCTCATCGAAACCTAAGTTTGTCATCACTACTCACACCACTCATCCTCTATCATCCCCTCCATCTTCTTCCAAGGCCAAGGTGTCTATTTTGACCACTCCTAATCCCACTTCCATCAAACAGACCATTGTAAAACAATTGCATCAAGCTTATGTTAAGATGTCCCTCTACTAGCTGATTCAAAGCTCTCTTAACCACAAACAATATCTTATTGAAGCTCTATAGTACATCCCCATATCATTTGATGAGCCTTAAACCCTCACGGCTATAGCTGATGCTTTCACAACATCTTCTCGCCATGTCCTTCGAGGATTTTGAAATCTGTGACATGCCACCGAAGAACATGATCTTCCTCTCTTCATCACTATCTATATGAATGACACATTCATCTCGATGATCATATTGATAATGGTGCTAGTATCAATATAATTTCTTCTCACACCTTCAACCAACTCAAACTACCTGACACCATTGTTGTTGAATCCCCTACCATCCTTTGTGCCTTTAATGATG
Source organism: Taxus wallichiana var. yunnanensis (assembly GCA_018340775.1). NCBI lineage: Eukaryota > Viridiplantae > Streptophyta > Pinopsida > Cupressales > Taxaceae > Taxus > Taxus wallichiana. The sequence goes on along the minus strand of CM031234.1, from coordinate 184,587,509 downwards.
TTGTTACCCACATTGGGTACAATTATCCTTCCCATTCACGTCGGCCATAAACTCCTTCATGAGATCTTCTACATTATAGAAGGGGAATTTCAGTATAATGTTATTCTTGGATGCCCTTGGATTCATTTCATGCACTATGTTCCATCTACCCTCCATTGCTATATTAAATATGAATATGATGGGAAAATTCATACTCTACCAACCGACCCCCCTCCTTTCAAGACATATCATATGAATTATCAACCAAATGACATGATTTTTTCCTAAATCAAACCCATCTTATGAAACATCCACCAATTCTTCTCTACTTGCATCTAAGTTACCCCACGATGGATCCATGATGATATGATGCACCGCATTTCCTTTAGAGAGTATCAAAACCTCACTCTTAATTCTCTTCCTTCTCCCTACCACCTCAGCCGTCATGATAAGGCCCTTATGTATTGATCCAATGTTGGGGACATCATCTCATTTGGCCCCTCTTTTCTCAAAACTAACTTGGTCTACGATAGCCTCGATCAACCTTCTTCTCATGCTGAAAATTTCTCTTACACCAAACCATATATCAACAGTTTTAGCTTCCTCGATAAACCATCCTTCATATACACATACCTCCACCATTATGTATGGAAGGGGTTTAATATAGGGCATTATGAATAAGGTCCCCATGACCATGTCTTCAAAAAAACCTGTGAACCATATGAAAAATTTGGCTTGGGATACAAATATCCCTCCATCCCCCTCTAACACTTCTACATCCTCTCCCATTGACATTGATTCACCTCCCTTCTCTCCATCTGAATATCTCATAGATCCAGATGATACTGTATTCATTCCCCTTATCTTTTTAGTCTCCATCATTTTCCTTGGAATTTTCAATTTTCAAGTTGGAAACGAAACCCAATCCTTTCCTCTCAAGCATCCAGAGATGATAGGGGAAGATTCCCCTACCATTGACATTCTTCAATGTAGCGATGATAACTCCATTATTTCTTACATGGGGGCCGAGGATTCTCATATCCAAAATTCCCTTCCCCCTGACACTTTCACTCTCCTAAATGATTCCACTATCGACATTAATATTGGGACTTCTCAAGAGCCCCACATCCTTAAGGTGGGCCAATCTTTAGAGCCTCAAGAACTTGAAGCCTTCACCTCTTTCTTATCCAAACACAACCAAGTATTCACATAGTCATACTCCGGCATGCCAAGTCTTGACCCCTCCATCATTGTCCATAACATTTTCACCATTCCCAATGCTAAGATGATTAAGCAGAAGCTTTGCTACATGCATCCTCGAGTTGCTCTCCTTGTCAAAGAGGAGTTACAATGTCTCCTTTCTGCCAACTTTATTATCTCTATTGACTATACCCAAAGGGTTTCTAGTATCATAGTCATCACTAAAGCATCAAGAAGGCTTCGTATATGCATCGAATTTCAGGATCTTAATCTCACTTTCCCTAAAGATGAATTTCCTCTTCCTAACATCAATCAAATTGTGGATCTTACCATAGGTCATGAGATGTTTTCTCTTATGGAAAATTTTAATAGCTATAATCAAATTCTTATTGTACTAGAATACCAACACAAAAATTCTTTCATCACTCCTCGGGGTATATTTTTCTATCATGTCATGCCCTTTGGTTTGAAAAATGTTCAGCCACCTATCAATGAGCCATGACCTATATCTTTCATGATCTCATACATAAGACCATAGAAGACTATGTTGATGACCTCTTGGGAAAGTCCAAACATCGATGTGATCACCTCTCTATCCTTGAAATCCTTTTCAAGTGTCTCATCTATTTCTTCCTTCACCTCAACCCGACCAAGTGTGTTTTTAGAGTTCTTACTGGAAAAATCCTTGGTTTCATCATTTCTATTAGGGGTATTGAAGTTTACCCTATAAAAATCAAGGCTATCCTTGAGATGCCTCCTCCTTGTAATCTTAAGCAACTCCATGTTATTTAAGAATAAATTTAGTCCATCCACAACTTCATATCAAAATTTTTGGACCACTTTGCCAACCATTTCATCATCTTCTTCGTAAAGACACCAACTTCCACTTAGATGATAATTGCCAAAAGGACTTTGATGATCTCAAGCAAATATCATCTATTTCGTTTGTGATTACACCTCCACGTGAGGGGGATACCTTTTATCTATATGTTTCTTCCACTAATCATGCCCTAGGGGCTATGTTGGTGCATCATGATGACTAAGGTCATGAGAAGGTCGTTTATTACATCAGTCACACCCTTCACGATTATGAGAATCACTACACTAAAGTTGAAAATATTTTTGCGCCCTCTTCTTCACCACTTCTAAGCTTTGACATTATCTTCTTAATCACAAGACTTATGTCATCACTAGCTCTCATCTTCTCAAAATGATGCATTCTAAGCCTTATCATAATGATCACATCACTTGTTGGCTCATGCTCATGACTAAGTTTGATCTAGATTTCATCTCTCAAAATTCTATCAAGGGCCAAGCTATTGCAGACCAATTAGTTGAAGCCCCTCTTCCTAATGCTCATCTTCCTCATGAACAATTTCCAGATGAATCCATCAACAATTTCCACCATGAGGATTCTCCTCTTAAGATGAATCTCTTTTTTTATGGCTCTAAGTGTCAACAAGGGGGAGGCACTGGTGTCATTATCATTCCTCCTTGGGATACTCCTATCCCCATCACTCAAAATCTTGACTTTGAGTGCACTAACAATATGGTAGAGTATGAAGCTCTCATTTTGGGCCTTAAAACCACCATCCTTTTGGGTGTACAAATCCTTGATATCTATGGGGATTCCAAGCTCATCATCAAAAAGTTACAGGAGATTATCAATGTAAAAATGATATTCTTCAGAAATATAAAGACATTGTCATCTTTCTCCTTGAGGCTTTCAATTCTTACACTATCCAATCCATCCCTCAATCATCCAATAATTTTTCTGACATGATGGCATATCTTGCATCTATCATCCCATAGATGGAATAAAGTAATCCAAATTTTTTGTTGTTGTTTATCATTTTGATCAACCATCTCACATTCATGAGTTACCTCACATCAATCTTGTTGAATCTAGCACATTAGATCTTTAGTACTCTCAAATATTTGATTATCTATCCAAATCCATCATTTCGTCTAGCTTATATAAGAATGGTAGGAGGTCATTTCTTCAACGTTCTACTCATTATGTCATTCTTGGCAAAATTATCTATAAACGTGGGTTCGATGGTATTCTCCTTTAATGCCTTAAATCCCATGAATCTAATCGCACTATCCTAGAAGTCCATGATGGATTTTGTGGTGGATACTTTAGTGTCTTAGTTGTCGCTAAGTGCATTCTTAACCTTGGTTATTATTGGCCTGTTGATGCGTAATCACAACACCCCGAATGTCTCAGTAAATTGATGAGTTGAAATTCTCAGTGTGATTGCATACGATGGAGATTTTCCCAAAGTGTGGTACTTTGTGATTAGGAAATCTCTCTAGATGAAGTCCGGTTCCTATTCCTCTGTTCTGATACACACATACAAATTGTAGAGGATATACTATTAAAACCTACTCTATCTTGCCAAGGAGACATGGTTAAGAAGATTGCAAGAAAATAAACCTAAACTAACAGAGGTGATGCACCAAAGGAATGTTGAACACATGCTTTTCCATTAAACACAAACCATAAAATGTAATATAACCACCATGCACAAATAACTAGGATTGCAATGAGAGATCAGGGAGATGCAATGAACATAAGAGAGGGTTGAAAATCATCCACAACTTTTATTATTGCTCCAAAGATGATACAGTGCATTACAATGGCCAAGAGGCAAGATTGCATTTTACAGTTTAGATGGGAGGTTTGAACTCCAAAAATTCACTTACAGATAAGAGAAGAAGGGAGGGTGCAAAGCCAAGTTGTCCAAATTTTTGAAAAATGCCCCTCCTTTATGTTATATAAGAAGAATGAGAGACAAAAGAGAGAATAATTTGAATTCTTGCTCCAAATAACCTAAAATACATTGAATTCATATGCAACAATGATGGGTTATAATGAAAATCCATGCCCTCATGTACTCTTTCTTGTTGGGAAAGAAAGGAAGACCATACCTTATTTATTGTGGTAGGTGAGAAACATGAGACAATCTCTAAAATGACATACTTTATTTCTTCATTTTGAATAACTTAATCCCACTCAAATCAAGATAACATCCCATAGCTATGTAGAGGAGACTGTAATATTTCCAAAAATTCCTTTCTTGTGCAAATCCGAGATCCCAATCAAAAGCTATGGCCATCTGAAGGTCATGGTATCATTCTACTAAAAATGGTGAGCCATTGATCTTCTTTTTTGAAGTCCAAATGCATGCAACCTCTGAAATCCAGAAATTTAGATTTTCAGACATTTTTGTTTCAGAATTTTATTTCTTGTTCATCACCCAAATTTCCTTGAGAGTTCAAACTCGAAACTATGAAACTTCAAAATACTGCTGCGTCGACTCCAAAACCAAGTTTGAATTCTAAAATCCAAACCCTTTCAGCTTCGTAATTTCCAAATTTCAGACATTTTTGGTCACTTTTCCTATTTTTTCACAAAAACTCTAAAACTCCAAATTTCGTGTCTCTAAAACTCTAAAATCTGAAAGTCTAGAAATTGATGACTTCAGAATTTCAGGACATTTTTAGTTTAAGAATTTTTTCACTGTTAATCCCTTCGCACCCACCAAAATCTCCAAAACTCCAAAACCCAAAAGTATGAAATTTTGGAATTTCGAACTTGATTTTGGGATTTTTTCAGATGGCCATTCTCTTTCTCCAAAACCCCAAAACCCGAAAGTCTAAAATTTTAGACTTTTAGAATTTTAGATTTTGGGCTTTTTCCTCTTTCGGACTTTTTCAAAATTTTCCGCCTTGTCTCTAAAATGCCGAAAATGTGAAGTCCAAAAAATTTGAGCCTTTCTCCATTCTTCCACTTGAGCTCTGATCTCCTTCGATGTTCCCTTGGCCATTCATTTGTCAACCTTGCATTTCCATTATCGAGCCTGCCTGTAACCTGATTTTGGAATTGAAATGTGAGCTTGCATGACTGAACCAACCTCTCCATTTCCTCCTGTGCAAGGTCGCGTTTGATCAAATTTTTCTTGAGGGGAAAAATTGGATAACATGGCCTTCTATCAATCAAGACTACTGTGACTATGTTAAGAAATGTGTCAAGTGTCAGTAGCATTCCAATCTTGTCTACATTCCTAGCCATGCCTTAGAGCTAGCTCAGGACCTTTGGCCCTTATCATAATGGGGTTGTGATCTCATCGGTACCATCAATCCTCATTCTTCATAGTGTCATCATTCTATCATCACCATGACTGAGTACTTCACCAAGTGGGTGGAAGTGATCCCACTCACCTCAACCAAAACTAATAAAATCGTGAACTTCATCTATCAACATATAATTTTCTACTTTGGCTTCCTTCACAAAATCATCACGAGACAATGGAAAGTCCTTAAAAAAATATGTCAAGAATTTCGTGACTAATTCAATATTAATCTTAGTTTCTCATAGCCTTATTATCCTCAGGCTAATGGCAAGGTGGACACCTCAAACAAGACCTTACGTAACATCCTTGCTAAAACCATCAATAAAGCAAGTCGAATCGACATCTTTAGCTTCCCTTCACTCTTTGGGCTTACCAGACCACTGTCCATACCTCCATGGGTGATACCCCTTCTCTCTTGTATATGGATCTAAATATGTTCTTCCCCTTGAAGTTCATATTCCTTCCTTACGTGTTTCCCTCTACGACTTTATTTCTAATGAGGAATATTGTCGGGAGCGCCTAGCACAACTAGAGTTGTTATATGAACATATCCTTATCACCCTTCAACATCATCAAGTGTACCAAGATCGAATTATTCATGCTTATAACAAGCACCTTAAGCCTCATGATTTCAAAATCAGTGACCTCATCCTTCAAGAAAACAAGAACATCACTACTCTAGAAAGGAGCCAACACAGAAAGTTTGATCCCAAATAGGCTGGTCCTTACATTATCACGTATAAGTATGGGTATGGGACCTATCGTTTGCTTTCCAATGATGGTAAACTAGAAATAGAACCTCTTAATGCATTACACTTACGACCATTCTATTGTTAACATATATACCAATGAGAAAATAGTCATATCTTTAGATCATTCCTCCATCATTAGCCCCTTCCATCTATCATTGTAATGATATGGAACTATGTGGTCTACTATCACTTCCTAGACATGACCTTAAATATGGGCACCACGACTCTGTCCATAGAATTTTTCTTATGGATAGGTTCTCCTTTTTGGTGAGAACTCCATGATTATTACACCCATCACCTTCTTATTTACCTATTAAAACCATGCTAAGGGTCCAGGGGTGTCACTTGTACAATCATCATCCCCTCTTAAGTGGTCTACCTAGCTATACCCAACTCTTCCCCATTAAAAAAGAGAATAAAATGAAAGTAAAAATTATGGATGCTCCTATCTCATGCTATCTTATCCAAAAACAGATTGATCCCTCGAAGGAAATTTGTTCATAAAAATAAAATAATAAAAATAGACTGATCCCTGAAGGACAACTATCATGCATATCTTATCCTTCCATCTTAAAGAAAAGGTCAAAAATACAAAATAAAAATCATCAAGTAGACCATACCATTGAAGTATGGCTACTCTCTTGTCATAGCATAAAAGGCTTCCCACATTGATCAACCTTCTATATGTATTAACATCATCATAAAGCTTCCCATATTGATCAACTTTTTTCTTAGAAAAATTCCCACATTGATCAGTTTTTCTCTTTCCCCTACCTAGAGTTGGGGCATAGACTTAGGAAAATCCACCTATGGAGAAACCTTTTCCCATATACAAGTTACATCTACAACCCCTTTATCATGTCGACATTAGGTTTATGAGCTTATTTCATCCATATTTTCCTCATGGTATTTTGGTATAACTAACTATCGTTGGTTATGTGTTAACACTTTCTATTGGCGATAAGTGCAATTCCTTGAGTGGTTCCCTTTGTTGTTTACCTATAATCCATTTCAAAGCATGGTTTCCTCATATGCTCCTTCGTATGATTATGTGTCATTTATCTTATTACAGTCACCTCGTATCAAGGTCTCATTCTTGCATATCTAATTTCAAACCATGAAATCTATATCCATATGTTTACTTTTAAGGGTAACATATCTTACAATCACCCATAATTCCATGAATTGTGTTAACGCATATGAAAACTATCTCTAATACACCTTTCGGTTTGGGAATTCTACTTTATATCTATTTCAGTTTACAAATACTACTTGAGGAAACCTCTCAAGGAGAGTTCTTTATCTTGCAACTCCTCATCCCCCACCATTGTGAACATGTCTTTGATCCATTCATCCTCCCTCACCACTTTTATCCACCCGTCACTTATCCCCACATCATCATTCTCACCATTCTTTTCCCCTTCCACCACTTGTGTCTTTTATTCTATTCTTCAACTTTCAAATTTCTTACTTAATCATCCATACAATGTAGGATTCTTAGTTGTGGTATACCCTCTTCCTAAGATTCTTCCATTTTAGAAACTTCTCCACAATTTCCTCTTTTCACTCTACCTCTTCCACATAGCATTCTCACCTCATCACTCCCTATTGTGAGAGCATCCCAAGTAAGGATTCCACTTGAAATTTTCTTCAACGCTGCATATCTCCCTCCATCCATTCACTTTACACTCCTCGTATCTTTCCTTCCTTGGTGTCACCACCTCTCATCCCGTCTTTTGACCATTCCTTCCCACCTTGGTCTCCTTTACCAACCAAAATTTTTATCCTATAATTAACCTTTCTCAACCTATCAAATCACAGATTACATCCACCATCTATAACATGCAATTGTACTCCTTTACCCCATTTCCCCCTCTTGATCCATCACTTCATACCACTTCTTACCTTTCTTTTCATTCATCCTCATTCTTCACATTCTCTCCCACTTTCATATTTTCACAAATCATCATTCCTCTTCTCGAATTCTCCCACATATCAACCATCATTTTTGTTTATCTTCCCCTAAAATTATTTCATGATGAGCTTGATTTCCTTGATAATAATAATTATTTGTGGTCGACCCCTAAAAATTAATCTGCATCATTCTCCACTTCCTTCCTCAATCTCTTCACCCTTATCCATTTTTTCGCCACTCTTTCCCCATCTTGCAACAAAAATAATTATTGTTTGTCTTCCCTAACGTCCCTTCATTGGAATTTCCTCTTCCATTCTCCATTCCCTTTTTACATTTCTTCACTTTTCCTCTCATCCTTCACCAACAATAATTATTGGTGGTCTTCCCCTAACATTCTTTTTTACTATAATTTCATCCTCATCATCCATTCTCTTTCCTCCCCTTCCTTATCTCCAAATTTTCCCTTTCTTGTCACTTCTTCGCCACCTCTCCATCTTCCCTTCACCCTTTTCAATATCTTTACTGTCTTCATCATACAACCCTCTTATCCTCTTATCCTCATCTCATGCATTTCTACAACTTTTCCACTCCATGTCATTCCTACTCTCTTTCTCCTCACTACTTTTATGATGTTACCCACTCTCCACATCATATCTCCATTCTTCATTCCCTTCCTTCTGCATCATTTTCTCTGTTATCCTCTTCTCCTTCCAAATCTTCATTCTTGTCTCTCTCTTTCTTTACATATTCTTCCCCTTTTTCCCTCATGCCCCCTTCTTACTTTCCCATTGTTACCTTGTCTCTTCCTCACTATCCCACATTTTTTACCCCTTTATCATCCACATGCATTTCCATGCAATCTGGTCATACCATATTCCTTACCTTGGTCTCCAATCTTTCATCTTTCTCTTGCCCCATTATTTTTTCCTTCAAATTCCTCCCTTATTTTCTCTACCACCCCTATCATTTTCCATTTCTCTTCCTTTCTCTGATCTTCTCCACATCTTCTTCTACGTTCTCTTCATCTTTTTATCTATTATATCCTCTTTCTTTCTTCTTCTTTAAATTTTTCATTTTTTTCATCTCCTCTATTCTTCCATCATTTATCTCCCTTCATCTTCATCACCTCCCTCATTGTATCTTTTCTATTCTACTACTTTCATTTTGCACATCTCTCTCCATTTTTTGCTTTCATCCTCTCCTCATCCATGTTTCTTTTCTCATCTCATCTTCTCCTTCTTGTTCGTTCATTCCTCATTACCTTATTCTCATATCATCCTTCTCTATTATTCTCTTCCACCTCTTTCATTTATTTTTCTCTAGACCCACCATGTCCACTCTATTCCATACCCTTGTATTCTTCACCTCATATGTCTATACTTTGCTTTATTTTCTCCATTCTATCATCTCTTTCCTCTTCTTTAAATTCTTCATATTCCTCATCTCCTCCATGTTTTCATCATTTCTCTCCCTTCATCTTCATCATCTCCTCCATTTTTCCATCATTTCTCTCCCTTCATCTTCATCACCTCCCTCACTTTATCTTTTCCACTACCTTCATATTGCACATATCCCCCTTTTCTATGCTTTGACCCTCTATTATGACACATTCTCTCTTCTCATCTTTTCTTCTTTCTTTTTGTTATTCTTCATTTCCCTTCTTTCCCTATCATCCTTATCTATTATTCTCTTCCACCTCTTTCATTTTTTTTTTCTCCTCCTCCACCATGTCCACTCTATTCCATATCCTTGTCTTCTTCACCTCTGTTTTTTCTTTCTCACTCATTTTTCACCTATCCATTCCCTTTTTTTCTCTCTTTCCACTCTCAATCGTTATGTCCTTCAACACATCTTCACACTTAACATTCAAGGTTGATAAAAACTCGCCCCATTTATAGACCGTACTTTCTCCATTCTATTACACCCCATTCTCATTCTCTCTCTAACACATTTCCCTCTCTCGTCAACCCCTCGAGGGGGCATCATCATCATCACATCTTCCCATGGAATTTTTTTATTGGAGGATACCATAATGGTCATCTCTTATCACCTTCTATTCTCCATAATAAACATCTTCTCTAATTTTTCTTAGCAAAATTTGATTGAATTCTTCCCCCATTCACATGAGGAAAATGAATTTTTTCTCTTTTCTTCGTCCAAATAATATATTTTTGAAGGAACACCTTCCTTAAGAAATATCTATTCAAAACCATAGATCCCTTTTCTTGGGGCATGTTTATCCATATAGCCTACTTTCATAATACCTAGATGCATATTTTTCTGATTCCTCATGTCTGGAGGATATCACATCCTTTCTCCCACAACTTGTTAGACAATTGTCAAGACATTCATTTTCATTTGTTTGCACATATTTTTGATGTCTTCCTTTGACTCATTGGTCCCATGGCTTTCAAATCCATATTGTAGTGATTTTCAACTACTCACAGGTCCATAAGAAATTGTCGTCGTCTCCATTGAGATAGTCCTTTGTTCCTACCGACGTGATATCCTAATCACTGCCATATTTTCCTTTTTTGTTTATCCTCATCTGGGATATCTTATCCCTTCATATTCTATTCTCATCCTTATTCATATATCTATTTAAAACTCGTGATCTACTTCCCTCAGTTTGTTAATCCCAAGTTTGAGGTGGAGCACCCAATCAATCGTATTTTCATTACTTCATCATTTTTGTCTCATAGCTTACCTAACACAAGCCATCATCAAAAAGGGGAAAATGTAAACACCGATTTTTGGTGTTATTCCTCCACTTCACCCCACATATTCTCTCCTTCATTAGGCTTCCCATTCAAATTCCTTTTCCCTCCAAAATTTAATTAATTCCATTTCCCACCAAAAATACATATATAATTAATCAATGTTAATTGATTAATTAATCCCTTTTAAATCAACTTATGAATTCAATATTCCAAATAAATCCATGTCATTCTACTAAAAAATTTAATATTAAAAATTAATCCATGTCATTCCCCTCAATAATTTAATATTTAAAAATCATCCATATCCAATCCACTCATGAATTTAATATTAAAAAATAATCCATATCCAATCCACTCATGAATTTAAAATTCAAATTTAATCCATATCCAATCCACTCATGAATTTAAAATTAAAAAATAATCCATGTGTAAATCCACCTTTGAATTTAATATTCAAATTTAATCCCCACTCACCTAATTAGGGTAAAATTTCAAAATCATGATTACCTAAATTAATCACATCCTTAGGCTATAAATAAGAGCCTTCCCCTCTTTTGAACAAGCTAGAAATTAGAGAAAACTCGGCATTCTTGTGATTCCACTTATCATCATAATACCATCCTAATGCTCTTGTGATTCCACTCATCATCATAATATCATCCTAATGCCCTTGTAATTCTACTAATATCATCATAATGTCATTCAAATGTCCTTTTGATTCCCATTTCTTGGCATCCTTTCATCCACAACAAAAGATTTTTCAGGTTCCTCTCTTCCAACCCAAATTTTCATTGATTCATGCATGTTTGGTTCACTTTACATCTATTTTGATCAGATATGTATTTTCCTTATATATCAGCATTTTTAGTTTCCATTTTATATCAGATTCTACATATTGTCCACATCCATCATCATTAATTTTATCTTATTTTATCTACAAGAGGGTTGACATCCATCCAAGGAAGTTCACACTTCTTGGAGCTAACTTAGTTGGGAAACCCTCCATATATCTACTAATCCATTTTTCTTCTTAGTCTTCTTTGTTGTGCATATTATTGAGCTTGCAACAAGGAGGAGCTATCTTTGCGCCCGTCCATATCATCATTGTCACCTTGAGGTACCTTAAACCCTCACATGTTTTGAGTTACCTATTTTCTTTAAGTACTAGTTCACTAATTTGGATAGGAACCGAGGAAATTTTGTCAATAGTTACCTTAACCATTTTGAATACCCAATAATTAACCATAGTAGATATCACTCAAATACCCAAAAGGGAATAATCATGAATCGACACTGCATGAAATCCATGGAATCCCCCATTTATATTAATATAGTAAAAATGATGTATTCTACTTGAAACCATAACAAGATTAGTTTTGGGAGCTCCGGATTCCATCCATAAAATTTGTGCCAACAAGACATATAGTAGATATTTATAGGTCTAAAGTCAAACAAGGGTTTGATGATAAAACAAAAAGAAATGTTTCCCGGATGATATGTTCAGGATTTCAACTCGAAATGGCTCATTAATACAAGTAGGTGGTTACCCAAAAGTGCATGGTTAAGTTATTCAACCATGGCATCTAAGTGATGGGTGAAAGTCAAATATATTACTCAGTAACACATAAAATCCAAGTGGGTTTATGAGAAAACATCCACAAATGAACATATACAAGTTAGCGACCTCAATCAAATTTCACAAAAACTTGGAAGGAGTTACCCGTTTTTAAAGACAAGATTACAATGTATATAAAAAATAGTGACATTACTAGTCATATCATTCCATATGAATTCAGGTATAACCCATAATTAAATGGAATTTTCATTCTACTAAAAAATCACTGATCCCCAAAAGAAGGATTTGAATCTAGATGATAAATAACAAACAAAATGTTTCTAGTCACCACATAACCCACATAATACACAATCATCCACATATTTCGACTTAGTTAAAACAAAAAAACCTCTCCCTTCTTTTTCCAATATTCTTCCAAAGAAGCTCGAGCTTAGATGCTCCTTTAAATCATAGAGAAAACAAAACCCCCAAACTATTTCCATCCTTATTTATTGATAATAGTCATTAATGTTTTCCCAAAATATGTCAACTAATAATCAAATATATGCATGAAACATTTTGAAAAATAACCCCATGAACAAAAAACAAGAAAAATTCACATCCATGCAGAGCTCAATAGAACCAAAATACTAGGAAAATGACAATGAAACAACAAAAGACCCAAACAACTCAATGTTTTCCTCGAGAAGTTACATGCTCTTCCTAAGGTTTGTGGATTAAATTATTTCCATTAATGCATGTAAGTACCAAAGTGTAGTTCCCTCCGAAACCACCACTTTAACTCATGCCAAATCAAATTTATCTATACCCCTTAGTTCACGAAATGGATATCTACCATTCGATTAGCAATGAGATAGTCATGTCTCTAATTTAACTATCCTTATTTTTACATGGTTGGTGTTTGATAAATGAATTAAATTTAATATAATTCTTGTTAGGGTTAGTGATCATATGGATCATCACCAAAAGCTATCTTTCCATAGATTCAATATGAATTACTATACCTTATTAAACTTGGGTCGTGGTGATCAAATTCATTAGTCACTTTGCTAAAGTGAGATAATGATGAAACCTAAACCTTATTCACATAGTCAAGGTCCAAGGTGAACACTCGATTAAAATAAAAATTTCATATTACCATTGCACATATAACTCCTATATTATAAATTAATTTGATATTTATTTGGTGTTATCTCGATTAAACCGATATAGAAAAAATAATGCTGCCACTATCTAGACATAAGTCAAGATCTAGGACTATGTTATACCAATCTCATCAACTTAGTCATGCAATAAGATAAAATATTGTCAACATAACACTGCTACGTAAGCATGTTTAGAATTTAAAGTAACAAGTTCATTACTTCTAATACCCTTTAGTAATAAAATTAATTATGGTCATGAATTGCAACAAAGATTAGAATATGGGAAAATGCACAAGTATGTCGTCAATTCATTCCTTTATTCCCAACAAAGTAATTACTCATAATTTCAAAATTATAGTAAGCAAGTTATGGTATACGAGTTGTTGGATCATAGAGACAAGTTATGATATGCTTCCATGTGAATAGTAGCGTATCGAATCCTATCCCCGTGTCCACAAGCTGCCCAATATTCAAGCTCGTTTATGATAGAGAAAACAAAAAGAATAGGGGTATGACATGCCTCCCCATAAATGGATCATCGTCATGATGATTTATTCTAGCATAATAGATTTAAAGAAAATTAGATAATAATATAATTATTCTAACATCCAATAATCTGAAAAGTATAATCTAAAACTTGCAATAATCAAGTTTTTAATTTTTAACACAAAATTATGTAGGTTTGTAATAATCCATTTTGCCAAGTTTTTCCAAAACAACAAAAAAATTGTTTTTCATTCATTGAAACCATAATGATTAATGAAAGTATTTTAAATTGTATGTTTCATCACTAAAAAAAAAGTACGGAAAAGCATTTTTATTTCCTCTAAATTCTCCCAAGTTGCACTTTCTTCAGAAAATTTGTCCCACTGGACCTTGCATTGACTTATGTCTCTATTTCGCAAGTGTAGCTTGTGATTTTCTAGCACCCTTACGGGTTCAAATATGATGACACCCAAATATTGAACCTGTAAAGAGTTCCAATTAAGCACATGTGATAAATCAAATACACACTTTTAAGCAAGGAAATATGAAAACATCATGCATCCTGGCCAATGTGGGAGGCAATGCTAATCGGTATGCCACATGGCTGATCACTTCAATAATTTCAAAATGTCTAATGAAGTGAAGTGACATCTTGGCTGATTTTCCAAATGAAATTGAATGTTTCTTAGGTTTGACCCTTAAGAATACTTAATCTTCAAGTTTAAATTTTCTATCAACTCTCTTTAAATCAATGTAACTATTCTTCCTATCGGAAACTTCTTTTAATCACTTTTGAATTATTTTGAGCTGCCATTCCATTTCAATCAATATATTTGGTCCTATTACTTCTTTGTCTTCCACACTTCCCGACTAATAGGTGTTCTACACTTCCATCCATACAATGCCTCAAAAGGAGCCATTTTCAATGAGGAGTGGTAAGTGTTATTATAAGAAAATTCAACCAGAGGTATATATTCCTCTAACTTGTATTGTTGATCCATGCGGTACATCCCGAACATGTCTTCCACTATCTAATTTACCTTTTCTGTTTGTTAATTTGTTTTTGGATGGTATGGATAATTGACATTGAGTTTTTTCCCTAATTCGCATCCAAAGTTTGCTAAAAATGAGAAGTCATCCTGTGGTCTCAATTTGAAAATTAATAGTTTAGGTACATCGTGTAGTCTAAAAATATCATGCATGAACCTTTTTGCAAGTTCAGGTGAATCATCTTTCATATTTCCAAGAATAAAGTGAGATACTTTTTTAGTTTGTCAACTATAACTAGAATGACATCATGTTTATTTTTAGAAATTGGCAGCCCTTGTAAAAAATCCATGCTAATTACTTTCCATTTATAATGCGAGAATGCTATGAGCGTACAATAGTTCGATGGGTGCATATGTTCAGCCTTTACACGCTCACATTCCTAGAAATGAGACACATAATTTACTATGTATTTTTCATCCCTTTCCAAAATTATTGTTATTTTACATCAACAAGCATTTTAGTCACTCTAGGATGTCCAGAATAAGGAGCATTGTGAAATTCATTTATCACTTTCTTCTTTAATTCATTTTCCAAGGGTACATAAACCGATTTTCATACCTTAGGACTCCTTCGTTATCGAATTTGAATCCTTTGTATCTCTTATCATTAGGACTTAAAAATCATTTTTTTACTTGTTAATAATAGGAATCAACTAACATCATTTTCTTTACCTCATCTTTGAATTGGGTTCTCAAAGTAACAAGGGAAGAAATGTGCTTCCTACGACTTAGCGCATCTATCACTCAGTTTTCCTTACCTTTTATATAGCTGATATCGAATTCATATTGAGACAAAAATTCTAACCATCTTCGTTGTCTCACATTCAAATTTGGCTGTGTGAAAATGTATTTCAGCCCGAGATGATCTATTTTCAGCTCAAAGGGCTTTCCCAAAAGATAATGCCTCTATACTTGCAAATCATGTACAATGACAGTAAGATCCAAGTCATGGGGATCATAATTCAGCTCATGTACTTTGATTTTTCTTCTCTCATAAGCAATCACATGGTTATTTTACAAAAAAATACCCCCTAACACCTCACTAGAGGCATCTATCACTACTGTGAAGTCCCCATTGGGATCAAGAACTATTAAAATAGTTATTGTAGTTAGTTTTTATTTTAACACTTTAAATGCACTCTCACATTTGTCATTCCAATCAAATTTCTTATCCTTTTTCTGCAGCGAAGCGATTAGGGAAGTGACTTTAGAGAAGTATTTTATAAATTTCTGGTAATATCCAACTAATCCCATGAAGCTTATAACTTCATGCATGATTTTGAGCTAGTCAATCAATTATAATTGCAATTTTTGATAGATCTATATAAATTTCATCTTTATTAATTACGTTCCGAGGTGCTACACCTCATTCTCATAAAAAAACATTTTTAAAGTTTACCATACAATTTTATTTTCCTTAATACATCTAGTATAATCCTAAGATGTTTATTATGTTTGCTAATGATTTTTGAATAAATGAGAATATCGTCCAAGAATACTAGCACAAACTTGTCCAAGTATTCTTGAAATATATTATTCATTAAATTCATAAAATCCGTTGGAGCATTGGTTAGCTTGAATGGTAGCACAATGAACTCAAAGTGACCATACCTTTTCCTAAAGGCAATTTTATGAATATGTTCTTCCTTTATTCTCGGGTTATGGTACCCTAATCGTAGATCAATCTTGGAGTAAAGTGATGCACCATGCATCTGGTAAAAAATATCATCAATCCTTGGGAGAGGGTACCTATTCTTGATCATGGCCTTGTTAAGCATTCTATAATCAATACATAACATGAGTGTTCCATCTTATTTATTAACAAAACTAACCAATGCTATTGAAGGTGAGACACTCGATCTTATCAATCCTTTTGATAAAATTTCATGAATTTTCACTTTCAGCTCAACAAGTTCAGTGGTAGTCATCCTGTATGGATCCTTAGAGATTGGTTTGGTTCTGGTTTGATGTAAATGGAAAACTTAAACTCTCTTTTGGGTGGAAGGCTAGTAGCATCTGTTTCTGAAATGCATCATTATAATCTCATAATAATAGATGGATTTCCATAGAAATATTACCTTCTTCACCCAATTCTAATTTTTTTATAGCATAAAGCATGCAACCTTTATTCTTGGATTTTTTTGAGTCGCATGGCTGAAATTTTCCTAATCGAAATGTCTCCTTTTATCCCCGTATTTCTACTATTTTCTATAGATCATCTAAGAATTTAATACAATTTTCATAGCTTGATCTACAGTTGATTTGTGTTGGGTGAGCCAATTTACACCTATAATTATATCATATAAGCCTAAGGGTGCTACACATAGGTCTAGTTCATTGGTAAAGCTTTTTGCACCTTCAATGCCGCATCAAACACACATTACTCAACCGTGTAAACATTGTTGTTCCCAAATTAAAGATCCATGATATTTTCATATATCTAGCCTTTATTTTAAGTTTAGATGCTAACTTATTAGAAATAAACATTTGTTGCACCAATATCAAATAAGATAGTTATAGGCAGTCCAAATAACTTACCTACAACTTCAATGAGATGTTTCTTGTTTTTCTCGTTTTCTTGTCGATTCTTATCGCAGCATGTATTTTACGGTGTTGATTATTTTCCTTCTTCCTTTGAGGATAATAACTTGCATAATGGTCCAAGATGCATAGAAAATAACCCCAATAGGTCCCTTTCTCTTTTCAAACTTATTTTCAGAATTGAATGCATTGTTCTATCCGTTTGATTTATGTCCATTTGTTCTAAAGTTTGCAACAAGCTTAGTTTCTGTACTTTTCTTTCCATTTTCAATTCCATTTATGTTCTTACTACCAAAATTTTTCCACCCCACCTTTTTAGGTGTCAAGGGGTGATGGTGAGTTAAAAAAATTATTTTTCTTTTCTTCCTTATGTGCAGAAATGGCCTTCAATTTCTACTCCTGTCCGATAGAATTTTCAAATACCACTTCCATAGTTGATGGTCCATGAACATCAACTTCCCCTAAAATAACCAAATTCAGAACCATAATGAAATTTCTAATGTGAAACTTCTCATCAGCTTGATATTGAGGTACATATTTCAAAAGTTTTTTGAACTTCTCCTAGTATTCAGTAATTATCATTTTTCCTTGTGATAAAGTTTGAAATTTAGACATATTTTGATCATTTTACAACTTTGGTAGCCAATGTTACCTAAAATAAGCTTTGAATTATTCCCACATTATACTAGATTCATCCACATTGAGTTCTACTTTACGACTATCCCACCAGGAGGACACTTCATTGGAGAGTTGATAGGCTCCCCAAACCACCTTAGTTTCTTCAGAAACATTTCAGATGGTGAAATACTTCTCCATCTCACTGAGCCAGTTCTTGGATCTATCCCCTAAGGTCATACCATCAAACTTAGGTGGGTTGATCCTCTTAATATCATTTGTCACTCTGCTACCAAACATGCCCTCTTATTTTCAGGTTGATTTATAACATTAACATTGACATTCACAACATTAGGATCTATTGCATTATTATTATTCCTAACATTGGGATCCTCAACATTTATGTTATTTTCAACATTAGGTTGTCCCTGAGGTTTCTCATTTCCATCGATACCATTATCGTTGTCATTTCCCATCACTTATTTTTTAAGAACAACCATATGGTTTTGTGTGTCTTGAAGGACAACGAGTATTTCATCCAACTTATACACTATAGTTGCTTCGTCACCAAAAGGTTGGTTATTAAGAACATGTCCTCTTTTCCTAGCCATTTTATCTGTTAGAAAATAATTAAGTTTAGTTAGAATAGGAATCAATAGGTCTAAGAGATGCAACCTTCAACTCTGATACCAAAATATAACCACCACTTTTATAATACTTCAATTTAATGAAATATTTTAATATAAAAACTGATCTCATGCTTCACTGTTCTAAATATTATGAATTTAGAACCAACATCAATGTAATTAAATCCATCCTATAATAGTCAAACCATGTACAACTATATGGGTTGGTTGAATTTTGATCTGCCATATATTACTCGTTAAGAGTGAGTACAAAAAGTATACAAATGGTTTCCTTTTTCAAGAATTTCTAATCAAGTGTTGTATTCTAAGTGTATACCTGGGAATTCATCATTGAATCCCATATGCTATCCTCTAACTATAGATCTTGGTGAAATCAGGATGGTGTAATCCACAGATAACACTACTTTGGAAAAATTTTCAAGACATGTTTTTCATGCTTGGTTCCGTGATGACACATTCGTCATGGGAACTAGTCTTTCACCATATCACTTAATTTTTAGTTATATGGATTAAAATCATATAGTGGAGTTATAATTAGTTACAAGTTACGTACAAGGTACAAAACTAGATCAACCTGTATAAAGAAGTACTACTATGCCACTTAGGATGTCGATGGAGAGAAAATTTATCTGTAATGAATCTTGTCATCACGAATCCACTTCCTTTCGCATAGCCACCATAAATTGGTAGCAGGGTACTTGTTTGTGTAGAGAAATAAAACTTTGTAACTCTAACAAAATCAATTCTTAAAAGTATTACAACTGTCACAATATGTGGAACTTGACGAGGTGACTTCGGATATCTTGATATACGACATTATGTAATTAATGACCTGCGTCATTAAATGGTTACTACTATATAGAAGACATAACGAGTTGACCAACCGAGTTTCATTAATTGGGAACATCGTATCTTTAGTTTGTTTAAAATTAATTATATTAAATTATGATAGGTTATCCTTATGTCACAATGATACTCTTATCATCTTTGTAAACATTCCTAAGATCCTAGAACTTGTAATTCAAGATAAGTTGAATACAATTTAAAGTTATACATTTACATCATTTTTTCCATCTTATTGTAATTTTAAATAACTTATTGCGTTATATCCACGAACCTTAATTTGTTTATTTAAATCAATATAGTACCATTCCAAAGGTTACACATTTAATTGAACCAAATTTTCCAAATAAATAATCAACAATCGATCTTGCATTTTCCCATATATGTAACTATAATATATTTAGTCACTAACCAATAAATATTTTATATTCTATCACTTTAGTATTATACAACATTAAGCAAACATAAGTCACACAAATATTACATCCACTAAATGGAGCAACATTCTCTAAACAAAATGATCCTTATTTATACACCAATTAATAGTAAATACAATTGTTATATTCCCATTTCGAGATAGCTCAAGAATCAAGTAGGCTAAATAGCCTTTTCATTATTTTAAATAGAACAACAAAGGATATACTCACTTACAATCATATTATGTAATTAATACAATAAAACATTATAATCAAACTATTCGAAACAGAAAATTTCTTTCAATAACATCCACCAAGTAGAATTAATTTCTACCATTTGCAAAATGTTAGAAAAGGTCAGTTCGAATGAACTGGCATGAAGGGTTCTCTTTCTCGCTTAACAACTTATGCCATATAATATTTGAATAAATGAAAATGCCGCAATATTAAAATTATGTTATCATCATATGAATACTAAAAATTAGAATAGTATATCCCCCAAAATAATTTTCTTGCATCCAAAAAATAATAGTTTACTACCTATTTTTCTGAGTGCTTAATGGTCAATTCAAAAGGAACAAAATTGATAACAGAAAATAATAACAACATACTAAAATTCCAACACACCATATTTTAATAAAGAATATATTGACAATATATAAAGTAAGCACAACTTATACACAAAATCCCTTACAACATGCATGTTCCCATTAAGGTAAATCGCTACCTTTTCCTAATGTCGGAATACGATCACTATTATGGGAATCCTTATCCTCCTAGAATTAAACAATAATCTATCTACCTTAGCATACGTAATTTTCCAAATCATTATAATGATATGGTCAAAAGATAATACTTAAACACGATATGTTAATTCTAAGTTTTATCCAAAACTAAAACTTGATGGCCTATAAACAAAGATAAAATAAAATATTAATCATAGTGGCAACAACATACTCTAACAAAAGGATTATGGGAATTTTAAGAAGATAAGGTAAATAACATTACCTTAACCATTTCTAAGACCCAATAATTAGCCATAGTAGATATCACTCAAATACCTAAAAGGTAAGAATCACGAATCAAATCTGCACGAAAGCCCTAAAATCCCCATTTATATTAATATAGTAAAATTGATATAGTCTCATTTGAAACCATAATAAGCTTAGTTTTTAGTGCTCTAGATTCCATCCACAAAATTCATGTCAGCAAGACATATAGTATATCTTTAGAGGTCTATGGTCAAACAAGGGTTTGATGATAAAAAAATCAATGTTTCTAGACAATATGTCCAGGATTTCTAACTCAAACTGGCTCGTTGATACAAGTAAGTGGTTACCAAAAAGTTCACGGTTAAGTTATTTTAACATAAAATCTAACTGATAGGTGACATTCAAATATATTACTTAGAATTCATAAAATCTTAGTGGGTTTGTGAGAAAATGTCCACAAATGAACAGATACAGTTAGCCAACCCCAAACAAATTTCACAAAATAAAAACTGGAAGGAGTTACCCATTTTTTTAAGATATGATTACAATGCATATAAAAATAGTGACATTACGGTCATATCATTTCACAGAATTTGGGTATAACCTATAATCGAACATAATGTTCATTCAATTAAAAAAAATAACTAATCTCCAAAATAAGGGTTTTAATCTAGATAATAAAATAACAAACACAACATTTCCAAATCACCACAGAACCCACAAAATACACATTCATCCACAAATTTTGACTTAGTAAAATCAAACAAAACCCATTAAAATTCTCACACATATATCATAGTTTGAAAAAGAACAATATTGCAGAGATTTATTTCATGTAAATAGTATATAGAATAATATATAAAGAAGGAAATAGAATGATTCATGCCTAGAGGTTGAAGCCTAAAACCTCTCCCTTATTTTTCCAATATTCTTCAAGCAAGCTCAAGCTTAGATGCTCCTTTAAATAATAGAGAAATAAAAACCCCAAACTATTTCCATCCTTATTTATTGATAACAGTAATTAATGTTTTCCCAAAAATATCTCAACTAACAATCGAAGACATCCATGCACCATTTTGCAAAACAACCCCATGAACACAAAAATATGAAATAAAATGCCTCCATGCAGAGCTCGATGGAATTAGAAGACTATCAAAATGAAAATTAAATAACAAAACACCCAAACAACTCAATTTTTTCATCGATAAGTTACATGCTCTTCCCAAGGTCCGTGGAGTAGTTTATTACCATTAATGGATGCAAGTACCTAGTTGAGCCTCTAAAACCACTACTTTAACTCATGCTAGATAAAATTTAGCTATACCCCTTATTTAACACAATGAATCTCTACCATTCGATTATTAATGAGATAGACATGTCTCTAGCTCAACTATCCTTCCTTTTGCATGGTTGGTGTTTGATCAATGAATTCCATTTATTACAATCCTTGTTAGGGTTGGTGATCATATGGATCATCACCAAAAGCTATCCTACCATATATTCAATATGAATTACTATACCTTATTAAACTTGGGTCATGGTGATCAAATTCATTAGTCCCCGCCAAAGTGAGATAATGATGAAACCTAAACCTTATTCACATAGTCAAGGTGCAAGGTGAGCACTAATTAAAATAAACATGGTCCTATTACCATTGGACATATAACTCACATCTTATACCTTAATTTGGTATTTATTTGGTGTTAGCGGATCAAACCGATATAGAAAAAATAATGCTGCCACTATCCAGAGGTAAGTCAAGATCTAAGACTATTATACCAAGATCATCAACTTAGTAAAACAATAAAATAAAATAGTGTGTACATAAAAATGCTACATAATAATGTTTAGAATTTAAAGTAACAAGTTCATTACTTCCAATACCATTTTTTAATGAAATCAATTATGATCATGAATCAAAAATAGAGAATATAATATGGTAAAAATACACAAGTATGTCATCAATTCATTCCTTTGTTCCCAACAAGGTAATTACTCATAATTTCCAAATTATAATAAGTAGGTTATGGTATCCTAGAGGTTGCAGATGATGGAGACAAGTGCCGATATGTTTCCATGTGAACGAAAACATATCGAAATTGGTCCCTATGTTCATGAGCTGCCCATATTGAAGTTCATTTATGAAAAAGTAATAAAAATGGTGGTGTGAAAATAATTTCTCAAGAGTGAACCAAGAACAACACAACAAGCTCCCATTCGTAACATTGGATCTATCACAAAAATATTGCTATCAAGGTGAAGGATGAAGGCGTAGGTATTTTACCATATCTTTAGTGGAACTTCCGGTGATGAGTAAGTATAAATTACCCAACCTAAGAATTTAAATACCATTTAGGAGATGAATCCATCGATGTAAGATGAAAAAATTCCTTGGGACCAAATGAAACTTTAGGGTGACTCTCATTTTTCAAGGAATCTTCTACCTTTCTTCTTTCTCAAAATGAAGAGTACAAATGAACTTCAAGAAATTGGATGTATATGTGAAATATCTCAATTATTATATTTAACCTTTTTGAAGACCAATTCAATACCTCCACTCAATGTAGAATACATGCCTACAATCGTAGCTTTTACCCCGAGGTGATCAAGAAGGAATAAATGAATATGGTGCAAGGGAATGCCAACTAGAGATGGATCAAGAAAATCATAGAGAAAGGAAAGACATTCTCCTAGAAGTTCTCTATACTCAAGTATATTCTTTCCACTTTGTACAAAGTGAAGAAAGAAAGAGAAAATATTGAAAAAGAGATGACCACTTGGGTGAGGTGTTCCCACTTGTTTTTAAGATAAGATCCCGGACTCTCATAACCTCATTAGTTAAAATTTTTCGCATAAACTACTGAAAAATTGTCCCCAGTTTTGATCTCGCATCATGAATATTAGATATGACATGATAAAATATGCCACCTTTGAACTTGACTCAAACGGACAATTTTATTTTGGGATTTTATGATGAGGTCAACAACTATGTTTAAAAACTTGGATTCCCTTCACTCAATGATAATTTATCATCATACAAACTCATTAATTCCTTCCAAGAGTTGGTCAAGAAAGAAGCATGTGATCCCCTTTCCTTCAAAAAAGATACCTTATATTCCTCACCATCATCAAAAACTCTATTTTTGACATTGCAAGAGATAAAAAAGATGGATCTGTTAGGGAAAGAATATCAATGATGTTCCTTGAACATGGATACAATATTTGAGCTGCATTTACATTCCATAAGTAGATAAGGTAGCACTTGCGGTAGCTCAATTTATTAGAGAATTCAAAGGATAAGAGATTGTTCTAGGAAGTCTCCCACGGGGATTGTGAATCAGTAAATTCTCTATCAGTAAAAGCTTCATCTCCATCAACATTAACTTCTTCGACCCCTTTTTCTCTCCTCCACCTTTCTCTCTCATTTCAAATTCTCCATTGGGGAAGGACTTTAAACTTTTTTCTTATTCATTTAAATGTGACCTATAGTCAAGAATTGTAATGAGATCCCTTTAATTATTAAAAATTACTCACTTTTCTTTCATAATAACATGAAATGTCACAAGTTGTAAGGTAAGTTAAAATTCATGTGGAGGGTAGAAAAAGTGACATATTTTTAATGTTATAAATTAGAATGGTTTCTCCATTCCAAATTGGGTTGGAAATTATTGATTGAATGTATGTTGTTGAGATTACCGCTTCTTATTTAAGAAATAACAATTATAATTATTCTATTTTTTTTTCTTATGTTATTCTACTCTTTCATTCCAAATTTGCATATGTGATAATCTTATAAAACCAAGAAAGGTGTTTGCACATTTTATAAATGAGTCAAGGGAATTTTGTTCCTATTATTTTTTGGTCTTATTGTTGTTTGCATTGTTGTGTTCTTATAATTAAATATGGACCTACTTTGGTTATTGTATGTGAAATTTTCTAGTGCCTACACACAATAATAACCCTTTTTCTCCTTATTTCCCTAAATCCCTTTTACCTTTCTTCACTAAAAATTCTTCCCTTTCATCTTGTAAAAACATTTGGCACATGTTTAGTGGAGTAATATTGTGTGATCCCTAGCCTAACGGCCACCCACAACTTGAGGTTAGTATATATTAAATAATGGTATCCTCCCCTTACAAAAGAAAAAGGGTCTTAGCCCCATGACCATTGGTGAAAACTCAATAATTTGTAAAATGAAAAATTATTTTACCAACAGTTTTTAGTGACTCCATTGGGGAGAGATTTTCCTTGTGCACCCTTAAAGATCTCTAGAAAATACAATATATATATATTCCAAAAAAATTGGTTTCAAAGAAAATCAAATTTTGAAGGAAACTCTATCAAGGAATGAATCCATGTCACGTTCATTTCCCACATCACAATGATGAAGTTTTGAGATTGGTGTTCGGAACCAATAAGTGACAAAAAAAATGAAGAAGAAGATGACTACCAAGAAATCAATTTTTTTGATTAGCCATCATTCTGGACTAGCTCTTGTAAGATAATGATTCTGCCATAGTGAAGAGGTCTCTTACTATAACAAAAATTTCTAATTAGTAAAGTGAAAGAAGGTTAGTAAAATTTCATAAAAAAGTTATGGAAAGTGTCTAGAATAGATAATATTATTTCTTGCAAATATCCTACCATCAAACCCTTGTGGCTTAAATTCAATTGGACTACTACTAGAGGAAATAAGATGGGTATTGTACTTTTTGATGATGAAGAATCTAAGGGACTAATGAGAAAAATGCAAGGGAGATACACAATTTTGTATGAAATACATGATGAGGAAGAGTATCCTAAAGATAATATTTTTATCTTATCTATATATATTTTTACTAACTCTTGCAAGATAATGATTCTTTCATAGTGAAGAGGTCTCTCGCTATAACCAAAAATTTCTAATTAGTAAAGTGAAAGAAGGTTAGTAACATTTCTTAAAAATTTATGGAAAGTGTCTAGAATAGATAAAATTGTTTCTTGCAAAGATCCTACCATCAAATCCTTGTGGCTTCAATTCAAGTGGACTACTACTAGAGGAAAGAAGATGGGAATTGTACTTTTTGATGATGAATAATATAAGGGACTAATGAGAAAATGCAGAGGAGATACAAAATTTTGTATGAAATACATGATGAGGAAGAATATCCTAAAGATAATATTTTTAACTTCACATAGATGATTGAGAAATTCAAATCTTTTCCTTTTATTTCTCTTCATTTGGATGATTTTATTACATACGGTGATGAAGAAATGGATGCCTTAAAAGAGAGTTTGTATGAAGAATCTTGAGTGTTGCAGAAGATCATTATAATCCCAAAACCAATCTCAAAATTCTGAATTATGTTGAAGCTATGCAAGAAAGGTACAAGAAAATTGAAGCACTTCATACCATTGAGGAAGGAGGGATTCATCTTTCGGAAGAATTTTCTTATGATTCTCCATATTATGAGGTGTTTTTTCTTAAAATACTTCTATTTGTTTCTTATTATTTCCATGTTCTTGATCCTTCCAATGAATTTTGAATCAGCACCCTATAGGATAATGTAGATAACATGAATGTTGAACCTCTATTCATAAAATATTTTTTTCTCAAGGCACATCCCTTTGGAGGAAAATGGATATGATAAATGAATATTATTGTTCCATGATAGATGATCCAGTGATTTCTAAAGATTCTACCAACCATGAAGATGTTTGAGACATAAATTCTTCATCCCAGACTCAAATTATTCGGGAGGATGAATTTGAGGTAATCATTGATGGCTTTAATTCCAACTATAGTTCCTCATTTGATTCAAAAATTACCAATGATGAGATGGATAAAATAGAAGACTATAATTTCCTTCTTGAAACAATGTTGAATGAGAAAATTGAGCATAAATTCTATGAGGATCTGATTTCCTTGTCATCACCAAAGGAGTATAATGTTAATCATCAAAGAAGGTATGGAGTCTTCCCTTTTCCCCTGGGGAGAAGAAGACCTTCTAGGAGATATTTGAAATGGAGAGGAGGGTTATTATCATATTGATGACCCAACATTGTATTCTTAATTTTGTCATGATGATGATTTGAAAAAGATCAAATTGAAATGTGTGCCCTTCCCATGCAATATGGATATCTCCTCTCTATTCAAAAATTATGAAAACTAGGCATGTTTGATCTTGCAATAAGGTAACCCATAGATGATAAGAAATATAGATCATGAGGAGGATTTTTCAAATGAGTCCTAGCCATGTGAAGATCATATTTCTATCCATCTCCTTGAGGCCAAATGTGAATGTTTTTCAAATGAAGGTGAAAATGAGTATGCGGCAGATTTGAAGGATGGATCCATGTAAGACATCTTGAAGATTACAGATGAAAGTAAGTATCCTAAAATTAGTATTGATATACTAACCTATGGCATGACTATACAAGATAAGTATGATTTTAGTCATGAACCTTCTTTAGATAGACAAGTGTTCAACAATGAGATGGAACAAATAGGTAAGATGAATGTTGTCTTCGAATCCTTGACAGACGTGTATGAATGTGAAGGTGAGTTTTCCCTTTCCCATTTTGTGAAGAAGACTATGAATGGAATGTAAAGGATATTCTTAAATCTCCTATGGATGTTTTAAGTCATGAATATAGTACCTCCACCACATAAAATGATATCAAGTTCAATGATGATTTGATGGGCATAGGAAAGAACCATTTGGAAAAAATGAATGAGAAGGTGCGTAGTCATGTGAATGGAGTCAATGTCAACTTTTTCTCACCCTCTTCGAATTCCCATATTATTTTTGAAATGATCCCATGCTAAAAATTCACTCAAAAGTGAGGAATGCCTTCATGTCAAAATAAATGACTTCATTTTTGAAAACATGAGAGAGTGGCTCCTTATGGTCAAAAAGCATCAAAATGAGAGTACAAAAGGTAAGACTTTGAAAAAATAAACAAATTTGTCACTAAATGTAATAGTGTTTTCCATCACAATATTAGTATGAAGATGGAAATTTTCTCTCTCCTTCTTCTCAAACCATGCAGATCCATCACAAGAGCATGACATGATTAGGTGATTATCTTTGAGCCTCAGATGTATGCGTTTGGTCCACTGTTCCATGTTGGTGTGTACTTATCTCAAACCATTTTTGAGTGTGTGTAAATTCTTTTCCTGTATCAATGAATTTACCTCCCCTATAACATAGTTTACCTTTCCGCTATGAATTTATTTTCCAGTTTGGTGTGTTTCCTTTATATGTGTGTGTGTGTGTGTGTGTGTTTGTTTATTCGTATCTCGTTACTTTTAAACAAGGACTTTATTTCCCGATGGATAAGGAACTGGTCTACACACCCGAGAGAAATTTGAGGTTCTCTATTATCCCTTGTGGTCCAATGACCCCGAGTTAGATCCAGTTTTTGTCATGTAAATTGACTTGCATAAAAATTCAAATTTTAAACCATGATAACTAAGCCATAATCCAAAAAATTTCTCCAAATCCTTCGAAATCCCTCTCATGTTCATTTTTTATTCCATGTCATAATAATATTGACCTTTTAGGTCCTCTCAATATACTAAATATGTATTTACAATTGTTCAAATTTATTTGATAATTTCAACTCTTCCATTCAAAGAAAGTGGAGCAGTAAGACTATTTCTTTGGCAGATTAGAAAGGCCAATTTTGGCCATTTCAAGGCATGTGTGCATCCTCCAGAAGGTGTTGAAAATATCATAGGAATCCAAATATGGTATTGGAGATAATTGACTATTTTGGAAGTAATTTATAGATATTTGGGGAAGATTTGGTGGTTTAGGGACAATCTATGCAAAAGTGGGTTTTCAAGTGTAAGGAATGAATAGTCAAATTATGAACCTGAACTTGTCTAGATGATTCTAGGAACTCTATAAGGATTTATAAAAATAAAATAGGAAAATGTAATATATAATAATCTTATAGATTTTTGTAACATCATATTTGATCCAAGACTTGATGGTTTCTTGAAACATTTCAACCTTTGCAGTGCACCTTGTTGTTCTAGTAAAAAACAAAGATTTTTTAGTTTTAGGAACAATAAAGATGTAAAAACTATTCCATTAGTATTATAATGTTATTTGTTGTCAAATTCATATAAAATTTAATCTAAAAGTACCACTCCAAGTTCACGAAGAGAAGATTTCAATCTCGTTGGTGAAGAGTGTGCATGCTCCATACTTAGATAAATTTTTGACTACCACATGTCAACACTTTGATCTATAGCACCCTTTTTGTCCCTCTTGTCCCATTTTACTAAGGAGATAAAATGAGTTCCCATAATAAATCTCTTTCTCTCATCCCTACGTGACCCTTTTCATCTCCGCAGGTACTTATCTAGCTAACCCCATTTCCTCAAGCCTCGCTTAGTGATGAGACCATAAATTACCATTATTTTGTCCTTCCAAGTTACCTTTAAAAGTGTATTTAAATGTAATCTAGGAACTTATAGTTTTCTTAAGATAGAATATAGGATATATATCTTGTTCATTCTTTAGAAATATTTTGTTATCTATTTTGTTGACTAATCCTATTGATTATTTGGGAAAAGATGCAAAGTCTTGTGTATGTAGGCCATAAAGGAAAGATAATGCTAGTATTGGGAAAATTGGAATTGATCATGGATGGTATATCTAAACTCAAATATGATCTCATAGTCAGATTCCTATCGAAAAATTATGCAAGTTCAAAAAGAGTAATCTCAATACGAGATCGTATGCAAAAGTTATAGTTGTTTTAAGTTAGCTCCCAAACTTGTAGGCTTAAATCTGGAACTCACAA
Organism: Taxus wallichiana var. yunnanensis; assembly: GCA_018340775.1. Taxonomy (NCBI): domain Eukaryota; kingdom Viridiplantae; phylum Streptophyta; class Pinopsida; order Cupressales; family Taxaceae; genus Taxus; species Taxus wallichiana. Next base: position 184,557,695 of record CM031234.1, on the reverse strand, counting down.
AGTTAATTCCGAAACTTACAGGCTTAGTTTCGGAACTCACAGATTTAGTTCCAAAACTCGCAGTGAGTTCAAGAACTCACAAATTTTGACAGTTTTTGAGGAATTGTGAAAGATCAGAGAATCCAATGAAAAATATGAGAGATTTTTTTGTTCATAGAAATGTGATTAAAAATTTCTCATTCAGATTTGCTACATGTATTACCAATAAAGAGATATCTAACTTTTAGTGAGCTGCAGTTTGAGGAAAAGTGTATCAGATGAGCGCTAAAAGTTCCATAAACAGAAATAGAAAAGTAAAAAAAAAAATATGAGAGATGTTTTTGTTCATAGAAATGTGTTTAAAAAAACCTAATTCATATTTACTACAGGTTTTACCAATGAAAAAATATCTAACTTTTAGTGAGTTGCAGTCTGAGGAAAGTGTATCAGATGAGCACTAAAAGTTCCATAAATAGAAACAGAAAAGTCAAATGGAAAATCTAAGAGAGGTTTTTGTTCATAACAATGTGTTTAACAAAAACCTCATTCATATTTGTAACAAGTTTTACCAATGAAGATAAATCTAACTTTTAGTGAACTGCAGTCTAAGGAAAAACATATTAGACAAGCGTCAAAAGTTCCCACACCAAAAACAACAAAGTTAAATGGAAAATTCTAGAAAGGTATTTGGTCAAACTAATATTTTGAGAAAAATCCTCCTTCCAATAATGTAGAAGAATAAAATCATTATGATTCTTGTTACCGAAAATCAAGGAGAAGATTTGGGAGAAAATCTTCCTAAAATAAGTGAGATAAGATTTGACTCCAATAATATATCTCTCTCCATATTTTGTGGAGATGGAGATCTTAGTTGTTAGGATTGGAATAAAGATAAGATCAGATTGTATTTCCTAAAATAAGGAGTTGGTTGGATGCATAAATTATAAATGTAACCTTCCACACTGAGATATGTAATTCTTTTCTCCCAATAAATAAAGATATGTTCTTTCTTTCCAATCTTTTGAAGTAAAGTTATTCTGCAAGTTCTGAATTAAAAATATGAATTAAGTCCTCTTTCAAGGAATGAGCTGGCCACTCATTCTAAGGAATATGGATCAATGTGTTAATGTTTGTTTCTTTATTTATGCAATTTTCCTTTTGTTGTAAACTTCTGATTTCATGTTATGTGATCCTTCTTCAGTACAATTTTTGTTGTGAACCTGCAGGTGTCTTTTTATCTTTCAGTTATTTTTAATTCAATAATTTCATTTATGCAAGTGTGTTTACATTTATGCAGGTGTGTATTTAAATTTCCACATGTGTCCTTTCAATTTATGCAAGTTTGGTTTGCGTTTGAAGGAGTTGCTTTCCAAGATATTCTTCTTAATGCATACAACCTACAAAAACTAACCTATATTGACATTACTAATGGTGAGGATTGATGACCCTCATCAGTTAGATTCTACCACTTATCATGATATCTCTCCAAGAACACTTTTTATATCCCTCATATCCCTTTATCCCAAAGGGTTAGAGGTAAAAATTAGTGCCCATGATAAATCCCCCTTTGTGGTAATTTCATGTGACCATTTTTAGCTCCCTGAATGTTTTCCTAGATTTTTCATCCTCATGCACACCGACCAATGTAGATGCTAAATCATGTAGTTTGGGTAAATTTATAGGTCATAATCACATAATACTATTCATATTATTCCTAAGTGAAAAAAATAGAGATTGACAACTATCTTTGGCCTTTTTTTTTTTTGTTTCATGTCTTCTTTCTAATCTCTTACACCCTTTGGCCCACCAATACTTTGTTGTTTCATATTTTATGACTCTAGACACCAACAACTAGTTAAGATGCTAGCTCCTAGGTTCCCCATCCTTTTGGGCACCCCCACCTCTCTTTTCTTTAATTACTCCTTTAGGGTATCATTTATGTTTCTAGAATCTTATTTTCTTATGGGTCAGCCTTCCAGTTGTTAATTATGAAATTAAACCAAGGGAATCATATAAATATAAAACTATGTGACCATAATAAAGGACCAATATCTAAGAATATACTATCACCACCTAATGTTACATCTAAAGGAATTATAAGAGCATCAAATCATCCATTTAGCTTTCACACAAAGGACTACATTTTCTACATACACACATAGGAGGGGAAGTTCATTTTTCCATCCACACATCTTTCTACATTGTTACATATAGCTATTACTCACTATCAAGTGCATCTTACACATGATTATTGCACACACACATGAGAAATACAAGGAGTCCGAAATGTAGTATGAAGAATTTGAGGATTCCTTTTTTTATTCTTGTTAAGAGCTCGAGTTGAGCTTGAAGGAGTTGGTTATAAAGTCTAGGTAAGAAAAATGAAAATGGTTTAACACTTGAAAATAGTGAGTTTTGTCGACATGTCCGAACAAAAATTGACAATGCAAGTATTGAGTGATCTAAAAGGTGTGAAAACTAGAAGGTGAGTTAGAGAAAATGTGAAGAGTTGGTTCTTGTTGAGTCAAGAAAATTTGAGAGTTAAAAATGCAAGGTTTAGAGACATTCTATGATCCCATTTTTTAAAAACTGAATGAAATTTCACCTTACAAATAGAGAGTCAAAAACAAGAAGGCAAGAGCTAGACGTTTTGAAGCTATGAAAAGATTTGGAGGATGGGATAAGATGAAGTTGAAGAGGCAGAGTGGAAATTTAACTTCTTCAATATTGTGAGTAGGTGGAAGGAGATAAATATGATAAAAGCATAGGTAGTTGAGTGTGTGTCATACATGGAAGAGATGATAGCAAAGAGTGAACAAAAGGAAAGTAAAAGATAATAAAAATACAATAAGATACTTTTGACATCGGGATTAAAAGTAGGAAGAATTTGAGGAGTTCTTGTTTTGTATTCTTATTCAGAGCTTGAGTTGAGCCTGAAGGATTTGGTTGTCAAGTCTAGGTAAGAAAAATGAAAATGGAATAACACTTGAAAAGCGGTGAGTTCTACTAACATGTCGAACAAAATTGACAATGCAAGAATGGAGTGTTCTCAAAGGTGTGAAAAACTAGAAGGTGAGTTAGAGATAATGTGAAGGGTTGGTTCTTGTTGAGTCAAGAACATTTGATAGTTACAAATGTAAGGTGAATAGACACTCTATTGTCCCATTTATTTTAAAATTGAATGAAATTTCACATTACAAATAGAGAGTCAAAAACAAGAAGGCAAAAGCTCGAAGTTTTGAAGGTATGATAAGAGTTGGAGCATGGGATAAGATGAATTTGAAGAGGTAGAGTGGAAATTTAATTTCTTCAAGATTGAGAGTAGGCATAAGGTGATAAATAAGCTTGAAGCATAGGCAACTAAGTGTGTGTCATACGGGGAAGAGATGATAGCAAAGAGTGAACGAAAGGAAATTAAAAGATAGTATAAAAGACAGTAAGGTAATATGTGATCTAAGATCAGAGATATCAAGATAGTGGGGGATATTTGGCTGCAATTGAATTATGGAATTGATGAGCACACAAGATTTTTAAGACCGAGTATATATATATATATATATATATATATATATATATATATATATATATATATAACATAAACATACTTTGAATAGAGGACTCGAGATATAAAAAAATTGATGGATGAAAGAGCAAGAGAGTGAAGAGACTTTTGAATTGTGAATGTATATGCCAGTGGAATAGTGAAATAAAGAAATATGTTAAGAAACAAATAATGAAGAAAACTAAAATGAAAAATCAATAAGACAAGTAAATTGAGTTAGTAAAGGATCATAATCAGTTGTATGAAGTAACAAGGAACTAAATGATCGGTTTGTGCATTGTGATTGTATTTATCCTATGTGGGTGCTTGGGTTATATGGGTAGGAGCTCCTTGCAAGTTGTAGCTTGCTAAATCAGCATTATGGGTTCTTGGAAACCTTCCATTGGGTGCTAGAAGGATTGGGAAGTGAGTACTTCATAGGTTGAGTGGGTACTCAATAAAATCATAAATCATTGTATGTTAAGAATGAGTGTTTTTAATAAAAGGATTTGATTTCAAGTGGGTTTTCTCCCTCTAAGGGTTTCCCACTATAAATTTGGTGTCTTGTATACTTATGTTCTTGCATGCACCTTAATTTGTGTTCATGGTTTGATTTCTAGTTATTTTCAAGAAGTTTTAGAAGTTGCTAATCTAGTCAACACCAATTCACCCCGTTTAAGTGCTTGTGATATCCAAGAGGATTTGCATTTGCAATCTCATATTCTCGAAGCAACTTGGACTCTATGAATCCTCTTTAAATCCATAATCTATTTTCATTAATGTCTTTGATAATGTTCCTAATAAATTCTTAGGTACAATCATGCTTCCCATTACTGTTGGGCCATACAATTTTTCCGTCCCATTCCATGTCATGCCTAACAATCTTAATTATAATCTTCTTATCATACAACATGGGATCCATGCCATGCATGTGGTACTTTCACCCTTCATACACAGCTTAAATTCCTTTTTTAATGAGTTTCCTATGAATTTAGAGAATATTCATTATGGTTTCATTGGCATTGGATTAGACAAACATACAAAGGGAATCAAAGATCCTCTTTCCATTCCCATAGAATCCACTAGACTTGGACTTAGATATCACCACAAGATAATTGTTTTTGTTCCTTCCACATCTCCTCCTTGGGTTTATGTTATTTCACATACTCACCATCACACAAAGAAATTTCCATTTTCTCTCCATGCTACAACTTACTGTGGTAAATATACTACTCCTAAAACATTTCCAAATCAACTATTAGAACTATAATATTAAGTGCATCATAATATTTAGTTTATAGTTAAATAATATAGAATACTTTATATTCTTATTATTTAAACATAAACTTTATATTAGGTTTGTTAGTTACTAATTAACTAACTATATATTAAATCGGGTGTGCCACGTCACTTAATATGAACATAATCCTTTGGGTTATTTAAATATGGATTTAGGACATATTCAAAATCACGTGAATCATTTGGATTCAGGCTAAATACATGGAGTAAAAGTGAGGGAGGAGTTAGTGGACTGGGTTATAAAATGTTTCACTATAGTGCATTATTCTTCCGTGGATTTTTACCAATTTACGGGTTTTCCAGTTACATACTGGTGTCACTTTGTGTAATTTGTTTTATGTTGTTATTTAATTTATTATGGTGTGCACATTTATATTTCCACTTATTAATGTATGTTAACCCTACATTTAATTCAGTTGGTAAATATATCTTTTCAGCCCTTGTCCCGATGGTATGGTACCAGAGCAGGATAAAGTTTTGGTCAAATAAATAAATTAATCAAAATTCATGTCCCTTGGGGTAGTTGGTTGGCTAGTTGGTTTTAGTTGTTTTGGAATTTATTTAACCCCCCTCCTACCCTCTCCTGACATGTTAATGGATTAATGTTTCTTTGAGATTTGAGTGTGCACAGGTGAAAGGGGCTTGAATATTTACCTGCGTGAAAATCCCATACGAGAAAAGGTAAGGATTTATTGCTATATGAAATAATTTCAATGTTTTGTATAGTTTCATAGGTTAAATATTTCAGAAGGTAAATTCCACTAAAATAAGGGAGGAGACAAGTTTCCTAAAAAGAGGGATTTCAATTTATTTCATTCGACTGGTGAAATTGATTGTCCCATCTGTAAAATTTGATGTTCTTGTATTCACTTGTGGAATCACGCCCTAGTAAAAATTCTCTTACTATTTTTACCTTATTGTATTTTTCCTAAATAATATGTCCATGTCCTTTGGACCATGTTTAATAGAGTTTGATTTGAAAAACTATAAATTTATAGTTAATCTATAACCATATTATTTAAATAAAAATATAATATAAAATAAAGTTTATATAATAACCTATATAAACATCATATTAAAATCTCACTCTTACCTCCTTACCGGTTAATCCTCCAAGTGGTGTTTAGCCATTTTGGGCTTCAATGCATTTAACTTAGGGATCAAATCCCATTTAAACTACAATCATCCACACTTTATTCTATGCGTTTTCCCCATGTTTAGTGGTTGGAAATGACATATTAAAAAAATCCTCCCATTTAAATTGACCACTCTTAACACTTGGTCACCTTAATAATTATGACATGGAATTTGATTTTAAAATTTTATCACATGGTATTATATGTTTGGTACTCCACCTTATAATTTTTTTATTACCCGTAGATCCAAATAACCATCAAATCATATAAACTGTAATGTAGGGGTCTTAATTTTAAGTCGCCATTTATGTTCTAACATGCCAATGTAAGTCAACTAACCAAAAGTAAAAGAAAATCCAATGGTGAGCACACACAACTCACACATATTTTTATAAGGGTTTTTATTTCTATTTATTTTCATATGGTTTTAAATAAAGTGGAATATTTATAGGGGTTGTAATGTGTGGCATTAAATTTGGCCATATAAAACTATTCCACTATTCTCCTTTTTTGGTTAGCGGTTTAATATTCCACCATGCTATGTGGATGGTTTCGTAAATACCGATAGCTCGTTAGTGGTTACATGGTATCTGGTGTGAAATTAAACTTTGTGCTTAGTTGTTGGTTGGAAATCCCAAGTTTAAAGGGCTTGGGTGGTGGTGGTTAATAACACTTTGATGGAATTGGAAATCACCTATGTAGCCGTGAGTTATAGAGCCCGCTAAGTTGTTAAAAAAAAAGTGGGCGAAGGCATTGAGTGAATTTCAACGTATGTGGCACAAAACAATATAAATACAACTCAATATAAATGGCCCATTGATGGTTTGAAATTTTCTAAATGAATACAATAAAAGCTTTGGCTCAGTTGTTGACTATTGGGCATTGAAATATAAAATTCGGACCTCCTTGTGTGGCATAAAATTGATCATGATTGATTACGAGGATTAAAATATGACAAGGGGAATTTCTATTAAAACTCTTATTTTAATCCTTGTTTATTAATTATTTTTATCTATATTTTACACACAAATGGGGTCTAATCAATTTTCAATTGATAAATCTCATATGTTGAATGGAAACAACTACAACATTTGGAATATTTGATTGAAAGCAAAATTCATGGCTCACAAACTATGGGCAGTTGTAAATGGAACAGAGAGAGCTCCTACTGAAGACATGCAACTGCTGATAACATCATCACATATCAATAGAAAGTACAAGAGGTGATGTCCATTATCTTGCAAAGCGTACAAGATGATTTTCTGCTTCATATCAAAAATATAGAGAGTCCTGGTGAATCTTGGACATAATTGGAGTCAATGCACGAAGGTACGCGTTTATCAAAAAATATTAAGTTAGTTTTAGAGCTTATGACAACTCCCATGAAGGGAGATGAAAAAGTGATTAATTATTTAGCAAAAATAAAAAATATTAAGTCACAATTAGATGGATTTGGCAGTAATTTGATTCATGATAAATTACTCTATTTTATTATCCAATTAAATATTCATGAAAAATTTAAAATATTTATTTCAATATTGAATTCAAATTATCAATCCGAACAAGACATTCCAAATTTTCAAACCCTTAGTAATCTCCTGGTTTAGGAAGAGCAGGTTATGACTAATTTTGATTCAAAATAAAATGCCACACATGAACTTCTTTCTTAGAAAGTGAAAGGTAAACCTTCTAGGATTAACAAGAATCAAAAATCAAATTTTAAAACTCCTAATAAAAACAAGAAACTAGGAAACTTAAAAGTTAGTTTTGATGGTAAATGTCATAACTATGGGAAATTTGGACATAAGAAAGAGGTTTGTAAATTTAAAAACAAGTCAAATTTCAAAAATCAGAAATGGAATAAATCAGATCAAAATCAAGATAATGATGATGATAATGAGAATAATCATAGTGCTAATATAATAGCTTTATAAATTATTTCTAAATAAAAAGTATATTTTCTAAACTGTTGGAAAAAGGAGTTTTTTTATTTTTTTTTCCATAATTAACTCAGATGAGTTAGTAAAAATAAACTAGAAATAGCTACAACTGAAAACATACACAAAATGGATTATATGTATTTTAAAATTTTACTTCATTTTTTGATAGTTTATTCAAAAATAGAACTGTGTTCATATTTTTGCATGAAAAATTGATCATTTATGACATATATAAGCTTATGGAATGTATTGAAAGGTGCTTACATGTCATCTTTTGAAGAAAACTCTATGAGAAGTATCCACAATTAGTGGATTATGTTTTCAATGAATATTGTGATTATTCTTGAATGATTTGATTATCTATTTAGATATGTTATCTAACAAGTCTTATCTTATTTTTAAAGGCTTAAAATAAGATAATACAAGATACATATGTTTTCAAAAAAAACATTTCTTAGTATGTGAAACTAAAATATTATTATTTACATATCAAAAGACACTTGGGGACACCTTTGTGTTTGTATTGGAGATGTCCAATACTGATTGCATTTAATATATATTCTACATGAATAGTATGTTGAATTTTTCAACATTTTTTTGACATGGTTAGTTGTTAAGCATATTGTTATGTTAGTTGTTATACAACTAGTGTTTAAATTTTACATATGGTTAAAAGTGAAATCAATAATGATTTATATTTATATGCTTATTATGATGTCTATATGGATATTGTGACTCTAACCATGTTGATGTTGTGTTAGATATAAAATATACTAGATATGTGTTTAAATTTTTGGTGCAGGAACCATTAATTGAAACAAAAAAAGTAACCAACAATATCCATTTCTTCTAATAAGGCAGAGAAGTACAATGGAAACAATAAAGAAGCCATGTGGCTAAAGAAATTGTTGGAAGAAATACACATGGAAGCTAAAAGAAGTATTCCTCTTCTATGTGGTGGTCAAAGTTATATTAATCTTGCTGAAGAATCTAGTACAACATCAAAGAATGAAGCATGTTATCCGAGAGAAGGTTCTCTGTGGGATAGAGATCTCTAGTTCTGCAAGACTAAAGATTATATTGTAGATATGTTTACAAGCCATTATGTGTTGTAAAATAATGCAAGTGTGTGCAATTCTTGGCCTTTCAGAGTTTCCATTGAGGGGGAGTGTGCATGTAATGTCACCTCCTAATGGTCATCCAGGTTGATTGAATCCTTCTCCTCTATACTTATACTCTAGTTTAAAATCATTGTAAAAGATCTTGTATGATCTAAAGTAAACTGATAGAGTTTATAGGAAAAATACAGTCTAGTGTGCATCTATTTGTAAAGGAGGTCCTTGTGTTATAAAAGGATCCTAGAGATGCGGTATAAGAATATTTCCACAAGAAACGGTGAGATGTAGTCTCACAAATCATGCTTAGCCTAAATCATATGTCTAATCTATGTATTCCAAATATTTTTGTACTAAAAGGTAAGTTGAGCATGATGAAGGTGTTATACTTCCTTCAAAAGTACACGTGCTAGCCTAAACCTTTAGGGTTTATGGATTTGTAAATCTTTTTTTATAAACATGTAATGTTGGCATATGGATCCCCACTTAATATTAAGGGGGAGTGTTAGAACTATAATATTAAGTGCATCATAATATTTAGTTTATAGTTAAATAATATATAATAGTTTATATTCTTATTATTTAAATATAAACTTTATATTAGGTTTGTTAGTTATTAATTAACTAACTATATATTAAATCGGGTGTGCCTCATCACTTAATATGGACATAACCCTTTGGGTTATTTAAATATGACTTTAGGTCATATTCAAAATCATGTGAATCATTTGGATTCCGGGTAAATACATGGAGTAGAAGTGAGGAAGGAGTTATTGGACTGGGTTGTAAAATGTTTCTCTATACCGGATTATTCTTCCGTGGTTTTTACCCATTTACGGGTTTTCCACGTTACATATGGTGTCACTATGTAATTTTTTTAATGTTGTTATTTACTTTTATTATGGTGTGCACATTCCACTAAGTAATTGGACACATACAATCTTAGACAACTTTCTAAATTCCTATCCAATCTATTTCAGAAATTTGAATTTATAAAGGACAATGCACAAATTACCCTCTCATATTTAATAGAACCCAAAATCATTGTTTTACAAAGTTCTTATAGCTGAATATAATATCTCAAATCCTATCACAAAATACTACTTGAATAAATATTCTTCCAAAGTCTTCTAATGGAACCATTTTCATTTGGATCATCCAGAAAACAAAATTTCTCTAGCATAGTGGAAGAAAAATCATGTGAATAAGAACTGAGTAAATTTTTTGTAATATACCTTCAACAACTTTGTTTATATATTCACGCTTAAAAAAATTCCTGTTTGAATCTTTCATATATCTCTATAGATAAATATTGAGAAATTTATTTGAGTGTCAGATAATACTGTTTGTAATAAATTGTGTGTCACTCTTACTTCTTCCATTTATGACCCATCCAAATCTACTCTTTTTAGAAAAGTATGAAGTGCTATCTCTTTCACATGTGTTGTTATACGAGAGATGATCATGTATATTGTGTTGAGTTATGGAGCTTAATTTCTTCACATTAGCATGCTTTATTGACTTGTTGGAATCCATAGTAAACAACATCGGGCCACCGACCGTGTCGGTCACATGGGGGACCGACATCTATCAAGGAAAGGAGGAACCAACATCAGTTAGGGTAATTGACATCGATTTCTTGTGCATGATTTTTTATTCAACTCATAGGAATTAGACCTAACCTTTGATATAAAATTGATCTAATGGTTTTAATAGCATAGCTAAGTTTTCCTAAGTTTTTATATGGTTATATAAGTTAGAAAACTAGGGTTAGATGATAATAAGGGAGAATTGTAAGAAGGAATTCTTGGAGAGAGAGAAAGATAAGCTTGTGAGGAAGAAATTATTGTACATCTAGGAGGTGTGGAAGATTACAAATATTCATTGTATATTCTCTACAAAGCTTTGAATAATAAGATTGGTTGTTTCTTGGTGGACGTAGCCCACACTGGGTGAACCACATTATATCTTGTGTATTTTTCTTCTGGTTTATTTCCATATTTATTACTTGTATGTTTAGATCTGAATAATATATCTGTAAAACTAGTGTGATTAACCCCAACTTGTATTAGAGATTTTTTTGAGGGTTTTGTGTGTTGACATATTTACTCACAGAGGGATTTTTGATTGAGTGGGAGCTACAAAAATGGTAGAAGATGGAAAATATAGAGTTGAGAAATTTGATGGCTATAATTATCAGCTATGGAAGATGCAAGTGGAAGATTATCTGTATCAGAAAGATCTATACTTACTGTTGTATGAGAAGGCAACACCTATAAAGATGACCGATGAAGAATGGAAAATTATTGACAAAAAGACTCGGGATCTATAAGATTGAGTTTGACAACATCTATGGTTTTGAATATTACTCAAGCAACAACCATGGTAGAGTTGATGAAATATTTAGATAATTTATATGAAAAACCTTTTGCTTTAAATAAATTTTATTTGATGAATAAATTATTTAATTTTGAGATGAAAGACCATAAATTTGCATTAAGTCATTTGAATGATTTTGGTCTATAGTAAATCAATTAAAATTGATTAATATTCTATTTGATGATGAAGTGAAAGAACTTTTTTTCTTATGCTCTTTTCTAGATAGTTGGGATAAATTGGTAATGGTTGTTAGTAATACATCATTTGCTACTAATATTTTAAAGTTTGATGATGTGGTTAGTATAATTCTGAATGAATAAATACACAAGAAAAGTATAGCATAATTATCATCTAGTAATGCTTTGAATGTAAAAAGAAGAGGAAGGAAGAAGGAGAGATCCAAGATTAAGATTAATGGGAGGTCAAAGTATAAGAATGGTAGATATAAATCCAGATGTAAAGGAATAAATTGTTAGAATTATAGAAAGAAAGGACATATAAAGAAGGATTGTTGGTTCAAGGAAAACAAAGAGAATGTACCAAAGAAAGGTAAAGAGGAAATTTTTTCATCTTCTAAGGTAATGCAAGATGCCCTTATTCTATCCGTGGATAATAAAATTGAATCATGGGATTTAAATTCAGGAGCTTCTTTCCATGCTACGCATAATAAGGGTTATTTTAGAAATTATGTCCAGGGTAATTTTGGGCATGTTTATTTAGGAGATGATGAACCATGCAATATTATTGGTAAAGAATAAGTTCATATAAATTTGTATAATGGAAATACATGGATTTTGAAATATGTGAGGCATGTGTCAAGCCTCAAGAGAAATATAATTTTTGTAGGATAACTATGTGAATCTGGTTGCATGGTTACATTTACATCCGACTCTTGGAAAGTTACCAAGGGATATCTAGTTGGAGTAAGAGGTAAGAAGGTAGGAACATTGTATTTGTATACGTATATTATTGATTCATTTTCTATGCTATCTTCTTCAGATTCATATGCAAGCATGTGGCATAATTGGCTAGGCCATATGAGTAAAACAGAATGTAGATCTTAAAGTCTAAGGGTAAGTTATCAGATTTGAAATATGTAGATCTTGATTTCGTGAGCATTGTATCTTTGGAAAGAAAAAGAGAGTGAGATTTCTCAAAGTTGGTTCAACAAAGAAGGAGCAAAAATTAGAGCTTGTGCACTCATATGTGTGGGGACCAGCCCAAGTAGCTTCTCATGGAGGATCCCAATACTATGTGAATTTCATTGATGATGCCATAAGAAAGGTATGGGTTTATTGTATTAAATGTAAATATGATGTTTTTGAGACTTTTAAAAGATGGAAAGCCCTTATGGAAAATGAATCAAATTAAAATTTAAAATACCTTAGATCTGACAATGGTGGTGAGTACTCGCAACAATTTTTTTAATGATTATTGTTTAGTAAATGGAATAACAAAGAAAGAAACAGTTCTTAGAACACCAAGAGAGAATGGTGTTACAGAAAGAATAAATAGGGAAATCATGGAATGTGAAAGAAACACGAGTATGCATGTTGGATTACCCTTACATTTCGAGAAGAAGAACTAGACATGGCAGTTTAATCAATTAACCGCGGGCCTTCAAGTGCACTGGATGGTGCAATACCAAAAGAAGCTTAGACTTGAAAATATGTAAATCTTTCTTTTCTTAGAGTATTTGGTTCAGAAGCTTTTTTACATGTTGATAAAGAAAATAGAAAGAACTTAGATGCTAAATATAAGAGATGTACTTTTATTGGTTATGGATCTAGTGATTTTGGATTCTCGATTCTAGGATTTAGAAGATTATAATATTGTTAGGAGTCGTGACATTGAATGGAATGAAAAGAGAATGTACAAGGATAATTTTTTTCTACCCAAAGTCAAACCGGTTAGAAATTTTATGGAATAATACTCATTATCAAATTTTGAAAATACATCTATAGGTATTGGTGTCAATTTTCCGAACCGGTATCGGTTTGATAGAACCGACATTGGTTATTAGAATCAACGTCAAAGCAACGGAACAACACGATCGACATAAATTTTCCAAATCGGTGTCGGTAGGAGGTGACTGGTGTCAGTCACTGTCTGAGATTGATACAAATTTGTATAATGAGAATATTGAGCCTCCAACACCCCAAATTTCAGTGAGAAGGTCACAAAGGGTAAGTATACCTCCATAAATATTTACACCTTCCTTATCTTATTTATTATTGATTGATAGTGGTGAACTAGAAATTTTTGAAGAAGCAATGTAGGATGAGACCCACATGTAGTGGGAGAATGGCATAGATGAGGAGATGGATTCCTTGAAACATAACCAAACATGGAATTTGGTTAAGTTTCTAGTAAGTAAAATAACATTGCAGAAAAAAATGGGTTTAAGGATCAAGGAAGAAGAGGGTGGTGGATTAAAAGATACAAGGCAATGATTGTGGTAAAAGGATTTGAATATAAACCGGTATTGATTTTGGTGAGATATTTTCTCCTGTAGTAAAAATGACTTATATTCATACTGTATTGAGTTTAGTTGTAGTAGAATATTTGCATTTAGAGAAACTTGATGTCAAGATGGATTTCCTTCATGGTGATTCAGAGGAAGAGATTTATATGTAGCAACCGCTTGGTTATGAAGTCAAGGGTAAGGAGAAATTTGTGTGCATGTTGAAAAGAGTTTGTATGGGCTCAAGAAATCCCCAAGGAAATGGCGTATGAGGTTTGATAGTTTCATGCATGATCATAGTTATATGATATGTGAATTCAACCATTGTGTTTATTTCAAGAAGCTTAAAAATGGAATCTATATTGGATTATTACTATATGTGGATGATATGATCATTACAGGATCTAAGTACGCAAGACATTGTTGAGCTTAAAAAGGTTAGCTCATACATTCACAATGAAGGATTTGGATGCTTTAAAGAAAATCCTTAGAATGCAAATTCACAGAGACATGAAGAACATGAAGTTGTATTTTTCTCATGAAAATTATATCGATAAGGTTTTGGAAAGGTTTAATATGCAGAATTCAAAACATGCAAGTACACCTATGGTTGGAAAAGATCAGTGTCCTACATCACATGAGAAGGTTAAGTACATGGCGTGAGTTCCATATGCATTAGTAGTTGCAATTATTATGTATGCTATGGTTTGTACCAAACCAGACATTTCACATGAAGTGGGAGTTGTGAGAATATTTATGGCCAATCTAGGTAAAGAACATTGGAAAGCAGTCCAAAGGATTCTTAGGTATTTGAGAGGAACATCTAACATATAATTATGCTATGGAGGGTCAAATATTTCTTTATGCGGCTATGTTGATACAAATATGGTTGGATATTTGGATGGTAAGAGAACCACCACTGGATATGTATTCACAATAGGTGGGATGAAAGTTATCTAGATTTCAAGAATGCAGAAGGTTGTGGCCTTATATACTACAAAGGTTGAGTATGTTGCAACTATAGAGGCTAGAAAAGAGATGATATGGATGAGAAGATTCATGAGAGAGTTGGGAAATGAGAAAGTGGATGGCAGATTATACGGTGATAGTAAAAGTGTGATTCATCTCGAAAGAACTCATATTTTCATTTAAGAATGAAACACATTCAATTGAGATATCTCTTTATACAACAGTGTTTGAAGATTTGCAGAATCTGAAATCGGAGAAAATTCATACAAATAAGAACCATGTGGATATGCTAACAAAGCCGTTGGCAAAGGAGAAGTTAGAGCTACACTCCACTTATGTTGGTCTTCGAGTTTGAGACTTGAAGAGGAAGAAATAGGACAAGAAAAGGATCTAAGAGTGTATTTATATGGTACAATGCAGAAATTTATCTCCAAGTGGAAAATCGTTGAGTTGTGGAGCTTAATTACTTCACATTAGCATGTTTTGTTAACTTTATGGAATACACAGAATTGACATCAGTCAAATGATTGACGCGTCATCCTGGGACTATTATTGATAAAGGAAAGGAGGAACCGACATTGGTTAGGGTAACCGACATTAGTTTCCTATGCATGATTGTTTTATTTAACTCATGGGAATTAGATCTAACCTTTGATATAAAGTTGATCTAATGGTTGTAATATCATAGCTAAGTTTCCCTAAGTTTTTATATGGTTATATAAGCTATAAAAATAGGGTTAGATTATAATAAGGGAGAATTGTAAGAAGGAATTATTGGAGAGAGAAAAAGAGAAGCTTATGAGGAATAAAGTACTGTACATCGAGGAGGTGTGGAAGATATTCTATACAAATCTTTGAATAATAAGATTGGTTGTTTCTTGGTGGATATATCCCACACTAGGTGAACCACATTATATCTTGTGTATCGTTCTTATTATTTATTTACATATTTATTGCTTGTATGCTTAGATCTAAGTAATATAGCTGTACAATTGGTGTGATTAACCTAGTGCTTAAAATAAAGTTTATTTGATTAAGAAATTATTTAATTCTATGATGGAAGAAGGTGAAGGTTGGAGTTAATCACACTAGTTGTACAGATCTATTAGTCAAATCTAAGCATATAAGTAATAAATACAGAAAAAAACCAGAAGAACAATACACAAGATATAACATGGTTTACCCAGTGTGGGCTATGTCCACCAAAAATAGTGAATCTTATTATTCAAAGCTTTGCAAAGAATATAAAAATGAAGATTTGTAATCTTCCACACTACCTGGATGTATAATACTTTCTTCCTCACAAGCTTCTCTTTTCTCACTCTAAGAATTCCTTCTTACAATTCTCCCTTATTATCATCTAACCCTAGTTTTCTAGCTTATATAACCATATACAAACTTAGGGAAATTTAGTTATGTAATTACAACCATTAGATAAACTTTATATCAAATGTTAGATCTAATTCTTGTGAGTTAAATAAAACAAACACGCACAAGCAACTGATGTTGGTTACCCTAACAGATGTTGGTTCCTCTTCGCCTTGCTATCTTTAAAGTGATATTACAGAGTAATAGTGCTTTAAATATAGTAGACACATGCGGATTGGTGAGTGAAAAATTGTGAAACATTGGGATGCCCTAGAAAGTAGAATGGCAGAGGAATGCCCCCTCAAGGGGATGGATGATGCAGAAGGTGACAAACAACTGCTTGATAGGAAGAAATCAAGGGATTAAAACAAGCATGGTAAAGGTCTGTGTTCATAAGATTATCATTTTTAGAGAGTAATTTTTAGAGAAACCTTATTTTTGTTTTTGCACAATAGATTTGTCACCATGATTATGAAAGAATCAAGATGGTTAACCTAGATGCGTGTAAACAAACACACACAACAATGAAAAGATAAAAAGGAAAACAAACCAAAGATATAAAGTAGGTGTCGCATCGTGGTTATAAAGGAACCAAAATGTGATCACATTACTTTTCTGTGGTCCAAAAAGAGTAAACATCAACAATGCAACACAAAATCAAAAAGAAGACAATCGATTTATGCCCCTAATGCGTGCCACAATGATGATTAGGTAGATAAAAATGCTCCCAAATGGGAATAGGATCAAAGCTGGAAAAGTGGAGTTAAATCGACTCCTTTTGACACTATTGTTGAATCTGTTGTGTAAATGATCAAATTTGAAATTGTCCTAGGTGAAGTTTATCATGAAGGAAAAACAATTTGTGTGACTTGACCCAAGCAGAGTTATCATATCATGCAAAGGGAAGAAAGTGATAGTTGTAATATTGGCACGAACACTAGAGTAATAGATAAAAGTATGATGTTTATCAAGATTGTATTGAAATGTTGAATGATTTACTTCAAGGGTTTTCCAATTGTATGATTTATGTGAGAAGTGAATGGTTGTTTGAATTTTTGTGATTTTTTCTATTATTTTTTTGGATTTTTAAAATATTTGATTTTTTTGAATTTTCACAAGTTTGGAAATACAAATGCAAACAAAAAATGAATACATTCCATGGCTTAAATAAACTAAGAGGAAAACACAACACATGCAAATGAAAAAAAGATATAAAATAACCAATAGAAAGAAACCCAATATGAACTAGAAGGAACCAAACCAAAGTTATATGTGAACTAGGATGTGAATGATTTCCTACAATTGGTCCATAAGCGCATTCTAGATACACAAAGTAATGTTTATTTTAACTATCAAACATAAAAACTAAGCTAAGAATAGATAAGACAAAATTCAATATGTAAAAATGTTAAACAAGCAAACAAGCTAGTGAACAAAAACACACCAATGTAAAAATTCTAATAAAGAATCAAATATATATAGATGTG
This sequence comes from Taxus wallichiana var. yunnanensis, assembly GCA_018340775.1. NCBI lineage: Eukaryota > Viridiplantae > Streptophyta > Pinopsida > Cupressales > Taxaceae > Taxus > Taxus wallichiana. Next base: position 184,540,018 of record CM031234.1, on the reverse strand, counting down.
AACGAAAAGGTGATTGTATGTTTTTTTATTGTCTAAACAATTTTATATTGTTTTTAGGATTTTGAATAATTTTATATTGTTTTTGTATTTTTTCCAAGACATTTTTTGAAAGTTTTTGGTTTTTTTTTTAAATTTTGAACCACACGCCAAAGAAGAGGGAAAGGAAATTCCCAAGTAAAAACCAACATGCTAAATGGAAGGTGAAAAATGGTGGTAGAAAATGGGCATGACAACCTGCCAAGGAGAACATGTGACACACAACGAGGTGAAAAGTTACAAGCGGGAAACAAAGTGAAATGAAAAAACAAGTGGATACACTGACATTCCCCTAGTACAAGGGTTACTCTTTGGAGACTTAGGATTAGAAATTATTCAGATGAATGGAATTCATAGGATCCTTCAACTCTTTACCATCCTCGGTAGACAATTTGTATGCATTAGATCCAAATTTAGCAGTTATAACATAAGGACCCAACCAATTAGGCTCAAATTTTTGCTATTTTTCTCATGGTTTTGTTGTGTTTTTTAAATTTTCCTTTAGGGTAAAATCACTGATTTCAAACTATCAAGGTTTGATCTTGTGATTATAATTATGACTTAGTTTACTCTAATATACCTAAATATGGTCTAAGGCACAAAGTTGTCTCTTGTCCAAGAATTCTAGTTCGCAAGGTGTGCAACACGGTAATCCTCTTCATGAATGAGATGTTGGAGGGATACACGAAGAAAGGCAACTCAATTTGATAGTTATATGGCTTCGAGCCATATACCGTGGAAAAATGAGTAGCTCCTATAGGTGCATGAAGGAAGTGTGGTAGGTCCAAAGGGTAGGATATAACTACATATACCAATCACGTCTGCTTTTTTCTTGGTACCTAGATTTAATCTCCTTCACAACTTGAGTAGCATCATGGATTTTAAAAGACACTCGAGAGGTAGATAAATGATTTATATGTTTTTGTAGCTGGAAGCAATTTATCGACTTGTTAGACTTTCGGATTTGAAGAAGTGGGTAACACCTTGAAAGGATTTTGATCTAATCCTCACTATTTTAGGTTGTGCCTTTCAACCAATGTAAGAGAAACTATCAACAAGAAATGAGACCATGTATGATCAAGAGAGATTTTAAACACAAGACTGCAATAGGAGCAAGAAACATAAATTGAAAACATTCTGAAACATAAGTGCATACAAATTTTGCCAAGAGATAACACAAAATAATCCAGAATGAACAAATTTATCAAGTAGGGAATGTTATAAGAACAATCTCAGAGCTTGTTGATGGCTTTACAACTAAAACCAACTCAACATGATACAAATCGATGCAAAAAGGAATTAGAAATGGTTCTCAGGTGGTTTCTCAGAGAATGGGCTTCTTCCTAGATTTTCCCATGAAATTCTAAGTTTCTCCGACCTTTTGCATGTCTCAAAACATGCATTATATAACTTTCAATTACATTTGATCCTTCTTTCCCAAGAAAAGAATATGCCCAACATCAAGTTTGTTACAAAATTCCAACATGATTCGCAAATAGGGACATTTAACAAATTTACAACCAAAGTTTCTAGGTGTTTCAAAAATGGCGAATCATTACAAATCCTTCATCATTATCCATTGTGGAGGCACATTTTTCATTCTCTAAGCATGCAGACCCTTTCATTTCATCATTTCATCCTTATCATTCCAAAATTTGATTCTGCAACTTTATAATTTGATATTTCACATTTTGCACGGGCCTGAGTAAAAATTTATTTCAAAAACACCTCAAATCTGCAAATTAATCCCTAAAACCACTTGCATTGATCTTTGCAGGCACAAAGGACATGAATTCATCAAAAATCAATGAAAAATGATGCAAAATTCACATCTCCAATCTTCTTGGAGCAAAAATGGCAGCCAAAATGAAAATGTATAGTTACTCTTGATTTGCTCTTTCTCCTTCAATCCAGGCCCTCCACGTGTCAAAATACGATTGGGAATGAATTTGGGCTCACTTTTTGAATTTTTAATATTTTTGTAAAAATGGAAAAATTGAATTTTTCTCCGCCCCTCTACCCTTGAATTTTGGTGATGACATGTGGCATATGGTGGGTCCCATTGGAAATGTGGCTCAAGTCCGCACACTTTGACCCTTTTTAGAATTTGGCAAAATTTCACTTTTTTCCCCACAGCCCGTACTCGCCTTTGCCCTTGACACATGTCAGCTTCTCTATCGTTGAGGATTTGCGGGCTTATTTCATGTTTTGAAGAAAATTAGGGAAAAGGTGGTGTAAGATCAAAATGGACAGCAACATCGGCTCCTGCTTAGGGATGGGCACTCCCAGTGAGTGCCACAAGAACAATAAGTAGACCAAATACCAAAATAATCCATTGGGAAAAGAAGTCATGAGGCAAAATCACCAAAAACTAGTTTTGAACATGCCAAAAATGGCTACCACACACCAAGGCAAACCACAAACCGATAAAACACCAAAAACAGTGTGAAAAACCAAACACTATACACTAGATGCTTGCCATTAACAGAAGTTCAAGTAATTCCCATTTAAATCTTTGAGAAAAAGGTATTCTCACCGGTTTGATATCAATGGAGTAAGGGACCATCCATAATTCATCAAATTTTCCATGTTTTCCCTTATCTTCATTTTTGCTGTCCCATAACAAAACTAGATCTCCAATATTGAAGGCCTTAGGAGTGACCTTCTTGTCAAACAATCTTTTCAACTTCTCTCTAAATTTGACATGCCTCTGGTGGGATGCTCTTCTCTCTTCATCTAGCTCCACAATCTGATTAATCCTTGCTTCATATGGACTGACCTCTTGATCCTCAAGTTGTTGAACAAACTGAAATGAAGATAATTGTAGATGTAAGGGCAACAAGGCTTGAGTTCCATACACCAACTCAAATGGGCTCTTACCAGTAGCTCTCTTGGCAGTGATTCTATCAGCCCAAACTACAAATTTTAGTTGTTCACCCCATTTTCTCTTGTTCAACTCCAAGGTCCTCCTAATGATCTTCAATAAGTTCTTATTGCTGGACTCAGCTTGTCCATTCCCTTGGGGGTTATAGTTTGAAGAATAAGTTAGATTTGTTCCATACTCCTTGCACATTGCCATCAAAGGTTTAACTTTGAAACACATAGCATTATCACCCACAATATTGACTGGCACACCAACCCTACATATGATATTGTTCAACAAGAATTCCATAACAACTTGGTGTGTTGCTTTCTTGTTGGGATTGCCTCTACCCTCTTGGTGAAGTAATATGTGGCTACAAGGATCCATTTATGTCCAAGTACTAGAAAGGTCTAAAATCTTACCAATGAAGTCCATCCCCCACTATTTGAAAGGAGCTTCAATTGATACAATCTACAAAGGAAGGGATCCTGAAGCTTTCATTCTTCCAGAGAAACATTGACAACTTTCACATTTTCTCGATCAAGTATGGTTACATTTTTGAAGAGAGTAGGCCACCAATAATCAGCTCTTAAAACCTTGTGTGTTATAACCATTCCAAAAATTTTCCTCCACAAAATCCCCCATGGAAATCAGCAATCACTTTGGGAGCTTCATCTTCAGTTACACACTTCAAGAGGACACCTTCAGGGTTTTTCCAAGCCAGCCCAAAGTCAGTGATGATGTATTTTTGAGAAGTCAGCTTGAGGGATATTTTCTGATTTTTATTTAAATAATCAAGACAACATAGGTGTCTGAGGTAAAATATTATATCCTTGTACCACTCATAATTTACCAATTTCTCAAGAACATCTACCCTTTCTTCTTCTACCTCATTCACTTCCATAGTCTACAAGTTGCTCTCAGCCATGAGCTTAGCAAAACCCAAACCTCTTACCAACTTTGTGGTTTGGATGTCCATATCATATTCCTATAGTTTGTTCACCCATCTACATATTTTACTTGAGATTTCCATCTCTGATAAGATGTCTTTTATCATGGTGTGGGGAACATAAGCAACAACTTTTGAACTTAAAATATAAGGCCTGAAAACCTTTGTTGCTTTCACCAAGGCAAATGCTTGTTTTTCCATGATTGTATATTTTAACTTAGCAGCTTGTAAATCCTTGCTAAAGAAGGCAATAGGCCTCTTAGCCCCATCTTCATCCTTTTGGAGAAAAATAGATGCAATAGTATTTTCAGAGGCAAAGGAGAAGATTTGGAAAGGATTCCTGTAATTTGGAGCTACCAAGATAGGTGCATGTTTAAGTGCTTCCTTGATTCCTTCAAAAGCTTGAATAGCAGCCTCCTCCCATTTGATAACTTGATCTTTCTTTAACATGCATGTGATAGGAAGAGTCAACTCAACAAAATTGGACACAAACCTTCTAATGAAATTTATTTTCCCAAAGAAAGATTAGATGCCCTTCTTCATTCTTGGAATTGGCACCCTACTTGATTGCTTCTAATCTCTCCGGATCAATCATGACACCAGTGTTTGAAACAATATGACCAAGTAGCTTGGCATTTTATACCCCAAAGTGACACCTCTTTGGATTGAGAGAGATTCCAAATTCTCTACATATTATCAACATTATTTCCAAATGCTTTTCTACATCTTTTCTACTCCTTGAAAATACAAATCACATCATCTTGATAAACTGCAATGAATTCATTTATATAACCAACAAAAGAAACATCCATTGCTCTTTGGAAAGTAGCTCCAACATTCATGAGACCAAAAGGCATTCTCACATAAACATATGTTCCCAAGGAGTGGTAAAGGTAGTTTTAAATCTTTCGACTCCTCGACAACAACCTAATTGTAGCAGAGAAACCATCCAAGGTGGACAACAATTCAGATCCAATACTAACTCTGCAATATGTTCTCCATGTTTGGAATAGGATAATTGTCTTTCAATGAAGCTCTATTCAGAATTCTCAAGTCTACACAAAGTATGATATCTCCATTCTTTTTCCGATTGACACAAGGTTTGAACCCAAGATGAATACCTTGTGGGGTGAATGATCCCTCCCTCCTTCGCTTTCTTTAATTCATCTTGCATTTTCATGGAGATGAGTGAATTAATTGGCCTTTGCTTCTATTTGAATGGTTTGGCATTTTTCTCAAGAGGGATCTCATGTTGAAACAAGTCTTCACTATATGCTTTTAGCTTTGAATATGTCCAGAAAGGCAGCCTTGATATTGTTTCAACAATTAGAGGTAGGACTATTTTTCTTCCTTATTTAAAATGCTACCCAATAAAAATCTCCTTGGTTTTTCCTTTATTCCCAAGTCATGCTATTCCACATCCCTTGAGGCAGACATGTTTCTATTGATGATGTAATCAACATTGTTAAAATTAGACTCAAGAGCAACAAGGCCTCTAGGAATGGTGTTAGTTTTCAATTGGATGATATCATTTCCAAACAAAGTCTCTCTTCCTTCAGTCATACATACCATTGATTCCCAATCAATATGCTGATCTACAAACTCACCTTGATTTTGTAAGAACATTTTCACTTGAGCATCATCATTAAACACTTGCCAATGTTTGATGTTGTCAGGGAGAGCTGGCCTAGTTAACACTTCAACATTGTACTCATAATAAGATGAAACGGTGCAATTTCCAAATCTTGACCCCATCACTACTAACTTGTTAGCAACAACATTGAAACTTTTTTCATGGTGCACAATATTGAAGGAATCAAACATCTCAATTAGATCCCAAACTGCATGCTTATATTGTTTCATCCGCTGATTGTTTTGTAGCATACAATTTTCTTATTTGTTTGAAAACTAGATCTGAATCTCACTTTGCAATGATGTCTCGACACCATAATTCCATGCAATTCTCAAACCCAACAAAAAGGCTTCATACTCAGCAATGTTGTTAGTACATTCAAAATTAAGCTTGAAGGAAAAAACAAATTCTTCCAAGCTAGGAGAAATCATAATTACACCAACACCATTTCAAAATTTGGAGCAAACCCCATCAAATAGAAAGTTCCAAGGAGAACATACCTGTTCAAGGAACTTTGACTGATCCATTTTGTGTTCTTTTCCATCAACAAAACCAATAAAATTATCAACATCAACATCAACAAATAATACTTCATAAGAATCATTGTTTGGGTCCTTAATTAGATGCAACATTTTCTTTTCTCCATAGATCTTGACAAGGCTGCCTTAAATGGGAATGGTGGAAAAAGACATATCCATTTGGACACTCCCTCCAACACTTACAACCCACTTTCTTGACAAAAGCATACCCCATTTGGTAGAGGCAACAACAATAGAAACATCCAATTTTAAATTTCTCCCAGGATAAGATGCAAGCTGCACTACCAAACCCTTCACACAACCAACAATCGACACTTCTCTTGAGTCCATGGTAGTAAATTTTCCATAGGCTGCTATCACTTTGATATCCAACTCATTCATTACTTCTAGAGGCATGACATTACATGATGCATGGAATCAAATATACAATTGTGAAGTATCCTATCCTTTATGATCAAAGTTATGAAGAATGGATCAACATTCAATTTGGGAATCAACCAAGGATGTACCCAAATATACATCAGGTGTCTCTCCAATATCCTCCACTTTGTTGGTGGTATTTCAAGGTCAATAATGATTTGAGGAGGAATCTTAACAACATTCACATTTCTCGCATGGAGTAGTCTTCTCCTCCTTTAATCCCAAGTACTCAAATGCTCTCTTCTTATGCTCAGGGATCCTAAGCAACTCAATGATTGGAACACTCACTTTGACTTGGCTCAATACTTGGGCTATGTCATAGGGAAAACTCTTTGGAAAAACAACATTAGAAGGGAGACAAGAAGATTCATTAGATGACATGGGATTCTTGGCAGCTTGGGCATGAGGAGACCTGTAATTTTTTCTTGGGACAATAGATTTTTTGGCAAGTGGTTCTCCTCTAGGAGATTTTTTGGGAATACTTGTGAGCAATGGTGTTTTGGGTTTGACTTGAGGTCCAAATCCATTAAAAACTTTGCTTCTAGTGTTATAATCTATCTCTTGAGCTACAACAACATTCATCAACAATTGTCTATCTTCCTCTCAAGGAATACCACCATCATACTTCTTAATCATCAAAGCTCTTACGTATTCAAAGCCATTGTTAGGAATTTAAAAATCTTGCACTACATCAACTTCGAGAGTGTGAGGGGAAGAAATACTTGTACCCATTTGATGCAATCCCAAAAAGTTGTAGATGTCCTTGCACTTATCATTTCAGTAGATGTTTCTCCTCCTTGTGAGCTTGAAGAACAACCCACCATGAAAATATCATCATCAATACCATCATCATTATTATCTTCACCTTCTTGCTAGTCCACTTCACATGGAGGATGGGGTAGGAAAAACCTATCACACCAATCAATATCAACAACTTCTTCAACACCAACAACCCTAGCAGTTAAGGGATCAGGTAACACTCTTCCTTCACGTACTTGAGGATGTCTCATTTGCAGACCCCATGGGTCTTTTTCCTCTATCATCTTCCCTTTGATCACGATGATTGGTAAATCTATCGTGGTTTTTTTCTCTTGGCTGACCTTGTGAAGTTTGCCCAATTCCTTTCTCAGCTCTTTCCAACTTATATGAGATTTCTTTGACAACCCCTGCCAAAGTTTTCACAACCTCCTCTAAATCAACACCCTTGCTAGCTTGAGGTTTTTCAGGGTTTATCAACTTTACATCATCTCTCTTGAGAGGTTTCCCAATTTCTTTGGTATTGTTTTCAATTTGAAGTGCCATGGTGAAAGCTTGTCTTAGATTGGTAGGGTTCTTGTCTCTTAGGTAATATGTTGCCTTTTTATCAAATGCATTTGCATATTTGATTAAGCAACACTCATCACAAGGCCTCGACTAACAGAAGCCTTCTCAAAGTTTTGTTAAACCTTGTGTTAAAGTCATGGACTGATTCATTGGAGTTCTTCTTGATATTCTCAAACTTAGACAAGAGAAATCTAGGATCAGTCTTGTCACCATATTACAACCTAAATTCATTCTTCATCTCAATCCAAGAATCAATTGAATTATCGGAAAATCCTTGTACCAATCTCAAAGCATCCTCTTCTAGTGTATGAATGAGCAATTTAATAAACACATCTTCAAACTCTATCTCAAAACCTTCCATCATGTTAACAAAATGTTTAAGATGCTGATCACCAGTTATTACATTGTTACCTTGGAATTTTGGCAATCTATTTCTAACATCTTGTGGGACAACATTTGGGTAACCATCCATTCCTCTAAAATCTATGGGACCAAAGGTCTTAACAACAAGTGGAGGTCTAGGTTGAGCCATATTGTTTGGTGGAGGTGATCTTGGGGGTGACACAAGCTGATGAGGAGTGCAAGGTCTTTGGGGCTTAAGAATGTGATTCACAAGACTGGTATTCTCTAAGTGCTGATTTTCTTGGAAAGTTCTATTTGAATTGAAACACAGAGGTGCATATTGGAGAAGGAACTTACCCAGTATAGTAGAAGGACCTTCACTAGTTGAGGAAAACAATTTTATGAGAGGATTGCTTGAATTAGAATCACTTGAAGAAGAGTGATAATCCTCTACCAAAGGCTGATCTCTCTCACTAATGGATATATCTTTTCCTGATGTCTAACCTTTAACAACTTTCCAAACTCTTCTCCCTTCCAACTCTGAGTTTCTTGAATATGTAAACAACTTCTTAGCAGAGTCTCTAATGAAGAGAGATCTTCTTCCTTCTAGTTTAGAGAGATTAACAACACCAAAGTAAATGACAGAAAGGTTAAGACACTGGTACTTATCAATATCAAATCAACATGGAGTCGCCACTAAGGAATTTCACCCTAGTTGTGTAAATGCACTAAAATACTCTGTCAAATATCTATTAGCACTAAAAATATTTCCAAACTTTATAGATCAAACCTTCCTTTCTTTGAATTTATCAATCAAAAATGCAAATGAAGTGCAACTACTGCTGGAAACTGATAAAATTTTTAGGCAGAACTTATATCTTCACTCAATCCTTACAAATATGATTAGAAAATGATACTCAGATTTGTAATTGCACATAAATCATAGAAGAAGTATTACCAGGGATCTGAAATACTGAATAATGTCCCTAGAAACGACGCCATTTGGGTGTTGGTACCTGATTTAATCTCCTTCACAACTTGAGCAACATCATGGATTTTACAAGACACTCAGAGGTAGATAAATGATTTATATGTCATTTTTTAGTCAGGGAAGGAATTTATCTGACTTGTTAGCACTCAATATTTGAAGAAGTGGGTAGCACTTTGAAAGGATTTTGATCTAATCCTCACTACTTTAGGTTTTTCCTTCAACCAAGGTAAGAGAACCTATATTGCAGCCTCTGTTTCATGAAGGAGGTGGAGATATCCTTATACCGCACATATTGTATGGAGATGGCCTTAGGAAAACATGATCAATTTACCATTATTCAAACTCAACAGAGCTGTCACTACTAAATGATGGAAATGCTTTCAAGACAAGGCTGAGGCTACTAGAGACATGGTATGATCCTGATTTGCTTTGTGCATTTTTCTAAATGGATTGTATTCTTTTTTTGACACACAATGCCATAGGTAGTATGTATGGGGTAGGATTAGTTATTCTGAATGAAATTTTTGGTGAGAGATTTTAGACAAGACTAACTAGAATTTTCTAGATTTTTTGAGGACCTTTGCAAGAAATTTTTAACACCTAAACAACGAAATGCTTCAAAGGGGTTAAGGTACTCCTTCAACCAGGATATGTGCACCAAATGGAGGCCCGATCAAGTACTCTTCCACACAATCTTAGATAAATTGCCACAAAATATTAAAGCAGATGAACCAAAAAAGTATCCAAAAATCTCTATTTTATCATGACCTAAGGTGCACCCAAAGGTTTACAAACAATCTCAGAATTCAAGGAAGGTAAAGTGATTTTAAATCTATTTATCTATTTATCGATGAAGGCTCTTTCGAATGTGAGACTATAGATGCCAATAAACTATCAACAAGAAATGAGACCATGTATGATCAAGAGAGATTTTAAACACAAGACTGCAACAGGAGCAAGAAACATAAATTGAAAACATTTTGAAACATAAGTACATACAAATTTTGCCAAGAGATAACACAAAATAATCCAGAATGACCAAATTTATCAGCAGGGGAATGTTATAAGAACAATCTCAGAGCTTGTTGATGGCTTTACAACTAAAACCAACTCAACATGATACAAATCTGATGCAAAAAGGAATTAGAAATGATTCTCATGTGGTTTATCAGAGAATGGGCTTCTTCCTAGATTTTCCCATGAAATTCTAAGTTTCTCCGACATTTGCATGTCTCAAAACATGCATTATATAACTTTCAATTACATTTGATCCTTCTTTCCCAAGAAAAGAATATGCCCAACATCAAGTTTGTTACAAAATTCCAACATGATTCACAAATAGGGACATTTAACAAATTTGCAACCAAAGTTTCTAGGTGTTTCAAAAATGGCGAATCATTACAAATCCTTCATCATTATCCATTGTGGAGGCACGTTTTTCATTCTCTAAGCATGCAGACCCCTTTCATTTCATCATTTCATCCTTATCATTCCAAAATTTGATTTTGTAACTTTATAATTTGATATTTCACATTTTGACGGCTTGAGTAAAAATTTATTTCAAAAACACCTCAAATCTTCAAATTAATCCCTAAAACCACTTGCATTGATCTTTGCAGGCACAAAGGACATGAATTCATCAAAAATCAATGAAAAATGATGCAAAATTCACATCTCCAAGCTTCTTGGAGCAAAAATGGCAGCCAAAATGAAAATGTATAGTTACCCTTGATTTGCTCTTTCTCCTTCAATCTGGGCCCTCCACGTGTCAAAATACGATTGGGAATGAATTCGGGCTCACTTTTTGACTTTTTAACATTTTTGGAAAAATGGAAAAAATTGAATTTTTCTCCACCCTCCACCCTTGAATTTTGGTGATGACACATGGCATATGGTGGGTCCCATTGGAATCACAGCTCAATTCTACGCATTTTGACCCTTTTTTGGAATTTGGAAAAAAATTCACTTTTTTCCCCATGGGCCCGCACCTCCACCTTTTCCCTTGACACATGTCAGCCTCTCTATCACTGAGGATTTGCGGGCTTATTTCATGTTTTAACCTTTTTTTGTTGAGGGAAATTTTCTCATTTCTTCCCGCAGCCCGCAACTTTGATTCCGTCCTCACCACATGTCGGTCATTGATTCATTCATGGGCCAGCACTTCAAACTTTCACCCTGAGTCTTTTTGTAAAAAGGGGAAAATTTCCCTTTTCCTCCACTCGACCCGCTTCGCTTCGCCATGTGTCTCCTCGTGGCTCATTCACAAGCTCGCGGCTTAATTTTTTTCCTTAACTCATTTTGACCAAAAAAGGGAACAATTTCCCCTTTGCCCCCGCCGGCCCACTCTATCCCTGCCCTACCATGTGTCCATCTCTCTTCCATTGTGGCCCCATGGACCTTTCCACATATTTTTCCCTTTTTGCCAAAAAGGAAAAAATTCTTCTAAGTCCCCCATCGGCCCACTTTTCCCTTTTTGATTTTTAGGACACGTGTCCACCTATGATTGGCTCTGCGGGGTTTTGGGCCAGTTTTGAATTTTAAAAATTTTACAAAATAAAATTCAAAAATCTCCAAGGAAAACCGACTCCCCACTTCTCCTCACCAATCAAAACATGCCACATAGGCAATTTGGAAAAAGTGGAGCCCTAGGCCCGAAAATGCCCCATTTGCCAAAAAGGTAAAAATGATAAGTTATAACACTTCCCCACTTCTCCTCAGCTAATTAGATGCCGCCACATACCCTCTGACTTCTCAACAATAATTTGATGGCTAAAATATGCCCGTCTGACCGTAAAAAACATAGAATTTTTCCAGTTGTGCCCAGAATCTGATTTTTTCACCAAGGATGGAAATTTTTGAAATAAAATCAGATGAAACATGATTCTGAGCATTTCTCGACCACGGGGATAGATTTTCAAAGGCATATAGGTATAAAATGATCATTTTTAAGCTTCCACGATTGGGAAAATGGAAAAAATGACATAGCCCATGATTTGAAGAATTTAGGGCAAAAATTAGGGCAAACTTGAGTATTCTTGCAAAATGGGGCATGTCAAATGATTTTCAAATAGATTAAGGCATGGGAACAGAGGCAACAAGTTCATTTTACCCATTAAAACTATATAAAATGTTTCAGGAAATGCAGAGTGAAAAGAAAATTACAGCAAAGGTGGTGTAAGATCAAAATGGACACCAACATTTTTATTGATAGTCTTTTCCAAAATAGACTTGGCAATCGTGCATTGTGGATAATAGGGTGTAGCCCATTTTAGGTGGATATTATATTTCTTAGCTAGGGACTTGAGATCCTTATTTTGAAAGAACCACCATTGTCATGACAAGAGTAGTGGGATGCCAAAACGATAGATAATATGGTTAAAGATGTATTTAGAAATATTGCACCCAAGAACATTAGTAAGAGGAATATCCTCAACCCACTTGGTGAAATACTCAAAGTGGTGGTTATAATAAAAGTGTGGCCATTAGAATATGTGGGCTTTATTTTTCCAATTAAATCAAGTCCCCATTTTGAAAAAGGCCAAGGTTAAGTATTGATACAAGGCTTGGGATGGTGCATGAAAGAGATTACCATGTTTTTAGCAAGGCTAACATTTCTTCAAAAAGTTACATGCATCTTCCTCCATCAGGCCAAGAGTATCTAATGCATAAAATCTTTTTACAAGGACTATTCCATTGGTATGGGTACCGCAAATACCTGAATGTACTTTAGCTAATGTATGATTAGCTTCATCCTGATTGAGACATATTAAGAGAGTCTCGCCATAACCTCTTGATGCACAAGGTGTTAGCAAGAAGGGTATAGCAAGAAGGGTGTAGTGCGAAGCACGTTGTGCTAAGGATATTTTATTATATGAATTTAAATTAGGAGCATAGGATTTAGTTTGAATGAAGGTGTATATATCGTGGTACCAGGGATGATCAGGACCAACAATCTCACAAACCATGGTGGACTCTGACAATTCATATGTGGGCACCAAAATATGTTCAACAAGGAACTCGTTGTGAGTTTGATTAGTGTCGAATGAAATAAGGAAAGTAATAGTTGTCATGGAATCTGCTGCTTTGTTTTGTACCCAAGGAATTTTTTCAAAATTGATAATCTAGAAATACCCTATAAGGCTATCAACCATTCTTTTATAAGGTAAGATATTTTCATCTTTTACCTGATATTCTCTGTTAACTTGATTAATGACTAGAAGAGAATCACCAAGAACTGTCAATTCTTGCAAGCACCATGAGATAGAAAATCCTAAGCCTAATATCAGTGCTTCATACTCGATATGTTATTTGTGTAAGGGAAGTTTATATGATAAGATTTAGGTATGAAGTCTCCATCTCGGTTTACGCAAGATTTTAAGATCCATCAAAGAATAATTTCTATAAGGGTGTTACCTCGTGTACAACAAGTCTTCATCCGGAAATTCAAAATTTATTGGTTGTGAACCCGGTAATGGTGTTGCATCCAATTGATCTACTAGTGCTTGACCTTTGATAGCCTTTTGATTGAACATTTTAATGTCAAATTCACTAAGTAGTGAAATCCACTAGACATGCATTCTATTATGACTGGTCTCAAAGTAGGTATTTAAGAGGATCAACCCATGAAATCAGCTTGGTGGTATGGTTTAGGAGATAGTTTTGCAACTTTCCGAAAGTATAAGCAATTGCTAAACAAGCCTTTTCAACCTGCAATTACTTGGTCTCATGTTCAAGGAGAGTTCTACTCAAGTAATATAAAGATTTTCCCGACCCTTATCATTGTGTTGTGCCAATAATGCCCCAATGGAATGTTCTGTTTCACATGTATACAACAATATAGGTGGCATGAGTACCAAGAGAGATGTCGTATTCTTTCAATTTTGTAAAGGCATCTTAACATTCTTGTGTACATATGAACTAGACATTGTTTTTAAGAAATTGGTTGAAATGATGGCACTTATCTGCCAATTGGGAGATGAGGCAACAAATAGACTGTATTTTTCCATGTAGGCCCCTTAATTTTCAAAGGTTCTGAGGAGGTGGCATATCTATTATAGCTTTGACCTTGGTAGGGTCCACTTCAATTCCTCTTCATGAGACAATGAATCCCAGAAGTTTCCCTGAAATAACACCAAAGACACATTTTTTGGAATAAGGTGAACCTTGTACTCCCTTAACCACTCAAATATACACCTAAGAAATGTTGGATGATCCACCCTAGTATTTTATTTAGCAATAATATCATCGACATAATATTCCATTATGTTGTGAAGAAGGTCATGGAGAATAACAATCATGGCACAATGATAAGTTGCACCAATGTTTTTAAGGCCAAAAGGCATGACCTTGTAACAAAATGTCCCCCATGGGGTTGTAAAATTTGTTTTATGCTCGCCTTATTCGAAACTTGAATTTGGTTATAACCAGGAAAATCCATCTATAAGGGATAACATCTCATGGCCAACAATAGAATCAAAAATCATGTCAATATTAGGAAAAGAGAGATCATCCTTAGAAAACACCTTGTTATTGTCATGAAAATCTGTAAAAATAAGGATTCTGGGGGTCTTCTTTGCAACTGGTACCATATTAGATATCCACTCTGAGTAATCAATGCACTGTATGAAGCTTGCATCCAATAATTTTTCTATTTTAGACTTAACAAGTAATGAAACCTTGGGATGCATTTTACGTAGTTTTTGCTTGACAGGTTTAGCATCTAGGTGCACCACAAGGTGATGAACCACAAGAGAAGGATCAATACCAAGCATATATTTATAAGACCAAGTGAATACATCCTAAAAATTGGTTAGAAATTTTGTGAAGGCTTTGATTTGATTTCGTATAAACTAGCACCTAGTTATAACAATTTTGGTTGGTCTTTAGTTCCAATGTTAATGGTTGTCGTCTCTTCTACCAAAATCTTAGAAGTGTCATTATCTTGAAATTATGTTGGAGGCTTGTGTAGATTTTGATCTATTGAATACATGGAAAATGACCGGGATTGTTTCGTATATCTCCCGATAAGGTCATATAGTGGATGATGAATATAATTGGCTCTATGATGATTTTCTCGCCTAGTCCAGAATTCCCTAGCTTTTGCTAGCCGCTATATCTAGTAAGGACAGCTTGTTCGATGATGATAGGTGGAAGTGGAGTGGACCTGAAATACTAGTGTGCGTAGCAAAGTTGTTTATATCTAACTCGACTTGTGGATTCGTTGGGTGTGGGATCTGTGGTCACAACCGTAGACTCTGGTTGTCATGCGGTCCCGTTATGGTCATACGCGAGATCAAGTTCTAATCCCTAATATCCAAGAATCGTATGCTTTTCTCGCCTTTCTATGTTTAGAACCAATAGTTGTGCGATCTTCTCGTAATACCTTACATGTGTTCTCGCAACTGGATTCTTAAGCTGGTATCTATATCTACGAGGGTGTCTCCTAGTGGCCTGGCCGTGGAACTAGAGGATCACACCCGAATGTTTGTTCTCTTCGAGCCCTTCTACACCATGTGGATGTTTTCTAGGTAATCAGTAGTTTGGCCGACTTGACCAAAACGCATGTGCTTGGTCATCTTCTATGTTTAATCCTCTTAACCGAGAACCGATCAGCTTGTAAATCGTGGTTGTGGAATACTTGTATCCCGAGATTTTGGTCTATGTCAACTATCGCTGTGACGAGGTTTGGTTGAGGCACGATTGGCTCAAATATATATTCCCTGGGCTCTTGAGGTCCCGTAATTGTCATACGAAACAAAATGCAAATCTAACTGTAATGAAACAAATTCTAACTACGTGAAATAAATCTAACATATATATATTTTATTCTTCTAAGAAATATTCTAACAATTTTAAGGAAAGCAAACTATTTTAAGCGTATCTAGAAATAATAACTAAACAATAATTTAAAACAGACAAGATAACCGAGTGTGGTTATTTGCCTGTGCGATTTGTAGAATTATTCTAAATAAAATAGTTTGTCTAATCTACCTGCAAGATTCTCGATCCTACCTCAGAAGTGAGGAGTGAATCATAGTTTCTCAGAAACTATCAATCCCCACAGCTTCCCTGGCAATATCGAGAATAGAATGAAATGAAATAAAGTGATTAACTACTCTATTTGATATGAATCTGACTAGAACTTTGAAATTTAAAACCTGGACTCCGCAGAACAGTGGCGAATCCGATGGTGTATGTGATCTCGCCCCTCAAGATGATCTTCTCGCTTCTTTCGTGTTCACTTGGATCCGTAAAAGCGTGTAATGCTAAAGACCGATAGGAGTAGATTTTGGGACAAGGACAGCTTAGAATGCAGACCGAGAATGCGAGTAGGAGAGGGATAGCGCAAGAGTACAGAGCTTGGCTTATGCGATTCCTAGCGGGATTTTACTGCGAGTCATGCAACATGAAGCGACCAGAACCTGTAACTATCCTATACGAAGAGCAAAACCTGCAACTTTAATGGCTTCCTAAGCTATTCTGTTCCAATGGATTGGATAAAATAAAGACACTGCTTGCACAAGTTGGATATGTGGCTTACCAACAGCTGAATAAAGCTAACCAGGCATATAATGAATTGAACTAAGAACTCCAAGACACAATAAAACAAATCTACAGCAAAGAGAAATTAGAGGCAAGCTTCTAACTGGATTGGGATGAGATAACAACACTGCCTGCACAAGATGGGTCTGTGGCTTACCAACAGCTGAACAATACTAACCAAGTATGAAATGAACTATGCTATCAATCCTAAGCAAGCTAACCAAAACACTAAAAATCAGAAGACTCTAACAAGGAAAAATGGTGACCAAAAGCTCCAGCTCAAATTCTTCACCAAATTCTTCACCAAATTCTTCTACATTCGCCCATTTGCATGTACACAAACCATGCATTTATAGGAATTCCAACTCTCAAAAACCAAAACCAAATTGAACTCCTAAACAATAAACAAAGGAAAAACACTGTTCCAGGGGACCAAAAACATTAATGCATGCTCAAGTCGGCAAAGAAAAGCTGGTGAAACGTGATATTTCACGCGAGTCGCATCAAAAGAGCATTCTGGAAAACGCGCACAGGACCGCCGCTCTGAGCAGGGCGGCGGTTACAGGACCGCCGCCCGTTTAGGTGGTGGTCACGAGACGCGCGCCTTCGGGGCGGCGGTTTCATCACTGAAGGTCAAGAGGCCAAGGAAAGAGGGAAAAAGGGGAAAACAAAGGGCGCGGGGGCTAAGCGGGGCATGCGGGATGTTAACGCATACTCCGAGGGCTTTTCCGGATCCCGAACACCTTGCGAGGAGACCTGTATCATCATCGGGGCACTTGTTACACTGTTCTGGCAGTACAGTACCTTACAATTTTGGGTACGTACATATTGCCCCCTCGAGAAGCATTTTAGCCATGAAGAGGCATAAAACGGTGGGTCCGAGTATGGCAGTCCCGAAATGGGGAGTTAGAAGCTATACCTTACTCGTCCGTGTGTTGAGATGACGCCATCGAAATTCCCGCTACCTGCAAAATGAAAAGAGAACTCAAGTGCAGATAGATGCAATAACTTGGAAGATAAACGCTAAAATAATAGGGAAGGAGAACGTACCATTCGTATGCGGGATAGAAACTTACCTCCAACAGCGCTCCAAACCTGCGAAAAAGTCATTTTAAAACGAAATAACGATATATATATGAAAGTGGGCCCATTTTCCTATTCATTTGCGCGAGTCGATTTGATTGATTTTGAGCTCTGGGACCCACGGTGACGGTTTCTCACGCGAGTAGAGTCGAAACGTTCGCAGCGAGATCGTGATCATGCCTCCACGAGCGGAACACCGACCTCAGCGATCACAGGTTGGTTTTCTTCCATTTTGTGTTTTTCCCTCTTCAAATTTGAAATGGAAAATTCTTTGCAATGGGGGGATTATTTTTGAAAATGTTAGGTTCAAAAGGTCCATCTAGGGGGGGCGCCTACTGGGTAGGCTTTGTTTTTAGTTAAAAAGGTCATTTTTTGCTCATTTTGGGCTTTTTGGGGTTAACAACCCGCGCGGGTTTTCGGACCGCGACCGCCGCCCTGGCCCGGGCGGCGGTTACATGACCGCCGCCCTGTTCAGGGCGGCGGTTACACGACCGCCGCCTTAAGGCGGCGGTTACAAAACCGCCCCCCTGCTCAGGGCGGCGGTTTTGCACAGAATGCAAAAGAACTTAACTTTTGAGATTGCACTTGTATTTTTATCATTTCTATATGCTTTTATGACTCTCTCGATATTGATTAGATACTAACTTGCCCTGTTTTGTGTGTTTTTGGGTGCATGCAGGCGAGGGAGGAGTATATCAGATGGAGCCGAGAGAGAGAGTGTGATTGGCTTTCGGGGGTATTGGATGCCCTTTCTCAGGATGAGGAGGATACATTACAGAGGGCCGGCATATTGCGTATATCACGCGTGCCCCATGTCACGCCATCTAGTCACATTCTTTGTGACTTATTCTCATATTGGGATGCAGATCGGAACACTTTCCGATTGCCAGGGGTCCGCGGTGAGTGGACCATCACTTTGGAGGATGTCTACCGTATCCTGGGGGTCCCGATCATCGGGAGGAGACTCACACTGGAGACGGCAGGGTCTCGAGCACGATTGCAGCAAGGCAAGGTGCTACATGGGGATGCAGCCATATCTCCACGGGTCGAAGAAGGGAGTGAGAGTTCGATCCATTCCTTCTTTGCCCATCCCCGTATTTCGACAAAGCTATCATGGGGATCCTCGCCTCGAGGCTGATCGGGACAAGGGAGGGATACTTTACTATACCGCTGGGCCCCCATCATCGCACGTATAGAGGGGCATGGCCGGATATATGCCCGGGGCGCAGATATTCTGGGGACCACCTACCATGACTTATACAGGTGGTCCGTTGCAGGACAAGACCATCGAGCCACCCGACTCTAGTCATGAGTGGGTGTATGAGCATTTTATTCCTTATGGCATGGCAGAGGGGTAGAGGTGGCAGACCTGTGGGTAATGTGAGGGCAGCTAGATGGTCGATATGTCGGTGCTTAGAGCACCTCACCAAAGCTTGCCTCCCTTACCACAACAGATATGGAGGCGATGCCGTACCGGCTTATGGCCGGCATATGGGGCGAGGAGACCCTTACATTGATCTCCTGCTCCACCACAGGGCAGCTTATCGACCGCGTGGGACGGGTGGAGGTACACCCTTTTGGCAGAGTTCCTCAGCAGTTCGGCCTTCCATATGCGGGCATGCTTCCCCAAAGCGGCACTGGGCTTTATAGATCACCCGCGAGGCTAGAGGGGGCCTAGAGGCCGTGGTTGGACAAAGCTGATCACTCCCGGCACTCCCATCAGCAGCCAGGAGGGTAGTTCGGGCTAGAGGGAGAGCCGGTGCGCCCCGGGCACCTTTGCTTCAGATTGTTGCGGGTCCTGCCACATAGCAGCGATGACCCCATAGATATTGACTCCGATTCTGAGGAGTTTACAGAGGGAGGGTCAGAGGAGCAGATGATGATAGCGATCCCGAGTGGCATGACACTGTGATATTTCAGCAGCAGAGAGGGCCGAGCAGAGTGCAGAGAGAGAGACTCTAGCTTCAGAGGAGCCACTCTCCCAGGGCCATGGTGGAGAGGATGAGTCAGGTATGGGGCGTCATGTTGCTCCTACTACAGAGCAGCCCTCGCCGGCAGCTGCATCTCGCGGCGGGTGCCGGCCCCAGCCGACTCCATCTGAGGCCCGGTGATCCGAGTAAGTTATCCTCTCATCTTTTCAATGTTTGTTTAATTTAGGATTTTTAATTGCTATCTCTCCTTATGTTTTGATATTGTATCTTTTAGTCTCTTGCCTAGCTTCTAATTCATTTTTCTTCTTTGTTTTGCAGAGACTGTTGACGAGTGGCGGGATCTAATCCGTAGGGTATGCACTGATTCTCTGATGATCCCTATGGATAAGACCCATGTGGAGCTATCTGTAGATGCCGGGAGCCTTCAGCAGCCGGTAGGCATACTGACATCTTCGCTCCCATTTGGCATGTGGCCAGGATGGTGTCGACTCTCCGTACAGAGTTGGCAGGCTATAGGACAGCCGAGCGTCTTATGAGGAGCCATTCTCGTGGTGAGACCGCGGCTGCTCCTCGAGACCCTGAGCCCTCCGTGCATTCAGAGCGCCGGCGTAGCCGGAGTCCTAGGCGAGGGCGCGCACCCTCGGAGGGGTCGCGTAGGGGTTGAGAGGCGACTTGGCCCTGTATGCTTTGTACTATAGATTCTTTTGTACATCACGGGCTCTTTGAGCATTTTGACCATGCCTAGAGCATGATGGCATTGTATATAAACATTGGTTATTTATATATATGCATTCGCTTTTGGATCAAAACTTGTCACTCGTGTTTTCCCTTTCTGTTTCCAGCTTCCTCGTGTATACTACGATGTATGTTTTATATGCTTTCTAGAATGTATGCAATGGAGAACAGATGATGCAAATGCTTGCTTTCTTTTTGTGTTTCATGATGCTGATACATGATATTGTAGATATATTGTGATCTTAAATCTTAGCTTCTGTGAGCAATTTGGATACCTCATGTTTGTTTTGGCAAAGTGATGAAAATAACCAGTATGATGAACAGATTAACTTGCCCCACTCCTAACTCCACGCAACTAGTAAGATGCGAGGGCTCATCACCAAGAGCCAAGAAGGGCGCAAGTTATGAAATATGGTGAAATGATAGTGATGAAAGATAGACGAAGCTTTGGTGGAACCAAATTGAAAACTACAAGCTTACTCCACCCGAATGACTTCATAGTTTTGGGTGCAACTTGCTTTGCGGTTTATCCAGACTTAGACCCGTAGATGGCCACATAGTAGACAAAATCTGGTTTTTAGGATTTTTAACTCTCTTGGAATTTTGAACATCTGATTCATTCGTTTTTGACTCAAAGTTTGAATAGTTTGTTTATGACCTTTTAACATTTGCATTGTCTAGAGGACCCCCTACACTTTGCCCCATGCTACCTGTAAGAAGCATGGGTTTATCACCGTGGGCAAGGCATAGGCGAGTAAGGGCATTTCCATCCTTTCCCAACCCTACGTCACTAGTAAGAGACGCAAGCTCATCACCGAAGGTTGGTAGGGCAAGGAAATGTGTAAAATAAAATTTTCTGTTTAATCACTTTTTGACTTGTCTTTTTGAGTAAAATGTCAGTATATGCTTGTTTCCAAAGAGATGTGTATATGGGATAGATGTGACACCATGAAGCTTCTAGAACAGACCATAGGCAAGACACCAATCCTAAGAAGAAATCAAAGCGAGAACAAACTTGCAGATCTTGGTATGGTTACCGTTAAGACTTCGTCATGTTTGATTTTATTTGATAAAAGATTCTGAAGTGATTGATGATATCGTGAAAATGGAGAGATATGATTAGAAAGTTTTGTGCCAACAACATCATGAGTTTGTAATGAATTACTTTGAGAATAGATTCCTTGATCACAATTTGTGTAAGAACAAGTGGACAAAATGATCTAAATCTATATGAAGATGCAATGTAGATAGTTATATAAGTAGTGCTAGCTGCTTATGCGTAGAAACGCTTGAGGTGCAGGGAATTGACTGTTTCACCAAATTCCTCACCTTCTAGCATGCATAAGAGGTATGCACCATTTCCATAGTCCTTCATGACTCGGTATGGGCCCAACCATTTGGGCCGGAATTTCCTTCCTTCGCCGGTCTTCTTGTCGATCCGACTGTCTAGTCTTAGAACTAGATCACCTTCGTATATATCGCGTTCATAAACCTTCTTGTTATATTGCAAGCACATTCGGTCAAAGATAAGCTCTATGCCATTGTTCAAAGATCTAACCTAGTTTCATCTAGGCTTTCTAGTTGGGAAAGACGTGCTTCTCTCGTAAGCGCCTTCATCCGTAATCCTCAGTAGTGAAATGCGGAGATCGGGTATTTCGACCTCAAGCGGGAGAACTGCTTCTGCCCCAAATACTAGCGAGAAAGGAGTTTCTCCTGTTGGTGTTCTTATTGAGGTTCGGTGGGCCCACAAGGCCGGATATAACTTCAAATGCCAATCTCGCTTGTTTTATTTCACCGTTTTAAGGAGAATGGCTTTCAGCTGTTTTGTTTGTTGCTTCACCGCCCATTGGCTTGGGGATAATACAAGGAAGCCGTATGATGGCTTATTTTAAATTTTTTTGCATAGTTCACGAACTTCTTCATTCTTGAAAGAAGTTCCATTATCTCGAGATAATGATTTGTGGGATACCGTACTGCAAATGATTTGATTTAAAATGAACTTAGCGACAGGTAACTGTGCAAGAGTAAGAGGCATGGCCTCCACCCATTTGGTAAAATATTCAAAGGGCCGTGATTATAAAATTATGGCCATCTCATGGATGAGGGAGAGAACTTCCTATCAAGTCCAGCCCCATGTAGAAAAGGGCCATGGAGTTGCGATTGGTTGTCAGAGCTTCAGGCCGGCATGTGGATCTCGTGGGAGAATTCTGGCACTTATGACACTCGCTGTGCAAACTCTATCGCGTCATGTTCTAGAGTGGGCCGTAAATAGCCCATTCGATGTATTTTTCGAGCAAAGTGGCATGGCCACCGAAGTGGCCTCCACATATACCGTGTGGATTCATGGAGAATCCTCTCGACTCTTCTCGTGTCGACACACCTTAAGAGCATTCCATTGAATGCTTTTCGATAGAGCACCTGCTCTATAATGACATATTTGGCTACGATTATGCGTAATCACCTTCTTTTTTGTGGTGTAACTGCATCCAGGTACGTATGGTCCATGATATAATTAATGATATCAGTGTACCAAGGGCACTCAGAGATAGCAGGTCGAGTTTCGATGTAGTATACGCATTCATCTGGAAAATCCAAATCTACTAGATCACCTCCGTCTAATGGGTTGTCAGCTAACCAATCCATGATGATTTGTCCTTTAACCGACTTCTGATTTACAAATGTTAATTCGAACTCTCCCATTAAGGTTATAAAACGTCCAGCCTTTTTGGATAAGGAACCTTGTGTGAGAAAAGTCCGTAAATGGTCCGTCTTTACCATGACCTTTGTTTCTTGATTCAGCATGTAATGTCTTAGACGTTTAGTAGCAAAGACTATGGCAAGACATTCTCGCTCGCTTTGTATAGCGTGTGTTTCATCGAGCAAAGTTGTTTGGCTAATGAAATAAATCACACGTTCTCTCTTGTCATCATCTTCTTGGGCCAACATACAAAGCCAACGAGACATGGTAGCTCGTGAATATAGGATTAACGGGTGATCCAAGCTTAGGTGGCATTAGCGTAGGTGGTGATAATATGAAACACTTAATGTCTCAAAAGCTTCATTGCAATCTTCGGTCCAATCAATGTTGTAGTCTTTCTTGAGTAAATTGTTGATTGGATGAATAGCGAAGCTTAAGTCCGGATGAATCTCCTCGGATCGCACCAGCCTTTCCGAGAAATGATCTCGATTCCGCATTCACTCAAGGTGGGACCATTTCGAGGACAAGCCCAATTTTGGTCGATCAACATCGATCCTCGTGATGATATGATGTAACCTAGAGCTTTCCTCCCGTTACACCAAAGACGCATTTCTCCGGATTTTAGCGAACTCCGTATTCTATTAAACGTGAAAGAATGACGGAGTACTTCGGGATGGTCACAACGCTTCTTGGCCTTAGCCAACAAGTCATCTACGTAGGATTCCATGATTTTATGAATTAAATCGTGAAATATATAAGTCATAGCCCGCTGGTATGTAGCACCAGCGTTTTTGAGACCGAAAGGCATGACAGCATAGCAATAGGTTCCCCAAGGAGTTATGAACGTGGTTTTAGCTTGATCTTGCTCGGATATTCTGATTTGGTTGTATCCCGAGAATCCATCCATGAGAGACAAGAGTTCAAAACCAGCTGTTGCATCAACAATAACGTCTATGGATGGTAATGGGAAATCATCTTTAGGACACGCTTTGTTGATGTCTCGGAAATCTATGCAAATGCGTATCTTTCCATTCTTTCGAGAACGGGAACGATATTAGATACCCATGGGAGTAGTCAACTCGGCTTGATGAATCCTACCTGAAGGAGTTTTATTACTTCCTCTTTTACCATGAGAGCTACTTTGGGTTTCATGGGTCTTGATTTTTGTTTAATTGGCTTTGCATCCGATCTAGTGACGAGGTTGTGTACCGCAATGTGGGGTGCGACTCCCGTCATCTCCTTGTAATTAAATGCAAAATGCCTTCTGATGTTCTTTGAGAACCTGAGTATGTATTTCCACTTCTTCTGGTGTCAACGAAGAACCTAGTTTCAATATTCTTGGTTCATCTTCTGTCCCAATGTTGACATCGATTGTTTCTTCGATTAAAGAGGCGTTACCCTCTTCGAACTCAGGTGGTGCTGGAGGTAAATCTAAATCATCCCCATTTTCTATTGCGTATATGTTAGGTTCCCTTTGTGAGGGAAGATCCGTTACGGGATTTCCGAAGTAGGAGGACGAATGTGGGATCAGGGATAAATCTAGCATGTGATAGAGAGATGTAATGCCGCATAGGCATTTAAATAATCCAAAGTAGCCGCATCATTTCCAACATGGTCTAGGATGGTAGATTCACTTCCGCTTAAAAGAGGATTTGTCATTGTTTTTATTAATGGTTCGTCACGAATGGATACTGTGAAGTGAGTATCTTCTAGCTCATTGCTTGGAGTAAAACGTGATGCCGAGGTTGCTATTGAATCGGTGAGAAGATTTTTTCTCGGGATCGCTTCAATGGATATGAAGTTAAACGCCTTGCTTAAATCTAATACAACATTTTTTGTAGAGTTGTAAATGTTCGGCTTTAGTTTCATATACTTGTAAACTTGGTTTGTTACTAATCGCGAGTCTCCCAAGACTCGATGTTATTAATACCAATTCTTTGGCTAAGGTGAGGCCAAGGAGGAGGGCTTCGTACTCGCCGCCATTGTTTGTGCATTCAAAGTTTAACTTAAATGAGAATGGGAGGACCTTCTCTCGGGTGAAGTAAGAATTATACCCGCCCCGCTCCATAACGACATTTAGCTCCATCGAAATGGAGAGTCCAATACTTAGCCGGGAGTGTAGATGTGGGGCATCTCGCGCATTTGCACACTCTACTTCTACCACCATACAGAGATCCTCTCGCCGGCAAGGAACCAACACCTAGGGAAAATCCTATGCCTACCGAATCGAATGGTAAGAACATTGGTGAATCTTGTTCTATCAATTCAACGATTTTCGCAAAGAGTCCCTAATGATACTGTTTCTTTAGTTTTACCTTTAGGGGTTGGAATTGTTTTGGCTATGCTGGTAGTTTCAAGATCCGTCGTAGGTATCAACTTTTCCTCTGGCTTTGGGTCAGAGGGTTTATTAAGTTGGTTTGTTGGCAGCTCAAATTCTGAGTGCACCCCTGGTCTTTTCTTTAAATCAGCTAGGTGCAAATCGAAAGGTTTTGGATCGCCTTTGGCTACAAATACCTTTCCCAGATGCAAGAATCTTACTTCTTGAAATAGCGTGGAAGGGATTGCCTTCATTCGATGTATCCAAGGTCGGCCGAGGATCATATTATAGTTAGTTTCCCGATCTATAATATAAAACTCAGTCAAGATGGTTTTGGGCCCTAAGGTGACCGGCAGTATTATAGTTCCTATCGAAGTGGCTTTAAGGCTATCATAGCCTCTCAAGGTATTTTGTGTAGTGGAACAGTTTGTTTCTCCATATCCAAGTTTTTGGAGGAAAGAGAAAGGGACTATGTTAACTGCAGCCCCATCACAACCATTGCCCGTTTTACATAGTTATTATAAACCCACACTTGCAAGTGTAAGGCTGGGTCACCTCGGCATGCGATCTCAAAGATTCTGTGGGCATTTTACTTATTTCAAGATGAATTCGACATCCTTGTCCGGCTGCCCCTGAGGGTGGATATCAAAATCTACGTGATTTACTTGTGTTTCTGGGAGGTGGAGTGATGTTAATTAGATGGCCTAGACCTAATGCTTCTAAAAGAGCAGCTCGTGAGGGGGAGAGTTCTTTAGTAAGTCCAAAAATGAAATGTGTGAAAAGGTCTTTGTTAGGTCACTAATTAAATCATAGGCACCGATGGGTTTTTCAACTATTTGTCGACTCTTATCCTGTCTCTCGCAGATGACTTGGGCTTGGTTGAGAGAAATACTCGTGTTCTCGTTATAGCTTCGATAGGTAGTTCAAAGCATCTAATTCTACCAAACCGACTATCTTAGGTCTGGCTGAGCTCCCAACCGTGGCGCGATCGACGGATTTAATGAAGTCGAGGCTTCATGGTCATTGTTTCCGTCACTGCACCTTTGTTTGTTCGGTTGGATTCAGCCTATTGCTGTCATGATTTGGGAGCGGATCATTAAAGATCTTGAGGGGAGCATTCTGAGGAGAAACTACCCCTGCGAGAGTATTTGGTGATGATGAGACGGGATCTGCCAAGAACAGGTCTGTGAAGAACTGTCTTTGTTCTTCTGGCAAACGTTGCATAAATTTATTGTAGTCACGACACGTTCTAGTGTCGTGACCATGAATTTTATGGAAACCACAATAAGAATTGGGATTATAATTCCCGTTTTGTTGGTTTGGTGTGTATTGTGGCCTAAAATTCCGATCAAACTGTTGCCTATTAGGACCAAAGTTTTGGAATTGTTGTTTTTGGTTTTGACTTTGGTTTTGGTAACCAAATGAGTTTTGGCTTGGCCCTTGTATGGGATTTCGCCGTTGTTGTTGTTGTTGTTGTGGATGGTTAAAATCCACTGTATTGACCGCTGGGGTAAAGTTGTTGTTTCGCTGGTTGTTTGTTTGTGACGGAGTATTAACAACATTTACCCTCTTGGGCTGGTCGGTTACCCCATCCGTTGTTACCCCACGATTTTTGTTAAGGATTTTGGGTCCTTGATTGACATTTGTGGTAGTTGTAGTATTTTGAGTGGAGGTGATTAACCTCCCATTTGCTCCATATGTCTTACGACCACTATCTATCGCTGCTTGATCTATTCGCAGAGCGCTCTCAAGTACTTCATCATAAGTCCTTAGTGGGAACTTCTGGACTTCTTCTTTCACTCTCTGCTGAGAGAATGAAGGAATAAATCACATAGTTCCATCTGATCCATGTTTGGAGCACTTGCTGAAGAGTAAAGAACTGTACGCCACCTCTGGATGAAATGGGCGACAGATTCATTGTGTTCTTGTTTGATGTGCAAGAATTCCCTGATTCCTGTTCTTAGCAGTTTGTTCATGTCGAAGGCTTTGATGAACTCTGACACGAGTTGTTTAAATGAATGTATGGAAGCCTCAGGTATTCTATAATACCAATCGAGAGCAATGCCTCCAAGTTGTTTTGGGAATATTTTAGCAACAACCCCATCCCAAGGGAGTAATTCTCGTATGGTCAGTAGCGTAAGCTTTGATATGTGTTTGATCTCCTCACCCTTGAACTTAGGCAAATCAGTGGAGAGGTCTGGAAGCATGACGCTTCGTATGGTGAAATCTAAGGGTTCCTTTAGATATTCTGAATAAGTCCCTATCGCATAGCTTTCACCATTGATGGTGTTTGCTGAGGGAGTGGTGGTGGGATAGGTTGTGATGATACGGTGCAGCGACGTGTGGGCAGGGGCATAGGGAGGTCCCTGCGTTTGAGCAAACATGCCGGGAGAGGAGAACATATCTCCTTGTGGTGATTTAGAGTATATGTTTAAGTAGGACGGGGTATTGTCAAGGAACGGACTGTTCGACACTAGACCGGGAGGAATAGTGTTAGAGATGATAGGCCTTGTTGGCGTTTGCTATGGATATTGAGGAGGCATGCCTAACGTGCCTACTCCCGTAAGGAGATCTACCTGACCAGAGTGGTATGGAGGATTGGAACTTCCTATTTGTATGAACGGAGAATTTTGACTTGCTTGAGCCAGTTCTAACCCTCTCACTCTTTCTACTAACGTTGAAATGACTTCATTTGGTGAAGTCACTGTACTTTTTGCCCGAGCGGCGTTTGTTGATACCTTGGTGTTGTAAAGGTACATGATATCCTGTCATAAATTGATCGCTATCTTGCCAAGTTTCTCCCAGAATATTTCCTGTATGCAGTGGCATAGAGGTATTTTCTTGAAAAGAGATTTCGGGTTGTATTTGTAAACCTCCTATAGATGGGTACATTCCCCGGGAGCGTTGTTCACTCCTAGGATAACGTGTTGACTGTCCATCATCTAAGACCAGGTATGGATCTGATTGCCTACTAATTTGTGGTCTGAGTAACATTTGAGGAGATGAACCAGATTCTCCAGTAAACGTCATATTGTTTGAACCTCGAAGGTCTCGTTTGTTGGGTTCGAGGGGTTGATCTAACTCTCGCTTGAAAAGATGAACTATATCTGATTCTTGGGGTTTGTGTTGACAACTGATTAGTTGAATAGTTGTCACCCCATACTGAGAGCGAGGGTGATGATTGCCTATTTTGTTGGGCGTAGTATGCCTCAAGACCCAAGAGGGGTCTGCCATATGCATCGAATCCCGACATATTCGGGGGGTATATGAATACCCGCAGAATAATGGGAAGGAGCGAAGGTGGATGAGAGAAGATGAAACTTCTCAAAGAGAAGGTGAAACAATTGTTTGTTTCACGTCGGGTTCACCAATTTTGTACGTCGGAAAAGTGACAGGCGAGCGTGAGAATCAACAAGTAACTCTTCCGCGTACCCGACCTCCCGAGGTCGTGCCGAGACAGCCGATGGGGATGGAATATGCAGAAAAAATAGTTAGGTACTTCTAATGTCTTCGACACGCACTAGTGGAATTTGTGAATCTAAGGCAAAGAAGGCCCTTCTAACTTGGACTGGTGTGATAGATCGATCAGCGAGGATGACTGCTCGAAGGCTCCAATCAATATCGAGCTCTGGTGTGATTCGATCTATGGGTTATGGAATACGTGGAAAATGACCTGGGATTGTTTCGTGTATATCTCCCGATAAGGTCATATAGTGGATGATGAATATAATTGGCTCTACGGATGATTTTCTGGCCTAGTCCAGAATTCCCTAGCTTTGTTAGCCGCTATATCTAGTAAGGACAGTTGTTCGATGATGATAGGTGGAAGTGGAGTGGACTGAAATACTAGTGTGCGTAGGCCAGTGTTTATATCTAATTGACTTGTGGATTCTGGGTCATGGGATCTGTGGATCACAACCATAGACTCTTGGTTGTTGCGGTCCTATTATGGTCATACGCGAGATCAAGTTCTAATCCCTAGTATCCAGTAATCGTATGCTTTCTCAGCTTCTATGTTTAGAACCAATAGTTGTGCAATCTTCTCAGAATACCTTACAGACGTTCTCGCAACCTGGATTCTTAAGCTGGCATCTATATCTACGAGGGTGTCTCCAGCGTCTGGCTGTGGAACTAGAGGATCGCACCCGAATGTTTGTTCTCTTTCGAGCCCCTCTACAGTCATGTGGATGTTTTCTAGAGTAATCTGTAGTTTGGCTGACTTGACCAAAATGCATGTGCTTGGTCGTCTTCTATGTTTAATCCTCTTAACTGAGAACTGATCAGTTGTAAATCTGTGGTTGTTCGGAATACTTGTATCCTGAGATTTTGGTCTATGTCAACTATTGCTGTGATGAGGTTTGGTTGAGGCACGATTGGCTCAAATATATATTCCCTGGGCTCTTGAGGTCCCGTAATTGTCATACGAAACAAAATGCAAATCTAACTATAATGAAACAAATTCTAACTACGTGAAATAAATCTAACATATATAATCTTTTATTCTTCTAAGAAATATTCTAACAATTTTAAGGAAAGCAAACTATTTTAAGCGTATCTAGAAATAATAACTAAACAATAATTTAAAACAGACAAGATAACCGAGTGTGGTTATTTGCCTGTGTGATTTGTAGAATTATTCTAAATAAAATAGTTTGTCTAATCTACCGGCAAGATTCTCGATCCTACCTCAGAAGTGAGGAGTGAATCATAGTTTCTCAGAAACTATCAATCCCCACAGCTTCCCTGGCAATGTCGAGAATAGAATGAAATGAAATAAAGTGATTAACTACTCTATTTGATATGAATCTGACTAGAACTTTGAAATTTAAAACCTGGACTCCGCAGAACAGTGGCGAATCCGATGGTGTATGTGATCTCATCCCCTCAAGATGATCTTCTCGTTTCTTTCGTGTTCACTGGATCCGTAAAAGAGTGTAATGCTAGCACCGATAGGAGTAGATTTTGGGACAAGGACAGCTCAGAATGCAGACCGAGAATGTGAGTAGGAGAGGGATAGCGCAAGAGTACAGAGCTTGGCTTATGCGATTCCTAGCGGGATTTTACTGCGAGTCATGCAACATGAAGCGACCAGAACCTGTAACTATCCTATACGAAGAGCAAAACCTGCAACTTTAATGGCTTCCTAAGCTATTGTTCCAATGGATTGGATAAAATAAAGACACTGCTTGCACAAGTTGGATATGTGGCTTACCAACAACTGAATAAAGCTAACCAGGTATATAATGAATTGAACTAAGAACTCCAAGACACAATAAAACAAATCTACATCAAAGAGAAATTTAGAGGCAAGCTTCTAACTGGATTGGGATGAGACAACAGCACTGCCTGCACAAGATGGGTCTGTGGCTTACCAACAGCTGAACAATACTAACCAAGTATGAAATGAACTATGCTATCAATCCTAAGCAAGCTGACAGACCAAACCACTGAAAATCAGAAGACTCTAACAAAAAATGGTGGCCAAAAGCTCCAGCTCAAACTCTTCACCAAATTCTTCACCAAATTCTTCTACATTCTGCCCATTTGCATGTACACAAACCATGCATTTATAGGAATTCCAACTCTCAAAAACCAAAACCAAATTGAACTCCTAAACAATAAACAAAGAAAAAACACTGTTCCAGGGGACCAAAAACATTAATGCATGCTCAAGTCGGCAAAGAAAAGCTGGTGAAATGTGATATTTCACGCGAGTCACGTCAAAAGAGTGTTCTGGAAAACGCACAGACCGCCGCCCGAAAGGCAGGCGGCGAGTGGCGGCGTTTCATCACCGCCGCATCAAGGTCATCATCAAGGCCAAGAGGCCAAGGAAAAAGGGAAAACAAAGGGCGCGGGGGCTAAGGGGCATGCGGGATGTAAATGCATAGGGCTTTTCCGGATCCCGAACACCTTGCGAGGAGACTCGTATCATCGGGGCACTTGTTACATTGCTGTTCCAGCGCAAAGACTGCACCTTCTACAATTTTGGGTAATGCATGAGCATCAAGGTGTATATCGAAACTCTTCTTGTGATCTCGACAAGGAAAAAAGGTCCGTAGGCCCGAGGAACTCTGGGTGGCCTCATCATTTTGAAAGAGATCCATGGAAATATGAAATTGTTGGTCCTAATCAATGAGGGAAAGATAGACAACATCAAGGGGTGAACAGATAAGTAGTCTAGGAAAAGCATAGTTTCAAATAGGTCTTTGAAGATGCTATGTGTGGAACCGCCGTGCCAAAATGTAAGCAGAGAAAATTACCATAAATGAAACAAACAAACAAACATGCAAACCTTTCTAGCAACTTTATGTATAATCCTAAAATAAGAAAACTTTTCATATGAATACCGAGAGATGATTATGGATTGTCTTGAATGCTCTCCAATACTGAGTAATGTAAAGGCTATCAACACTAGAATTTTTATAGAGTTTTTGTACTTGAAAATCAAGAGGTATTGGAAGGAAGGTAAGCTTTTAATTTTTAGAAACATAAGGTAGTTGGAATTGGTTACACGGATAAATGAACATGATAAAAATAACATTATGGGAAGTTGTAATAGTGTCGGGGCAATAATGAAATTAATTACAAAAAGTTGCATCCGGAAAGGTGGTTGACGTGCATTTTAATTTCCCCAACCTTTCTAGGATTCTAGCAGTGTAGTTAACTAGGGTAGTCAAAGTGGATTCTAAGTGGATTTTGATCAAGTGTCGATGACTAGGATGTGCACACACTTAATTAATTAATTATTTAATTAATAAATAATAATTAATTTAACCAAATGGGTACAAAGGGTACATGGGATTAATTTAATTAATCCAAAGGGGTACAATGTGTATTAATTAATCAATTTAATTAATTAATTGCAAATGGGTGAATAACAGGGTGTATTAGCATAATATTGGGAACAAGCGGAAACATGAATATAAATTTGGGGTGTCTACATATAGCATATATAAGTGCTTCAAATACAATGGAAGTGATATTATGAACCTAAAACATGCATTAATGAAAGGAATTCCCAAGGGGAATAACTTAGGTAGTAAGAGGGTCATTGAGTGGTTACCCCTTGCCATTATAGGTAGTCATGGGGACACTATTGGGTTGGAATTGAATCTTTGGGTCAACTAGTGGAGAAATTGCATTGACACTAGGACTATGAGAATAATTATAAGGAATGGAAGCTTAGACACTAATGTACACACCCAAAAATTACACAATGCTACATTGAAGGACATAGTAAGTCTCCAATGATGAAATAATTCTTTTCCATAACAATGATGAGTTCTAGATCCTCTCCCTTCATCTTCAATATGCTTATTATGACCAATTTGTATATTTATCTAAGTTTGGAGGATTTTCACACCCTCATGAGCCACTTTTTTCTCTTATCATTCTTTATGTGACTGTAAGTCATGTAACCGCTGCAATGGTTACACAACCTTAGTGGTGGTTATGTAACTTACGGTTTGAAAAGATCGGTGGTTGTGTAACTGCCATAGTGGTTGTATAGTTTCCGCTCTATGTAGAGTGATGGTTTTGTCACCTTTACTCAGGTGATAAAAAATTTGTTTTCTAACACATGTCTCTAGTTTAAGAGTTATTTTCTAACCCTCTTTTTAGTCAGTTTGTGTTATTTTGGGCTTGTTGGAATTGTATTGATTTCCTCTTCCTAGTTACTATGTTTAGTATGTTGACTACCTCTTATTTGGATGTGTTGTCACTTCTTGATGGACATGTGTGCCAAAATTCTTCTTCCACATATTTTTATAAAATCCTAGAATTCATTCGAATGCTGGGTTGGAGTTTTGATATTTATTTTGTAAATTTATGTTGCCAAAATCCTGTTAGGAACTACACAAATAACTAAAACATTACTTTTTTCTTTCAAATCTTTGCACTTTATCTAGTCTTCTTGTAACCATTCTTGCTACAACCATTTTCTTTATTTTATTGTTACCATACAACATTGCATATCTTGGATCAAATGGAACTTATCTATAGAAAGGAAAGGTAAGTTGAGAAGACACAATACAACACCACACTTGGACACTATCACGGCATCAATGATTCCAAGTTGGGGATATCTTAATTTCTTTCAAGATTTCATTTTATTATTTTCATTAAATTAGAAGAAGCACATTTATTTTAATGTGGTTGAATTTTTTATTTCTTAGTTTCCATTATTTTCCATGTATAAAAAAATATTCCAATTATATCTTCTTCCCTTCCTATCTCTCGTGGATCTGTAAGGGAAAAAAATCGGTGGAATATTTTATGTCTTAATTTCTTTATCATATCTTCATTATTAATCATTCATATAATTTATTTTACTTTACCAAAGAAATTTTTTCGGGTGAATAAGAAATTTCTTCTCATAAGCTTTCTTTCTTTCCCATGAGTTTGAGGAAAAGGTTGTTAGAATTAATTTTGTTTTGAGAATAATAAATTTAGAATACATTTTTGTTTATAGTAGATATTATTGCACATTCTTGAAACAAAGGAATTGCTACATCCAGCTATTCCATGTTTTAGTTTATTTTATTAGAAGTGTAGTATTTTATTTTAATTTGTTTCTTGTGTCTGTAGATGTAGATTTTATTTTATTTTTATTAATCTTAGAGAACAAAGAGTCTTTAGTTATTTATTTAGTCTCTTTGCAATTCATTTATTTCTTAAAAATCAAGTAGATGGTTTATCTTTTTTTATTTATTTAATTAGGAATAAATATAATTGATTAAAAGATTAAAACACATTCATATTTTATTCAAACCAATTTTCTTTTCATTGTTTATTTAAAATGAATTTTCAATGTAGTTTAGGATTCAAATCAACACAAACAACCAAACTATATGGAATTTATCTTACGCCTTCATAGCCTCTATTTCCCCTCTTTAAAACTTAGTTATTAGGAACTCATGATACCAATTATTAGCCACTATTTATCCTTTAGCTTCCCACCAACATCATTTCAAACTCACAAATTCCAAGATGTCACGGAACAACCTTGATAAGTCGAGTGCATCTGAAATCACGTGTTGATTTTTAGGTGTGCATGACACCCTTATCAACAAATACCTTAACATGGGAAGAAGAAACAAAATACAAGAATAATTTTGTTCACCACTAGGTAATTTTTTAAAAAAACTAAAGTAGTAGAAATATATACATATTTTGTAATTAGATTTTGTCCACAAGCAGCTAAGAGTCATGTTACAAAGATAGAGAATGGATACTAACATCATTTACAATATAATTTTATGCATGAGTAGATATAATATATGTAATAGAGATGAGAAAAAGAAAACATTCTTAGAAGAAGGGGAACGGTTGCAGCCCATTCATGGGGGTTTCCTTCGCACTTCTATTCCTAGTCTTTTTAATGAAGTGACAAAGATTATCATCAAATATTTGAATCTTAAAGAGGGTTACATAGCATATGAACTTATCACTTAGTGCTCTTAAATCATTTTAGAAGACATTACCTGGTAACTCTCCCTTTCTTTATTATTATGTCTTTGGAAAATTCTATTAAGGAGATACAATGGGATTAAATAGAACTATCCCCTACATCAGGTCATCATCCTCCTCATTTACACCCATTTAATGATCCTCAACCCTAGACATAACCCACGACCCCTTCTCTTCCCTCTACCTCTATTTCAAAAAACCAAAAATACAAGTTGAGGAAGATATCCTGATAAAGGTTCTCGAAGTAAAACCAATAAAGGGAAACTTATTGAAGGATCCAATAGTTTTATAGAAAGAACTCAACATGATACTAGGGATTTAATAGCTAGGTGCCTTCTTAACCTTGACAACGTTGACAAGAATAGAAAATACTTTGTTCACAATGATTTGTAGTTCTAAAAAGATGCAATCAAGTGGATTAGAATTAATATTATAGGTATTAGGAGGAATGTTAAGGATATTAAGTCTAATAGGGCAGACAAGGACATCTAAAATGGGTGAGAGATGGCAAAAAAAATAGATGAAATTGAAAATAAATGCAACATCTTGGTTGACAATTTCACTATCCAAAATGTTATCATTAACTCTATCATGAAAGAGATGAAAAATAAGGGTAACAAGGGTAACAAGGGAAGTAACAATGAGGAAGCTAAGAGGAAGGAAGATGAGAAGAGATAACAGAAATTTCAAGATATCATCTAGATTTCCAATAAAATGAAGAATCAGAAATGAATTATTGTTGTTTTGATGCTTTGGGTTGGACTTTGGTTGCACTCGGGATGTTTTTGGGTTGTATTGGACTGTTCTCTTCATATGATTTTGTTTTATATCTTGTTTTGTTTCTTGTAATGTTTATGGCTATATCTAGATTTTAGATCCTATCTTGCAATAGGGTAGGGACCCTACCAAAACCCTATTTTTAAATATTTATCTAAAAACGTAGATACAATATAATTTATAGGAGTTAGCAAAGGAACATATTTATCATTTGTAACCAATTTTTGTGAATAAGTATTTGAAAGAATATTTTGAGAGGAAGCATATATATCCCAGTCAAAAGGATGTGCATAAGGGAAATATTTTATAATATCCCAATTATAAAGAGGAGTAGAGTCTTGATGAGGGATTTTTAGACAACTAGTTGTTGAGGTGATGTGTGTAACATATAACTAAGGTTTTTTTAGAAGAATATTATAGGAAAGGTCACCAAGGAGTACATAATAAGTAGTATCAAATGTTGTCAATATAATAATGATTGGAATAGTGATATAAGAAAATAATTTGTGAGGGATATTGTCAAATATGTGGATATAAAAAGTAATAGGAGAAATATCTGCAACAAAGGCACTAACATCATGAAGGAAAGTGACATTACAAATCTTCTAGTTTAATCCACTATCAATAAGAAATTTTTTAACTAGAGCCTTATGCAAAATAAATTTAATATATAGAGGGATCTCAATTGAAATGAGAGGATGAAGAGGAGCCATAATGATACCCAAAAATATAATAATAAATATTAAAGTATTAAAAGGATTATATACCAAGAGAATCAATAGGCCTAACTCGTATAAACTTGGAAAGATTTTAGATTACATGAAGGAATTGATCGGTAGGATTCACCAAACGATTTAACTCCGGTAGATTATACTAATCCATTAGCTTCCAAGGATAACTATGGAAATATCAAGAATAATAATTAAACATAGATAAATCATGACAAACAATGTAACCAGTACTATCAATGAGAGAGAGAAGAATATTTAGCTGGTATTATTATCTTTTTGCTAATGTGGGCTGACCTAATGACTATAAAAGAGTGGAAATGATTTTAGAGAGCTTCACTACTACAACTATTTCTTGAAAAACTCCCTATCCCATAACATATAGTATGACCCAAATTGTACCCCCATTATGTCCCTTTTTTTATTGTCTTGTCCCTTTGTACTTTTAGATATTGAAAATATTTGGGCCTATACACAGCTTCCTAATATTATCATGTTTACGTCTTGGACCTTTGAAATAATGCGGTGCTCACTATGCAAATTGATCGATCTTCAAAAGCCTAAATGGTGAGAGATTCCTATAAAACAAACATTAGTTGGGTTATGGGCACCACTATACACCATTTATGCCACTAGTACTTTAAAGAGGGATCAAATCACACATCATTCTTGAATAACATGTGGTATCTAAAATGTAGAATACCATATTGATAATCATGACCTTACAATAATGTAATTACACTTAAATATTTTCCCTACCTTTACTTGACTTTGATAATTTGCCTTTTGGGTTTTTAGATCTTGGTGAATGACTTCTGAAATGAGTTTGGAGAGTATATGAATCTCAAGGGAGTCTTAGAGTATATTTTCTTGTGATTTCTCTTAGTGTTTTTCCATTGGAATGTTAGGTTCCAAGTAGATAGAATGCCCACTCCTTAATAAAAGATGAGTAACTTTCTTCTATATGTAATATAGATTTGTAAAACTCAAATAAAGATAGATAAAAGTAACTTTCTTTTTTGACTCTCTGAAGTCTGAAACCCCAAAAGTCTAAAATTTTAGACTTTCGGGTTTTGGAACTTTTGGCCCCATTTTGTTTAAATCCCTTTTGGACTTCCGAAGTCTAAAATCTCAAAATTCCAAAAATTTGGACTTTCGAGCTTTCGGGTTTTTGGAATTCTCTGGGTCGTTTTTAGGATTTTTACTTTCAAACTTATGAAGTCCGAAAGTCTGAAATTTGAATTTGCAGACTTTCAAGCTTTTGGGTTTCAGAAATCTTTCATTACCAATTCACTTTTTGTCTCCCAATCACTGAAGTCTGAAACCCCGAAATTCTAAATTTCGGGCTTTTAGGTTTCAAACTTTCGGAAGTCCTCTCGTGCAATTAATTTTTCACCTACCTCTGTACGGATCAGATTTCTGCCATTAATATCGGGTTTTCTATTTAAAATCAATTTTTACTCGTCATTTTTACTTGACACATTTTCTCTGACATTTGGTTTTTTTACTTTGCGACGTCTTTTTCAAGGTATGGTAATTTGTTTATTTTCTTTTTGGTTTAAGGTCTTTTCTTTTTTCCTTCTCATTTTGTTTTCTCTTCGGTCTTCCTCTATGTTTTTTTGAAATGTCTCAATCTCCTTTGATCACCATGTTTTGATTTTCAAGTTTCTTCAGGTATTCAGATTTGTTTGCAAGATCCTCTTGAGTTTCCCATACTTCTTCTCAACAATTCTCATTTTTAGGGTTTGGGAATCAACATTGTTCAAAATT
Organism: Taxus wallichiana var. yunnanensis; assembly: GCA_018340775.1. Lineage (NCBI taxonomy): Eukaryota > Viridiplantae > Streptophyta > Pinopsida > Cupressales > Taxaceae > Taxus > Taxus wallichiana. Next base: position 184,501,873 of record CM031234.1, on the reverse strand, counting down.
CCTTTTCCTCTTTGTTCAGAGAAATTTTTCAAAGATTTATTTTTGAGAAATTATTTTGAAACTTTTGACTTCGAAGATTTCTTTCGGATATAAATTTTCAGAGATTTCTTTCCGATATAACTTTTTGGAGTCTTCTTTCAGATATTTTCATTTGGATATTTTCTTTCGGAGAAAATCCTTTCGAAGAAACTTTTCGGGAAATATTTTTGGAAATTTTGGCTTTGGAGAATTATTTCAGATATTTTATTTTGGAGAAAATCCTTTGGAGAAAATTTTTGGGAAACATTTTCATAACTTTTGGCTTCGGAAATTTAGTTCAGAGAAATTTTTGAAACTTTTCAGTTCGGAGATTCTTTTCAAAAAAATTGGTTCGAGACTTCGAAATTTTTCTTTTGGGTTTTTTAGAGTTTATCCAACTTTGGCTTCTGAAGCACAAGGCTTAATGTCTGCTTCCACTTCAAAGGGAAAAGAGAAGATGAAGTACTCATTTCTTGGGGTTGTTCCTCACTCATTCCTGTCTTTCGACTTAGGGAATATAAGGGACACTGACTTATGGAAAATTGATTTTCTAGATTTTGGGAAAGATTAAAGGCTCTAAACAAGAAATCATGGATGCAGGCCATCTACGACAGTGGGCTCGCCCTTGTTGTTAGTTTTCCCACATCCATGCATTGCCTAGAGTTCATTTTAGCTGCAGCAGCCCACTTTGAAAAAGAATCCATGTCAGTCAGAGATGACGATGATAAGGTAGTAATCCATTTAGACCCATAATTTTTTGAAGATCTACTCAAACTTCCCGATGTTCAATATTATGCCACAATTTTTCCAGAGTTAGCAGTGGAGCATTGGGACAAGAAAGAGGAAGTATGCTCAAAGATCATGATGAAAAATTATTTGGCCAAGAGCTTCACCAAATTACCCAAAACTATGCATCGGTCAGATTTTATTCAGGAGGTTAGTGATCTTATTGTGTTACTAAGTAGAGTTTCAGGTCTCCCTTCTGCAAAGGAATTCCAGAATGGATGTTTTTGTACATTGCTACCATCAAGAAGAACAATGATTTTATCCGATGGGGGAGCATATTAGTAGCTCTATTTGCTATTAATTGGGTAGAGTGTTAGATACAAAGAATTTCTACATGACATCCTTCTTGGTGTATGTTGCTGCTATTATGGGGGATTTTTCTGGTTTGAATACCAGAGGTGTTCGTAACACTTCCCAAATATATGAATTTTATCCCCAACTCACTGGATGAGGGAAGCAAGCATTTCTCAGAGTCAATGATGCTTTCTTTGTTGTCATCCTCTATCATTTTGACAAAGAACTATATAATCAGAGGATTTCCGATGAAGCTTTCAAAGAAGTATGGGAATGGGGAGCAATCTACTTTCAGTTTCCTACATTCACCTATATCTAGATTTTGGGTTTCATAGGTGCCCCAAGCAAATTGCCAAGGTGCCCCACTGATAAATGGATTCTATTGGAATTGGTTTGGTAGTTATTGGATTATCATCGAATCCAAAACAAGTGTCACAAAGTAGGAATGCATTTCCCTATTTCAATTGGCAGGTACTCTTGCCCAAATATTCACAAGGCTAAAAATGTTGATGCAGAAATGGTCGAGGTAACCCCCGTAAACCTTTCATCCATGGACTAATTTTGATTATTGGGGTAAGTTTGGGGAAACAAGTCGGTCCAGTGCCCACGTGCCCCAATTGGAAGATATCTAGATTCATTTTTAGGATGAATACATCATGCGACAAAGAGATTATGAAATATTGACCCTTGACGAGGTTCGACAGTTTGGCTTGGCCGATGTCCCAAAGGAGGCACAAGATAATGATGAGGTTTTAGATTTATCATACAAGGATGATAATGTTTCCAATCAACTACTGCCATGGATTTATTGGTATGTGGAAGAATGCAATAATACAAAGGAGAGGGCGGGACCCATTCTAAAGAGGACCTTTAGTTGGTTGGCCACCTTGGGAATCTCACCCAAAGGGGAAAATCAACCTACAAATATAGGAGCTCTACCAGTAATAAGCCAACCAACACCCACTAAGGGAAAAAGGTTGACTCAAAAGGCTCCTACAATTCCAAAGAAGATTTCATTTATTGTTGGTGGCTCATCTCTCTCCAAGGCTTCTACTCCCAAGACCACGTCTCTTGTAGTACTTGTGACAGAAGTAGTTGAAGTCAGTGACTCCCCTAGTATCTCCCAAGATCCATCACATCTTCTTCCTCCTCCATTGTCACTTCCAATATTAGTTCCTTCCACTTCCACAATCATTTCTTCCTTCCCATCCCCTTCTATGGCCCAAGTATTCTCATCACTTCTAGTTCTATTAGCTAGGAAAATATTGGGTCACCCATTTCCTCTTCACTTCCTTTAACACTTCTATTTTCTTCAATCAAAACCCCTAGCATCATTCTATCAATTCCTATGGTTGTCCCTACATCCACACCATCTATCGTTACTACCTCTGCTCAAATACTAGCCAATATTTCTAGTGATATTGTTTTAACTAATGTTTCAGGTATTGGATCTGTTGTCTCGTCTTCATCGCTTTAGCCATACCGTAATGGTGCATTTAGGAAAACTACCAAGAAAAAGAAGAAGGTTCCTCCAAAAGATGTTATAGATCTCAGCATATTAGAACATTTTCCCAAGAGATGACAGTGCCAAGAGACCAAGAAACCAAGAACCGTGTTAAGTCTGATAGTTAACCCATCGGGATAACGGGTGATAGAAGCTACCACCCCGTTGATGGGAAAACTAAAGAAACAATCACAGTTGTAGATTATCGGATCTCCAAATTCTCATTGTGGAAGGATACTCATGAAGGAGCCAAGTAAGATGTGCAAACTGCTCTTGGGGCTCCTTTGGAGAAATATGACAAAGATAAGGCCACCAAAGATGAACTCAAAGCCAAGGTCGAACATCTCACTACACTGTTATGAAAGGTAACCCAACCCACTCCATCCACTGAAGTCTCAACTACTACTACTATGAAAATTTCGTCTACAATCGATGATATTTATTATCATGAGCTCGAGAAGATAGGACAGAAAGGGAGATCAATGAGTGGATGGATGGAGAAAATTATGTAGGAAGACAATCCTTTAGTCGAGGAAGAAGTTGGGATATATAATGATCTGTAGGTTACGAAAACTACTATTTCTAAAATGGATGAGGACTTTTTTGAATACAATAATAATCTAAATTTTAATTTGGCAACATGGAGTGATATCAGAGAAGAAGATCCCGACTTGCTTCTTCAGGAAGAGGTGATTGATGATGCCTCAAAATTATTTGAATATCAAAAGGCCATGGAATTATGGTGTCAAGTATTATAAGATTTGATCAATAAGTTAGAGGAGAAATGAGTGGAAATCACAGATGTCCCTGAAAAACATATCAAAATATTTTGATATTGCCAATTACAAATTCTTCAATGAAAATATCGATGCTCTTCCTGAAGATTAGATTAAAGGAAATTTCATGGATTTGGTGAAGTGTGATGATGAGGTCACCAAAACTTTCAATAGTGACTCTATTGACCGATTGGTCTTGTGCCAAAATTTCATAGGGAGACTGAAGAAAGTTATGAATAAACTTTGAAGATTTCCAACTAGGATCACAAAGGAGATCAAGACAAAATATGTAGTGAATCACTATGCATGTGAGCCTGGAGATGAAGAAATTTATGGAATTATCAAGCACTTCATTGAGTACAAGCATCAAATGGCTATGTGGGAAGGAGGACAACAAAAACTTGCAAGTGAGGAAGGTGTAGTTGAACCAGGCCAAACTGAATGGCCATGAAAGGAAAAATCCAAGCTGGATCGGTCAAAGTTGTAGGGTTGACTGAGTCAAACCCTTGTAAAAAGTTATCTATTTTCATGGGAACATGTTCCCTTAATTAAATGACATTTCTATTTTTAGAAAAATTTAGTTAAGGGAACAATGTAATGGCTCAACCTAAGAACTTATAAATAGTTGATGCTTCAAGTTAGTAGATATAGATTATTTTTAGGAGGAGTTTCTCTTCAAGCTTGGAAGAGTGCTTCAGAGATTCTAAGAGACCTTTTAATTATATTCAGAGTTACACCTTGCTATTGAAAATATGATTTATTGTGTTGAATGGTTAATCAATGTTTACTTTATGGATTTATGATTCCTTAGTATGAATGATTATCTTACCTTTATTTCAGGTTGTCTATTTCATGTTGTGAAGGAATAATATGACTATCTTTTATGTCAGTTGTGAAAACCTTATTTTCCTTCTGTATTAATTTATGTCATTATTATCCCTAGTTGCAGAAATAGATGTTTGACATATGCATGTGTGGTTTCCTCGTGATAAATTAATTGTGTGTTGAATCCAATTCGATCTATCCTTATGAACACTTAAGTTTAATGAAGGAATGTCTACCCTGGTTTGTGTTATTTTGTAACCCTTTCAATGTAACGAACCATTACACCAAAACCTCGAGGCGTTAGTGAAATCCACTCATGAGGATATTAACATCCCACCACTCTTTCCTAGCCTAGACCCCAGGCTAGATTTGTGCCCGTATAGCGTGACCCCACCCTACCCTATATGAGACTCGGGAAAACACTGCAATGTCAGCGTAACTACCTGTGTCGGGACTCAAACCTTGGTGGTCGCTCTGATACCAAATGTAATGAAATGTTACACCAAAACCTCAAGGCATTAGTGAAATTCACACATGAGGATCTTAACATTAAATTTACAATAGGTGAATGTGGTCAATGATGAAAACATTGCTACCACATTAACCCTTCTAGATTTTAAACATCCCTTAATTTGGTGCATCACCACCCATAGTATAGTTTCATTTATGTGAGATCTCTTTCCTAAAAATTCATGACGATGTTAGTTTAGGATTAGATGGTCATTTTATTACACTAGGAGTAGTAAAGCATTCAATTTAGGAAGAGGAAGTCGGCCTTCTCCGAGGTTCACCTCGAGCCCAAGTCCCACAGCTTGAGAGGTGATCCCATGTGTCCCAATCACACCAAATGTCCTGTTCACATTTTGGCCATTCAGGGGGTGCAGTGATTTGGATACAACAGTTTTTGGCACACCCAGTGGGACAGAGAGTTGGTACTTCTCTTCTCATTCCATTAACTAAAAGTACTTGGCGACTCCATCTCTCTGGATTTCAAAGTTTAGTACAATCAACTTATGTAAAGAATTCACACAAGAGATTCTTCAAGGAGGGAAAATTATAAGCATACAGAGCTTTCCTTGTCTCCCCAAGGAGAAGAGGAAGAATCCTTTTAGCAGCACCAACCACCACTTTACCTCGTAGAGGGCATTTGACTCCTCCTGAGGGACGTTTTCCTCCACCGAGACACAACCAAATTTTGAACGCCATGGAAGCCAATGTTTTTCCTCCTTTCAATGCCAAGTCCTTTGTTGTTAGCACAAAGAGATTCCATATCGGCAGCTGCCTTAAAAATTTTACCATTTTACATTGGGGAGACTAATGTTTCACCTCGGGAGCACATATTGGACAAGCTAGCATTTGTGCAAACACACAATATTATAGAAGATGACATGGAAGTTTCACTCCTTGCTACTTTATTCAAAGGTAGGGCACTTCAATGGTTCCAGAGTTTAATTGTTGGATTTGTTACCACTTGGAACAAGTTAGGCATGAAGTTTTGTAAGTAGTTCAAAGACAAAAGTGATCATATCTCACTTGTAGAACAATTCCATACCATCAAGCGGTCCCCTCAAGAGTATATGAGTGATTTCAAACTCCGTTTTGACAGGAATTGGAAATGGATCCCAAGCACTCGTAAGGACATCTCTAGAGATCACGTTTCTATATTACTTATGGGAATTGAATAGTGATGTAGCCATCATGATTCAATCTATGGGGGGTACCGTTATCCCTGATGCTTATGAAATCACCGTAAGAGCTAAAAATTTCTTAATTCAAGCAGGTAAAATTGATCCTAGACCTCCCATACTTGTGTTTGTAGAGCTTGTAGGCAAATAGCCGATTGTTGCCCCATTCTGCAGTAGCTTCTAGTCCGATAGCTACACAAGTGAATTTGTGAAAATATATGATTTTTTTTAGCTATCGACAAAATTGAAGTTGTATATTATGCTTCAACACATGTTCATTTTTGAAATGAACCTATACTTCAATATGTTTTGTTATTTCATGAAACACTAGATTGAAAACAAGTTTGAGAACACCTTCATTGTCAACATACATGGTGGTAGGTTTTTCTTGTGGTATTCCAAGTCCTTCTAGTATGTGACATAGCCATATCGCTTCACAGACAACTTCTCCTACAGAACAATACTTGGATTCTGTGGAAGAACGAGAAACAAAGTGTTGTTTCTTGCTTCCCATGATATTGGTCCAAATCCCATAAAGAACACAAATCGAAGTGGATTTTATGTCATCAATGTTACTGCATGATCTAAATCTGAATATCCTGACAAGAAGAAGTTATCATTCTTCTTGTATTCTAGACCAAGATCCACTGATCTTTTGAGATATCTCAAGATGTGCCTTGCTGCTTTCCAATGAAAACTTTAGGTTCATGCATGAACCTGGATAGATAGTTTACTGCAAAGTTGATAACTGATCTAGTGTAGGTCAGGTAAATGAGACTCCCAATCAACTACCGATAGAGAGTGGCATTTACCTCAAGAGATGGATCTGAATGAGATAACTGCAATATGTTCTCCATAAGTTTAGCAATTGGTGTGCAATCCATCATCCTTAATTTCTCGATCATTTTCTTGGTATATTTCATCTGAGAAAAAAAGATGTGATTCTCTTTCTGTCATACTTCCAATCCAATACAATAGTGCATTAGCTTGAGATCTGTCATGTCAAATGATCGATTAAGATATTTCTTTGTTACATCGATAATCCTCACTAAAATTCCAGTGATGACTAGATCATCGACATAGACAACGAAAATCACAATCTCCCCCTTGTATTTTTGAGGTAAATATTGGGATCGTATGGATTTCTAATAAATCCATGTTGTATGAGATGCTCATCAATTTTGATGTACCATGCCCGAGGTTCCTATTTGAGGCCATATAGATATTTCCTGAGTTTGCATACCTTTGCTTCTTGACCAGGTACTACATATCCTTCAAGTTGATTCATGTAGACTTCTTCTTGTAAATATCTATTCATGAAGGAAATTTTTACGTCCATCTGATGGAATTTCCAACCAAACTGTGTAGCTAGAGAAAAGATCATCCTAATTGTTTTGATCTTAGTTGTGGGAGAAAATGTCTCCTTGTAGTCAATGCTTTCTTTTGTGCATACCCTTTGTGAAAAGTCTTGTTTTATATGTTTCCACTATCCCATCTGCTTTTTACTTCATTTTGAATATCCATCTACATCCAATGGGTTTCTTCCCTGGTTGAAGATTGACGACTTGCCAAGTGTTTTTTTCATTACTAATTGATATTCAAAGTCCATGGCATCTTTCCAAGATTTTGACTGTAGGGCTTCCTAGACTATAGAGGGCTCATCAGACTCAATAACTCTACTCATCAAAGCAAAGTTGACATCTTATCTTGCTTTATTGTGAGTCCGTAGTCCAGGGGTTGATGTATCCAATGGAGCATCCATTCTTGCATCTTGTAATGTGCTAGTACACCACTTGGGCATACGTTGAACTGTTCCCATGGGTCATGGTTCTATCAGATCAACACCATCATCCCCATCATCACTTTCATCATTTGTGGGAACATCAAATTTAGTTTTTACAACTAGTGAAGAATCTACATCAGGTTAGTTTGAAGGAGGAGACTCTTCTTCCTTCTTCTCAAAGAACTCAACATCTCTGCTGGTGTAGAATTTTTTGGTCTTTGGATCCATCAATCTGTACCCAAGAGTCTCTTCACTATACCCAATGAAGATGAGTTTCGTGACTTCATGTCCAATTTATTTATGTTCTTCTTGGGTATGTGCATGCTTTCTTTGCACCTAAATACTCTAAGGTGTGCAATAGATGGTTTCCACTTTGACCATGCTTCTTGTGGTGTTACTCCATCAAGAGAAACTATGGGCACTGTTCAACAAATAAACTATTGTCTTTGTTGCTTCTACCCAAAATGTCTTTGTAAGTCCAGAGTCATCAATCATGCATTGCACCATTTCCATGATAGTATAATTTCTTCTCTCAACAACACCATTCTGTTGCAGTGTGTGTGGAGGAGGCATTTGTCGACGAATCCCATGAGTTTGTAGGTAGTCTTTGAACTCATCACTGGTGAATTACCCTCCTCGATCTAAGCAGAGAGTTCTGATGTGACAACCATTTTTGTTCTCAACAGCTACTTTGAACTTCTTGAAGGTTTCAAAAGCTTCACTTTTCTTGTGAAGACAAAAAATCCACATTTTTCTTGAATAGTCATCAACAAAAAGCATGAAATACTGAAATCCATAATGAATTAGTTACATCGAACTGCAAAGATCGGTATGAACCAGATCAAGCTTACCACGAGCTTGATATGTACTCTTCCTTAATGAAGCTCTATGTTTTTTTCCTGCTAGGCAGTAAGGACACTTGTCTGTATCCTTCTAAAGAGAGGGTAACCCATGTACCATATTGAGACGACAAAGTGTCTTGAGATACTTGAAAATAACATGACCAAGTCTCCTATGCCAAAATTGTGATGAGGTATAGTTCTTAGCCACAAGTTTTTGATGATCTATCGGAAAAAATCAAGTTGGAACATGCATCCCACATTGGAGGCTTTTACAACTATGTTTCGAGCCTCGTGATTTATCTCGAATTAAACACTTTTTCTTGCCGAAATGAGTATCAAAGTCAATTTTTAGGTTGTGATCTAGGATTTTACTAATCGACAATAGATTTTTAGTCAACCTGGGACATATAAGATAACCGATAGTCTACAATTACATGAACCAAGGGGTAGAGAAATTTTCCCAATCCCCGAATCGTATATAAAGAATCATCTCCCAACAAAACATGATTTTTGATGGCGTGTCCCTCATTGGAGTAAACCAAAGATTTGTGGATGGTGATATGTCGATTGGCTCCCAAATCAACATACCAAACACCACTAGATAGATAGCGTGGATGGTTCACTTGATCGAGAAGTGTAAAATAAGTCTTCATTATCTAAATCTTCTTCTTGTTCAAACAATATTTCCTCACGATGGGGTCTTCTTTTCGAGTTCCCATTTTTTGCCCTTGATGTTAATTTGAATGCCCCTTTTGAGATTGTTGTTGTGGAGGGCTAGATTTTCTTGATGAAACTTTCTTGTAAATATTATACCAACAATATTTTAAGTCTTGTCCTCTTTTATGAATTTGACATTGCTTCTTCGTTGTTTTTCCCCTTGATATCGATTCGATGTTGGAGCTTTTGATAGGAGTTAGGTTTTCCACTACCTTTTCCTTTCCATTTTGATGTGAAGAAAGTGCTTTCTCATCTTCATCATCCTTATTGTGCATGGATTCCTCTTGTTGCAGTAAATTTACCACTTGTCAAAACTAAGCTGTCGTATCTCGACACATTTAGTATTATTACAAAAATGTGGTAAGAAGAGGGGAGTGCTCTCAAAAAAATGGGAACGAGAGCATCATCTATGACCACTTCTCCCTGTGGCTAGAATTGAAGCTGTCAACTCTACAACTCTTCTTAAGAAAGATATAATTTTCTCATTCTACTTGAACTTCAATGTGTGTAACTAAATTTGCAAATTCAAGAGTATGCCATTCTTGTTTTTGGCCTCATATATTGTGCTCAACTTATCCCACGCTTCTTTGGATATTTTTTCATCTCAAATGTGGGGTTTCACATCGTCATACACTCTAAACAAGATGATGAATTTAGCCTTATGATCTTCTTTATAAAACTGTCATTGTTATGTTGTATCGCTTATTGATCTAGTCGAGTACGTCACAACAATCCAGATCTCTTCAAACTAAATTTGTGTCTTGATTTTTGTCTTCTAGGAAGTATAGTTGTTTCCTCCGAGTAGTTTTGAATCGGAAGAAAAATTTGGGGGCATTGGTGCCCATTTTATAGAAATCACGATGGATTTTTCTCTTATCACTCGGTATAAATTATCCCAATCTATATACCGTCAATCGATCCGATATCCGAACCTTTCTATATATGCACCCTTCCGATAAACCCGATGGTATGGGGAAGAAGCTCTCCCTTTCTATATACTTGGCGGTACATAAAAGAGGCATTAACGTACGTGAAATAGATCGATATGTGGTACCAAGATAGTACTGAAAGGGGTCTGTGCGATTATTGACACTGGCTCAAAGAAATATCCTCATATGCGTGTGTAACTTTTCTATATACTTGGATAATTTCTCAGTCCAGATTTATGTTGTGCAATCATTCACAGATGCATGATGGGATGACTCATAGTGTGTGCACTAAGACCTTATTACTCCCCGTCGATTTAAAGGGTCTATGCCCAAATGAAGTTTTTGCAACTATATTAGGTGTTAAGTTCAGTAGTAGTTATGAAAACTTTACTCGTAAGTGCTTCCCAGAGGCACTGTATATACCAAATGCTATGAATGAGATCTATGATCTCATGAGTGTTTCAGAACCATTTTTCATTGTTTTTTATTACAACTCTCTAACGATATCTAAGTAGTTACAATATTTGCGGTTGACTTTGACAACCCACAAATTAGTACAATATAGTAAAGCATGCAATTACATTCAAAAATGTGGAAAAAATAAAAATTGAATGATAGGAAAAAAATTGTTGTATGGGCCTGGTGAACTCCAAAGCCCATAATGACCCTCAATGCAAAAAACATTAAAATTTAGCTCAAAATGAAGTTTTTAGACAATATTCCTTTGGAAAATGTTGTCCGAAATGAAAAAATAGGCCTAATAGGAGAAATTTCGCCCCTATATTAGGGTTTTTCTTGCTAAATTTTTAGTGACTGTTTAGTTATGGCTATACTATTTAGAGGTAATTTTCCCACAAAATGGTCCTCCAAGTTTGGCGTTTTACTATTTTTGCACTAAAAACACATTGGTTTTAAAAATTTTGTTGAGGGTGGGGTCAAACCCCTCACCTTACTCACCCAAAGATTTCTCTCTAACTACCTTAGCTCTTATGAGCGATTGATATAGAAATGAAGCAAATAATATTTAACCCATATCCAAATCGACTAACCTAATAAACTGCGACTTGGCTCTAGCTTGGCATGTGGACTGCATGCGTGGATTAGGGTTTTTTGCATTTTCTTTTTTTTGATCTTCTCCTTATCTCCTCTTCTTCGAATTTCATTCATTCTAACCTTTGTATTTAATAGTCGTTTTGATTGTCAATGATTACAGGTTGCACAATGGTCATGGAGGATGGCTTGGGCATGGAGGATTTAACAGAGGAGCATGTGTAGGTTGATGCTTCCAACATGGCATGAAATGAAGTTTTTATTGGTTGATGCCTTCACTTTGTGCGGGCATGTTGATGCTGGGAGGAGACCGATCCAAATAACATTGTTTTGGTTGATTTTTGTATGCCAAAAGATCAAAATAGTCGTTGTTTTTGTATGATATGTCCACCATTTGGTATGGATTGTGGTGAAGGGTGAAATAACCCCAACTCTCTAGTCAATATAACACTTGTAACCACGGTTGTTGAATAGAAACAAAACCCGATTCATGTGATTTTGTAATTCGATGTTGAGGAATAGAACTTGGCCTTGGTGGAGGATGGCCAATGCAACCAAAGTACTCATTTTTAGAGTTGAATTAAAGCACAACAATACACGGTTTGAGATCTATAACTCACCCAAATCCAATGAAACAAGTGAAGATCCCACAACTCGGTGAGAGAGGCCAACCTGGCTAATGCACAAAGACACTCGACCTCCAAATATTGCAAGCAGACTGCTCAATGCACCTCTACTTTTGATGGTACAAAAGATATTATCTGTAACTAGACAATTTAGAGGAAAAAGCCCGATGGGGAAAAAATAGTTTTTTAATTTATTTTTAAATAGCATCCAGGAGAAATTTTTTCCAGTGCAGGGGGAACCAAGGGGAAATTTTTTTTTACGTTTACCTGGAAATCACACAGGAGGTTGTGGGTGCAGGAGGTTTGGGAAGCTGTTGGAGGTAGCACTAGCTCTCCGTTGTTGCATATTTCTTCTCCATAAATTCTCCTTCCTCTGGAAACTTTCTCCAACCTTTCCAGGAGCTTCAACCACTGTAGTACTAAATGTAAAATTGAGCAATAGGAGCAGAAGCCTAATAATCTTTATTAATATCAATCAACCTCAATTATAATGAAATTCTACAATTCTTATAGGAATTAAACTGCCATGTGTAGGAAAATAAATGGGTTGCACAAGTACAAAAAAAATCACAAATTCCAAAATTCAATAGGAAGAAACAATAATTAAATACAAACAAATAATAATTGTTACACCTATGTAACAATATAACCTATGCAATAATATGAAAAATATTGTTATAAAACTATACAACAATATATCAACTAATTACCTTATTAAATAATTAAATATTTTATGGTAATATGATGCATAAATTAACCTAACAATATGGAACCTATGTGCACCCTCTTTTCATTATCTTCCTTTTGAAGAATCATGTTTAGTGGCCCTTGGTTATACTAAAATGAGGTTCGATTGAAATGTTTTCTTCCTTGGGGGAGTGACCACATTACCAAATATTTGACCGAGTGTTTTATTCCTTTGGGAGTGACCACGTTACCAAATATTTGACATAAAAGTGAGGATGATTTCTCATCCTTGCATACAAGGTGCCCCACATGAAGATCACCTATCTACCTTTCTTGACTCCAAATAACTTATTAAATGAGGGAAGATTTTGGAGATCTTTCATACCTTCTTGCTCATATACTTGTAATTAGAAAACATGATTCCTCAATTCTTCACATATGATGGCTTGAATACTTAGATGACTTGACTATCTCACTTTGACTTGCTTCTCGGAGAGATGATGATGGGTTCAAGAAATGATGTTTCTTAGCTTTCCTGATGAGTTTATAATTTCACTTATGATCATGATGACATCCTTTGATGAATTTTGGATTCCAATGGGGCTCTTGAATCTTTTAAAATTCTTTTTTTACTATAACAATGTTCTTGATTTTCACCTACTATGCATCGATGTGCTCTGTCATGTTCCTTCACACATATGTGATTAGAACAACAATTTAGGATTATTTTATATGGTTAAATTTATTATTTGAGATATGAAAAAAACATGAAGACCATTCGATGATGGAAAAAATAAATGAGATGAGTGAAAATAGAGCCAACAACTTTCTACACTAAAAACTAAAACTTTCTATTTTGGCAAGTGGGGTCAGGAGTTGCTATTTTGGGAATTTTTGGTTTTTACAAAAAAATTGTTTTTGAATCTCCTAGCACACTTAGACTACCTCCATTGACGATGCTCTACTATTTTTAGAAAAAAATTATTTTTAACAAGTTACTATTTTGGAACATGTTATCATGGGAAAGTTTCATATTTTACCATGTTTGTTGTTCTTCATTGTTTCGGATGTGTTGGATAATGGAGCTTGCTATTTTGAGAGACTATTTTAGTAAGTAACTATATAGATCATATGGTATTTTGAAACTAAAATTATTGGTTCCAGATTGCAAAAAAATCACCATTTCTAGATTTGTCTTTGACTGGGATCTCATGCTCTATTTTTCACTTTGTTTCTTCATTGGAACTCTTAAAAGTAAAAAAAGGATTCAACTTTTCACTAAGATCCCGTTCTCTAATTTTCAATGTGTTTCTTCTTCTAGAACTCTTAGAAGTAAAAAAGGAAACATTAGAAGGTAGGGTTTTAGATTGATGCTATGATAATAAAGAGCATCATCTAGTATGCAATTATAGTCATCATAAAAGTTCCGGAAGTAGAACAATATGTGAAAATATTAGTTGAATCTAGTTTCTAGTTAGAGAGATATGAATCTATAGTATTTTTAATTCTATAACTATTCTAGAATGATTTTTCTAGTAGTTTCGTTATTTTTGAAGATTTGGAAGAAGCTACAATGGTGTACAAGTGAATAGTCTAGAAGAAATAACTTAAAAATGAGTTATACTTCACTTTATTTCTTATATGTTGGCCATGGTTTGACCAACGGGTTGAATTTAAGCTTATGTTGAGTAAAAAATATAGGTTTAATGGTGTAAGGAGACACAAAGGATAGGAAATGGATCCTTGGTGTAGTATTATGTCAAGTTTCATTATTGTGATGATGTGTAAGTAAGATGAATAAGTTGATCAAGCACCTGCATAACATGAGAGAGATCACATGGAGGACTAGAGAAAGAGCGTGATCATGGGTGCTCATTTTTATCTCCTCTATCCCCTTGGAAAAAAGGGACACAAAGGGGAACTTGGAGAGATATCATGACAAGTGGAAGCATCCGGTTAATTTAACAAAAATGGGTTTTTGTAAAACCCTAAGATATATATTTTTTTATTATTGGTATATAGTTTTTTGAAAGGGACTATACCCTTATAAACAAAGAGGGCCTAGAAGCCAGAATAGGAATGGAAAACATTACAAGAAGGATCAAGATACAAATAATACATAAGAACTCAAGGTAACCAAAGAGAAGTCACCCCAAAACATCAAACCAGTTCAAACATTGCAGAAGAATGAGTAAAAAAAATAGCAAAAACACAAAGGAAGGCATTAAGAGCAACACAGATCCACAATTACTTCTTGGTGGCTTTAGTGATTCTAGATTTAATAGCTTGCCAAGAGGTGAACATATCTAATGTTGTCATATGAGTAGAGTCAGTAATATGTAGCTATTGAATGGTCTGTTTGCTTTCCTTTTCCGTGCCCCAAAGAGATCTTCGATATTCCATTGAGATTAGAGACGTCATGCGGACATGATACTCAATAAATTCTTTGATTTAACTAAATATAGCCATATTATGGTCATGACGAGTCTTGAATTTTCCTAGACGGTTGTCCAGGGAGTTCAGTTTTTTGTAGATATCCTCAACTTGTTTATTGTCAACATCAACCTCCTCCTCCTTCTTCCTCTTACCTTTTTGCTTAGCCAAGTTTTTAACTTCTTCTTTCAATAGCAACATGTATTTTTCTAAGGCTTCCAGCCTTTTTGTGAAGCTCTCGGTGTGTGCCTCCTGTGAACCAGTACTGCTAATATGAAGGAGGTTATGAGAAACCTCCAAGTCCTGAGGAACGTTCCCGAAATAGGGGTATCCAGGTTTAGTTTCTTAGAAGACCTAGTTATAGGTCTGGTCGAAGTGGAGGTGAAGGGGGTGGGAGCAGAGGTGGAGGGGATGATAGTGGGAGCCGAGAAGGAAGGAAGAGGGGTAGCAGCAATGGTGATGGGGATAGAAGGAGAAGAGATGGGGGTAGCGGTAGCGGTGAGGAGAAAAGATGGAATAGAGATGGGGAAGATGGAATCTTTGGGAAACTTAAGGAGACAAAGTTTATGCAACAATAAGATGAGACCTTGATGCAGAGGGACCGCATGAGTATGTTTTTGGAACTCCAAAATGGAGTGCTCAAGAGAATTAAGAAGATAATGAGGGAAACATACCGTGAAACTTCTGCAGAAGTGATTGAGGAGCACAAGATGTTTTGAGGGCAGTGTGACAAATCTCCCCTCTAAAGAGATGTATTGAACCATCATGTGGGTGATCTCTTCAAAATGCAGAGGGATAGAGCTGACCTGCAAACCCACCGTGATGAAGACCAGTTTCTCATTACCCTCAACAAATTTCCTCTCCTCAGTAGCCTTGTCAATCCTTTTATTAAAAAAGCGGTACCCATCCATCCCAAGGCCTGTTGCTTTGGCTATTAACTCTTCATTGATCGATATTTTCTGCCCACCATATTCAACTTTGTGATCCTTCCAATCCTTCACAAATTACATAGAAATTCTTTGGTCATGACCCTGTATCTTCTCAATAAAATTTGTGATGCCTCCCTGGTTGAGAATATTCCAAAGATCTTCATTATTCTTCCACTCTGGGTCCTCGCTGGGCTCGATCTGACAAGGGGCTCCTCCCATTTTCACCGTGCTTTAGTGATTGAAATTATTATCTTCAAAATCCCTATGAGGATTTCTATAATAGACGTAGTTTCCAATCTGCCTTTCTCTATTTTTTCTCACGTGATGGGAATGATGATTAGTGTAGCTGTTGCTATCATAATAGTTCCCACGAATGCCTACGTGAATGCTGCTATGTACTTGGGAAATCCCGCATGCGTGAACTTCAGCCCCCTTAGAAACCCACTCCAAATCATCATCATCCTTACTATGGACTTGAAAATCCACAAAAATCTGTTTAAAAGCTGTTATAGGCAAAAGATTTCCCACATGTGTGGCTTTAATCTTCATATAAATCCACTTTAAGTCATCATTATGCTTTCTATATCCTTGATTTCCCGTCAAGATCTGCTTGAGTGTTGTTTTAAACTTATCAACACGTGTGAAAGTCTTATTCTTAAAGACCCACTCCAAATGCTCATTTATCTTACCCCGAATTTGCATGCTCATAAGTATCCGCTTGTATGTTGTTTTGAATCTGCTCAGGAATGTGATCACTATTATCCCAAATAATGTGATTAACATTTATGCCATAGTTAGCCAATGCATCTGCCACCTTGTTACCCTCTCGGTAAGTATGCTTGATCCGAATATTATTGAAGGTTTGGAAAATACTTATGGATTCCAAGATGAAGTCCTTGATGTTCCAACTTGGAGGTGAACACTGATTAAGATGATTAATGATATTAAGCGAGTCTCCTTCCAGAATGATATTTTGGATATTATGAGTCTAAGAAATTCTAAGGCCCCATAAAGTGATAATGCTTCAGAAAAATGATTAGTTTGTATTCCCATTTTACTAGCATAAGCAGCAACCAAACTACCTCTATGATCCCGGATCACTCCTCCCCCAGCAGCAATCCCAGGGTTACCCTTAGAGGCCCCATCAAAGTTCAACTTATACCAGTTGAGATCAGGAGGATGCCAATGTATCAGAGATCTATCAATATTATTACCAAAATTATTTTAGATATTTTCAGCTCCAATCTACCATTGGGACAAGATATGCTCTTCATTTTCTGGATAACTCTTGTTCTTGGGGGGTTTAAATCTAGCAATATTCTCTTTAATAGCATTATAATTTTTCCCAATACTGAGCTTATAATTCTATTAATTATTTCTAAAGATGATATCATTTCTATCTTTCCATATCCTCCGAGATAATATGAGGCATTACCAAATTCCGAGCCTTCTCACAACACAATGTTCATAAGGTGGGATCCATTGGGTCTAGAGATGACTAATGTCCTTCGGTACCACCCAAGAAGCTTTAAAATTAGAGAGAAAAACTCCACATTTTGGTAGCATATTCATAATGGATAAACAAATGACTGATATCCTCGTAGTAGTATTTTTACACAGATGCCATCGATTAGGCATTATGAAACCTTTTCTTATCAGGTGTCGGTGGTAAGAATTCTCGCGCCCGAGAGAAAGCCAAAAGAAAAATTTAATTTTAGGTGTTAGCTCATTCATCCAAATTCTACTCCATTTAAACTCAGTTTGACTATTGTCGAAGAAAGTATTATAACCAAATTTAATAGAGTAGTCCCCATCAATAGAATTGTTCCAAACCAATTCATCCTTAACTTCCAGTTGACTTAAGGGGATAAGGTCCAACTGATCTTGTAGGGAGGAAATAGTTTGGATCAGATCATCTCTATCCACATAAAGTTTTTTCCATTTCTTTTTGTTACCATTTCTTTCAATATAATCCTTGATTCTAGTGCCATACTTGCTTTCAAGACTATCTTTGACTACACCAAATCTGTCCATAAGGCTGCAATTAAACCAGTTATCATCCCAGAATTTTATATCACAACCATCTCCCACTTTCCATTTACTTCCTTGTTTGATGAAATTTATGCTCTTCACTAAATTATTCCAGAAAATGGAACCATAAGGAAGATGCTCATCTTGAAGAAAAGAAAAGATTGCTTGTTGATTAAGGTATTTAGCCTTAATTAATTCTATCTAGGGTTGCTTCTCTGATAGCATTCTCCAGCCCATTTTCACAATAAGAGCCTCATTCATTTTCTTTATGTCTTTTATGCCTAGGCCCCCAATAGATTTTGGAGTACAAACCTTATCCCAAGCAACTAAGTGATATTTAAACTTCTCCTCCATGCCCTACCATAAGAATTTTTTCGAATCCTCTCAATTTTTTCTCTGAAGGTAGAAGGGATCTTATATAGAGACATGATATAGATAGGCAGATTTTGAAGAGTGCTTTTTATGAGCAGGCACTTACCAGCACTAGAAAGAATGGCTCCTTTCCATCCAACCATTTTTTTGAAATCTCGCCAATAGATCATTCCATACCTTGGTAGAAACTTTTTTAGTGCCAAGAGGGAGTCCTAAGTATGTGGCTGGAAGTGAACTTATTTTACAGCCCAGAATTTTTGCAATTTTAAGTTGTCTTTCCTCAGGAGTGTTGAAGAAGAAAATGGAGCTTTTATCATAATTGATCTCTTGCCCAGAAGCAGATTCATAAAGTTGCAGAATAGCCTTGGTAGCCTTAGCTTCAAGGACGGATGCCATTAAAAGAAGGATTGTATCATCCACAAATTGCTGATGAGAAGCTACTTGGTTGATGGAAGTGGGCTTTGAACCTTTCAGAAGACCGTCAATAACTACTTTACCAATTGTTCTACTAAGACTGTCTGCCATAAGAATGAAGAGCAGGGGGATATGGGGTCCCCTTGTCTTAGCCCTCTGTTGCTTGTGAAAAATCCCACCGGCTCACCATTAACCACCACTGAGAATTTGACCATAGAGATGCAAGCCTTAATAATTTTTCTAAATTTAGCAAGAAAACCAAATTTAATCAAAACTTTGTCTAGAAAAACCCAAGAGACCTTGTCAAAGGCTTTATTCATATCAAGCTTAAGGACCATATTTGCTTTTTTATTATTTTCCATAGAGTGTATGGTCTCATGTACCATAATCACTCCATCTTGGATAATCCTGCCTTTAATGAATCCACTCTGTTGCCTTGAGATTAAATCATTCATAATAAATTGAAGCTTGGTAGCAATGATTTTGGTAAAAATTCTATAGATAACATTCACAAGGCTGATGGTTCAAGTCTTTAAAGTCCTTAGCATCCATTTTTTTTGGAGCAAGCATAATGTGGGTGTTATTCAGCTCTTTCAAAAGATCCCCAATTTTATAGAATTCATTCACCACTCTGAGAAGATCATCCAAACAAATTTCCCAAAATTTCTGAAAAACGTTAATAGAAAAACCATCCGGGCCCGGAGCCTTGTCACCTTCTAAAGTAAATAGAACTTTTACAGTTCTTCTAGTGTGACAAATTTAGTGATATCTTTAAATCTCTTCTCCTCAATTTTGCCTTGGGGAATAGCCTCCAACATGAAATAAATTGCCTCATCAACAATGATATTCCTCTCATTAAGAAGTTTTTTATAGAAATTGAGAGCTTCCTCTTTGATGTTGTTGGGATCTTTTATAACAGTGCCATTACTTTTAGCCACTTCCATAATCCTATTACAAGATCTGTGCTTTAGAGTGGTCATATGAAAAAACTTCGTATTTCTATCTCCTCCTTTTAGCCAGATAGCCCTAGATTTTAGTCTCCATAAGGATTCTTCTCTGCTACAAATCGTATGCAGCTCTGAAAGAATATTCTTTTCCTCAGTTTGGTCTTTAAAATATCTCCCCATTGTATTCATTTTGATTTTCAGATCTTGAATTTTTGTTTTAAATTCTTTTTTTTTTCAAACACATTTCCAAAAACTCTTTTATTCCAAATTTTAACTGTTTTTAACATTTTTGAGCTTCTGAATCAATCTAAATTGAGTAGTGCCTTCACCATTCCAAACCCACCACTCTTTAATTTTTTCATAAATGTCATCATGCTCCATCCACATCTTTTCAAATTTGAATGAGCTTCTGATGGGCTTAGTCCAATTAAGAATATTTAAGGCAATCGGATTGTGGTCCGATCCAATTCTGGGTAGGGAAGAGAGGTGGAAGTCCTGACTGAGAATCCAACTAGCAGAAATCAGGGATCTATCCAGTATAACTTAGATTAGATATTTTCCCAACCTTATGTTGGTCCTAGTTTATTTATTCCCATGGAGATCCACATCTAAGAGATTAAGATCAGCAACAAAATCAGACATTCATCCATACCTGTGGAAAAGTGGAGATTCCTCCATATTTTTCACACTGGGTTTAGAGGAGAATTAAAGTCTCCCATGATAATATAGTTGGATGTAATATGTTGGTTTATAAATATCTTAAGATTAGTCCATAGTTTACGTCTCCCACTAACCGTATTAGGGGTATAGATATTAGAAAGGATCCATTCATCATTGTTCTCAATAACATGAAATTTAATATCAAGATGATTAGTGTGAGCATTAAGAATCATACCAAGACTGATGTCTTTTATCCCAAAGAGTAGCCAAACCTCCAGAGGCTCCCTGAGAGTCCACTATAGCCATGTCAGAGTTTTCCCATAAATTCTTTTTACTAATTTCAAGGATCTTAGCTTTCATCTTAGTTTCCTGCAAAATCAAAATACTAGG
Source organism: Taxus wallichiana var. yunnanensis (assembly GCA_018340775.1). Lineage (NCBI taxonomy): Eukaryota > Viridiplantae > Streptophyta > Pinopsida > Cupressales > Taxaceae > Taxus > Taxus wallichiana. The sequence goes on along the minus strand of CM031234.1, from coordinate 184,481,175 downwards.
ACTACTAGAATCTCATAACTCCTTAATGATTCTCTATTTGGAGTTTCTGTTTAGCCCTTAGATGTTCCAAGAGATAATCTTCATTTAATAGGAGTGGGAGCTGGGATTTCTGATGGCTCAATTGACGTTGAGTGCCATCTGCAATGTCTTTCTCTGTTCTCTTGGATCTAAGAGTCTTTTTTGAGGGCCTTCCTCTTTTAGAACTACTTCCAAAATCTACTATTCTTCTAGCAGAAGATCTAGTAGTTCTGGATGTTGAAGTTTCCCAGTTGTCAATTTTCTTTTTCTTTTCACTATAGAGTGATTCTGGGATCATTTCAAATCCTTTCATTCTCTTTTTTTTTTGAAATGACCTCTATGAATCCAGAAGTTAGCTCCTCATCTTCCTTAAATGGCATTACTTCTCCCTCCTCTTTCTCTCTCTGTTTACTGTCAATATAGTGTAGATCTACTGATTTGTTGCTGAAGCAAGGGTTTCCCTTTGTGGTTGAGATTTTACTTTCGACCCTTGGAGTGTTTTTCTACAATGCTTCTTCTGAACCCATGTTGTCCTTCTCCAACATTTCCTCAATGATGCACAGAGAATTATCTATCTCAACTTCCTTAGTGTCATTTTGAAATTCCAAAGTCTGAGCTAGATCCTTAGGAATGATATTTACCTTTATTGTTCCTTCTTGTTCGTCCACCTCCATAGTCACCTTTACTGGATTTTGCATTTCTAAGTCCTCTTTGTTTCTGATTGGTGCTCCATGCAAAGCTGCCGCTAGGGTTTTTGGATGCCAGACTAGGTGTTTCCTTATTGGAGTTCTAAACCCCCTTTTTTCTCTTTTTTTGTAGTTCAACTCAGGTTGGTTAGGGGATTTTTTTTTCTCTCCGGCTTTCCTTGTCTAGCACCCTGCTTTCCTTTGTCATTTCTAAATCACCCTCAAGTTGTTCTTTCTTTTTGTGTTTATCCTCCTCTGTAGAGATCTCCTTATTAGGGCATTTTTTGGTGAAGTGTCCTATATGATGACATTGCTTACACCTTAAATGAAAGGTTTCATATTCAATTTTTGGATCCACATTCCACACTTAGATTTCAAGATGATGTGCTCCGGTAACTCCTGCTCCATTTCAGAAGAAATGTAGAATCGAGAAAAAGCAAGTCTAGATCTGTTTCTCATGGGTCCATCTAGCCCGATCAAGCACCTATGGATTTAGCAATGTTTAGCAAGATTTCATCATCCCAAAATTGCAACGGTAGCCCTGGGAGTCTACACTAGATTGGAATGGTGTTTATATTTTCAATGTTCGGGTCAAACCTTGGATACCATTTTTTCAAAAAGAGGCCCATATTAAATTTTGACAAAAAAACCCCATGGCATAATGGTAATACTCAAATCCCCCTTAGGTTTCCACTTTCTAAGAGCCCATTTTCTAATAAAATCAATATTAGGTCTGGAGCCTAGAAACTTACCAACAAGGGAAAGATTCGCTTTGTCCAAAGCCCTATTTATGTAGCCATCTGGAACCATTAGACAGGTAGCACCTTCATTGTCCTTTTCCCATGTGAACTACCCTCTTTCAGGAGATTGTGGACCCACTTTTTGTTAGGGTTTTGAAGAATCTTATTCCAGGCCAAAGGTGTGGATCCCAGTAGTGTCCACTTTTTCAGTTTGCAGCTTTTCATCCATCTGATTTTGGTCAGTAAGCAGCCTCCTCTCAGCTATATTTGGCCTAGATCACAGACATTCTGTAGCCAATATAGCTAAAACCACACTGACTGTACCTCCGTTGCTATCTCCATCCGTTGCTATCTCCATCTTTCGCTACCCTCAACCCTCTAGCGTAAAACCCTAAGATATTATAGAGTCACATAAATGAAATAAAAAAGTAAGGAAAAAATTTGACACAAGAAATAAGTAAATGGAAAATAAAACCCTAAGTGTAAGAGATCGATACAATACTTAACTAATTTCATACTTGTCCCAAGGTATCTTGAGCTAGAAATATGATGAAATGGGAGGGTAGAATATTGCAACTAGACCCAAAATTTTTGGAACTTCTATAACAAGTTGGACCATGGTTCCTAGATTGGGTCAAGGATGTCCGGGCATTGCATACTTCTTCTAGGAATGCATGACTACAAAAATCTTAGAAACATGTTTTTTTCTGTCACACCAATATCTCTAACGTTCACTCTTTCTTTCCTGTATATCATTGGTTGATCACAAAGTTCTCATGTAACCTTTCAAACAAATGATCTCCTACAAAATCATAAAAATATCAAATCCTAAAAATAAAAATATGAAAATAGGGAGTCAGATTTACCCTGGTGGTCACTTGATTGGTTGAGTTGAAAATCGAGTGTTGCACTAAATTTTAGACTCTGTGTAGTTCTCATGTGTGTGTTCAAGAATCATTCCCTAGGTGGTTCTTGTGTAAAATGCACTTGATAATGAGCAATAAATAGATGTAGTAATGTAGATAGATGTGTGGATGGAAAAATGAACTTCCCCTCCTATGCGTGTATGTATAAAATGTAGTCCCTTGTCCCTTGTTTGAAATCTAGATAGATGTTTTTATGCTCTTAGAATGCTTTGGGATACAACCTTAGGTGGTGATAGTAGATTCTTAGAGCTTAGTCCTTTATTATGGTCACATATCTTTATATTTATATGATTCCCTTGTTTGAATTTCACAATTAGAAATTGGAATTCCAACTCATAAGAAAATAATATTCCCAAAATGAATTAGTGAAGCAAAGAGAGGTCGAGGTGCCCGAATGATGGGGGTACCTAGGTGTTGACATCCTGTCAGACATTGGTGTCCAGAGTATTGACTAGGATATAGAGTATTAGAGACTAGAAAGAAGACATGAAACATAGAAAAAATGCCAAATATAATTTTTCATCGCTATTTTTCTCACTAGGAATCATATGAATAGTAGTATGTGATTAAGACCTAGAAATGTACCCAAAGTGTGTGATTTAGTGTCTACATTTTCCCCCACTTTATTTTTTCGAACACTTGGTAACATAAAGTAGATAAGAGATGTGTTCCTAATAACCATGTATATTTATGGAGAAAGCATGCTAAAAAGACAAGAAAATGTGTGGAGTGATAAAAATGAAGCGTGAAAACTAAGCTAGGATATAAGAAGTGACCATAGGGGTGAAAAAGCGTAATGTGTGTACCATAGTGTACATACTTTCATTTTCATGCTTGTGTTGTGCTTGAGACTTCTATTTCTTATGAGGAAGGACCTCCAAAAATAAGAGTAAAAGAGTATTCAAAGTCATGTATATGAAAAATTAAATCAAAGTATGTAGGAATGTAAAAAAGAACATGTGCACCTTATCCATGACGAGTGAAAAGGATAGAAAGTATCTTTAAAATGTTGTATAAGAATGATTTTTTGGGTGATCTCATGCTAAGAACAAGTTTTCTGGTGATCTCATTCCAAGTGTGATTTTTTTGGAAAATATCATGCCAAGAACGATTTTTGGGTGATCTCACGCCACGGAAGAAGAGTGTTGGGTATAAAGGTCTAGTTTTATTCTTTATCCCTGATCGCTTCACGAAAAATTATACACCATTGCATATGGTGTGATCTTTCTTGGTTCTAGTTCAATCCAACATAAAATAGAAAAAGGAGATAGAATGAATATTTCTCTCTAGACGATTGTGCTTGTTCTATGCCAACCGCTATGTAAACTACTGAAAAATTGTGATAATCTAAGAAAATAACCCTTACCCCTAGTCATAGGCTCCTAGGAAGGGTCGGGAGAGCCCAGACACTCATGTTTGTATCAAGGAATTGGTTTTTGTGTTGAACTGATAACCTAAGTTAGGATTTGGTCCATTTTGTGTTTATATCTCTGTTTTGTTCCTTTACTGTACATGTTTGAACTATGACTATGTATTGTTGAATGGGGTGACTAATTCACCCAATGTATGCCCCCTCAATTGGGGTGCATGTGACATCACTAGGATGATGTGGCCCAAATAAGAGGACCATATGTTGGCATGAAACTATAACCCTGCAGAGGGAGGGAATGTGTGTGGTAGAAACCAAGGAACATGTAAACAAAGTGGCCAGGATATATGTGTTAGTGAAAACATGAAAAATATGCATATAGAAGAAAATATGTAAGCTAGCAATCAAGAAGACAATGTATACCACAAAAAGTGGGTTTCAAATATGGGACATCACTCACAATGTCACAAGACAATCAAAGCTGAAGTAACAAAATCATACAGTGCACACAAGACAAAGGACATAGCCTGCAAACAATGGCATAAAATAGAAAACAATGACAAATAATAACAAGAAAAGTATTAGATAACCATGGTAACAAATAGACCTGTAAATAAAATATTGCATATGAAGCACCCATTAGCATGTTAGAAAGATAAAAAGTATGTCAAGACGTGTATATATTGATAGAGGAGTTTGCTAGTAAGAATATGAAGTAGTGTAAAAGAAAAAAATAGTACCTATGATATAGAAATGAATGAAGATGCCCCTAAGAGCCTCTGTGGAATTGGTAAGAGGTACAATTCCAAGCATTCATGCTGCATGTAATGATCTATAGAAAGTATGCATTCAAAACTAAATACCAAGTGAACATGCATGTGTATATAGGAAATATAATGACATATAATATATTTGTCTAGCATGTGAAACGAAGTGTACATGTAAGCACAAGTAAGAAAGATTAAATGCGACCAAGATATGTTGTATGTTATAAGTGTGAATGGTATGGAATGAAAATTGAATATGATAGGAGCAAGATGCCCCCGAGAGAATGAAAATTAGTATGAGATGAGGTTTATTTATAAAAGACCCCTTGACAGTTAAGAATGAACCATAGAACAAGAGTGTGTCATCATGAAATGGTTTGAATTATGCACTAGAAAGATATGATCAATGAAGTATAGATCATAATGAGTGAATGTGGTGAGGTTCATTTCAGATTTAGACCCTCAACAGTTGAGTATGAACTGTGGAACTAGAGTACGTCATAGGGTAGTGTGATGTGTGAGAATGTGATGCTAGAAAGATGTGTCATAAATGTATAAAGTGTGAAATGTTTCATGTGTATGATGTGATATTCATGTATGTAGTATTCCCTCAACATTCAAGTGTGAACTGCATGCAGACGAGAGTGAATCATAGGGTAGGGATGATAAAAAGTGTATTAAGATGTGTAAGATGAATGATTAGAAATAGAAAGTATGGAGCATGGAGTGGAATAGTAGAAATATTAGACACCTAATGATGTTAAGAGGGGGAATTAGGAATGATACCCCCCAAGTATGTGATGGAAATCTATTCAGGAGTGGAAGAGAAAGCATGCCATGGTGGTGGATGTCAAGACAAGGGGTGAAAAGGTATATTTACCAACTAAATTAAATGTTAGGTTAACACACATTAATAAGTGGAAAACCCTTACATTATGGAATTAAATAATAGAAAGAAGAGGATTTGGTAACATTATAACTGATCTAGGGATTCAAACACATCCACCGAACATGCTTCCAATTCATTGAATTCCATAACATAATGAACGGGTTGCTCTAGGTATATTTAAATTTACAGAGTTATAATTTGTTGTATATATTATTGACTCTATTGAAAATGATTTGATGTATTAATATATCTCATATTTATTAATGATAATAAACTATTCTTAATATACTTTATTTTTTACTTGTAACAATTTGTTTTTTTATATTTTGTTTTATGATTAAAATAAATCATCATTTATACGGATCCATATATGTGATTATTGATTAATGTTTTACATTTGCATGAAAATTAAATATTTTTAAATAAACATAAACCAAGTGTCTTAAACCATGCTTTACTATTACATCTTTAAATAGTATTATAAAAATCATTCATAGTAAGCAAAAATCCAATTACAATTTTTCATATTAAATTGTTGAAAAATTTCAATAAATGTGATATAACAAGTAAGTATAGTTCCAATTAAAAATTAGTCTTCTATTCATTCTATCAAGAGGCAGGTTATTTTATGAAGGCATGCATGTTTTCATAAAGCATTATCAGCCAATACAATTGTAAAATTGTGGGTTGTCAATGATTTTCAAAGCTTCCAAGAAAGTTATATCATATAAGAACATATTACAAGGAATCCTTTTTATGAGTATGATTCTAAATCATAGTTTTCCTTAAGTCTTCCACATAGAATAAAAAATAATTTTTTTTGGCCACTATCTTTTAATTCCTACATCAAGATCGTAATTGTGACAACACACCTGTCACATAGTGAAACTAACATTTTTTTAAATTTTATGTTGTAGGAGAAGATTGATATTTTTCTTACACAAGAGGCAGAGTTTGCTCAGTTTGTAAAGTACTATTTGTTAAAACTCCTAATACCGCAAATCCTACACTACAAAGATAGATATTTTGAAGAATATTCTACTCCTCCCTCACAACATCTCCTGATGAAAAAATTGATGGATCAACATCTGTATTTTCCTTTAGTAAGATTTCTAGATCCATCTTATGCTCCTTGATTATCCTTTTCAATGTATTATTTTGTTTATTTAATAATACAAGTTTTTCCTTCAACTATATAAATGCATTCAATATTTTTCGGGCATTCTTCAAATGTGCATCAAATACACCTACTTCTTTCTTAAAATTTTCATAGTTTTCCTACAAAAAAATACATATGTATTAATAGTCTATTAGATAAGTCTTAATAATTTATTGCAATGCTCATAATATCATGATTTTGCGTGTAAAAGATGACCTACCACAACTTTCTCTTTTTCTACATTTGTAATTAAAACATTGCTTTTGTCCTTAGCCCATTTATTGTAGTATGCATGGGCTTCTGCATTAATATTCTCCAACCTATTTAACATTATGTCCAAAATATCATCATCATAATCATTATTATAAAAATGTGTGCCTGACTAAGATTTGTCTAGAAAATTTTAAGACTTGCTAGATGGATCTCTACAGAGTGAACAATGAATTCCTTTGAGCGTGATTATGGTATCAGGTATTTATTTCTTTGATCAATTTTTTTCCCTTCTCTCCCAAGTGCACATTGATTCCACATTAGACATAACAACTTCTTGAATTGTGGCCCCCATACTATCTGATATCATATTTTCGAAGGAAAAATTTGTCTTCTGATCATTTATGAGTGGAGTTTTACTTGGAGGAGGAGGAGAGTCTATTATTTGTTTTACATCTTGTTGCGCTTGTGGATGAGGAGGTGGGGTAGATTGTATCATATTATGCGTGTCAAAATAGTTACCCTTCTTTGCATCACCATTATCAAATCCCAAAACTCATCATCAAGCTCAATCTGGTTCAAATTTTGGGTGCCATTTGTGTTGAAGACACCACCTAATGAAAAACTAGGAAATTCTGATGTTACTAGAAAATATTCTTGCAGAGTTTGCAGGAAACCTTATATTCTTTCTTGTAAATTTTCTTGTTTCTTTTACAAGTACATGTTGGTGGTACTAGAGGCCTTCAAGTGAGATACCAATCATTTTTTCATTAATTGCGTAGTCATAGTTTGTCTATTTTTCAATTGGTTGAAAACTTCTTGATAGAAAAAGTGTATAATTGGAAGAGGAGAAAACAATCTTGGATTTATTGGATGTATTCATACTGGTAAGGGAATTGTTGACATATTTTTGAATTCGATTAGATAAATATCTGCACCAATTGAATTGTTTCCTTGCAAGTTTCCACAATATATACTGAACTACCCAAAGAGGAATGTCTACAGATCTACCCTGCAACACAATCCTGGCTTGAAATAGAGATATCACTGCATGAAATAATTTGTTTGTAATGCATTGTATAACAAGGCCTCTTTTGGAATGATTAACAAGAGCTACAACAAGATACAAGAAATGTTAGATTCTTGGTAGTCAAGTAATATTAGGAAAAAAATTTAAAATAATATTGAACTTACCAACAAGCTGCATATTATAATGAGACTCCAAAATTTTTTTATCTTCATTAGTCACGACCATCTTTGTAGTCACATATAATTGGTTTTAGAAAGGTAACCTAGTTAACCGATGGACATCTACCGGCTCCATGGTGAAAGATAATGTACGATCCATCAGGGAAATGGAAAAATGTGCATCTTTCTAGTTGTAAAAAGTCATAGGTAATCGAGGAAGAAAGTATTTGCTTCGAATTAGGGCATGTGGACAAGCCCCATGAATTATGTTTTTTCATCCATTCTTTAGGCGTGTCTTTAATTATTATGAGATTTTTGATATGAGGGCACATGATATTTTTGTACGGTAATTTGAGAGGAGCGGTAGGAGTAATATTGGTGCTAGCCATTGTTAAAATATTTGGATATTCTTGCTAGGAGGTTGCAGGAGAGGGAGGGGAAATGGAAATATTGTAGGTATTAGGTGCACATTAGTCTAGGAGAAAATTGGAGGGCTTAGAGCACTGTGGATTTGTGGTCGAAAAAGTGAAGAAATGAAACTCATATGGGTATATATATGTCTTGAGCTCATGACATTGAACATGTGGTGAAAAATGATTGGTGGAAAAGTTTAAGGAACATGTTTGGGGACTCATGCCAAATTATCCTCGTCCAAGTTCTAGTATATGGCCATCCCCACTAGCCATCGAACAAAAAAATTAGAATATATGTCCAACATGATCTGTCCAATATCACCAAGGTGGACATCTAATTTTTGTAGTCGAACTGTCTAATTATACTAAAACGATCATCCAATAATGTTAGAAAACCAATGGGCTCTTTCTAACAAGCATGTGATGTCTGAAAAAATAGAAAACAATGATCGTATAACAAGAAAGTGATGACTATCTAACCTTTCTAGGATGGATGTCTAAAATACGCTAGGAAGAAGACCTTCATGATCGGGCATATGTTTAATGCACATGTGATGGATGTTTAACCATAATAAAAATATGTATAATTCAAGTTGGATGATCGATGGCTAGAAAAAATATCATCCAATAGAAATATCGTATAGTCGCGCTAAGACATCTGTCTCATACACATCTAACTATACAAAACTTAAAAAAACTTGCGAATTTACCTTTTTTGTGAAACAATTTTTGTAGATTCGCCATTTTTTAAAAGTCAATTTTAGAGATTCACCACCCATTCTTTAGTTTCTAGAACTCCTTTGGTTTGGTTACTCTTTTTGTTCTACCCTCTTATATGGCCGTTGGGAGCCAATCCCTATTTTTGCCTTATCTAATAAAACCACCCATTCTTTAGTAATTTATTCAGGGGGGGTCCTAATATGAAGCTTGAATTCCTTATTGCATAGTGTAGGAGAGAGAAAATGTATATATGGGTCAGTTCAAAGAACTCACATGAGTTATCTAACTCATATTATTGTTGTATTTAAATGAAATAATATAATAAATTAAGGTTAAATTAACTGATAACTAAAAAAATTCCTAGTTTATTAATTAAGTATATATATCATTTCTCAAATGAAATGATTCTAAATAATGTAAGTTATGTCTTAAAACAATCTAGGAAACCAACTCAAAAAAATAAACTTTATATTGGAAAGGTAACTCACTATTATGAATATTAATTACAATCATTAAGACTAGAGCTTTGTAACAACATTCTTATATTCCATCAATGTACAATATTTATATTCTTATGAATGAACATAACTAACTCATTATCCAACCCCGTATATGACTAAGAAAATGAATCTTTTAACTTAACAATCCCTAGTCAAAACACTTGAATGTTTTACAAACCCTTACAAAATATTTACCATTTCCATAAACAATACGAGGGAAAGGAAAACATAAGGCTTTACAAGTAAATCAAACAAATCCAAATACCTTCCCAACTTCCATCCTTTTAAGTAAATAGTTAATAGTTATAAGAACTTAAATATACAAATAACATCAAGTTACAAGTGAGCTCAATACCTACATACAATACCCTATGATGAATAAATGTAGTAGTTCCTAAAACTTCAAGAAGGATTAAAATCACAGTATTTCACATTTTAATAATCTTAAAAACAATAAATATCGACAGAGGTTTATCGAATTTTCATTTCCATATAAAAACTAGCAACAATTCGTGCTTGCAAGTTCAAAAGAGGACTTAAAATTCAAACAAAATATATCATCCTAGCTCCTAGAGAGATACCCAAAATAAAATGTGATTTAATCCCTTCGAATGGTGAGCTTCAAGTGATAAGATTTCAAATTAAAACAACAAGACCCATTATGGGTTGAATATATCATTCCAATTCACCAATACTCAAGACCAAAAAACTTAAATTCATAACCTTTAATGTATTCCTATTTCAGCAATGAAAATCAATATTCTTATAAAATTGCATAACAAAAATGACAAAATTCTCAATGTTGTTCAATGGAACCCCTTACGGATTTTTCAATAGCACGGGAGGATTAAGACGAGGAGATCCCATATCTCCTTTTCTATTTATCATAATGGTAGAAAATCTAAGTAGAGCACTGAACTAGGATAACTTGGAAGGAAGAATCAAAGAAATATCCCATGCTATTAATAGTGCAAATGTGGTTCATCAACACTTTTTGATGACACCATCCTAGTTGGAGAGAAACAGCTTCAAAGCTAGAGAAATAAAAATCTTCTTGTACATTATGACGAAGTCTTTGATCATCTCATCAAATTCAAAAAAAATTCAGTTTTCTTTGTCAACACCCTTGAAAAGAGGTGTTCAAAGATATCTATCATATTGGGTTGTGACATAAAAACCTTCCCCACAAGGTATTTAGGGATGCTCATTGGGACTGAAAGACCAAAAACTACTGATTGGAACTTCCTTATTGACAGATTTATCAAGAAATTGGATGGGTGGAAAGGATCACTACTTTCTCAAGAAGGTAAGGCCATACTCCTTAAATTTTCCATTCAAAATATTCCTATGTATACTATGTCCATTTTTATAATACCTACAAAAATTTCTAATAAGCTAGAAAGTATCCAAAAGAGGTTCTTATGGAGTGGATCAGAACACAAAGCTAGAATACCCTCATAGCCTAGGAAAAATTTGCAAATCAAAGAAGATGGGGGCCTTGGTATTAGATATTGGGAAAATATGAATAAATCACTCTTGTCCAAAATGACATGGAGACTTGTTAAGGAAGAGAGTGTGTAGACCTTAATTATTAGGAAAAATATTGGAGGAACCTTAGTGCTACTGAATGGTGCTTTAACACAACATATTTTGAAGGATCTACTTTTTGGAAATCAATAAATTGGGCTAAGAACATTTTCATGAGGAAGAAAATGGAAGATTGGTGATGGGTGTACGGTGAATTTTTGGGAAGATAAATGGTTAGGAGAAAGGCCTCTCAAATACATCTACCCCAATCTCCAAAAAGATGTTATAGAGAAGTATGGAATCAAGGTGAGAAATTATTTTAATATGGAGGACCCTTATAGATTATGGAAAAACATAGAGTTGGAAGGCCAAAATAGCAGTGAGACTGACTCTCTTAACAACCAAATATGTGGGGTTATTGTGACTAGAAAGAATGAGCTAGATAGCATATCTTTGGTTAAAATAGGTTAATGACATTTTCTCGGTTAGGAGTGCTTATAATACCTTCTTTATAGATGAGGAAGAACCAAAAATGCTTCAAATGGGAAATTTTTTGGATCAAGGAAGAAAATCCAAAAGTAAACATGTTCTGGTAGTTAGTTCTTCATGACAAAATTCTAACGATGGCCAAACTCAAAAAAAGAAACTTTCACATGGTTAACATGTGTGTTCTATGTGAGAAGGAAGTTGAAAACACAACACACTTGTTCCTTGAATGCTCCTTCCTGGAAAAGGTCAGAAATACTTTATTAAATATTTTTGAGATAAATTGGACTTTCCCATCCTCTTTAAAAATGCTATGGAATTAGTGGTACTGTCCCTTTAAAATTCAGGGTCTAAAGCACTTGTGGATTCTCACCCTTATGCACCTATGTTGGGAAATTTGGAAGGAGAGGAATAGAAGAATCTTCAAGGGAAAGAAGGAGATGGAAAAGAGAGTTATGTTTCATTGGTGTAATTAAATAAATGAAAAATTTAATATCATCTAGACCAATAAGAATACTATCCTAAGCTAAAAGTAAAATATCTAGAAAGGAGAATGACATCCAACCAAAAGGAGTCTCCTAAATTGAATCCTAGATTGCAAAGATGGAAAAAACCCAATGAGGAGTGGGTCAAATTGAATTTTGACAGGGTATCAAAAGGAAACTTAGGTAAAGCTTGTATGGGGGTATTTCGATAGCATAATGGTAATTTCATCCTTGGCTATCACTGTAACTTGGGATTTCAATCGACTCACATAGTAGAGGTCGTTGCTACTTTTTGGGGAGTCACAATTGTGGGCCAAAGAAACTTTAGGAGGCTGGAAGTAATAGGTGACTCACTTAACATTATAAACAACATTTTAAATAAGGGTACTACATCTATATCAATTTAATATTCTATTGAAAGCATAAAGGAGATGGATGTTAATTTTGAAGGCATAAAATTAAAACATATATATTGTGAAGCTGATGGAATAGTTGATTATTTTTCCAATAAAGGATGGTATGAAATTGATTAATAAAATGTTGGAAATTTACCCCATGGTGAGATCACAATTAGAAAAGGAACATGATGATAGACACATCATTACTTGACACGTGTGACATGACTTGGAAGGTTTCTCCAAATAATCAAGTTTCAATGAATAAGAGGCATGAGATATTTACTGAAATGTGTACAACTTATGATAATAATGGGAATTTGAGACCTCACTCATGCCAATGAGATATTAAATTTTATGTTACTAATTGGTGTATTCGTATTGATTTTGCGTGTTTGGATATGTGTAGCATTGAACATAAATTTTTGTTTGTGATAGTTTGATTTGTTATTCAAAATATGGGGAGATTTAGTTCATACTAATCCATGTGACATCAATGATTTTAAACATGAGGCTATGGAGGTGTTTGATCAAATGGGATTGAATCCCTTCTTAAAATAATTTGAGGGGCACAATGAGAAACTCAATAAGGATTTCAGATCGGCATGGGAACCCGCCAATAAGTGGATGGGAGACAATTTGGTGTTTGTGGGGAGTAAAAATTGAATTATCAATCAACATGGTGGCTTATGTTATGGGAATTCCCATGGAAGTTCGTGAGGTTTACAAACCCAAAAAGGATTTAGTAGATGAAATGAAGTTATTTCTGTGAGGTAAGGAAAACTCACCCCTCATTTTGTTAGTTTTCTTAGGAGTTCCCTACCTCCCCCATTCAATGAAGTGGCCCTTAACCTAATCTATTTTATCACTCTTGAGGGACACCATAAATGTATCTATTCCTACCACCTTCCCATGCTCAATTTTCTCAGACATGTTCATAGTTTTATCTTTCCATACTATATACTTCGTTCTCTATGTGTTACCCTCTACTATTAAAAAAGAAAAAATCAAGATCGGACTACATTAGGGTTTTATTATAGCCATTGTGAAGAGAGAATCCTTGGAAATGGATAAAAATATTAATGGGGTTAGTGTCTTTTAAAAATCCCTTGAATATTATTCTGTGGAAGATGAAACTAATTCTGAGAATGATGAGACTAGTGAATCCCCTGAGGCGAGTGAAGGGGATTATCAAAATGTGGTTGAAGTTGAAGCAGTTTAGGGCCTACAAGACCTAAAAAATAAAAGGAGAAGTTTTTGGATCTTAAGAATAATGAAACCGGTGAACTCGAATCAATAGGTGAGGTAGGTTTCAATTGACACCAAGGAGAAAACCCAAATGGAAGTGTTTGGAAAAGGTGGTGTGGAATAGGGAGTTGATCTTGCTAAATTGGTTGCAAACCTTGAAGAAGTAAAAAGTGACACTCAACTTACTAAAAGTACTATCCAGTTTATCCTCAATGACTGGCACACAATGAAGATGAAAGTTGAGGATGTGGCTCAAGTCATAAATGGTGGTAGTATAGAGGTTCTACAAGAAAAGTGTAAGAATCTAAACAATGATGTGGATCAGCTTAAGGATATGTTTAGAACTTCAACGAGTGGAGTATTCTCACTATCAAATCCACTTTACAACACCTTCAAACTCTCAAAATCTAGCTAATGCCTACAGAAAATGTGATGAGTAGGGGACCTTGAAGAAGAGGAAAATGGAAATATCGAAACTGATCTAACCACCCTAGGCACAAACATTGAGTCATTGGCTAAGGAATGGGCCACTTTATTGGCCAACCTAGAGAAAATGAAAAAGTAATGGTTGTTTTTAGGTTGTTATTTAGTGTTGTTAGTTATATGTTTTTATTGTTGTTAGTTTACTGTACTAGTTGTCTATTATGATACTTTTTGTATCGGTCTTTATATATATTTTTGTATGGTATGGTATTGAATATCTACTCTATTTAGGAGCTTCCTTATGTAAGGGGTAGGGTCACCTCAACCCTATTTTACTTAATTTCAAAAAAATATGAGATAGTCAAATAACTTTTTTAATCCTTGAAACAGAAAAGGGAATGCATTTTTATTTCATCCAAATTCTCCTAAGTTGTGTTATCCTCATAATATTGGTCCCATTGGACCTTACATTGTGCAACTAATGATTTTTTAGAACTCATATTGGTTCAACCACGATGATTCTCGGGTCCTGAACATGTAATGAATTCCAATTTATGACATGTGTTATATCTGAAACATATTTTTTAAGAAATGAAATATGAAAAACATCATGTATTCTAGACAATGTGGGAGGTAATGCTAATCTGTATACACCGGACTTATAACTTCTAGAATTTCAAAAGGTCCCACATATCTAGGTGAAAATTTGGAAGCCTTTCCAAAATTAATATAGATATTTTGGGTTTTACCCTAAAAAGACTGTCTCCTTGCTCAAATTTTATGTCAACTCTTTTTAGATCAATGTACCTTTTCTACCTATCAGAACTTCCTTTAACCACTCACCAATAATATTTACTTTAGTTTCCATTTATGTCAATTTTCAAGCACAATGGACTGGGGTGAATCCATCATTAAAAACCCTTAAACAATTTCAAATTAAATTTCATACACCATTAACATTCAACCATACATTAATGAGATCTTAAAAATAAGCAACAACCATCCACAAGAGCATAAACATGAAGGAGTACACAAGAACACAAGATATAAGTGGGAAACCCTCAAGGGGAAGAAAACAAATTGAAACATTGGATTATATTACACAAACCAAAAGACTTTCATAAATATGACTCCTCACAAAAGATTTGTTTAGTGAGGCACCAACCCCATAAGGAGCATCAACCCCTAGAAACCCTTGTTGATATTACTCATAACAAAGGACTCATGTGAATATTAATCATCACACCAATTTTGAATAATAAAGCCACTTAAGAAATTCTTTCAAAACACAACCTGATAGTGATCAAAGATTCATCTTAAAACACCTTCAAACCCTCTTTCTCCTAACTCGCTCAAACTTGGATATTCATGAACTGGATCAATACACTTGCACACTAGATCCTCATCACTCTTCATATTTTTAAACACATCCTTATCTCTATCTTTATTCCCTTAATCCACCTTCACTTCCTTACCTAGGTCACATTTTCCCCTCTTACTTCACTAGTTCAAATTTGAACCAAAACATGCACTTTATATGCATCTCAACTCAAAAACATAACATAGGTTGGTCCTAACCCAATATATTGACCATTAAAATTTAAAACATAATATTACATTCATATAAATTCATAACATGGACCCATGTAGGTCGTCCATGCATCAAGACAACTAAACAAGCTAAAATAGACTCAAAACCCCATCAACTAGCTCATCAAAGACCTCTAAACACATCACAATACTTATAAATCTTCCAAAGGCGTAAAAATTTCAAATAAATCATAAAACATCATACATTCTCTAAAAATTATTTTCACCAATCATTCTCTTCATAAAAGCGCCAAGTAGGTCCATTTCCTACTCAAAACAACTACTTCCAAGAACCGGTCTTAACCTATGACGCTCAAGATCACCCAAGAATACCTTAACTATTCCATGTAACCAATCATTGGAAATAAAATGAAATTTATATCACATCCATGCATTCTATAACTCATTAAATATCCATAAATGCAAACCACATCTATTTTCCTCATCAGAAAAATGAACCACCCAAAAATTAGTTTTGGAAACTCAACTAGTTTTTACCCTTTATGTCACTTTCAAGACCTTTAAAAGAATTCAATATGAAAAAATTCATCCCTCTTCACTCTCAAATGTATATAAAGTATCAAAACATCCAAAACATGAGACTTCTACATCAATCTTCTAGCCAAAGTAGTCCTATCCTGAATCAGTCAAACTAGGTCTTCACAAACTGAGGTGATTCACCTATCAAAACACCTTATCAAGAAAAAAAAAAATATATCATTAGAAATGAATTTGACTCTACTTTAAATAACATCTTTCATTTATTTCCAAGTCTAAGTTGAAGGCCTTCAACTAGGTCAATCTCTCGTAGCTACTCAAAACTACTTTTTCAACGCTAAATACCGGTCTTCAAAGATAGGGAACACTTTTCCCTATAGGAATTCAACCATGACCTGAAACTATCATGGAAATCTAGTAAAACTACAAATATTCAATCAGTGGTGATTTCATCATTTCCTTCAATGGACAACTTTGACAAAAATGAAAATATTCAGAAACTTACATGTTTGAGTGGTGTCCACATACCTGTCATGATCTTTATAATACCTTTATGGAAATATGGAGGAATCATATACAACCTCTCGATAATCACATTAGTAATAAAAATCCATTATTTTTCCACACCACGAATTTTTCTCCTACCACTCTCAACCTATTATTTCAAACTAATAAACAATTGCTTACCTTTTTAACGATCATTCATAAATTTTTTATCCTCATTTGACCTCATTATAACTCGAAGATATTCTTAAATCTATGCCCCAACATACCTTATATTATAAACTTCCTATTAAAACCTTACATGTGCCAACCAAGAGCATTTATCTCACTTTGAGATGGAAATTATAGTCTTAAGAACCCAATTTTTATCTAAACCTCATAACTTGCAAAATTATCATCATGGAAAGCTAAAAATTTTCCCATAACATCATGACCTATCCTTATAACATATTAAATTCTCAAAAATTCATAAATAGATCTGCATCTCCATGTCCCATCTCATTTTCATGACTAGGCCTTAGGGTTTTGCATGTTCTAGGCCATAAAAATGAAACAACACTACAACCAAGCATGAATCCTCTAAAAACTATCTATACATGATTAAAATAACCTAACATACCTCCATGAGTTATATCAAGATCTCATACACACCTACAAGTGACTATCATGCCTTATTAGGCCTCCAAATACTAGGATTAGGCCTAGTTTAGACCTAGACCAAGTAGAAAAACCTCATGAATCTACTTCCAAGCTATAAAAGAAACAAAAACACTTGAGACAATTTGTATCACACGTATTCATTCCTCCACGAGCTCACATGACGTGTATACCTCACTCTCATTCTCTATTTGGCCTCCAAGCACCTAGACTAGGTTTAGATGAGCACTTGTAACTAAGTCCATGACCTCTACATGCACTCTAAAACTATATTGAGTGCCTCAAAAATCTGTTAATATGATCTCCATTCTTCTACATTATCCTCAAGTCACCATGCAACTCAAATGAACATGTTCCATCACCTAGGCTTGTTAGGTCACTTGATTAGGCCTACTGAGCCAAACCATTCTCACCTTTTCCACTCTTGCAATCATCAAACAACCTGAATGATCATTTCAACATCACAATGAGCATCCTCTAGAAATCATTAATCATCCTGTTTGTCATTATTTAGTGTTTACATAAATGAAAACACTTAAAATCACACGTGCCAACAATCTCCCCTTGTCATTGATGGAAAATTGCCTAGTTCTTCTCCTCCTTTTTACATTAATGACAAATAATACATGTACATACATGGTCTCCATATTATTTATCATAATATGATCATCTCTTGGTTGTAAACATCAACCAAAGTATTCATTCTAGCATACAAACATGTCATTTCCTTCTTAATATTTATTTTTGACCTCTTTTCAATATGGGATCACTTTGTAGCATACCTAGGAAGAGATATACAAGGCACACATACATGCCAAAAATCATGATTCTGATCTCAAAACATCATTCTTGGCTCTTTATTTATCCATTCTTAATTGAATACCATATAAACAAGCCTAACTCCACCTTTTATTGGTTATAAAAAAATTGAGGGAAGAATTCCATAACCAACTCCTTCAATGCATTTTAGATCAACTTTACCTTTCTTTAGAATCTCATACATGAGATGAAACAACTCACTATAAATCCCCTAGATTCATACTATCCATATCTAACTGAAAGTGTAAAAAATTGAGCTCTTATCTTGTTTTCATGTCACGGGGATGGATCAAACATTTCATCACTATCTCGAAGAAAAATTTTAGTGTTTTTGGTTTTCTTTGCATGAGATCATACTTGTTTGAGTCAAAACTCACTTACCCTTGATTTATACATGTAATTCATCACCCACTACTATAAAAAATCTTCTAGACCCCTTAGAGAACCGAAATTACTTGCTTTGTGATCAAATAGGATCCCCTTCCTCAAAAGTCTTTTACATAATTGTAGCATGCCTTTTTATTTTTTTCATAGTCACTTTGAACCCTAATTCAAATTTAAATTTGATTCATAGTGAAGGAAAATGGTCATATAAACCATGCAATCAACATAAACTCTAACACACAAGTATTATTTCCACCTTATTCACATCTTGAGGGTCAAAATCAGTTTCTCTTACCTCTAGAAACATCTATAGACCTGTAGCTTATTATCATAGTGTCAATCATCACCACTTACAGTCCTTTCGCATGATCCACTATCTACTCAGGATGCAAGATATCATATAATCACATTGAAAACATATTCATTTAGCATGGTGTTCAATTAGATCTCCTTGATTCCTAGAGCATCACATCTAAGATCATAGTTGGCTCCCCTATCTTAATAGACTTTTGAAAACCTGTAGGTCATCATTTTCTCATTGAAGCATTCATTACACTTTCAATTATGCATTTGTTCAATTACATAAACCTTACACAACCTCTAGATTTATTTTCCAAGAGGAATAATCACCTAGGCTCTCCTTCAACCTAAACCATGACACTAAGATCCACTTATTCTTCAATTACAATCACATGCTTAACCCTAAAATAGTGTAAAAATTCAAATCATATGAACATACCTTTTTTTTGTACAAGATTTGTAAACAAATTATCACACACCAATAACATTATTATTTTGCAAGATATTTTTATCGTTGAAAATACTTCGCTAAGGATAAATGATTTCTCTTCTTGCTTCATCATATATCTACAGATCTATAGCATCCTTCTTTAGTGCTATGAGATTGAGTGCTCATTGTAACCAATTTCACCTCCCCTATGACACCTTCTAGCTTCTTCAATCAAGCCTTAAGTCTTCATTCTATTCAAAAGGATACCTTGCAAACCATATTATCACCCTTCCATGATATTTCTCAGGATGCTAGCACAAACCTCAATCAATTATGTACATGATTGTTAGTGCAAACAACTCCTTATAATACCTTAAAAATAGAACCTTTAGTAAGCTTCCAATCTATAATTATAGTCCTGAGTGACCTTTTAATCCTCCTCATTACTTCATAATTGGCTTGAAGTAATACCACAAGGTTCAAGAAGCTATGTACAATCTTGACAAGGACCATTTCAATTCAAAGGAATCACCTATTGCACTTCATTGACTTGATAGTATTATGAATTTTCTCCATATAACCTCCATGGATTAAGAACATACTTCTACATATCAATCATGATTCATGAGCTAAAGAATCACCCTAAAGATTCAAACAACACCTAAACATACATGATATTCATTAAATCACATTACCTATAAAGTTATGATCAAGTAATCATACAAATGATTGAATAGAAAAATGAATCATCACCTAAATCAACTTATTCAAGCCCATAAAAATCATATTTTTCTACTATGACAATACATCTACCTCTAAAGATAATTTTAATACCTTCAATACCATATACATACATAGCTACAATACCTTTCTTAAAATGAGAGACATCACATGCCTAAAAGTAGCCTTATACTGGCTCATACCATGAAATCATCTCTTCCTCTATGAATCCATCATTCTTGCATCTTGATAGTTCTTAAAACATCTCCAAAATAGACTAAGTACTATTAAGAGCATAAAAATATCTTTATGCCTTGAAAAACACACCTACAACATCAAACAACAATCTTTCATGCTCCCTATTCAATCCAAGATTAATTTAGATGATAATTCCTCTAAGAATCCTATTAGAGACATCCATATTCATAATGGATCTAGAAGAGTGACTTGAAGAGGTCCCAATCCCTCTTTGATACTTTAAGCTCACCTCTCTCATCTGTTTTCTAACCTATACCCTGATTAACTTGTTAATTTTCATCCATGTCAGCACTTAGTGGAATTATATTGTTTACTTTAGGCTCTCATGACTTGTTTTGATTCCTTCCTTGCACTCTAGGACTTGATATCACTTGCTTTTCCTCTTAGATTCATAAAAATATCTTACAAAGTGAAAAAAATCTATTGGAATTGTAACAAATAACTTCATTATTGCATGTTATCCATTAATCCTTCTAAAAATTACTAGGTTGATCATATAGGAAGAACTTAACAATGTTTCCTCTCTCATGACAATTATAGCACAACACATTGTTTGATTGATCACTTCTACTATCCCTCCATTGGTGATCATCTTTCAAAAAAATTTACACTCTTTATCCCTATTTCCAAATCCATTACAAGTGAAACAATAACCATTAGATTTCCTTTCATACCTTGAAGCATTAGGTAGCCTTATGGACTCTGTCTTCATATTTTATTCGACATTTATCTCTTTTTTATCCTCTTTGGAACTTTAATTTTCAATCACCTCACTACAAATAGTGGCCTTTTACATCATAGATTTTCCCTTGGTGTCATCCTCGAATCCCAAAAATTCTATATCTCCTGTAGATATTTGTTTTCCAAGAAGATCATCAAGATACTTGGAGCTCCTCTCAAATTTCTAAAAGGTCTTGGTGCACTTACCCTCTTTGTCTTGTAAAATTGTGATTAGGAACTTTACCTTCTCTTCTAGCAACCTGACTATTTCATTTATCTTGTTTGTTTATAACTAATTATTATATTCAAGGTTAAGAATCTTGTATTCATATTCTTTGACTAATGATTTAATATTATTGTTTTTCTTTTAGTATGCTTCAATTTAGTTTGACCACACATAAATTTAGTCTCATAGTCATCACCATCTTCTTCATATTCAAATTTTATGGAGCCACAAAAATTATAGGACCATCACTCATAGATCTAACATCCTTGGTCATGAATAATACCTCATCTCCAACATCTTCATGCTCTAATTTAGATTCAAAATCTGAAACTCCACTATCATAACTAATTTCTTCAGATGAGCAAGCCTCTTCCTTAGTGTAGAATATCTTCTTTCCCTTCTTCTTATAGTCAAACTTCTTGAAATTATTCTTACATTTGCTATATTTTTTATAATTATTTTCATTCTCATATTCACGGTCTTCATCACCTTCCGTTTCATGTCTATGAGGGCACTTAATAGAAAAGTGACCTACTTTACCACAATTGAAACATTTAAATGAAATGTTACCTTTGTAATTTCCATAACCAACATTCAATCTCCTAGCAACAATTGTAAATAGTTTTTAATCATTAATCTCAAAGCATCATCATCATCATCCTTTAATTTCATGCCCTTGGTCTTCATCTCAAATTTGAAAGAAATCCTCCTTGGTTGGTTTAGAATAAGAAACCCTCATCTCATAAGAAGTTAAAGTTCCATGCAATTCATACATTTTCAAGAGAGTTAAATCCTTGGCTTCTTCAATGGTAGACACTTTAGAATCAAATCTAGGAGTAAGAGACATTAATACCTTAATGCAGGGGTTAAACATGAACTTGGAACTTTCCTTATCAAGCTTGAAGATTTACTATTCACTATGCTTATTTCCTAATATCAAGAGCTCAAAATTTCTCTAATTGACACTAACCCCTTCCTTGAGAATCTCCTTCTGGAGGTTATATATCTCCATTCACTGTACCTTGAGGTCCATTGAGACACCATGCATACTCATATAAGAGACCAAAAATTAGAGATATTACTAGATATCAACTAATCTTATGTGATCACTGAACCAATGTATTACAAAGGTTCAATACTATACTCACATGCAAGACAATTTTATCCGTAAACCCCATTCATGATTTCTTGTAATTACTAACACTTAGGTCATTATTACCCCTACCCAAGCTTGATCTCATAATGAGGTATCCATCAAGTGGAACCACATGACCTTTCTTACCTAGTTTCACATGTTCAAGACATCAAACTAAAGCTTTCAACTCCCTTACCAATGCTTGGCCATGGTCTTCAAATATGGCTTCTTGATATTCTGCCCTCAAGCTCTTTAAGCCTTTCTTAGCTCATGTATACTCAATTCAAGACTATATATGTAATTTAGGGGTTTCATGGCATGATTCCATGATCTCTAGACTTCTCTCACCATGATAAATGTATCCAAGGTCCTTCATAAGCTATTCTAGAACTAATTTTTCTCATTCACATTTATGGTAACCCTTTTTAGTGACTTAGTATTGTCATATTACCCATCTGCAAGAAGATTTCATTCAACTGATGGTATTTTCTTCATTCCTACACTCCTAAGATCCTTCAACAACATCAAATATACCTAACTCATTCTATAGAAGTCTAGGGTCATATTATCAAGCATTAAATTCAAATTTTCCCTTTATCTGTTACAAACCTATACCTTTGTATATTCTATGTTTTTATGAAAAAGATTGTTCATGATAACTTTGATTGTACACAACTAATCATCGTGAGATTTGGAGGATCTCTATAACACATTAAGACAGATAATTTTTAAATTTTATCCAATTTTATGGGTTCATTCAAAAGATACACTAAGCCCTAGATCAATCCTGTGAAGGAAGAAATTGCGATAAAAATAAAACCAAACATTTTCATGACTTAAAAAATTTATGAGGATGATCATCGGACCTCGTAGAAGATTTCCACTTTAATGATCAAGAGAAATTTGTCTTCAAAATAGCATGGAGGGTTTCATGTATGTTGTCTTGTCCTTCTTCTCAACACAATCCATAATAAATATACAAATTCCTTCAAACAGAGGTATTCATTTATTATTAAAACTTCATGTATTCTTCCTTACATTGAATTCACACATCTTTGATCGATTGAGATTGAAACCCCATCTTAAGACTAAATTTTTCTATTTACCCTTTTAATAAGTCAAATTCACTCTGAAAACCTCTTACAAGTACTTATTAACCTTTACAACATTTTAAAATTTAACAATCATTCTAGACTAACATGATCTAATGGTTTCATAAGACCTTATTAAAATTTAGCACTTGATGATCTTGCATCAGAGTTCCCTTGAGAGAAAAATTTTAGCTCCTGATCAAATACATTGTAGATGTCTTCGTCTTCCTTGTCTTCCAATTCATTCTCATTTCCTTTTCGTTTTTATGTTGTATTTTGCAGCTACCCTTGCATTGTTTCTTCTTGATTTTTGTCTACTTGCTTTCTTCTTGCTTCATCTTTCTTTCCATGGTATTTTCCTTCAATTTTTTCTCTTGTAGGTATTCTATCTCCTTCACTATGAATGTCAACTCTACCTTGTGTTCATAATAGCATGTAGTCACAACTTCTTGAACATTGTTAAAGATGAATTCATAGGAATTGATGGTCTTCTCCACTTGCCTTATCAACCATTCCTTCTCTCTTTCATCCTTAGCCTCTTGGTAGGCTTGTTTGACTTTAGAAATGAAGTGAAGGTATTCAATATTGAAATATACCTCCTCAACCTATTTTGAAGGTTCATATTCCTCCTCAACTAAAATATGATTTTCCTTGTTACAGGAGAGGTTGAGAATACCTCTACTACTTCTTCACTTGTCTTGTCTTTAGGATTACTCTTGGCTTGGTATATGGCTTCCTCCAAGGATTTTAATTATTCTTGCAACTTCTCCATGCTTGTGTACTCAAATTCATAATTTAGTGCTTCTTCATCTTCAAATTTAAGTGCCTCAACTTGGCATTCTTCCTCTATGGCCTTTTTACCTGCAGACAACCACTCAAAGAAACGGTTAGAAGTAAACTTTTGAGACTCCTTAGTCTCCATGGATTCCTCCTCCTTTGGCATCTCTTCTCTTCCTTGTTGCATTTCTTGCAACTCCTCATGTTTCTCTTCTCCGACAACATTTCTTCTCTCTCTCTCAAAACTATTCTCTTCTTCTTTCTCTAGGAAATTTCTTGCATCAGCCACTTGACAACCTTCATGAGGTGAAGGTTTCATCCGCAACTTAAAGATTAAGTTCCTCATTTATTTTTGCATATGGTTCATTATACTTTCAAGGTCTTATTTAATGGATTGAAATTCTTGTTGGAGATTAGAATTCCTTTGCTTCTCTATTTCATTGTTCCTCATCTCTTTCCTCTTTGAAGTCATATCTATTAAATAAAAGCTCGATATGATACCAATTAATGTAAGGGTTACACAGAATTTGGAACTTTCCTTGTAGAGCTTGAAGGTTTACTATTCACTATGCTTGTTTCCCAATATTAAGAGCTCAAAATTTCTCTAAATGACACCATCCCTTGCCTTAAGGATCTCCTTCTTGAGGTTCTATATCACCATTACTATACCTTGATGTCCATTGAGACACCATGAATATTGAAATAAGAGATCAACAGTTAGAGAGCTTACTAGATAGTAACTAATATGATGTGATCACTTTGTGATCAATGAGCCAATATCTTATAAAGGTGCAAGAATACACTCACATGCAAGATAGTTTCATCCTCCAACCCCATTCATGATTTCTTGTAATTACTAACACTTAGGTCATTTTTACCCCTAACAAAGCTTGATCTCACAATGAGGTATCCTACAAATGGAGCCACATGACCTTTCTTACCTAGTTGCACATGTTAAATACAAAAAATTAAAGCTTTCAACTCCCTTACTAGTGCTTGGCCATGGTCTTCAAATATGGCTTCTTGACATTCTTTCCTCAAGCTCTTTAAACCTTTCTTAGCTCATGTTTACTCAGTTCAAAACCATATATGAAATTTTAGGCGTTTCATGGCATGATTCCATGCTCTCTAGACTTATCTCACCATGATCAAGGTGTCCAAGGCACTTCATAAGTTGTTCTAGAACTAATTTTTATCATTCACCTTTCTTGTAACCTTTTTTAATGACTTAGTATTGTCCTATTACCCTGTACAAGAATATTTCATTCAAGTGATGGAATTTTATTCATCGATACACCTGTAAGATCCTTCAACCACATAAAATATACCTAACTCCTCCTTCTATAGTAGTCTATGGTCATACTATCAAGCATTAAATGTATTCTACCCTTTATCTCTACAAACATGTACACCGTACATTCTCTGCTTTTGCTTTCGAAAAGACTGTTCATGATAAATTTGACTATACACAACTAATCACCATGAGATTTGGAGGATCTCTATAATGTATTAGGACATGGATAATTTGTAAATTTTAGCCAATTTGATCAGTTCATTCAAAAGATACACTAAACCCTAGATCGAGCCCGTGAAGGAAGAAATTTCTATAAACATCAAACCATACATTTTCATGACTTACAAAAATAATGAGGATGATCGTGAGACCCTGTAGAATCTTTCCATTTTAACAGTCAAGATAAATTTGTCTTCCAAATAGAATAGAGGGTTTCATGTTTGATGTCATGTCCTTCTTCTCAACACAGTCCACAAGAAATACAAAAATTCCTTCAAATCGAGGTATTTCTTTATTATTGAAACTTCATATCTTCTTCCTTACATTGAATTCACACCTCTCTAAGCTTCTTGAGCTTGAATCCCCATATTAAGACTAAATTTTTCTATTTACCCTTTTACTAAGTCAAATTCACTCCTACAACTTCTTACAAGAACTTATTAACCTTTTACAACATATTTAACTTTAGCACTCATCCTAGAATAACATTCAGTAATGGTCTCATAAGACCTTATTGCACTTTAGAACTTGATGCTCATGCATCATAAATTCTCGACCATAACTTCTTCCTTCACTTATTGACCTAATCCTTTCATGGTGTTGACAATCTTATCAACCATAAGCAACTATGCACTAATAGTCTCATCATTACTAATTTTTACCCCTCAAATTGATTTATAAAGGTTTGAAGGTTGGTTATTCTTTCCTTGGAATCACCTTCTTAAAGGACCTGAAATCTCTCCCACATTTATTTTTATTTTTAATGCATGACCTTCACAATTTTAGGTTCAGCTAATCCACACATGATTACATTCGTAGCCCTAGATTTTGCACTACTCAACTTCTTTTTTGAAGCAGTTGTATAACCATTGAACATAGAATTATAAATATAAAACCATAAGGACTTGATGTGAGTCCTCATCCTCAGACTCTAAAAATAATAGTTCACTCCATCAAACAATGGTGCCTTGTTGGAAGAAGAGCCACTCTGTTGACTCACCATTTTTTTCCTTCAAGGATCTCCTTTCAAGTGATTAAACTTCTCCAAAAGTACCTACTATGATACCAATTATTGGAATAATAATAGACTAGTGGAGTTGAATAATTTCTTTAAACACCCCTAAAATTTCAAATTAAATCTCACACACCATCAAAATTCAACCATGCATTGGTGATATCTTAACAATAAGAAAAAACCATCCACAAGATCATAATCATAAAGGATTACATAAGAACACAAAATATAAGTGGGAAACCCTCAAGGGGAAGAAAACCCACTGAAAATTTTGATTATATTACTCAAACCAAAATACTTTCATGAATATGACTCATCACACAAGATTTGTTTAGTGAGGCACCAACCCCACAAGGAGCACCAACCCCTAGAAACCCTTGTTGATATTACTCACAACAAAGGACTCATGTGAATATGAATCATCACACAAGTTTTTGATAAGAATACCATTGAATAAATGTTGTTAACACACACAACTAATAGTGATAAAATATTCATATCAAAACATCTTCAAATCCTCTCTCCTAATGTTGACCAAATTTCCTCATTCCTATTTCAAATTAGTGAACTAGTACTACAGAAAGTAAGTAACTCCAAACATGCGAGGGTTTAAGGTACCTTGAGATGGGATAATGATGGATATGGGTGAAAAATGATAGATCCTTTTTTGTAAAAATTTATATAACCGAGAAAATATAAAAAAACTCAACAAAAATTGGATTAGTAGATAGATGGTTGGGTTTCCTGAAAATTTCAGTCTTGAGAAGTGAAAAATTCATAGGATGGATGTTAACCGACATTTTGATAAAGATAATTAAAATCAAATATTGATAAGTTGGATGTAGTAGAGTCTAAGGTGTAACAGAAACTAAAATGTAATTAAAATTGATAAAATGTAGATATGATCTAAAAAAATTAAACCAAACTTGAGTGGGTTTACGACGACTGAGATTACATGGCTCGGTTGATGCCAACCGGAGAAAATCAACTACAACAGTGTGATGAAAACTATAGACTTGAAGGCTATGGAGGAAGATCTTGAATTGATGATGCGGTGAGATGGAATGGAAGGAACCTACAAGATATATGAAATTTAATCTTATAGAAAGGATGTAAGAAAATTATGAAAATTGATGATGAATATGATAAATATAGATTTTGTTGATGGCAACTTGGCTAAGTCGGTGGCAACCGGTGATTGGGAGAACAGATCTGGGATGACATAAATGGAAAATTGATAGGAGCTGAGAGGCTAAGAGGATGTGGAAACAAAAATATGATGACCAGGGGATATGAATAGAATAAAAGGAAAAAAATGGATGTTAGATTGATGTTGACTAGACAGGTCAACAATGACTAGGACTAATCTAGGCTTGGATAAAAGTGGATAGACTAAAATGAATACCTATAGATATGAAATGAAATCCACGGGAATGACCTGAAATAGAGAGCTCGATGATAGTTAAACCTACACATGATTTGATTATGATAGTTACAAAGGAAGATCTAAACATACAATCATGAAAGAACACCTCCAATCTCTAAGAGTGGGCTCAAGATATTTAAAGGTGTCTCTAAGAGAATGATGGCAACTCGCAAGCACACATAAAAATGAAACAAAGATCAAAATAGCTCGAAAGTATTCAAAATTGCATCTTGAGAAAGGGAGGGGTAAAAGCAAATTTATAGGGTCAACGGTGACCCATATGGGTCACCGCCGAGAATGTGAATCTGTCCATTTGGGAGGTGAGAAGGTGGCGAGCTCAAGACAAAGATCCCATTAGAGGTGGGATTAGGGTTTTGTATGGTTAGGATGAATTAGGGTTTCTTAGGATGAATAAATATGTAGGTGGATGGTGAAAATTATTAAATAAAGACCATTGAGAGGTGAAATCACGGGGGTTCATTAGCTAGGCAATATCCTAGCACGTGGGTTCATATTGAGGTAATTAAAATTAATAAAATTAAAGTCAATATATTGGTAGACATGAGGGGGTGAAAGGGTTTAATTTATTAATATTTTGAATCAGGTATTGGGGGTAGGTTAGAGATGTGGGATAAAGGAAAGGGAGGTTTAATTTTAATATAAAACTAGAACATTTGAACCCTAGTTTTTAAAAGTAAATACCTTAAAATTGCAAAAGGAGTGTGGGAATAAATTAAATTATAATATCTTTTTAATAAAAAAATCTAGATTCTTAACCAAGAAATAATAAGATGGTAGAAAACTAGGATTGAGTATGTTTTTCAACACAAGTGATATTATTTCACCATCTTAATTATTTGAAGAACTATTGATAAATGATTAAATCTTAACATATATAAGGTGATTTGTAGTTTTTCTTCAATGGATTCAAACTATCTTTCGAGAGGAAATGCATATTAAAAAAAATGAGTGAGAAATATAATATATTTTTTGTCTAATATATTAGGGTAGAAATAAAAAGGGGTAAATAACATTGTAATTGAAAAATGGGTAAGTAAGGTACATGCAAAAAATAGGGGGTATTTTCATTATAATAATATAACAAGAGGGGGTATTATCAATTGAATAATTAGAGGTAGAAACTAGAATTAAGGGTATTCTTTAATATCCTCTGAACACACGTGTTATACCATAATTTTACTAAGTGAACCCCTCATGGGTGAAATCATTAAATGATGTCCTAGAAAGGATAAAATAGAAGATTTAAGAATAGGAAATAAGTTAAATGGGTGTTTAGAATTAACTAAACATGATTAGGGATGACTAATGGATGAATAAGTATGGGAAATAATTATAGGTGGTATGAATTGAATTTAGGAGGGAAGAAGGGAATTCTAAAGGGAAGAGGGGTATGCATCTAGAAAAGATGACGAAGAGAGAACACAAAGTGATGGGTAATGATAATGAAAATTTGTGTCTATATTTGCCCCTTTTTTTTCGAGCGGTGTGTGTTGGGGAAGCCATGAGACAAAAATGAGAAGAGATTTAAAGATGATATATGAGGTGTTCCCCTCAAACTAGGGAAGGACGACACGAAAGGAATTCGATCATGATTTTGAAAGAGATAGATGAAGAAGGATGGAAAGGATGAGAAAATAAGATGGGGAGATAAGATATCCTAGATGAGGATAAAAAAATAAAAAGTAAATAAAAATATGGTGGTGATTTTAGAACAAATTCAATATGGGCCTCAATAGAGATGATGACAATGTCCTACAAACTTATGAGTTGGAAAAAACTCTGAAAAATAGAGGGAATCCAAAGGGAGTCTGCTCAAATTGATGTGAAATGTGGGACCAACACTTTAAAGGAAGACATAAAATATACATAAATAAATGTAAAAATTGTTGAGAGAAGGGTTGCAGATAAAAGGATAGGGGGTAGGTGAATGTGATGTCTTGCCGATATGATGAATCTAAAATATACATATGGGGTGGGAAAAAGTTAAAATAATGGTGCCCCAAGCTAGAACGCAAAGATGGACATAAAGGTGAGATAATTGTAATATAAGATAATGGTACCCCAATAAGGAGCATGAAGGTGGCCACAAAGGTGTGATGATGCAAAATAAAAATGTGATAGATAATCAAGTGTGTGGGAAAAAATAGAGATATGATATGAAGACCACACAAGGAAAAATTGGAAGAAAATATAATTTTAAAGGAATGACTGATTAAAAAAGAGACAAGAGTGAAATTGATAAAAAAGGCATGCCCAATTTGATGATGATTGTGCAAGTTCGGTGGTGACCAAGGATGAAATGACGAAAACCTAGTGGGTTGATGGTGACTAGGTTCATTGGGCTATATAAGCCCCGACTCGGCTAACAAATATCATTTTGACTACGTGAAATGATGATCGAGAACTCAGTGAGAAAATAAGAGTTGAGATTGTGTGTTATATGGCAGCCGATGGAGCATCATGGAAGTGCTAAAGGGCCTGTAGGATGGTAAGTTCCTAAACCCTATCCTTTTTCTTAATCATTTTGATGGTTTTATTTATTTTTTACATTTTTAAAATTTTGGGGTCAACGTAAAGGGTGATTCTTTGGCAATTGGGTATGGTCGCCATCGATTGGGCCTATTAGGAATAGACCCATGCTTGAAGGTGTTAACCCAATCAGGTCAAGCATTGACTAGGACTAGAATGAGAAAAAAATTTATTTTTCTCTTTAGATGATGAGTTACTAATCTTTGTATGTTTTACTAATTTTTCGGGCTTTAGACACTTTATATCTACGAGACAGGTGTTAGCCTTGTTGGATTAGATCAGAGGGGATGTCATAGATGTAGAGTGGGACCATCTGGCCATAGTAAGATTAGGTGGATTCCATCATTACCAGAGGATTCCATGGGATGTAGGGTTGATGATTTATTTGGTGGATATGTGGGATGTGTGTATACGAAAATTCTAGTTTAGAATGGGAGGGATGACTATTACTCTCGAGGATGTATCGTGCATCCTAAGGCTACCAATACAAGGCGAGTTAGTTCGAGACCATCACAACACATAGTATATTTGGGGTTTTGACATGGTTGTTTAGAGCTGATTCCCCTCAGATCACATTCACATCTGGGGAATTTCACATAGAGACATGATATGAGTGTGGGGTGGTCAAGAGCTAATTGATATGCCTGGTGATGATGGCTATTTCTAGTTATAAACTACTAGATTTAGGGGTCGTGATATTCCCATAGATGTTGTTAGGTGTAGTTGTACATATCATTAATCATATGAAGGTATTCTATTTTTGTACGCCACTACCTGGCCTAGGTATATCATGAGTTATGCATGTATGCAGAGAGGAAGAAGATAGGGATGGATGTAGGATTCTTACTTCATTATTGGTTATATGAGCATATTGCGGTGATTAGGCCACTAGGAATATCATGGATGACATGGGATTAAATTAACCTTGCCGTTGGGTTCTTGAGATGGTTAGCCAATTAGGCCCTGTGACATGAGGGAGAGAGCAGCAGATTGATATATAGATAAAATGATAGAGTTTGATGTGGACCAGGTGAGGTGGTGGCCATACCGTGATTATCCTACATGGCCAAGGGAAGATGGGGAGTTGATTGGGATGAGACCTGAATAGATGAGTATAGGGGAAGAGGCCTAAGATGATAGAGGTTATACGGTTTGACCAAGTTAGATGAAAGTTTGGAGTAGTACGAGAAAATGCCTAGGAAGCTTATCGGATATAGGAAAGATGAGTAGAGAGGGACCTTCTTAGTCCCGATATGGTGGACCCATTAGAGGAGGTGGGGGCACCATGGGATGATGATGATGATGTAGGAGTTAGAGTTGGGTTTTTAAATTGGATGATGACAACATGGGCATCGAATGTTAGTAGAGGGTGTTCGGGGGAGGTGATGAGGAGGAGGAGGTGTTAGTTGAGGAGGAGGATGTGGCACCTAGGGAAATGAGGGAGATGATGGAGTGGATGTAGCAAAGATAGTTGATTTTGGCATAGACTGTGATTCAACATGGTAAAAGAGGTAAGAGGACAAGAGGCTTTAGTCCTACACGGGGAGAGGTACCAGTGCTAGGTTGTAGTGTGACAAATATAGGAGACAGAGGGAGGATTATAGAGTGTAATATAGAGACCTTATTCCTATATTGGTTACAAATTCGAAGCGTGGTACACTAACTACATCATAGGGAGTTGGTTATATGGCACCACCAAGTACTTATCCCATAGAGTAGTACAAGACTTTAGCTGCAGAGGCATGCTATTATGATTACATGGTGAGTTTGAGGTTTGTACATACGTTGAGATATGCCTGCATATTTAGGCCTGGGTAGTGGGGGACAAGGGCGCAATGTGAATGACACCATTTGGGAGAATGGTGAGCATGTCACATCCACAACTAGATGTGGGCCACGATGGAGGAGATGAGGCCTAGAGACAGATCCAAGCACATGTTCGAGGGGGAAATATTTAAGACTTTATGATGTATAGTATTAATTTTGATGTTTTATCTTCTTTGAGACATGACCCTTAGTGGCCTTTGATAGATGTATATATGTACTTGGATGATATATATATATATATATATATATATTATATCTTTGTGTGTGCGTGACTTTTTGTGATTTATCATGTGTTATATGTATGTTTCATGGCTTTGATGATGTTTATGTTAGATTTATATGTGGATGTTTGATTAATATGTTATGGATTATATGTAAATGTTTGTATGGTTGCAAATTAGATATAGATATTTGATTGAAATGTGATTTAGAATATGGTATGGATGTGATATGATATGCCATGATGGATATATAGACACTAATGTGATTAACATAAGAATGGGTAAATAGTTTTTGACATTATGAAATAATGGATGAATGGTTTGGTGGATTTATAAATATTTTAACTATGGATGATGTAGCATAATTTGACATTATATTTTAAAAGTATACACATAAGAATGGATATTAGGAAGAATATGATAAGAACATGTTATAGGTAAGAGAAAGGGTACGTATTTGATATAAGGTGACCAAAATGAGGTAAATGAACTCGATTCTAGTAAAGAGCGCATGAAGAAATTATGCTTTGAATTGGATTGGAGGTAAACAAAAAACATAACTAATCAAGGCAATGCACATGCAACCAATATCCTGGTGTTAACACATAACCTTTGATAGTTAGTAACCCTAAGGATCATGAGGTAAAGTATGGAATGGACTTATAAACCTAATGTAGACACGACATAAAGAGTTTGGATGACACTTGTACACTAGAATATAGGTTCTCCATAGGTGGGTGTTCCTAGGTATATGCCCCAATCAGTAAGCAATATGATGCAAACTGTTCAATGTGATAAGTTTTATATAAATGAGAAATTTTATTGATGTGGGAAGATTTCTTAGGATGTTTTCTTTTTATTTTTATGCTTTTGCTTTTGAGTATATAAAAGGATGATCAATGCGGGAAGCCTTCGCTACCATGATATGAGATGGTAGCCATCCTTCAAGGGAGTGGTCTAATTTTTTTAACTTTTGGAATTTGGATTTTTATTTTATAAATGGCAGGATAGGATATGCATGATATCTTCCCTTCAAGGTATCAGTCTATTATTTTGTACATTTTTTCTTTTATGAATAATTGTCCTTTAAGGGAGAAGTCTAATTTCTTTTGAGTGAGATAACTTCTTGGT
Source organism: Taxus wallichiana var. yunnanensis (assembly GCA_018340775.1). NCBI lineage: Eukaryota > Viridiplantae > Streptophyta > Pinopsida > Cupressales > Taxaceae > Taxus > Taxus wallichiana. The sequence continues at coordinate 184,447,234 of CM031234.1, read as the reverse complement.
GAGTATTTGGGATTTTGATTTTTATGGAAAATTTTAAGATAGATAGGTATACCACATAGGAGGGGATAGTGAGTATACAATTGACACCTATGGAACCTTAGCCTGGTTCTAATTTATTAACCAAAATATGCAATATATATGCCTAATCGAATGCAAGATGCGGTAAACAAATGAATAATGAAGTCCTGAAATAAATATAAACAATTAAGAAATAAAATATGAACCCCTAATGTGAAAGGAGAGGTTAGAGATCCTTAGCTGATTCGTCGAATTCTAGAGATTGTATAGATATGGAAAATAGACAAACATGAAGCATTGAATGTCACACAAGAGCTTGTAAAATTTTAGATCTAGACTATTTGAATGGACTAGGGCACTTGGGGAGAGATGGGGTGCCCATCCCTAGGAATTTTTATGGGTTCCCGGGTATGTGGAAATGCTTTGAAACCTAAATTATCAAGGTTGTAAGATATTCATTGATTCTTTCCTTTTGTCACTATTAGTTCACATAATGAACACTGAGATCGCTGAAAATCTATAATAAAGAATAGACCTAAAAAAACTTTAAATAGACATCAAATCCTAAAAAGAAACAATCAAAATGAGGGGTCAGACTGTCCTCGGTTTACACAATGATGGAATTAATATTGAGTGATTCACTACATCTCAAACCCAATGTAGTTATGTGTGTGTGTGGAATTGTGCCCTAGGTTACTCTTGTGCGTGTCACACTTGGAATAACGAGCAAGTAGCTAGATGTAGAATGTAGTAAATGTGTGCATGGAATAGAATGAACTTCCCTCCTATGAAGTGTGATGTAGAAAAATAACCCTTTTTGTACCTTGTGATGAAGCTAGATAGATATAATGAAACTCTTAGATACATTAATGGATGCAACCTTAGGTGGTGATAGTTAGTGCTTAGTGTTTGGTTCCTTATTATGATCACATAAATTTATATTAATATGATTCTTTCACTTGAATTTCATAATTAACCCCAAAAATTCTGACTACCAAAAAGATAAGATGGTCAATTGGCTATAAAGGACCAGAAAAGTGAGAGTAAAGTACAGAGGGGATAGGAGCACCTAGAGGGGATGAGGGCACCTCGAGCTAGCATCATGGTTGGGCACTACTATCCGGATGAAAAATTTCAAAGAGTAAAAAGATAGATTGATTAAGTAAAGGTGTAAGAGAATAATTAGAAAGATAAAGAAAATAAAGGTGGGCAAAGACATGGGTTATTTAGTAATTTTCATACTTATGAACCAAATGAATAGTAGTATTAGATTGAGACTAAATAATTACCCAAAGTGCATGATTATGTGTCTACACCATTAGGTAAATAAGAGGGAAATGGATGTAATGATCTGGGGTTCCCACATAGAAGGTGGAACTTGTCCTTTAGGATTATGCTATGAGCAGAGCTGTGGTGCCCATGTTCAAGGTAGATAGGAAAGTGACAGGTATACCACATAATTATAAGTCATTACAATGAAGGATGGAAGGCTAATGATGGATGGATGACCATAGAGATAACTAAGTTTACGTTGGTAGGTATGTTAACAAGATAAAGGTTGCAAGTGTAATGTAGTAAGAGGTTCCATTTCTAGTTTACCATCAAGGGAAGAAAAATGGGGCTCTAGACCTGTATTTGTGCGTGATAACAAAACTTCCAATCTAGTTAGGATAAAATTTTCTTGATGTTAAAGTGACATTCCTTGAGGTATTTTTTTTAAGCATATTTGATGCACTCTTGATAGACATGATTATGTTTAAGAGCAAGAAGGAAATGTTCATTTAACAACTCAAGTAGTGTTAGACACTCTTGGTGATAGTCCTCATCAAATAAAAATTCACAAAGAGAAACATGCAAGGATAGGATTTTCATTTCGAGAGGAAGAATGGTCTCAAATATGTAGATGATATAGAAAGGATTAATTCCCATAGATGTATGGATTCTAGTCCAATAATCCCAAAGAGCAAAGGGGATATGAAGATGCCAATTACAACCTAATTTATCAATAGTCTTGGAAAGAATATTACGAGGATTTTTGTTAATGGCTTTGGCTTGGCCGTTATCTTGAGGATGGTATGGAGAAGAGAAGCTAAGATTAATATTGAAAAATTCAAAAATATTCTTGAGTTCTTTATTTTTAAAGGAATTTATGTTGCCTTTGATGATTTTGTGAGGGATGTTAAAGCGAAAAATGATATCCTGATAGATGAAATTAATGATTTAATTGGCTTTAGTCGATGCAAATGGAAATTTTTTCCACTGTTTGGTTAGATACTCAGTACCAGTGATAAAATAATGATGGCCTTGGTAAGAAAGTGGATTAGTGAAGCCAATGAGGCCTAGTCCCCATTACGAGAAAGGCCAAAGGTTTTGATCTGACTATAAGGCTTGACTAGGAATGTGGATTAGATTAGAATGTTGCTAGAATTTGATGCATTTCTTAATGTATTCACAATAGTCTTGATTAATAGAGGTCTAATAATAACCCATGCAAAGGACACTCTTGATGATAACTAGACCACTAAAATGGCCATAACAAACACTGTCATGGAATTCTTGGCTAACTTGAGTGGATTCATGAGATTTAAGGCAACGAAGTAAGATGCCATCAAAGCCACACTTGTAAAGAATGCCACAAAGGATGACATAGTGGTTAGTGTGTTGAAGAAAATACCTCCTACCATTTTTAGATAGGTCGGAGGGGATGATTGATTGAGAAAGATAGTCGAAGATTTGAGAATACCAAAGATCACAAGGATTAATGATGAATTGTGTAAATATCCTCTATAAATGAGTCATCTTCTATATTTTTGTTAATCCATTGTAGCTATGCCTTGTATTTTTGGTTACACTTCTGACCATTATCATCACAACTTGAACTTATGGCATAATTACTGATTAATATAGTTATAACTAGTTATCTTTATTTTGTGGTATTTTCTGTGCATTTATTCTTATTATTCCAATAAGTTGTTTAAATGATTATATGAACGATACCACCATTGGTTGTAAGAAATATTTCTTATGTAGCAAAGGAACTAGTTGCATCAACTCATCTACAGCCAAAGGACATATCCACAAAAACCCATCAGTAGCCAAAGGAGATCACCTACAACAAAGATCCTACATTATGAAGATAGTTTGGTAGGCATGAAGACCAGAACTCAAATCTATATGTTCCACTAAATAAATTGTTACAACTTGAACACATAGAACTCAGAGATAACTCAACCTTTGATCTAATCAATTATTCCATACTATTGGATAATTTATCCTTTTTAATACATGATTTAAGAAATTGGTTGATTAAGCTGAACAACTATAAGTAGTTCTGTTTCATTTATTGAATCTCTCTATGTTATGTTAAAGATCTTCTACATGTTCTACTGAATATCTTTTTCTTATTTTGTAAAATTCTTAGTTGAAATATTCTTCTCACATATTTTTGTAAAAGAGAAGTATAAATGAAGGGGTTATTTTTTATATAGATATACACAAATATACAAAGATACGATAGAGAGAGAGGGGAAATAGATTTGTTCCTAGATGTAATGTTCATGAAAATTCAATAAAGTTATGAGTTATGTTTATTATTCTTTAGTTACAATATTTAGGATGGATTAACACCCAAGGAAGGTCCCACTTATGGTCTGCTAAACCCATCCATAGATTTTTTACTTTGTTTCATTACATGTTAGACTAGGAATAAATATATCTTCTTTATTTGTATTTTGAATTTACAAGATTTTTCTTAGTCATAGTGTTTTGAAACCATTTTCTTTTAGTTCTAAGTTTTATCTTCTTTCAAGTATGGTAGTGATAATTATTTCTTTCCATACCTCCTAAATTATCTGTAACTGTGCATACAACACTAGCATTATTTCAATTTTATGTCCCCTAGTTTGATGATTAAATGATTGTGATTCAATGAACAACATATTAATTATTACAAGTTGATTTACACCACCATTTTGGCATCATTTCTAAGGATATTTCTAAGGTATAGGGTTTTTGAGAGGTTTTACATTCCTTAGAAACAATTTAGGTTTATAAATTCCACCTTCAAACCCCCACTAATGTATGTTGATTGAGTTGAGTTAGTTGATGCATGCACCATCCAAGAGACACCCATGTTAGGTTCTTACCCAATCCTCAAATAACATAGATTGCCTCATTTGAATTTGAAGAAGAAACATATTCATCTGTATAAGGCTTGCTATTATATGATCCCCATCTAAGTGAGATTTCAGAGGCTATTCTGATCAACCAATCATGTCGAAGAGGTGAATCAAAATGTGGAAGATAAGGAAATTACCTTTGATTTCCTAGTCTCTAACAATAATCAACCTATTATAATCCTAGTCTCTAACAATAATCAACCTATTATAATGAAGAAAATTTCTCCCTCATCCCTTCCTAACTTTCATGGATCCATAACTGAAGACACATGTAATTTATTGTGTAAGTTTGTACATTTTATGTATTATTTATGACTACACCACATATGCACATAAGCTAAAGTTGTTCTCTGGTACACTCAAAGACACATCCACGAGATGGTTTATGGGTTTAGGAAGAGATGTTGTGACAACTTGACAACAAATGAAGGAAAAATTTCTAGTAAAATACCAATATTACTACATGCCAAGTAGCAGAGGAGGTGATGAAATCTTTAGGATTGCACAAAAGGAAGATCATCCACTGGAAGATTACCTTGAAAGATTCTTATTCCACGTTCAAAATTCAAGACGCGCAAGGTTACCTCATGAGTCTCTCAAGTTTATCTTCTTAAAAGGACTCAACAAGGAGAATTTGAATGCTTTGGACTTGATAGGAGCAAGATACATTTAGAAATTTACCTTTGATGAGATTTTTGAAACCTACAAGAATTAATCCAGAGAAACCATGAAGAGAATAAGAAGTTCTAGGTCAAAGAGTGGATCAACCACCAAAGGAATTAGGGATATATCTAAATAAAATATTGTAACCATGTTCAAGAACATGAAATAGGATATATTCAATGACATGGCCACCCAACTTGATTTTTAATTATCAAGAAGAAGAGATAAGATGCAGAGGTGGAACTTACAAATTTCTGCCATGCATGCACAAGAAAGAAAGTTGATTACAGATGTAGGGTATTGGCCAACATTGAAAAAGGGAAAGAGGCTTTAACAAAATTTAAGATTATAGAAATGGAGAATGGACAAGTCTTCTAAGTTGGGCAAAGAAATCCATCACTTCTAAGAAAATGAGGTATGCCAAAAATCCAATTCCATATTTTCAAAGCTGGGCTAATAGTTCATATATGTAACCCCATATTGGGTGAATACTTAGCAAGGATTGGGTCCATACCCTATCCAATACCAAAAATAATGGAAACCTCGTTTTTCTCCAATGGTGGAAAGAACCCCTTCTTCATGGTAGAATCCTTAGAGGGGAGGTATAAATGGAATAACCCACCTCCTAACTACCAGCAATCCTACCATCAACCTCCTTACCCACAAAAACAAGATTTTATCCAAACCCCAACCTAGCTCTCAACTAAAATCCACTCAAGTGCTAACTCAACCATTACCTAACCAAAAAAATAAAGTTTCTTAGCCAACCTATACCACTGAATCAACCCAATACTCTACTTATTCAGTTGATTTTAATGACATCCATCTTTACTCAGGAAGAGCACTTCCTCCACCAAGTAAACCCACCATCACAGAGCTTGCAGATGAACCATAGTTATTATAGATTGATGTGTAACAAATCTAGAAGACACTACAATTTGATACACATCGAAGCCAAAAGACATTGCAAGTTGATCTCGCAACAATGTCAATAGGGTTCCAAAGCAAGGGTATAATGCAAATCATTGAACCCCCATTTCTAGAGAGATTATCAAAAATAAAAATGACCTTAAATTAGATTCGATTCTCATTTCGTCAATCGGTTGAAAGATATTTGCATGAATATTCCACTCATTCAATCTATTAAGGATTTCCCATCTATAATAAGCTGGTCAATGATCTATGCATTAAAAACATAGGAAGGAAAAGGAAGGATCCATCCCTTTGTGCAAGTTATTAGACAATTGGTTGATATTATGCTTCAAAATTCATTTTTACCCAAGTATATAGATCAAGAATTCCTTTGGTAAACATTAAAATTAATGGCACAATAATAAAGAATACCTCGATTGACTTAGAAGAAGAAATAAACATCATGAGCAAACAAATTATAGATGACTTGAATTTAGAAGGACTAAATCCAACAACTATATTCTTCCAATTGGTAAATAAATCAACAATGAGACCTAAAGGATTCCTTGAGGACATTGTTGTGGTGGTAGACTCTTGGGAATACCCTGTTAATTTCATTGTCCTTCAACTAAAAATAAATTTAGGGGTTATCATATTATACTAGGAAGGCCATGGTTTGCCACTATTTATGTATTCATAGGTTGCAGGTCTAGAAACATGATTATCTCAAATGGAAATGGAACCAAGAAGCTTATGCTCTATCATCCTACCCAACTGTTGAATGATGAAGATGAGGAAAATTGGGTTGAAGAACTAGAAGCTGATTAGATCTCTATACAACATCTCATGATGTTGGTGAAGTCTTATACAATTAAAGGACATGAAGAAGACATTTTTCTCTTCAATATGTTACATAATAACTATGGAAGAAATGAAGAAGTTGATGACATATTAAGGTTCTTAAGTTTTCCTTTGAGCCAAGTTCTACCACAATAAAGCACCATGTATATTCTAGTTAAGAATTATATTCTTCATCAAATTATTCCCCATGATTTGTATACTAAATTTTTTTAATAGTGACATTTTTTCAATGATGGATCTCTCCAAGTAGAAAAAACACCAAGAATACCACTCAACATAAATAAGATGTTGAGTAGATAGCAAGAGAAATTATTGATGTCTCTTCTTTGAAAATGTAAAACAACATTTTCTTGGGATTATGTTGATATACATAGAATTCATCCTATGCTTTGCACACACAAAATTTATATAAAAGAAAATTATAAACCAATTAGCTAGCCATAGAGGAGGATGTAACCAATAGTAATAGAGATTGTAGAAAGATAATTGAAGAAGTTGTTGGATGTTGGATTTATACACCCCATATCAAATAGTTAATGGACATCACCTCTTGTGATTATGTCAAAGAATAATGGGAAATGGAGTATCTACATAGATTACAAGGAGATGAATGCGAAACAAAGAAATATTACCTCCCATTTCCCTTCATTGATCAAGTGTTTGATACTCTGGCTAGTAAGAAGTACTTATCTTTTCTTGATGGATATAGTGGTTATAATCAAATTCAAATTGCACCAAAGGACCAAGAAAAACTACCTTCACATGTCCATGGGGAACATTTTCCTATTCAGTTCTTCCATTTGGCTTGTATGTGCACTGCTACATTTCATAGGGAAGCCTTGAGTATCTTTTCAGATTTGACAAATAACTGCATGGAAGTCTACATGGATGACTTCACTATACATGGAAAAACTTTTGAAGAAGCTATGAAAAATATGGTTAAAGTCTCAAAAAGATGCAAAGAGTGCAACTTTTCCTTGAGTAATGAGAAGTATTGTATGCTTTGATGTCTAAAGGTATAGTTTCAGACACTACCTTTCTTCTGAAGGAATTCAAGTTTATCCAACAAAGGTATCTGTTATAATCAACCTACAAACACCAATGAAATAAAATGATTTTAGAATATTTCTAGGCCATGCCAAATATTATAGAAGGTTCATACACGATTTAGAAATATTTTAGCACCACTTTTTTCATTACTAGGAAATGATGTTGATTTTATTTGGAATGAACATTGTGAAGATTCTTTTCAAACATTGAAATATATGTTAACTACTACTCCTATATTGAGAGGACCTGATTTGAACCTTCCTTTCCACATCCACACTGATGCATCAGATCATGTTATTGGATTTAACTTAGGACAAAAAGATGGAGTTGAATTATGCAATTTATTATGTTAGAAAGAACTTGCAGCATGTAGAGTTAAATTACATAGTAACAGAAAAGGAGTTCTTGGAAGTTGTATATGTTATCAACAAATTCAGACACTACATCACAGGATATCTAGTGTTCATTCACACTGATCATGTTGTAATCAAATATTTGATAAAAAAACCTGTAGTAAGCAGTAGAATCTTAAGGTGGATGTTCCTCTTGTAAGAATTTAATGTCACCATAATGGAAAATCCTTAAAAGGATAATGTGGTAACATATTTCCTTTCAAGTATGGATACCAACAGTGAAGAGAAAGTAGTTTATGACACCTTTCCAGATGAGCACTTATTTATTATTTCTATAAAACACCTTAGTATGTAGACATAGTGAACTACTTGATCTCAAGTAAAACACCTCCACGTTATTTATACTTTGATAAGAAATAAATAGTTGAAAAAAGTGTATATTTTTCTTAGATAGCTGGATTCCTCTTTCATACAAGACAAAATCAAATAATGAGAAAGTGTATATATGATGATGAGATATTTTATGTCCTTAAAGCCTTGCATATGAACCTTATGGAGGCCATTTTTCTACAAAAAGAACAACACATAAGGTGTTGAATACTTATTATTATTGGCCAACATTACACAAGGATGCAATACTATACACCAGGAGATGTGATAGATGACAGAGAATGGGAAATCCCACTAGATCTGATGAGATGCCATTACAGCCTCAATTGGTCTTACAACCTTTTGACAAGTGGGGCTTAGATTTTATTTTACCTATAGACCTTAAATCTTAGTAAAAGGATTATATAATTATATTCATAGATTACCTAACCATGTGAATAGAGGTGAAGTAATTTTCAAACCAAAAAAGTGAGAAATTTTCCAAGTTTTTATATGAGCATATCTTCACCACGTATGGAGTTCCAAGGGAAATTGTAATAGATCAAGATACACATTTTACTGGTGATATAATTTTTTTATCAATTTAAATAATATGAAATCAGGCATAGAAATCTACACCATACCATCCCTAATCTAATGATCAAGCAGAGGTTACAAATAGAAAGATAGAGGCAATCTTGATGAATACCATTGCACTCCATAGGAAAGGTTGGGCAGATGGACTTCTAGAAATAGTCTCGACATTCAAAACAACATGGAAAATAACAACTGCATTTACACCATTTGAAATCTTGTATGGAAAGGATGCTATTTTTCCAATTGAATTTGACTTCAAGCACAAAACATTAAGGACTACACTTGAGCTAGGCATAAATTTATCAAAAGCTCAAAGACAGAGAATTCTCCAACTCAATGAGTTGGATGAATAAAGAATACATAAATTACATAATATAGAGGTAGTACAAAAGCAAAGTGTAAAATGGCATGACCAGTACATCATGACTAAATAGTTTCAAGAAGGTGATGTTTGATTAAAAATACATGGGTCATATAGGAAAAATCGGGACAAGGTGGCTAGGACCCTATGAGATTGAGAAGATATTCCCTAATAAATTTCTAAAACTCACCACCATAGATCCTGTGAGGTTCAAGCTATTCGTGAATGGCCATGGGATAATATTGTACAAGAAGCCAGTTGAAAAAGATTCATTCATGAAACTGTTCAAAGGAGATAAAATAAGAATGGAAGTAAGGACATCTCGAGTCATTTCATCTTATGAGATTATAGAGGATTGAATGATTTTAGTGGCCTTGGTGAATTTATATCTCTAAATATTCCAAATTCAAATAAAAGTGTTGTGACCAGTCCTTCTGGTGATCAATAGCACTCTGCTAACACATTTGTTTCATAGAGTTTTTGTTTTATAGGGTGTGATGTCAATTAATTACAAGAGGGTATTTTCTCCATCATGATGAGAGCATGTCATGACTGAAGGTTCCACTTACAACAACATTAAAACAAACCCTAATTTTTTCTTTTGTGTTTGACATAAATCATGATGGCATGAAAGAAGATCAAGGATGCATGTACGTTTGGGATATGGACAAGAACAATTGACACCCCAAGAGATTATAATTACCTCTCTAGGAGTCATATCATTTTATTAAGGAGAAACCAACATATATTCAACACACGTCTACAACATCACATCAAGCTTGCATGTAGCCAAGATGTAATTTTAAATATGATTACACAATCATCATTTTAAAAATCATTGAGATAAGTGCACTCGACTATCACTTTAATAAGGTATAATTATAATAATTATAATTATTAGCATTTATGCCAAGTCATCATGCATGTGTTGCATTTAAAGACCTCCACCTTTAAAGCTATGATGTGTTTCCGCTCTATCCAAAATTTCAACAAGATGAAAACAACTCAACAAAACTCAATTGTGTAAAACTCATTCAAAGCATAGTTGTATTGTTTTGTATTGAAACCAGAGAAAATTGCATAATCACCATGGGAGGAGATTTGATAAATCATGAACCCACTGAACATTCAAAACTTTTGATCCATCCTAAAATTATGCATTAATTTTAGGATAATGGTTAGCAAGACTAAATCAAAAGGTTTCAGGGTTTTAATGAAGCAATGGTGGAAGAATTTACCAATAGATTTAGTAATAGGAGACAAATTGGAAGGGCTTAACAGTTAGACTTAGTGATGACATTTTGGCAGAATTAACTAGCCTACCAACCAAAGAAGAAACATTCCAAAAAAGGATAAAAAAGTAGCCAAGAGATAATTCACAGATGATGATGATGAATTCATCACCGATAGGAAAGGTACACAAATAACATCCCTTAAACCCTTATGAGATGAGGTTGCAAATTTATTAATTAAGTACTTTAATTGTGAAGGAAGTTATTATAGATTGAATACAGTTCATTTTAAGTTATTGAATCATCTAAAGAATAAAAGGAAAGTAAATGTACCTAATTTATTGTATGAAATATTAAAGAGAATGAGTAAAGAAGTACATAGGGGTAGGGATTCATTGTCACACCATTTCCTTATAACCCTAGTAGTGAAAAATACCCTTCAGAGGGATTATTCTTAGATATAATAGGAAGATTTTTCAGGGGTAGATAATATAGATAATTTGTTGGGAAATAAGGGGAAGAGAAGGAAAATCATTGATATCTCTTCTACCCATGTAGCTGAGCTCTGCAACATCCACCTCTCAACCGCAATACCTATAATTTATAAAAATATAACTCTGTTGAAAAACACCCTGTACTTATCTCTCTTGATAGAATTTTAATAGTTGAAACCCTATTATATTTATCCACTCCAATACCATCAAATTCCAAAGGTAAATGGAAGTCTTCTCAATATACTCCTACACAACCTAGGAGCTCTCATAGGCTTAAAAGGGGACAAGTACCTCAAAACTAAAATAGTCACAACACATCCGATAGGATAGTGATGTGGAAGCTACAGAGGAAATATTTGTGCCTAAAACAATAGAGACAAAGTAGGGAGATGTTGATTCCACAGTTCATGAGCAAGAATTCCCTAAGCAGGCCATGGAGGAATAAGAAGAGCCAACTCAGAATGAGGATACATTTCATATAGTGAAAGATCATGAGGAGAGAAAAGAACAGGAAGTTGGAGGAGAAACTAAACATGAAAAAATGCCAAAAGTTGTTGAGAAAACCATTGAGAAAAAAATAAAAAAATTGAGCAAAGACAAATGCACGTAGTCGTTGAACAAGTCATCGAGTCACAAGCACAACAACACATCCATGTAGTTGTGGATGAAGTAATTAAGCACGTGGTTGAAAAAGCACTACATGATAATCTGTAATGTGTGAATATAACACTAGTTAAGCCCCAAATTATTATTAAGGAAATTATAAGGGAACCTATAAAACCACCTTGTAAGGAGATGACCACACAGACTATCTTTGTCCAGATATTGACTATTTGATGTTGCAATTTGAGACCTATGTTAATAGGATAAAAGGAAAATGGGAAAAATAAAAATAATCCCTCATCTCCAAGCATAAGGAAGAACTAGAGGAAAAGGATAGAGAGATTAAGAGGCTGAAGAAGAATCAAGAAGAGACAGTCTAGGTGGCCCATGAGATATTTAAATATAGGCCTCCATCAAATTTTTATGTTATCTTCTTGAAATAAAATATGTTGCAACACAAACTTACCTACATTAATTTTGACATGTCATATGATATCATCTCATCTAGGATCTTCTTCACTTTATATCAGAATATCACTCATGAACTCCAGCTCTTATTATGTGAGCTTTATTTACACAATTATTCCCTTGAATATGAAAGAGATTAGATTTCAATTCCATAGACTGGAGATGTTCAAGTTAAAGCCTTATGCTCTTATTTTTCAAATGAGTTAGATACAGAAAATAAAATGGAATAATATAGACATTTAGAAAAGGATTAATCATTATTTTTAGGGTTGAGGCCAAAAATCTAAAGAGGTTGTAGAGAAATATGAAAAATATGTAAAGAATGTGATCAGTGTGAAAAATGAGGACAACATCCCACACAAAATTTAGAGCAATGATTAGGGATCATGGGATTCAGGTGGTACAAGCATGCAGGATGCGATGGAATGAGCTATCTCCTAAACTACAAAGGAAAGAGATGCACTCTTACCCTAATATAATGCCAACTTTGAAAAGAGTGAATACATACATTGATATTTCTACTGAATGTGTAGAGAACTAGTTTCCTATTGGCTATCACCCACCAATCTTTCACTTTCCAATACCATCATGGATAGGTGATAAACCACTCAGTGAAAGGATACAAAATAGAGATTATCATAGTTTCATGATAAATGATGACTACTTCTTGTCGAGAAAATAAGGGATAGATACCACAATTGATTTGAGGACGTGAATGCAATTTGAGGCATGATGGATATGAACCACTTGAATGATGGCATTCAATAAATTAATCCTTGGGGTGTGATGAGTTGTGTAAATATCCTTTCTAAACAACTCATCTTCCTATTTTTCTAAGCCATTGTAGTCATGCCTTTTATTTCCAGGTTACACTACTAAACATTATCATCACAACTTGAACTTATGACATAATTACTGATTAATATAGTTATAACTAGTTATATTTATTTTATGGTATTTTTGTGCATTTATTCTTATTATTCCAATAATTTTTTTGAATGATGATATGTGTGATGTCACTCTTGGTTGTAAGCAATTTTCTATATGCAACAACTCGTATGCAACAAAGGAACCATCCACAACAACTTGTCCATAGCCAAAGGACCTATCTACAACAACCCATCCACAACCAAAGGAGATCATCTACAGAAAAGATCCCACGTTATGAATATATTTTGGAAGGCATGAAGAACAAAACTCAAATCTATACGTGCCACTAAATAAGTAATTACACTGGAACATGTAGAATTGGGAGATAACTCAACCTTTGATCTAATCATTCATTGCAAACTATTGAATAACTGATTGTTTGAGTTAACACGTGATTTAAGGAACTTGTTAATTAACTAAACACATTTTAGTAGTTTCCTTACATTTTTAAATCTCTATTTGTTCGATTAAATATCTTCTATTTGTTCTACCGAAGATCTTTTACTTAGTTTGTTGAAATCCTAGTTGAACACTTCTTCTCACATCTTGTTGTAAAAAATAAGTATAAAATAAATGGTTATTTTTTTATATAAATGTACACGAGATATACAAAGATATGATAGAGAGAGGATATTTCTTTGCTCCTCAATGTAATGTTCATGTAAATTTAATAAATATCTGAGTTCTTTTTTGTAGTCTTTAGTTATAATATTTACGAGGGATTATAACCCAAGGAAGGGCCCACTTGTGGTATGCTAAACCCCTCCATATTTTTGTTGTTCTATTTCATTGCATGTTATACTAGGAAGCAATTTATCTTCTTTATCTACATTCTGAATTTACAAACTTTGTCTTAGTCATAGTGTTTAGAAACCATTTTATTTCAGTTCTAAGTTTTTTCTACTTTTAAGAATTATTCTTTCAAGTATGGTAGTGACAATTATTTCTTTCCATACCTCTAAAATTATCTGTAATTGTGCATACAACACTGACATTATTTCAATTTTACATCCCTTGGTTTGATGATTAAATGATTGTGATTCAATAAAAAAATATTAATTGTTGCAAGTTAATTTGCACCACCAATAAGATTTGGCAAGATGTACAATAGGTAATTCACTAAGATGAGTTGGTTTGTTAATGTGGTGAATGATAATGAATAGTTTAGAATCTTCTGTAGACCAAGGGATGAGAGATGGGAGAAAATACATAGTGTATGAGAAGCGGTTGGATAAGCGAGGGAGAGTTTGGATGGTATAGAAATAAAATACTCCAAGAATAAAGTTGACAATATCCTTATAATTTTTAAGGACCTCATTCTTACATTGATATATGTCTTTGACTTGATTAATGATGAGATGAGAATCCTTATAGATGTAAAGGATTTGGACACCAAGTAAGAAGGAATATTGGAGGCCTAAGATGAGATCTTCATATTCATCCATATTGTTGGTGCATTCAAAATTAAGATTATAGGTGATAGGAATATGAGTATCCCATAAAGGAATGATAATGACACTAGTGCCTCCCCCTTTTCGACACTTAGAGCTATCAAAGAAGAGTGTCATTTTGAGAGGGGAAAATTCATGTTCAAATTTGTTGATAGATTCATCTGGAAATTATTCGTGAGGAAGATGATTATTAGGAAGAGGGGTGTTAGCTTATTGATTTGCAATATCTTTACCTTTGATCGATTTCTATGAGATGAACTTAAGGTCAAACTCTGTCATGAGAATGAGCCATCAAGTGGTATGATCACTATGGTAAATCTTGGAATCTATGGTCTTGATAAGATGAAAGATAGTGATGACATAATTATTAAGATTAATAAGATAACGGTGAAGCTTAGAGGTATGGAATAAAATAGTACAACACAACTTTCCATCTTGATTGTGCCGAGTCTCATAATCATGAAGGGTGTAGATGATATAGTATATGACCTACTCCCTACCTTCCTCATCGTGATATGCTAACACGTAACCTAGAGCATGATTGGAGGTAGAAACATAGAGATATAAAGGCTCCCCATTGAGTGGAGGGGTAAGAATAGGTAGAGATAGGAGATATTGTTTGAGATTTTCAAAGGATTTTTGGCAGTTATCATCCCACTTGAAGTCATTTCCTTTACAAAGAAGGTGGTGAAAGGGTTGGCGATGGTTAGAAAGTTTTGAAATGAAATGGTGGACTAATTGAAGTTAGAATTGAATACTATGAAGATATTTTAAGTTAGACATAGGAGGCATCTCAAGGATTTCTTTGATTTTAGCGAGGTCAACTTCAATACCTCTAATGAAAATGATAAATCTAAGGATTTTATAGTTAGAACTCCAAACACACACTTGGTTGGATTGAGGTGAAGGATGCATTGAATGAGGAATTCAAAAATGACTTCAAGGATGAAAATGTGTCTATGGTGATTCTTTGATTTACCCAAAAGTTCATCAACGTAGTCCTCTATGGTGTTATGGATGAGATCATGGAAGATGTCAGTCATGGCTCGGTGATAGGTGGATGCAATGTTGTTCAAACCGAAGGGCAAAACATGATAGCATAAGGTCCCATAAGGTCCCATAAGGAGTGATGAAAGGATTTTATTGTCCCTAAATAATCCATCCATAAGATAAAACATCTCATGCCCTGTGGTAAGGTCTACAAGTTGATTGATGTTAGGAAGAGGAAAGTCATACTTAGGGAAAACAAGGTTTAAATCTCAAAATTTAGTGTAGATGCAGAGATTTCCATAATCCTTTACAACATGTACAATATTGGAAACCCATTGAGGATATTTGATAGGGATGATGAAATTATCGGTATGGAGGCGTTGCAGCTCCTCTTTAATGAGGGAAAATCGAGGGTGCATGTGTTAAGGTATCTTCTTAATTAAATTAGAATTAGGAAAGGTAATGACATTATGGATAATTATGGAAGGATTTATGCCGACATGTTGGCATATGACCATGTGAAGGATTTGCTATGTCTAGAAATAAAGGAAGTTAAATATTCACGCTCCCGAGGATCAAGGTATTAACAAACTTTTAGGATATGGGGCTCTTGTAGATCCCCTATGTTGATGTTGATGGTGGATTTGTTAAGAAGAGTGGGTGTGTCTTATGATAAGGTATTATGAAGATAGGAATCTTTTTCCCCCATGTAAGAAAGGATGGAATCATTGTCGGTGTATTGAAGAATATCAGTGGTAGGGGAATCTTCCTCTACCATGCCTAGAAATTAAAGAGGGAGGGACATAGCTTCATC
Source organism: Taxus wallichiana var. yunnanensis (assembly GCA_018340775.1). NCBI lineage: Eukaryota > Viridiplantae > Streptophyta > Pinopsida > Cupressales > Taxaceae > Taxus > Taxus wallichiana. The sequence goes on along the minus strand of CM031234.1, from coordinate 184,430,890 downwards.
ATCACACTAATAAGTGATGGGTCCTATATTATGGTGGAGATTAATAAGTGACGGGTCCTAGATAGACCTAGTTTCATCCATATCCATAACCTTGTGGGATGGAGAAGATGGAGGGTCTATTTTAATGAGAGCTAAAGATGGTGGAAGTGGTTTTGCGGATTATTCCTTATAGACCAGCCCTAATTTTTCACGGGGTTTGTGAGATTGATCAATGATGAGGTCATGCATGCCTTATTCATAATGTGTCATTATAAATCATTTCTAGGTGTAACAATGAAGATAGGTGTAGGAAAAGGATTTATTGTAAAGAAATTTAAAGCCGTTGGTATATGGTTTGGTGTCTGGTTGAATGTTAATGTGTGAAGAAAGGTGATCAATTCCACCATAGATAAGATTAGTGTGAAGATGATATGGAATAAAAGGAACAATGTCCCCAATATTAGGTTGATACATTGGAGATTTATCAGGTCTATTGCATCTATTGGGCATGGGAAGAGTGATAAGCATGAGAAGATGATACTCCCCCAGTGAGATTTGATCACTTATGTTATCTAAAGAGTCATCATTGGGAATCTTAGATGTAGAAATGGATGAGCTAGTGGACGCTTCATAAGAACCTTGTTTCGGGATGAGCACGCCGTTAGGACGGTAAGTCATGCAACATGTTGTGAGTGGAGGAGTTTTTGCGAGGAGATTTAGGATCTTCTCCTTGTGCTCATAGAACATCAATGAAGGTTGGAAGGAACACAACATATGACATGAATCCATGGTCATTCAAGTAGAATTTTGTATTGTAATTCCCCTATATGATATAGAAGATCTCATGGAGGAATTTTTCACCGACACGGATGGGAATGATAACTATTCCAAGATCAAGGAAATAACATCATTTAATGCACAAAGAACTATGAGTGATTGGGTGATAATGTAATTAGGTAGGTTAAGATGATCAAATGTGTGAGATGATGTTCAGGCTAGCTCCATTGTCAATCATAAAATGATGAATGAATGTATGATTAATAAGAACAGTGATGAAGATGGGAAGGTCATGTTCTTTGGGTGATATGTTGGGGATATTGGTGTCATTGAAGGATATGGAATCTGAAGTGGAGAGTGCTCAAAAGAGATGCAAATGGTTGAGCATCATCGTTAGGAGTAGGGATACATTTTAGAGCTTTCATGAAAGATTAATTATGGTCCAAAGAGCTTTGGATAAGCTTAAAAAGTGACATCTTAATTGGGGCCTAATGAATTTGTTTCATAATAATTTGTTCGATAACCATAGGCTGAGGAGTAGCTACGATGGATAACTTAGGTTTTGATGAAGAAGGGCATTGACTAGACTCTTTGGAGGGAGCGATGATAACCACTTTGGATTTTAATTGAGTAGGTGGTTGGAAGTCATGGGGGTGAGAATGGGTGGTGATTCAAATAACATTAATGGAGAGAGGGGACCTTCTTTAGGAGAGGTCAAGATTGGAGGGGATGGAAATGTAAGTCTTAGATGAATGAGGATATTTGGATAGTTTGGTGGATGAAGATGAGGGAGTGAGATTGGTGAAAGAAGGAGTGTGGTCCCCTTTAACAAGAAGGTCATCCTCATCGATAAGATTATGAATGATAGTTTTGGGGCATTACAATGTTTGGTATCATGTGTAGATACATTATGGTATGCAAAAATGAGATTAGAGTTGAACCATGAAGGTCTTGGGGCACATGGATTGAAAGGTTTGATAGGTGGAAGGGTGATCACATATGCTTGAAGTAGATATTGAAATATTTATGTGTAAGAGCCAATGGGGGTGGTTGAAGAAGGGATTGTGGATGAAGTGGTCTTAAGGATGGTAGATGAAGGTAAGAGGGATGGTTTTCTTTGAGGTGGTTTCATGGGAGCCTTTGATTCTATCTTGGGCTTGAAATAAAAGGAATATTATGTTTTGGTTTCGGTTTTGATTGATGGGGAATTATATGATGTGGATTCTGATTTGACACTTGTGGTGGTGGATGGTCTTGAAGGAAGATCAATTTTTGAGGAAGGATGATACTGCTATGACTTGTTGATAATGAGGAACTTTGGTGAGGGGTCTATCCTTAAGATATAAGGAGATGCTCCTAATGATGTGACATTATGTTATGTAGAAGGAAGCTCTAACTTTTTGTGTGGGTGTGTGAGGGAATTTTTGATGGGTATGTAAGATTCTTAGGATTTGGTTACAAGGATTTACTTTTGGCAAGAATGATGAAAATTTCATCTAGGGAATGTGTGGTAGTAGAACTAGGTAATGTGGTTTAAATTGTAGAGGTGGATATTAAAGTTGGAAGTGGATTTTGTATGATGTGCTTGAAAATATCTAAAGGGGTGGTAGATTGTGTAGTTTTAGGGTTTTTATGTATGTGTGATTTGAGTTGTAGATTTGGTGAGAGCATCATTCGTAGATGTATTGAGTATGTGTTTTTTCAAAGTGGAGCATTCAAGAAGTTGTAGCGTGGATGTGGTCATAGATTCAGATGTTGATGTGGGTAAATTCATAGTAGTAGATGTTTTTAGTGTGGAAGTGAGTGTAGAGGTGTGAAATGAATATGTAAGAGTAGGCATTGAGGTATTGATTGGTGAAGGAAAAGATGCGAGAGATGAGTATGTAGATTATATGGATGGAGAAGTGGGTATGATTGAGGTTGATGGGGATGTAGTGATTGTGTTCATAGTTAATGATGATGAATTTTTATCATGGGGGAAGAATCCCAAATAGGGGTGGATGAAATGGATGAAAAGGTGATGGGTTTAGTTGATGGTGTTGGATTTTGATCTATAACATTAATTATATGGGAATCAGGTTCCTATGATATGGATGATGGAGTTTTATTATAGTGTAGATGATTAATAAAGGGTTGTTTGAAGATGTCAAGAGTCCGATTAGGTGGTGCATTAGGATTGTCTACTTGTAGGTTTTTAGATTCTATAATTTTTCGACAAGGTCTTTAAAGTGTGACACTTCTGAATGTCATGGCTATAGACTTGGTGATATTTAAATTAATGTTCCTCACAGTACCATGGTTTTTTGGGTCATGATTCATCATAAGGATAGATAGGAGGGATTCAAATGAGATTGACCACCATTAACTTGTCAAGTATTGAACTATAAGATTCCCCAAGAGGGGTATAATAAGGAGGTGGTCTAGAAGCACATTGCGGAGGTTCTGTATGGGAAGTGGATGCGGAGTAATATTTAACCATGATGATAAATTAGCGGAGTTCTTGGATTTTTCACCATGTGTGTAGGATTTAGTGAATTCATTCTTGGGTTTTTTTGATAAAATTTTAAGATAGCCTTACTTAAGGAAGTGGAGTTCAAGTTTGCAAGCCATAGTAAATGCATCTTCAAAGGTTTGGAATGATTAAATTTGAAGATTTGAGGAGATTTTCTTTACTTAAGACCCTAAGAAAAGTTCAATTATTGAATCTGTGGAAGTGTAAATGATACTTGTTTGATTATGCCATGCCATCGTGCAATGAAATATGTGATAGATTTCTCATCATATTGTCTAATGGCGTAGAGTTGTGTGATAGTTATCTTAAACAAAATATTGATTGAAAATTCTTCTACAAAATTTACATGAGTAGGGTGAAGGAAAAAAATGAATGCTGTGGGATACCATTATACCGATTTAACACGGTTCAAGAAAATGACATAGGAAATGTGTGAAGCATAAGGTCTTGATCATGGATGATAAGGTAACATTAATGTTTAAAAGTGTGAAGGGTTTGTTGTCGGTCCTCCTTGTTATTGAGCTTAAATAATTTCAGTAATTCCCAATGAGGAGGATAAGGATTTATAAGGACAAGTGGATTGATATTTTCATTACAAATTTGTTCATATGAGAATGTGGTTTTGGATCCCAAGGTAGTGGCTTCAAGATTAGCCATTATACTTAATAACGCTTGCAAAGGATCAATAGATGAATGGGGTTATGAATTGGATGGATTATATTGTGATGCATAAGAGGTAAATGGATTATGTTTTGGAAAAGTTTGACATGTTTGAGGATGTGTGGGTGTTGTTGGAAGTAGTTGATAAGGGGGGATGTAATTGAAGGGTTGTGATTAAATGGCTTATGATAAATGTTGTTATTGATAAATAGGGATGTGGTAAGATTGGTTAGACTTAGTTGGTTGTTCAAAGATGGGTACATTTGATTGATTTTCTATTGGATGATTTGGAATATAAGTAATGGGTGGTTGGGATACTTGATTTGGTTGAGTGGGAAGTATGTAGTGATAAGCACCTCAAGGAGGAGGTTGATGGATTTGTGTTGATTCAGATGGATGGGGATGTGAAGTGATCACATTGGCATGGATATGGGAAGTGGAAATAAGGGGTAGAGTTGTGTTATGTTATTTGGATATAGGAGGAAGCAAGTGAGATTCTTGAGATGATTGGATAGGGATGCACGTGACCATAGTGGATGATGATGTGATGAGGATCAAATAAGTGATAATAGTGTTGATGCTAGGAAAATTAGGGGGATGGGGACCACCAATTTATTGGTTTGATGATTGTGTGGAATACAAGAAGATGATTGATTAGGATAAAGCTCGTGTTGGGCCATGACTAGCTCATTCATATCTCTAGGGAATAATACAAAGAGTTGTGATGTGAGGACTTATGTAGATTTAAGATTGGAATGATAGGCATAAGTTTTTTACAGATGAGGTCCATCAATGGGGAGATTTTTTTATTGAAAAGGATATAATATTGAAGGGAAACCAGATTAACGTTGAGAAGCTCATGGAATTCCACACACCCACGAGGGATGAAAGGAGGTGTTACTAGTCTAGATGGAACATAATGATGAGAAACGAAGGGGTTAGTTTTGACATGAATTTTAGGTTGGAGTAATTGAATTTCTTAAAGAGGGGGAATGGAAACAAGTGGTTGGGTAACTACAGAAGAGGTGACCAAAGGAATGGAGGTAAGGATGGAAAGTGCCTAATTTTATTGGGAGTTAGTAGTGGAAATAGTTATGTTGTTTGATGACATGTTTTGTTCCATTTTTTTATTGGGATATTTTAATAAATGGAATGAAACAAAAAATAAAAAAAATATGTGGATTTTTAGTTAATGTAAGAAAATGACACAAAAAGTTTTGATTATATTGATTATTAGAGATGTGAAAAATAAATGAAAAATGGGCTTAAAGGGAGCCTAGGAAATGGAAATCTACAGATGGTTTTGGGTAGTTTTAGTTAGATTCCTCGATATAACCAAAGTTACTCGAGTCATGAATCTATGATGAATACTAGCATGGGGCTTGGTATTGGGGCCTACCCCTTCACTTCATGGTACCGTGTCGATAAGGGAGATGGGTGCTTAGCCAATATACTAGTAGACAAAAAAATTGTAACACGACCAAAACATTGCAACAAATTTCCTATTGGGTGATGAAATCATAATAGTTTAACCTAGTAGGATATGTTTATATGTGTAAAAAAATTTTGTGTTTATATATGCGTGATGAAATTTTATGCAATGAGTTAAACCCCTAGTTAAACTAGATTTCCAAGAAAATATGAAGGGTTCTTTTTGAATCCAAAATGAAATGTGATATTTGATGAAACCAAAAGAAAAAGGATGTAATGAAATAAAATAAATAGACAGGAATAAAAATAAGGAATACCTGGATAATGATTTTCCTTTTTATCTGAATTTTTAATTTTTAAGCAAGCAAGAAAAATCCAATCCAACCAACACAATCCAACATAAGAAAAAAATGGTGCTCCTACCTGTGAGGTTAATATAAAATGGACCAAAGAAGATGAAAATGAAAGAAAAATAATAAGAATCACCAAGAAAGGGTGGTTCCCACTGGGAGTGCCAGAATGTTGACAAAATTCCCTTGTTCTTGTTTCAAATTAGTGAACTAGTACTAAAGAAAATAAGTAACTCCAAATATGCGAGGGTTTAAGGTACCTCAAGATGGGATGATGATGGATATGGCTGTAAAGTGAGAGATCCTTCTTTGAAAAAAGTTATATATCCCGAAAAAAGAGAAACTCAATTGAAAATGGAATAGTAGACAAATGGGTGGGTCACTTGAAAATTTCAGATCAAAAAGTGAAAACTTCCTCGGATGGATGTCAACCCACGTTTTGATAAAGATAAATAAAATCAAATATTGATAAATTGGATGTAGTAGAGTCTTAAGTGTAATAGAAAATGAAATGTAATAAAATTTATAAAATGTAGATATGATCTAAGAAAATTAAACCAAACTTGAGCAAGTTGATGATGATGACCTCGAGGCTACAGGCCTAGTTGAAAGCTACTTGGAGTAGATCAACTGGAACAATGATGAAAAGTGCAGATGCAAAGGCTCTAAAGTTATATCTAGAATTGATGATAAAATGAGATGGAATGGCAGAACATACAAGTTATATAAAACTAGATTTGAGAGAAAGGATGTAATAAAATTATGAAAATTGATGATGAATTCCATAAAGACAGATCCAATTGACGATGATAGGGTTGAGTCAATGAAGACTAGGGATTGTAAATATAGATATGGGATGACAAAAAGGGTAGAATGATAGGATTTGAGGGCTAAGAGGATGTGGAAACAAAAAGATGATGAATGGGGATATGAATGGAAAAAGGAAATACAATGGATGTTGGGTTGATGGCGACTAGACAAGTTTGATGGTGAATGTGGACTGATCAAGGTTTTAATGAAAATGGATGGACTGAAACAAAGACCTACCGATAAGAAATGAAATCACGGGAATGAATAAACAGAGAGATCTTGATGAAATTTTAACCTACACAAGATCTGATGATGATAGTTGCAAAGGAAGATATAGACTTGTAATGATCGAAGAAGACCTCCAATTTCTAGGAGAGGGATGAATATCTCCAAAGGTGACTCCAAGAGAGTGATGGTAGCTACAAGGAAACATCAGAAATAAATAAAGATTGTAAAATATCTGGAAGTCTTCAAAATTTCATCCTAAGAAAGGGAGGGGTAAGGTCAACTTTATAGGGTCGATGACGACCTAGATGGGTCACCTCCAATCATGGGATCCACCCATTTGGGTCGTAAGAAGGTGGTGAGCTCAAGACAAAGATTTCATAAGAGGAAGGATTAAGATTTTGAAGGGTTAGGACAAATTAAGGTTTCTTATGATGAGTAAATGGGTAGGTGGATGGTGGAAATTATTAAATAAATTCCATGAAGAGGTGAAATCATTAAATGATGGCCTAGAAAGGATAAAATAGAAGATTTAAGAAGAGGAAATAAATTAAATGGGTGTTTAGAATTAACTAAACATGATTAGGGATGACTAATGGATGAATAATGATGGGAAATAATGATAGGTGGGATAAATTGAATTTAGGAGGGAAAAAGGGAATTTAAAAGGGAAGAGAGGTATGTATGTAGAAAAGATGACAAAGAGTGAACGTGGGGTGAGGGGTAGCGATACCAAAATTGGTGTCTACACCTACTCGCTCAAACTTGGAATTTCATGAAATGATTTGGATCAATACAATTTCACACTATCTCCTCATAAATATTTATATTTTCAAGAATATTATTAACTCTATCTTGATGCCCTTAATCCACCTTCACTTCCTTACCCCACCACATTTTTCCCTCTTGCTTCAATAGTTCAAATTTGAACCAAAACATGCACTTTATATGCATATCAACTCAAAAACATATCATAGGTCAGTTATAACCCAATATCTCAACCATTAAAATTTTAAAACATAACATTACATTCATATAAATTCATAACATGGACCCATGTACGTCGGCCATGCACCAAGACACTAACTAGGATAAAATAGGCTCAAAACCCCATCAACTAGCTCATCAAATACCTATAAACACATCACCATGATTATTCAATCCTAAAATTCCTCATGCATGTCAAATACATTTTAAAAACATCATCCATTCTCTCACCATTCTTTCCACCAATCATTTTCTTCATAACACTACCAAGTAGTTCCATTTCTACTCAAAATAACTACTTCCAAGAAGTAGTCTCCACGTATGAAGTTCAAGATAACCCAAAATTACCTCAAATTTTTCATTTTACCATGCATTAGAAATTAAATTACCTATAGATCACATCCATGAATGATAGACCTCATGAAACATCTAAAAATGCAAACCAAACCTCTTTTTCTCTTCAACAAACTGAACTTCGCAGAAAGTAATTTTTGAAACTCAACCAATTTACAACCTTTCTATCACTTTCAGTAGCTCTAAAATAATCCCCTATAAATAAAATTAATCCCACTTCACTCTTAAATATATATCAAACATCAATAAAGATAAAAGATGAGACATCTACATCATTCTTTGAGCCAAAGGAGTCATGTCCTGAATCAGTCAAACTAGGTCTTCACAAAATAAGTTGGTTCACCTATAAAAACACCTCATCAAGAGACAAACCATATATCATTGGAAATTTATATGAATATAATTTCCAAAAATATTACATTTATTTCCAAATTCAAGAAGAAGACCTTCAACCATGTCAATCTTCGCAACTTCTCACAACCTGTCTTTTCAACCCCAAAGACCATTCTATAAAGATATGGCACAATTTTCCCTCTAGGACTTCAAAAATAACCTTAAAATATCATGTGAATCTATTAAAACTCCCCAAGTTCAATCAATAGTGATTTATTCAATTCCTTCAATGGAAAAATTTTCCACAAATTAAAAATCTTCAAAAACTTTCATGTTTGAGTGGGGTCCACATAATGTCACAAGTTGTATCATGCCTTTATGGAAATCTGGATGATTCTTATATAACATCCAATAATCACATTATCAAGAAAAAATCATCATTTTTCAATACCAAGAATATTTCTCCTACCACTCTCAACCTAGGGTTTCAAACTCATAAACATTTTCTTACCTTCTTAACGATCATTCATAAATGTTTGAGCCTCATTTGACCTTATTCTAACTCTAATATATTCTTAACATCATGCCCCAACATACATAAAAGGATTATATTCCCATGCAAACCTTACACGTGCCAACCATGAGAATTCATATCACTTCGAGTTGGAAATTGCACTCTTAAGAACCATGTTTTAGTCTAAACCTCATAAATTACAATATTCTCAGTATGGAAACATGATTTTTTTCCCATAAAATCATGACATACCCTACTAATATCTCCAATTCTCTAAAATTCATACATATCTTTTCATATTCATGTGCCATCTCATTTACATGACTAGGCCTAAGGGTTTTGCATGTTCTAAGCCATAGTAAATTTAACCAACACTACAACCAGCCATGAAACCTCTTCAAACTATATATACATTATGAAAAACAACCTAACATACCTTTATGAGTGATATCAAGATATCCTACACACTTGTAAGTGAATATCATGCCTCATTAGCCCTCCAAATACTAGGATTAGGCCTATTTTATACCTATAACAAGTACAATATCCCCATGAATCTTCTTCCAAACCTTCCAAAAGGACATAACATAGTTTATACAAAATGTCTCACACATTTTCATACCTCCATGATCTCACATGGCTCTATACCTCACTCTCATGCTCTATTTGGCCTTCAAGCACCTATACTAGGTCTAGATGAGCACTTGTAACTGAGTCCATGACCTATACCTACACTCTAAAACTCATGTGAGTCTCTCCAAACTATCCTAACATTATATCCATGTCTCTACCATTCTCATCAAGTAGCCATGAAACTCAAAGCCCGACATGTTCCATCACCTAAGCTAGCTAGGTAACTTGATTAAGTCTACTAGGACAAGCCATTTTCACCTTGTCCACTCTTCCAATCATGTAAAAACATAAACAAACATGTAAACATCACACTAAGAATCCTCTAGCACTCCTCCATCATCCTATTTTTCAATAATGAGATTGTACATCAATGAAAACACCTAAACTCACTCATGTCAACATCAACATTTCTGGGCCTACTACCTCTCTTTCCTCCGTGTTATCCCAACTAATAGGATTTATATAATTTATCCCATACAATGCTTCGAATGGAGAAATTTTAAGTGAAGAATGATAAGTGTTATTGTAGGAAAACTCAACCAATGGAATATATTCCTCCCATTTATATTATTTATCTATGCAATACATCCTAAGCATATCCTCCATAACATGGTTAACTCTTTCTGTTTGACCATTTGTTTCAGGATGGTAAGATGAAATAAAGTTTATTTTTATTCCTAAACATGAGTTTAGAGTTTTCCAAAACCGAGAGGTCATTTTGGGATCCCGTCGAGAAATAATCAGTTTTAGAACTCGATGCAATCTAAATATTTCATACACAAATTAGTTTTCAAGTACGGGAAATCATCTTTTAGATTACTCGATATAAAGTGAACTACTTTGGCCAGTGTTTCAACCAATACTAAAATCATGTCATAGTTGTTTTTATATAATGGAATTCCTTACACATAATCTATGTTAATTCCTTGTTATTTTTAATGCGTAATGCTATGAGGATATAGAAGACTAATAGGATGCATGTGCTCTACCTTAACACGTTGACACTCAAGGTAATATGCAACATAATCCATCATGATTTTATTCATTCCTCTCCATAAGTATTGTTTTTTTACATCAACCAATAGTATCGTCACTTTGGGATGCCGAAATATGGAGCATCATGAAATTCCTTCATGACTTTCATTCTAAGATTAGTGCCCAAAGGTACATACACTTTATTTCCGTATCATAAAATCCTTCATTATTAGACTTAAAATCCTTGTATCTCCTATCATTAGGATTTTATACTAATTTAGTTTCACATGTTGATAATACAGACTAGTTTATAATTGTTTCTTTACTTCTTTAAATTATGTTCTAAGGGTTAAAATAGTGGAAATATGCTTCTTACGACTCACGTGCACACCACACAATTCTCTTTTCCTTTAATGTAACTAATGTCAAAATCATATTGGGACATAAAATCCAACCACTTACATTGTCTTGTGTTCAAATTAGGCATTGTAAATATATATTTCATTCCCAAGTTGTTTGTTGTTAATTAAAATGGCTTTCAAGTAGGTAATGTCTTCAAATTTTTAAGGCATGAACTATGGTAGCAAGTTTTAAATCATGGGGAATATATGTCTGTTGATGTACCTTTAGCTTTATACTCTCATAAATAATTACATGATCATTTTGTAGAATTATTCCACCCAAACCTTCACCAGAGACATTAATTACCATGGTGAAGCTTCCGTTGGGATTGCGAACCTTCAAAACAAGTGTTTTAAGTTTCTTCTTCAGAAAATTAAATTCATTTTCACACTTGTTGGTACACACAAACTTCTTTTCCTTTTTCTATAAATAATTTATTATTCTAACCACTCTTGAGAAATATTGTACAAATTTGTGTAATAACCATCCAAACCCATGAAGCTTCTTACTTCATGTACGTCCTTAGGTGTTTGCCACTCAATAATGGATTTGATATTTGATGGGTCAATTGAAATCCCATATTTGATTATGATGTGCCAAAGATACTCGAACTTTTTCTCGATCAAAAGAATACTTTGCAATTCTTCCATGGAGTTTCCTTTTTCTAATCACATCTAACACTATTATCAAGTGTTCATTGTGTTCCTTTATGATATTATAATAAATCAAGATATCATCAAATAAAATCAGCACAAATTTATCTAGATATTCCTAAAAATATTGTTTAAACTCATAATTCCCATATATTGTTTTGAATGTTGTCTTTTGTATGTATTCATAATTTATCCTTAGCTTATGATAACTAGACTATTAATAGATCTTTAAATAAATAGATTCATCTCTTATCTAATAAAAATGTCATCAATCCTCAAAGCAAATGATACATATTTTTTACTATAGCTTTGTTAAGCATGTGATAATTAATGTGTAGTATTAACATTCCTTCTTTTTCTTAATGAATATGATTGGTGATCCTGAAGGAGAAATTCCCAATAGAATTACACCTTTATAAAAAAATTATAAAGTTGAGATTTTTGTTTAACTAACTCAATAATTATGATTTTGTATGGTGTTTTTTATATCGGTTCAATTCCAAGTTTTATATCAATGGTAAATTCAAACTCACATTTAGGATGAAGTCCAATAATTCCTCTAGAAATACATCCCTATATTCTTGTGACAACGGATAATCCTCCAAGAAAGTATTACCTTTCTCACTAAAATAATAATTTTGTATTACATACAACATGCAACATTTTCTTTCTTTCTTACACGGCATTGCAAAAATATATCTAGTTTTGAAACTTATTTTTATACCTTGAATGCTAGTTGTTTTCTATATGTCATTTATAAATTTTATTCACTTTTCATAACATTATATTGTTTCTTTATGTTTGGAGAACCTATTTACACCTATAATGGTGTCATAAGACACTAAAAGAGCTACATATAGATCAATTTTTGTAGTCAAATTAGGTAATTCCAATGTTTTGTCAAACAAACTAGTGATCTAAATTTTCTCTTTCCTATTCAGATTAGTGAAGTAGATACTAAAGAAAACCAAACAACTCAAAAATGCAAGGGTTTAAGGTACCTTGATGTATGATGGATGCAAATGGACGAGCGCAAAGTAGATGACCTTGCTGCAAACTTGATGAACCTACACAACAAGGATGGAATAGAAATAAGATTGATTAAATAGTAGAAGAGGGGGTTTCGACGAAGTCGATTCCAGTAAAGTGTTAACTTCCTTAGTGGATGTAAACCCCGTGTTTGATAAAAGATGATAAAATTAATAATAATGAACAAGATAATATGCAGAATCTGAGGCACACATAAACTAAAAATGTAGAAATGTAAAGAACATACAAATATGATCTAGATTAATATAAAATAAAATAATACCTAATCTGGGTCGACAAAGTGAGCCGGGCTCTAGAAGGAAGTTTGATGGTGAACTCGAGAAGATAAACTGGAGAGAAAGTTAGAAATGTAGATCTGCAAGGATATGAATGTAAATGAGATGATTACAAAATCTTGAGAACACTAGAAATAACCTGTAGAAGGAGATCTAACACAAAAAATAGAGAGGATGATAGAAAATATGGATTATGATAGATTGGATGAAAAATAGGACTCGGGTCGATGGAAGCTGGACTACAAACAAAATCATTTTAGACACTAAGAGGGGTCTAGAAATAGGAAGTATGCTTTGAAACAAGATGGGGTTGGTGGCAACTTGCATGGAGCGACGCCGACCCAAATAATACAAAATAAAGCCGAAGGTGGATAAACCTGAATGAGAAACATACAAGTAGATTGACTGGAAGGACATGATGACCATGGAATTTTGATAGTGAATTAAACTGTAAGATGTTAGATTATAATAGATAATAACAACGATAACATATGATAGCATAAAATAACACATAATCAAAATAAACCTCCCAAAGTCTTTGTAAGCGATGAAAGAAGATTTAATCAAATCCAAGAGGGTTAACACAACTACAAGGATTCTCATATTTGAAGATATGTTCACACAATGTAATAAATCTTGGGTTGTGTCTCGTTTTAGAAGGGGGTGAAATCAGTCTTATAGGGTTGACGACAACCCAGTTGGCTCGCCACCAATCTGCGAGAAACCATTCATTAGAGTGATGAATGATTTATTTATTCAAGATCTAGGGATTTTATGGATTATGATAAGTGTTTTAAAGCATGTAGGTGGGTAAGGGTTTCCTAGGTAAGTGTTATGAGTAGGTAGGAGACAAATAAGGCTAAGATAAAAGGTAGAAAAAGTGTAGGGATGTGGATTTAGGTGGTTAGGTATAAAAGCATCCTAAAATGAAATCTAATTAAAGGTAATTAGCTAATAGATATTAATTAAGGTAATTGATGAGGATTAATTATGGATTAAAAGTGTTAGGATAATAAATGGGAATTTAAATAAAAGTCTTGAATTAAATTAAAATGGGTCTAGATAGGACCATGGTGAAAGACGCGTACATGGGCAATCAAGGGTATCGATACCAAATTTTGGTGTCTACATTTTTCCTTTTTGTCACATGGTTTTGCGCTGTAGAAGCCATGAAACAAAAATGATGAGAGATAAAGAGTAGCATGAAGACTAATATAAGGTTGATGATGATCTCCCCCTCAAACAAGGGATTGATAACAAAAGGGGAATCGAGGAAAAGTTTGAAAGAGGTAGATGTTAAAGGGAATATGGGAGAAGAAATATGGGTAAAATGATAAGTGAGGCAGATGCCCCTGGAAAGAAGGATTTAAAAACAATAGAACCTATGGTGGTGATTTCAATATCACGTTAATATGGAATAAAGGACGGTCTCAATAGAGATAGTGGTAATGTTTAATGGACTAATGAGTGGGTGAAAATCACTTCCAAATGGAGGGAATCTAATGATAAACCTCTCAAATGGATGCGATCCATGAGGACCAATGGGTCATAGGAAGACATCAAACCATGTGCAACTAAATGCGAAAAATAATGTAAAATCCTTCAAATATGACGAATCAATTGAAATGGGTATGTGTCTACAGAGAATGAGGATGGAAAGAATGATATTATAACGAAGGACATGAAAATGTATTGAAAATGAAAAATACAAAAAAGTGAAGATATAAAATGCCTAAACCTGGGGAATGAAAATGGCCATAAATGTGGACTTGAGAAAATATGAGATGATGAGATGGCATCCTAGAAAAAGAGCACAAAATGAAGGAGGAAATAAATAATGGTACCCCAATGGCCAAGGAGGAAAAATATAAAAATATGAGGTATGGTGCCTTGAGAGGGAACACAAATATGGCCACAAAGGTGGACTTAAGATGAGATATGGATGATAATATGGTGCTCCAGCAAAGGACACAACAATGGCCAAAAAGGAAAAATAAGGAATGATGATGGAAAATCAGAAAACAACATGGATAAATGTGTTATTGGTGACATACCTAAGATAAATGGCATATTTTAATAGATAACACGTAGATGATTTAGACATGGTAAATGCTATGGTGATAAAACAAAGACTAGTATGAAAAGAATGCGACTTAATGAT
Organism: Taxus wallichiana var. yunnanensis; assembly: GCA_018340775.1. Lineage (NCBI taxonomy): Eukaryota > Viridiplantae > Streptophyta > Pinopsida > Cupressales > Taxaceae > Taxus > Taxus wallichiana. The sequence continues at coordinate 184,415,809 of CM031234.1, read as the reverse complement.
TAACAAACTATGGGTACGAATGATGTTATGTCATATCAAGGAATACATGAGGAAATGATGCCTCTAACTGTATTGGAGGTAAATAAAAAGGGGATCTAGGTAGCGCAAGGCACATGTGACCAAAATAGGTGTTAGCACATAACCAATGATAGTTAGTTATATCAAAGATCATGGAAGAATTATGGAATGAACTCATAAACCTAATTTCATCACATTAAAGGGGTTTGGATGTAACTTGTATGCAAGAAGATGGTTCTCCATAAGTGGTGTTCCCTAAATCTATGCCCGATCTTAGGGGAGGGGAAATAACAAACTTATCAATGTAGAAAGTTTTCTAGAAGAAAGTTGATCAATGCGGGAATCTTTCTTAGGTATCCGATAAAATGGAAGGTTGATCAAAGTGGGAAGCCTTCAATGCCATGATAGAAAATAGTATTCATCATTTAAGGGTATGGTCTACATTATACATGATAGTCATCCTTTGAGGGATTGGTCTATTGATTTTGATTTTTTTACATGAAAAATTATCCTTTGAGGGAGTAGTCTATTTTTGATAACTTTGATTTTTATAGAAGCATTCATGAACTTTGATGTTTAACATGTGGGAGAGCTAGGAATAACTAGTTAGACCACTTAGAAGGGGGAATGAATGTACAAGAGACACCCATGGACCCTTAGCATGGTTCCAATAGGTAAATAAGAGGGTGATGGATGTAATGATTGTGGAGTTCTCACCAAGAAGGAGAACCTATCTATAAGGAAAATTCTATGGATAGAGCCATAGTGCCCATTGTTAAGGTCATATTGAGGAAAGTAACAATAGACCATCTAGTTCCAAATCATTACTATAATATATAGAAGAGGCTATGATGGAGGGACGATCTAAGGATATGACTAAGTGTTCATTGGTAGACATGATAACAATAGAATGGTCGTAAGGCAATGCGTAAAGTGGTTCTACTTCCGGTTTATCATCACGGGAGGCTAGACAATTAGATCTTGACCCATACTTATGTGTGATAATGTATGGTGTAATCCAATTGGGGAAAAACTTTCCATGTTGGCTCCTTTCTAGAGTAGTAACGTTATGATTTTCTTTAAAAATGAGGTCACCAACATTAAAGTCACATTCGGATAGGATGAAAGAATATGAGAGAAATACTATGTGCTACCTTTTTAACATGAGGAATTGAAGAAAATATGTTTCCCTAACAAGACATGGATGGGATAATGTGAGATATATAGGATGATATGTAAACTATACGCTACCTAATAAAAGTGAGGAAGCAAGAGAAATATGCGTCCCTAATGAGATGGAGATGGCCACAAAGGTGGAATTTGGATGAAAATATGGTTCCCCAAGAGAGGTACAATTATGGCCACAAAGGTAGACTTTGGATGGGTATATGGTGCCCTGAGAGAGGCATGAATATGTCCACAAAGTGGAATTTGGATGAAAATAGGGTGCCTTGAGAGAGAAAGCGTATGGCCACAAAAGTGGGCTTTGGATGAGAAGGATGGTGCCCCAAGAGAGGCAAAAATATAGCCATGAAGTGGACTTAGGATGAGATGAGATGATAGATATATTGGTTGGCTAAGATGAGACAATAAAGTGGATGAGAATGGATGAGATGGGTTTGATAATATTGGATAATACCATGTCAAGGATGAAAAGGAAGTAAGCAGATGGTACACAGTTCCCACGGTGAAGTCCCCGTTTCAAGGGAGTTATCTAGATGGATAGGAGAACGAATCAATGTGGATAATATGTTTTGATGAGGAAAAATATGTGAGAGGATCAATAACGAGGGGAAGATACTCCCCCAACAAAATAGACTATATTACATTGGGAAACTTAGATGTAGAGGAGGTAGTGGATGTTGAAAAAGATGGATGAGATCGCTAAAATGAATTTTGATGACTAATTTGGATTTGGATTCGATAGATGATTTTGGATCATCCGGGTGATTTCAAGACAAATTATATTGATGAACAAGAGAGGAATCTCTTTAGGAGGAATGATATGCAAGGTAGAGGTGATAATGGAGGATATGGATGAAGGAGGAGACCTAGAAAATTCTATGGATAGGGATGTAGAAATAGGAATCAGGTTGGCTATTTTATATGGAGAAGGAATACCCCCCTGGATGATGGATTCTTTGTCCTCAATAAGATCATGGATGTTGGTTTGGAGGGCCTTATAATGATCAGTTTCATGACTGTGGTGAAGTGATAAACACAAATGACATTGACGTTTAACCACGATGGTTTTTTACTATAAGGATTAAAGGCCTTGATGGGAGGAATTATGATGGCAGATGTTTGGATTAAATGTCTAAGGATCTCTATGTAAGATTCAATAGAAGTAGTGGAAATTTTTTGAGGCTTGGTAGGATATTTTGACTTGGATTTAGAGGAAGGAGTGGATGTAGATTGGATGGGTAAATTAGATGTCTTAAAATATGAATCAAATTTAGGAGGAGGATTAGATTGTTTGGATTTTGATTGATCATTGGGAGATGTATTAGATGAAGGGCCTAACCCTAAAATAGATGGGGGTGCTCCTAGGATGGATGTTGTAATATTAGATTTCTGAGAAGAGGGAAGACCTAAATTCTTACGAGGATGCATGAGAGACCTTTGGGGATGTTTACCAAGAGTCTTAGATTTTGATCGAGAAGATTTACCCTTGGCAGGGATGACAATAATCTCAACTAGAGGATCCGAAGGTTGTGGTGCAGAGGTGGATATTGATGGAGAAAGTAATTTTTGTTTGATAATGTCTAAAGAAGATGTGGGAGTGTCATCGATTGTGAGAATGAGATGGTGAAGATGAAGATATTTGATGTATAGAATTGATTGCATAAGGATCAAATGTGTAAGATGTGAAAGGGGAAAATTGATTTTTGGTGGTGGATTAGGAAAGGGGTTTTGAAGATGTTAAGGGGTTATCTAAGAGATGAGACAAAATTGTCTATTTAGAGATCCCCCTGATTTATAAGCTTCCGAACATGATATTTAAAAGAATGAAACTCTTCAATGTTATGACCTATTACTCAATGATATTTATAGTAGTGACCCTCATGATACCAAGTGGGTTTGGGGTGTAAGTTATCAATAGGCTGGATGGGAGGAAGTATTAGGAGGTGATCCACCACTAAATTATCGAAGATTGAATGTAAGATTCCCCCAAGGGGGTATAATTAGAATATGGTCTAAAATTTCCATGTGAAGGAAATGTGTATGAGGTATATGTTTATGGAAACATAACATGAGAAGTTTATGGGTAAGGATGTAAAGAATCTTGGGGGTATGTTGAAGTTGAAGGAAGTGTTTGATAAGAGGGAGTACAATTAAGTGGTGAAGATTGGATGGTTAGGAGAACGTGTGATCGTTGGAAAGTAGGGTGATAGGATGGTTGGGATTGGATGGAAATATTTGATTTTTGATGCATATGATAAGTAGCAATGTTAGTTGATTGGGATGATTGGATAGGAATTATAGTGATAATACTAGATGAAGTAGGGATAGTGTTGATATGATGTGATGGGGGTGGAATAGGATTTACCGATTGAGTGGATTGATATGATTGAGAAATCATGGGAGATCTATGAAATAGGAAGTCATAAATGGGGCTAGAAGAAGGCCCAAGAGTTTCTCAAAGAGCATGGGATGGAGGTGTGATCAATTAAGGGGAAATAGACTTTGGAGAGATAGGATAATTGGTTTCAAAAGGGGGATCGATTTGTATGACATGGTCTTCACAATGTTAAGAGATCCAATGTAGAATCTTGAGATCATTAGAGAAAGGAGTAACATTGGATAAGCTATATTGTTGCATTATCTCGGTCTTAAGAAGATTCGTAACAAGAACAAAATGGGAAAACATTTGTTGATGGATATTGTTAATAAAAAATTAAGAAACAAAGTTTTTATTAACATGATTAATTAGTAATTGTGGTAAAAAGAAAAGGTGAATAGTGAGGGTACTTAGGAAACGACAATTTAATTAGGAAATGACAATTTAATTCTAGTTTTAGGTTGTTTTTCTTGGGGAGTCCTTGATATACCTAAAGGTACATGAGTCCCAAGTCTATACAGGATTTCTAACGTGGCTAGAACACCGTGGCAGTTTTCCTGTTGGGTGATGAAATCCCTTTGGTTCCACACTCGGTAAAAATATCTAGATGTGTGAATTGATTTGTGAGTTTGGTTGTGTGTGATGGAATGTGAAATGTAACCAATTAAACCCCTACTTAGCTAGATGAACAAGAAAGGATGCAAAAGGTTTATTTTAAGCCAAATCTAAATGTGAAAGTTTGATGAGGACAAATATACACGAAAGGGAAAATGTGATTGATCGAGGATATTTTTCAGTGTCAAAAGTTCCCTAAACTTCCTAGACCATTCCAAAGTGTAGCAGAGCATTTAGAGATATTTCAAGACCGTAAGAACGTGAAAAACAAACACTCGAGATCAAGCTATGTCCGGTCAAAGTTCGGGCCAACATGGAAGTCAACTTTGGTCAACAAGTTAACAAGTGGACTAATGGCAAGGTGACACATAGCAATTGGTGATAAGGATTTTTTTAAAAATCAGTTCCATGGTATAGAGCTCATCGCAAGATTTCTGACGCATTTTGAATGGACCAAATATGAGTTTGTATGCGAAAGATATGCATAGTCAAAGTTGTGGTCAAATGATGACGTGACACACTCTGACGTGGACAAATGGCATATTATGGGCATGAAACTTGGCATGTTTTTAGTGGATTTGGATTTAAAATAATAATAATAATATTTTATTTAATCCATTCCATGGGAATAAGCCTAATCCCATGGGATAAGGAGGATTTTGTGGACAAAAATTATTTAAAGGCTTATCCTATCCCTTTCCCACCAAATGTGGGGTCAATGGCTAAATTGGGCGCCTAAACCTATGGAAGGGGGATTTGAACCCAACACCTCATTTAAAAATATAAGTAGCCTTACCAACCTACCACCCTCTTATAAGTGGTATAAATAAAACTCACTTGTATTTGTAATAAACAAGTGCCAGGTCTATGTAAAATAATAAGGAGACAATTTTGGGAAAGTGAAATTTTGGGGCACTTTGCTCACTTCCAGATCTCGAGTTATATATAAAAGTTGCTTAGAATTTTGAGACAATCATGATGGTGTGATAATTTATCCAATTTGGAGCTTCTATGATAGAGTTATGTTTTGTTAAAGTCACACGAAGGTGTAGAACCAAAGGGAGACACTGCTGCAAGTGGATCAAGAAGGTGAAGGACATAGGATGAGCTCCATTAACATCCTTCAAAGGTCTGAAACATATTTTTTCAGGTTTTTGATTCATTATTGGTTAATGTAAATGTTATTGTATTTACATTTTTAACATTATTAATGGATCGGTTCATCACGAACCCGGGGATGTAGGAATTCCAAACCTCGTAAACAATCTGGTGTTGTGTTCGATTTTATTTTCAGTTTTTGATTATTTATAGTAATTTACATTCCCAATTTTAATATGGATGAAACTATAATCATAATTGACAAAATTGGAAAAATCAATTAAATCTAAAGCAATGATTTTTGGGGCTTTGATTAAACAGTGAAATTTTGAGTAAAATTACAAACTAAATTTAAGTTTGAATTTAGTCTTAAATCATATTTTTAATCAATAATTTGGAGTATTTTTTTTTATTATTGGCAAATAGTTTTTTGAAAGGGACTATACCCTTGTGTACAATAGAGGGCCTAGGAGCCAGAATAGGAATGAAAACCAAAAAAAAAAGGATCAGAATCCAAGTGTGACAATGAAGCCCAAAGTAGCCAAAAAATAGCTACCCAATCAAGACAAAACAACAAAAACTCTGCAAAAAAGCAGCAAAGAGACCGCAAAAAAACAACAAAAAAACATTCAAGAGCAGCTAAAGCACCTACAACTACTTCTTGGCAGCTTTGTCGATGTTGGTTTTGATGTTCTTCTAGGATTTGAACATTCCCAAAGTTGTCATGTGGGCAGCGTCAGTCTTATCCAGCTGATCAATGGTCCTTTTTCTTTCCTTATCATTGCCCCAAAGTGTTTCCGAACTCCACTGAGATTGGAGACACTTCTGACATGCTGCTCAATGAACTCCTCAATCGCACTAAAAATGGCCATATTGTAATCATGATGAGTTTTGGCCTTCCCTAAATGGGAGTCTAAGGAGTTCAACTTGTAGATATCTTCAATCTGGCTGTTATCAATACCCACCTCCTCCTCCTTCTTCCTCTTTCCTTTCTGTTTTTCCAAGTTCTTAACCTCATCCTTCAAGCAGCTTCATATCAGCTTCTAAGGCTTCCAACCTTTTTGTAGAGCTCTCCATATGCACATCCCAGGGACTAGCACTACTAATATTCAGGAGGTCATGTGCAATTTCAATTTCATGAGGACCCTTCCCCACAGCAAGAGTATCGAGGTTAAGCCTTCTAGATGACCTGGTGACCGGTCTGGCCGAGGTGGAAGCAAAGTGGGGGGTGGGAGCAGCAGAGTAGGGGAATGGGAGATGAAGCCTAGAGCCAGCCAAAGGGGGTGGAAGAGTGGTGGTGGGGCAGAGAGTGGAGAAACGGGGCTAGCAGCAGTAGAACCCGGTAGAGGGGGAACTGAGCTTGGGGAGGAAGGGAGACCAGGATACCGAAGAAGACAAAATTTATGCAGTAGAAAAATAAGCCCCTGGTGTAAAGGAACCGCCCAGGTATGCTTTTGAAACTCCAAAATGGAGCACTCAAGAGAGTTCAGCAAATAATGGGGGAAACAAACCATGCAATTCCTACGGAAGTGGTTGAGAAAGATAAGGTGCTTAGCAGGTACAGTGACAAACCTCCCTTCCAAAGAAATGAACCGTATCATCATGTGAGTAACCTCATCATAAGGTGGAGGGATCGAGCTAACAAGCAGGCCCGTGGTAACATGGATCAGCTTCTCAGATCCCTCCACAAATCTCCTCTCTTCAGCATCTCTGTCGACCCTTTTGTTAAAAAAATGGTAGCCCTCCATGCCAAGGCTGGTCACTTCAGCAATAAGCTCCTCGTTGACCAAGATCTTCTACCCCCATATTCCACAGTTCGCTCCTTCCAATCCTTCGCAAAACGCACTGAGATGCTTTGATCATGTCCCTGAACCTTCTCCATGAAGTTGGTGATGCCACCCTTGCTGAGTATATTCCATAGCTCTACATTATCCTTCCAATCTAGGTCCGCACTAGGCTCAATTTGGCAAGGGGGACCCCCCATATTCACTGTGCTTAACTGTTTGCAACAAATTCTGAAATCCTTGAGAGCGCCGATCTACTTTTTTTTATGTTGTAATCTGCATAATGTTGAAAATGAGAGTCGTTGCTCTTCCCACGAACATCCACGTGCCTACTGATCTGAGCCTGTGGAAGTTTGCATGTGGGAATAATGGCCTTTTTGCTAGCCCACTCCCTATCATCAATTACATTATTACTATCTTCGGTATCTGTGGAGCCTTGTATCCAAATTTTAGCAAGCACAGTGTTGCCCGCATGCGTGATTTTCATATCAATGTAACTCCACTTGGACTTCCCCATATACTTCACACTATCTTGATTATTCGACAGATTTGCATAATCATAGTTTTTAAGTCAACACGTGTGGGATTTTTATTGATACTGATCCACGCCCAATCATCATAAATCAACTCAAGAAATTGCGTGCATATAGAAATCCACATGAATGTTGTTTTGAAGCTGCTTAGGGATGTTATTTTTATCCCAAACAATGTGATTAACATTAATTCCATAATTAGCCAGTGCATCTGCCAATTTATTACCCTCCCGGTAAGTATGCATGATTTAGATGTTATTGAATGTTTGACAAATACTTATGGACTCTGAGATAAAATCCTTGATGCTCCAACTTGGAGATGAGCACTGTTTAAGGAGATTAATGATATTCAGGGAGTCCCCTTCAATAATGAGATTCTAGATATTTTGAGTCTGGGCAATTCTCAGGCCCCATAAAGTAGATAATGCTTCGGCAAAATGATTGGTTTGAATTCCCATTTTCCCAGCATACGCAAAGCAATCAGACTACCTTTATGATCCCGTATCACTCCTCCCCCTACCGTAATCCCAGGGTTCCCCTTAGAGGCCCCATCAAAGTTCAACTTAAACCAATTAAAATCAGGAGGATGCCATTTAATCAAATATCTATCAATTCTATTCCCGGGATTGCTACGGCTATTGACGGTTCCAATCTGCCATTGGATAAGATATATTCTTCATTATTTGGATATCTCTTGTTCTTGGGGGGTTTAAATCTAGCAATGTTCTCTTTGATACCATTAGAAATTTTACCAATACTAAGTTTATAGTTTTGCTTCTTATTTCTAAAAATAATATCATTTCTATCCTTCCATATCCTCCAGATTAAATGAGGGATAACCAGCTTCCAGATCCTTTTAACAACACAATGCCTAAAGGGTGGGTTCCATTGAGTCCATAGCTACTTTAAATCCTTCGGCACCACCCAGAGAGCTTCAAATTTAGAGAGGGAAAAACTCCATATTCTGGTAGCATACTCACAATGAATGAACAAATGACTGATATCCTCAGAATCTTTCTTACAAAGATGACATCTATTAGGCATTATAAATCCTCTTCTCATTAGGTTGTCAGTGGTAAGAATCCTGCCTCTGATAGCTAGCCAAAGGAAAAAAACTATTTTAGGAGTTAATTCAGTCATCTAAATATTATTCCAATTGAACTCAGTTTGACTACTGTGGAAGAAATTATTATACCCAATTTTGACAGAGTAATTCCCATCATTGGAATTATTCCATACCATCTCATCCTTGGAATCCAGTTGACTTAAGGGAATAAGATCTAATTGATCTTGAAGGGAGGAAGTAATTTGCATTAGATCATCTCTCTCCACAGAAAGTTTTTTCCAATTCTTGCTGGTGCCATTTCCCTCAATATAGTCCTTGATTTTAATGTCATACTTGCTTACAAGACTGTCTTTAACAATCCCAAATCTATCCATGAGATTGCCATTAAACCAATTATCATCCCAAAATTTTATGTCCCAACCATCCCCCACTTTCCATTTATTGCCCTGCTTAATGAAATTTCTGCTCTTAACCAGATTGTTCCAAAAGATGGAACCATAGGGGAGGTGATCATCTTGCAGGAAAGAGTACATAGTTTGATGATTTAGGTATTTTTCTTTGATTAAATCAATCCAGGGTTGTTTCTTAGATAGCATTCTCTAGCCCATTTTAGCAATGAGGGCCTCATTCATTTTCTGAATATCTTTTATACCTGCACCTCTCCCATAAACTTTGGGGTGCAAACCTTATCCGAAGCAAATAAGTGAAATTTGAACTTCTCTTCCATGCTTTGCCATAAAAATTTTTCTGAATCCTTTCAATCTTATCTCTAAAGGAAGAGGGGATCTTGTAGAGTGACATGACATAAATGGGTAGATTTTGAAGAGTACTTTTAATGAGGAGGAACTTACCAGCACTAGATAAAATGGCTTCTTTCCAACCAGCCATTTTTTTTGGAATCTCTCCAATAAATCATCCCACACCTTGCTAGAGACTTTCCTAGTGCCGAGAGGAAGGCCCAAGTAAGTGGCTGGAAGTGCACTTATTTTACAACCCAGAATTTTAGCAATTTTAAGTTGTCTTTCCTCAGGAGTGTTGAAAAAGAAGATGGAGCTTTTATCATAATTGATCTCTTACCTAGAAGCAGATTCATAGAGCCGCAGTAAAGCCTTGGTAGCCTTGGCTTCAATGACCGATCCCCAGAAGAAGGAGGATAGTATCATCCGCAAATTGCTGATGGGAGACAGCTTGACTGATGGAAGTGGGCTTAGAGCCATTTAAAAGACCATCATTAACTGCTTTGCCAATTGTTCTACTTAGGCTATCAGCCAAAAGAATGAAGAGCAAGGGGGAGATAGGGTCCCCTTGCCTAAGCCCTCTGCTGCTAGTGAAAAAACCCACAGGCTCACCATTAACCACCACTGAGAATCTGGCCATAGAGATACAAGCCTTAATAATTTTTCTAAATTTTTCGAAAACCAAATTTAGTTAAGACTTTGTCAAGGAAAACCCAAGAGACCTTGTCAAAGGCTTTATTCATATCAAGCTTGAGGGCCATATTTGCCTTTTTATTATTTTCCATAGAATGTATGGTCTCATGAACCATAATCACTCCGTCTTGTATAATCCTGCCTTTGATAAAGCCACTCTGCTGCCTTGAGATTAGATCATTCATAATGAGTTGAAGCCTAGTAGTAATAATTTTGGTAAAAATTCTATAGATGGCATTCACAAGGCTGATAGGTCTGAAGTCTTTGAAGTCTTTAGCATCCATTTTTTTGGGGCCAGCACAATGTGAGTGTTGTTTAGCTCTTTCAAAAGATTTCCCGTTCTATAAAATTCATTCACCGCTCTGAGAAGATCCTCCGAACAGATTTCCCAAAATTTCTGGAAAAAATTTATGGAGAACCCATCCGGACCAGGAGCCTTGTCACCCTCTAAAGAAAATACAGCCTTTTGCAGCTCTTCAAGCGTGACCGCTTTGGTGATATTTCTAAATTTCTGTTCCTCAATTTTATCTTGGGGAATGGCCTCCAACATAAAAGAAATAGCTTCAGAATTGATGATATTCCTCTCCTCAAGAAGCTTTTTATAGAAATCAAGCACTTCTTTCTTGATGCTATTGGGATCTTTTATGATATTTCTATTACTTTTAGAAACTTCTAAGATCCTGTTATAGGCTCTGTGTTTCAAAGTTGTCATATGAAAGAACTTCGTATTCTTGTCTCCCTCTTTAAGCCAAATAGCTCTAGATTTAAGTCTCCATAAAGATTCCTCTCTGTTGCAGATCGTATGTAGCTCTGAAAGAATATTCTTTTCATTAGCTTCGTCTTCAAGTTGATCTCCCCATAGTATCCATTTTTATTTCTAGATCCTGAAGTTTTTGTTTTAACTTCTTTTTATTATCAAACACATTGCCAAAAACGCTTTTATTCCAGATTTTGACTTGCTTTTTGACATTTTTGAGCTTTTGAACCAATCTAAATTGAGAAGTGCCTTCACCATTCCATCCCCACCATTATTTTATCTTGTCATAGATATTGTCATGCTCCATCCACATCTTTTCAAATTTGAATGAGCTTCTGGTGGGTTTAGTCCAATTGAGAAAATTTAAAGCAATCGGATTGTGATCCGATCCAACTCTGGGCAAGGAAGAGAGGTGGAAGTCTTGACTGAGAATCCAGCTCGCTGAAATCAGTGCTCTATCCAATCTCACCTGGATAAACTCCTTTCCCAACCTTCTATTATTCCAAGTGTATTTATTTCCATGAAGATCCACATCTAAGAGATTATGTTCAGCAATAAAATCAGCAAAATCCTCCATACCTGTAGAAAAGCTGGAGATTCCTCCATACTTTTCACCTGGGTTTAGTGGAGAGTTGAAATCCCCCATAATAAGCCAGTTAGCTGAACAATGTTGGTTTCTAAATGTTTTAAGGTCAGCCCAAAGTTTTCTTCTTCCACTAACCGTATTAGGGGCATAAATGTTAGAAAGGATCCATTCACCATTATTCTCAATAGCAATAAATTTGATTGCAAGATGATTAGTACTAGCATTGAGAACCATACCAATACAGTGCCTTTTATCCCAAAGAGTAGCCAGTCCTCCAGAGGCTCCCTGGGAGTCTACAACTGCCATTTCAGAGTTATCCCAGAAACTCTTTTTATTAGTTTCAAGGGCCTTAGCTTTCATCTTAGTTTCCTACAATTAAAATACTAGGATTACTAGAATCCCGTAACTCCTTGATGATTCTCTGCTTGGAGTTTCCATTTAGGCCTCGGATGTTCCAAGAAATAATCTTCATTTGGAATGATTGGTAGTTGGAATTTCCTGATGGTTCAACTGACGTTGAATGCCATCTGCAATGTCTCTCTCCATTCTCTTAGATCTAAGAGCCTTTTTAGAGGGCCTTCCTCTTTTTGTGCTTCCTCCAAAGTCAACTAGTTGTCTTGCAGAAGATCTAGTTGTTCTGGATGTTGAGGCATCCCAGTTGTCTTTTTTCTTTTTCTTATCACTGTAGAGTGATTCTGGGATCATTTCAAATCCTTTCATTCTTTTTTTCTTTTTGAAATGACCTTTGTGAATCCAGAATCTGGATCCTCCTCATCTTTGACAGGCGTAACTTCTCCCTCTTCACGTTCTTTCGAATCCTATCGGTGTGTTAGTATCACAGCGCTTGCACGGTGCTATAGCAAGTAGGTGAAACCGTTGATCTGTTGCTGGAGCAAGGAGGTATATCTGCAGATGATTTACCATCTCCCCTAGGAGTGCTTTTCTACAAAGATTCTTTAACAACCATATAGTCCTTGTTCGATGTTTCCTTAATGATGCACAGATGATTATCTATCTCGGCTTCCTTACTGCTCTGAAATTGATCATTAGGGACTATATTAATCTTCACAGAGCCTTCTTGCTCATTCACCACCATGGATACCGTACGTACCCAAAATTGTAAGGTATCTTGCATCTTTGCGAACGGTGTAATAAGTGCCCCAATGATGATACAGTCTCTTCGCAAGGTGTTCGGATCTAGAAAAGCTTTACAGATATGCGATAACATCCCGCATGCCCCGCTTAGCCCCCCGCGTGCTTTGTTTTCCTATTTTTCCCTATTTTCTTGGATTTTTGGTCTTCAATGACGAAACCGCCGCCCCGACACAGGCGGCGGTCCTGGCGTGCGCGTTTTCGTAACGCTCTTTTTGACCGACCGCGTGAAATATCACGACTCACCGCCTTTTCTTGCCAACTTGAGCATGCATTAATGTTTTTGGTCCCCGGAACAGTGATTTATCTTTGTTTAATGGTGGGAGAGTTCAATTTGAACTTGCCTTCTACTCATTGCAAATGCTATAAATATGTAGCTTGTGCTGAGGCAAATGGCCACCATTTCCTTGTTAGAGTCTTCTCATTTTTCAGTGGTTTGGTCTGTTAGCTTGCTTAGGATTGATAGTATAGTTCATTACATGTTTAGATAGTATTGTTCAGCTGTTGGTAAGCCACATACCCATCTTGTGCAGGCAGTGTTGTTGTTTCACCCATGGTCTGGTTTGTTTTGGTCTTGGTTCTTTGGTCTGGAGTCTTCATTCTTGAGCTTTAGTCTTCAATACTCAGTCCTAGATTTATTTTATGAATCATTTTATTTTAGCATGGATTAGAATTCTGAGTATTTAGTTATGCCTCACTGTACACCGACAACGATCCTGCTAGGAATCGTATAGGCCAAGCTCTGTTCTCTTGTGCCATCCCTCTCCTACTTGTACTTCGTTGTATTTCTCTGAAGCTGCTATTATTCATTGTTTTAGTACCTGTTGTTTATCATTTTGTTTTATCATTGCTGCAACAACCCTGCTAGGAATCACATAGGCCAAGCCAGTTCACTTGCGCCATCCCTCTCCTACTTGTGCTTTGTGCCATTTTACTTCAAAGTAATTGTCATCCCAGTTCCTTCTCTTGCTGATGTTGCCATACTCCTACTCTTTCTGGATTCACGTGAACATGCAAGAATGAAGAGATCACTCTGAGGGGACAAGCTACAACACAACTAGATTTGCCTCTGCTCAGTAAACTCCAGGTTTAAATCGTCAAAGTTATTATCAAATAGAGTAGTGAATCATTTTATTTCAGTTAAATCTCATTTTCAATATTGCCAGGGAAGCTGTGGGGAATGATAGTTTCTGAGAAACTATGATTTGTTCCTCACTTCTGAGGTAGGATTGAAGGTTTTCAATTAAGTTAATTAGCTATCTTTTATTTAGATTCACACATCTGCACAGGTGAATAACCACACCGGGTTATCTCACTTGTTTAGTTTTAGTATAAAAGTAGTTTAATTGTTGCTTGTAATTATAATATCATATATTTTGTTTAGATTAGTTTCCTTTCAGTAGTAGTATAAATTGTTATTTTCGGTTTAAGTTAATTTGGAGATTCCATAACTAGATTAAACGCTTAAATTCTAGTTAGGAGGGTAAATCACTAGGAATTTATGCTACCCGCTCATAGCCTATAAATCTCCCCTTTTCAGTTTAGCTACCAGGAGATCAAACTACCAGATCTTAGTCACTGATCCTCCCATGGTTAGCCATAAGAAAGTTGCTTGCCGATTCTCATCCTCGCTTGTAGCTTTTCTATCATAGAAAACTGACCATAATCTCGGCTGTGACTTCATCTAAGTCACCCGCATTTCAAACCACCATTGTCTCTCAAAGACGACTCGGGAGGTCGGGTGCACGGAAGGTCACTTTTCGATTATCATCCTCGCATGTCACTTTCCCATCGTACAAAATTGGTGAACCCAACGTGAATCAAGCAATTCTTTCACCTTCTCTTTGAGAAGTTTCATCTTCTCCAAATCACCTTCGCTCCTTCCCATTATTCTGCGGGTATTCATATACCCCCCGAATATGTCGGGATTCGATGCATACGGCAGACCCCTCTTGGGTCTTGAGGCATACTACGCCCAACAGAATAGGCAATCATCACCCTCACTCTCAATGTGGGGTGACAACTATTCAACTAATCAATTGTCAACACAAACACCAAGGACTAGATATAACTCGTCCTTCCAAACAGAGGGGTTGGAGCAACTTGCTCAAACACAAACAGAGCCTTCAGGCTCGAACAATATGACATTAACTGGAGAGTCTGCTTCATCTCCTCAGGTATTACTCAGACCGCCTATTAGTAGACAGTCAGATCCATACTCAGTTCTAGATGACAAGTATTCAATACGTTATCCTAGGAGTGAACAACACTCTCAAGGCATGTACCCACCTGTAGGAACTTTGCAGATATAGCCCGAGTTCTCTCCTCAAGAAAATACCTCTATGCCATCACGTATAGAAAATACTCTCAGAGAAACTTGGCAAGATAGCAATCAGTTCTCATGACAGCTATCACATGCCTATACAACACCAGGATATACAACAAATGCCACCAAGGCACGATATCGTGACTTCACCAAACGAAGTCGTTTCAACTCTAATAGAAAAGGTTAGAGGATTAGAACTTGCCCAAGCGAATCAAAATTTGAAATTCATACAAACAGGAGTTCCAATCCTCCGCACCATCCTAGCCAAGTAGATCTCCTCACAGAGTAGGCACGTTAGGTATGACTCCTCGCATTCACAACAAGTACCAACTAGACCCACTATCGCTAAAGCACAGCTCCTCCCGGTCCGTAGAGACAGAGCAATCCATTCCTGGATAGTACCCCTTCATACTTAAACATGTATTCCAAATCACCACAAGGGGATATGTACTCATCCCCCGGCATGTTTACTCAAATGCAGGGATTGCCTTATGCCCCGCAGCGCGTACATTACACCATATCAACAACCCGTTCCGCCACCACCTCCTCAACAGGCACCATCAATGGTTGAGACGTATGCAATAGGGACTTATTCAGAATATTTAAAGGAGCCCTTAGATTTTGCCATAAGAAGCGTTATGCTTCCAAGGCCTCTTCCCGATTTTCCCAAATACAAAGGAGAAGGAGATCCGAATGCGCATATCAAAGCTTACGCTACAGCCATTCGAGAATTACTCCCATGGGATGGGGTCGTTGCTAAAATATTCCCCAAAACGCTGGAAGGCATTGCCCTCGATTGGTATTATAGAATACCCGAGGCTTCCATACATTTATTCAAACAACTCGTGTCTGAGTTCATCAAAGCCTTCGACATGAACAAACTATTAAGGATAGGAATCAGGGAGTTCTTACACATCAAGCAAGAACATAACGAATCTGTCACCCATTTCATCCAAAGGTGGCGCACAGTCCTTTATTCTTCAGCAAGTGCTCCAAACATGGATCAGATGGAACTATGTGATTTATTCCTTCATTCTCTCAGCAAGGAGGTGAAGGAAGAAGTCCAGAAGTTCCCACTAAGGACTTATGACGAGGTACTTGAGAGCGCTCTGCGAATTGATCAAGCAGCGATAGATAGTGGCCGCAAAACATATGGAGCAAACGGGAGGTTAATCACCTCCAGCCAAAACACTACAACTTATCCTACTACAACGAATGCCGATCAAGGACCCAATATCCTTAATGAAAACCATGGGGTTACAACAGATGGATTCACTGATCAAGTCAAAGGACCAAATGTTGTGAACACCCCGGCACCTACTAACAATCAACGCAATAATAACTTCACTCCAGTGATCAATACGGAGGATTCTAATCATCCTCCACAACAGCAAATCCAGCCACAAGGCCTTGCTCGGGGCCCAGATGGATATCAAAACCAAAGCCAAAGGCCACAACCTCGAAATTTCAACTATAACAACCAGCAGCCCAATCAGAACTTTGGGCCACAACAGGATTCAAACCGAAGACCACGGAACTATAATCCCAATCTATATTGTGGTTTCCACAAAATCAGGGGTCATGATACTAGGACTTGCCATGACTATAATAAATTCATGCAACGCTTGCCAGAAGAACAAAAACAACTTTTCATAGATATGTTCTTGGCAGATCCTGTGTCACCAAAGACCAAATACTTTGCAGGGCGCTTCCTCAAAATGCACCTCTCAAGATCTTCAATGATCCTTTCCCAAATCATTATAACAATAACAGGTTAGATCCAAATGGGAAAAACAAAGGTATCATAATAAGAAATAACAATCAAGACGCCTCAACTCCTGACAACTCTCAGATTGCTCCTAACCTAAGTTCAAATGGTAATACAAAAATCTTGGGATTAGTTGAGCTAGAGGTTGAGCATGAAATTAATGCAACAACTCAGACAAAGGAGTATGTTTCACAACCCCTACCCGATATTTTCTCCACACGAGATGAAGTTCCTAAAAATGCTAAACCGGTAGGATCCTATGATTTAATATACGAGGTGGCAAAGACAAATAAAGATAAGTCAATTTCTGTGGAAACAGTCTCCACTAAAACCACAACAGGAATTATGAAACTCTTGGAGAATGACGAACCGATCTTTCTCCCATTCGAACCTCAAGGAATGGGTAGTCTTCTCGGCATAGCATCTCTTCCCTCCAATGACCTAAATCTAGATATAAACATGATAGAATCAACAAGTGAAGAAAGGCAATTCAAAACTGAAACGATGCCTATCAAAACCATCTCTAGGCACAACCCTATTCTAAAGTCTAGCTTCGACCCATGTGTGTCTAAAGCTAAGTTTCCCCTATCCATGGGGCAAGACCTCATCATTAACATAATGCTCACTATGAGAGAGAAGGTCGAGCAGCATAGTCATGCTCACCCACATGTCATCTCTCAAAAACATGACAAAGAGGTACGCGAATGCCTCTTTCAGAAAAATGTTTTTAATAATGGGACATATACACCTCTGGGCAAGGGTTGTAAGTTCAAACCTAGAATGGTAGGCCCTCATCAAGAAAATGAAAAATTTGAGGATAATGGTTCTCCGCTGTGTACTTCTAGGGGTGAAGAATTCGATATTCACAACTTTCTTCACCTTAGACATCATGACATATAGTTCCACCTGCATTTTCATATGTACATGGTTGCAGTTGCATTACATTAGTAATTTAGTTGGTTCATTTTGTTCACTCATTTCATAAATATTGTAGTCCAGGAACTTACTCTTAAGTAATCTGTTACAAATTTCTGAAGATATTGGCAAAATTATTCAAATCACATCTCTTCAAACATCATCAAGTACTTTCAAATCTTCTCATCAAGTTTGACAGACAAACATTGACGGAAACCATACCAAGACCTGCATACTTGGCTTTGCTCTTTCTTTCTACTAGGTAAAGTTGTCCTTGCCTACGGTCTGTTCTAGAAGCTTCTTGGTGTCACATCTATCCCTCTTAAAATCTCTTGGAACAAAAGGATATCCCAAAGTCATAGATCAGAAATGTCAAAATCAAATGAAATCAAAAGCGCCAAGCAAACAAAATATTTTATTTTACACACTTCTTTGCCCCATCAACCTTCGGTGATAAGCCCACATCTCTTACTAGTGATGTGAGGTTGGGAAAGGAAAGAAGTGCCCTTACTCGCCTGTATCTTGCCTTTGGTGACAAACCCATGCTTCTTACTAGTGGCGTGAGGCAAGGTGTGGGGGGTCCAGTCACACAAACTAACAAATCTTGGTATGCTAAAAACACAAGTCAAATTCTGTTAAAAGAAGGCAAATATCCAAACATCTAAATTCCAAAGAGATCAAATCCTCAAAACCAGATTTTGTCAACCAGGTTGCCATTTATGAATCTAAGTCTAGATAAACTGAAAAGTAAGTGGCCTTCTAAGCTTGGTAGTAGTTCTGAGTAGGGTGGGTGTGTAGGTCCAAATTTGGTTCTTGTTCTTGTTTTGTCTGTCTCTCATCATTCCACTCAAATCAAACTCATACAACTTGTGCCCTTCCCAATTCTTGGTGTTGAGCCCTTGCATCTTACTAGTTGCATGGATTTGGGATTGGGGCAAGTTCATCTCTTTATCGCTACACATTCATCACGTTTTGCCAACATAAGAAGAAATCACAAACATTGTCTAAAGAGGCCAAAAGTTCAAAACTACAACATGTTCGTCATCACATATCAGCATTACAAAAGCAAATAAAGTAAAAACATTCTGTTTAACATTTGTTATCACTTGTCATCCATTGCATACATTCTTAAAAGCATGTGAAAGTTGGCGGCATTTCAACACACGGCATATAAGGTATAACTTCTAACTTCCCATTTTGGGACTGCCATACTCGGACCCACCATTTTATGCCTCTTCATGGCTAAAACGCTTCTCCGAGGGGGCAATATGTACGTACCCAAAATTGTAAGGTAATGTACTGCGGAATGGTGTAATAAGTGCCCCAATGATGATAAGTCTCTTCATAAGGTGTTCGGATCCGTAAAAGCTTTACAGATATGCGTTAACATCCCGCATGCCCCGCTTAGCCCCCGCGTGCTTTGTTTTCCCTATTTTTCCCTTTTTCTTGGCTTTTTGGTCTTCATGTGACGAAACCGCCCCGAAGCGGGCGGCGGTCCGCACAAAGGCACGTTTTCCGAATGCTCTTTTCGACGCGAATTCCGCGTGAAATATCACGACTCACCAGCTTTTCTTGCCGACTTGAGCATGCATTTATGTTTTTGGTCCCCTGGAATAGTGATTTATCTTTGTTTAATGGTGGGAGAGTTCAATTTGAACTTGCCTTCTACTCATTGCAAATGCTATAAATATGTAGCTTGTGCTGAGGCAAATGGCCACCATTTCCTTGTTAGAGTCTTCTCATTTTTCAGTGGTTTGGTCTGTTAGCTTGCTTAGGATTGATAGTATAGTTCATTACATGTTTAGATAGTATTGTTCAGCTGTTGGTAAGCCACATACCCATCTTGTGCAGGCAGTGCTGTTGTTTCACCCATGGTCTGGTTTGTTTTGGTCTTGGTTCTTTGGTCTGGAGTCTTCATTCTTGAGCTTTAGTCTTCAATACTCAGTCCTAGATTTATTTTATGAATCATTTTATTTTAGCATGGATTAGAATTCTGAGTATTTAGTTATGCCTCACTGTACACCGACAACGATCCTGCTAGGAATCGTATAGGCCAAGCTCTGTTCTCTTGTGCCATCCCTCTCCTACTTGTACTTCGTTGTATTTCTCTGAAGCTGCTATTATTCATTGTTTGAGTACCTGCTGTTTATCATTTTGTTTTATCATTGCTGCAACAACCCTGCTAGGAATCGCATAGGCAAGCCGCTCACTTGCGCCATCCTCTCCTACTTGTGCTTTGTGCCATTTTACTTCAAAGTAATTGTCATCCCAGCCTTCCTTCTCTTGCTGATGTTGCCATACTCCTACTCTTTCTCGGATTCACGTGAACATGCAAGAACGAAGAGATCACTCGAGGGGACAAGCTACAACACAACCGGATTTGCCTGCCGCTCCAAGTAAACTCCGTGTTTAAATCGTCAAAGTTATTATCAAATAGAGTAGTGAATCATTTTATTTCAGTTAAATCTCGTTTTCAATATTCACTGGGAAGTCATGGGGAATGATAGTTTCTGAGAAACTATGATTTGTTCCTCACTTCTGAGGTAGGATTGAAGGTTTTCAATTAAGTTAATTAGCTGTCTTTTATTTAGATTCACACATCTGCACAGGTGAATAACCACACCAGGTTATCTCACTTGTTTAGTTTTAGTATAAAAGTAGTTTAATTGTTGCTTGTAATTATAATATCATATATTTTGTTTAGATTAGTTTCCCTTTCAGTAGTAGTATAAATTGTTATTTTCAGTTTAAGTTAATTTGGAGATTCCATAACTAGATTAAACGCTTAAATTCTAGTTAGGAGGGTAAATCACTAGGGAATTTATGCTACCCGCTCATAGCCTCTAAATCTCCCCTTTTTCAGTTTAGCTACCAGGAGATCAAACTACCAGATCTTAGTCACTGATCCTCCCATGGTTAGCCATAAGAAAGTTGCTTGCCGATTCTCATCCTCGCTTGTAGCTTTTCTATCATAGAAAACTGACCATAATCCCGGCTGTGACTTCATCTAAGTCACCCGCATTTCAAACCACCGGCTGTCTCGGCACGACCTCGGGAGGTCGGGTATGGGGAAGGTCACTTTTCGATTATCATCCTCGCATGTCACTTTCCCATCGTACGAGATACCTTTACAGGATTTTCCAATTCCTCTTTGATAGGTGCTTCTGTGCAAAGTGCTGCTTTGAGATTTTGGGACGCTTGCACTGAGATGTTTCCTTATTTGAGTTCTAAAACCCCTTTTTCCCCTTTCTATTGAAATCCAACTCCTTCTGACTAGGGGCTTTGTCTTCATTCCAGCTATCCGTGTTAGGAACCCTACATTCCTTGCTCAGAACTGAGCCCTCC
The DNA here is from genome assembly GCA_018340775.1 of Taxus wallichiana var. yunnanensis. Classification (NCBI taxonomy): domain Eukaryota; kingdom Viridiplantae; phylum Streptophyta; class Pinopsida; order Cupressales; family Taxaceae; genus Taxus; species Taxus wallichiana. Next base: position 184,394,854 of record CM031234.1, on the reverse strand, counting down.
ACAGGTTGTTCAGCTTCCATTGTAGAGATCTTCTTCTTGGAACAACTTTTGTCAGAGTGTCCTATGCGATGACAATGTTTACATCTCAAATGAAAAGTTTCAAACTCAATTTTTTGGGTCCATATCCCATATCTAGATTTCAAGATGATGTGCTCCGGTAACTCCCTGTTCCATTTCAAGAAAAATGCAGAAACAAGCAAAAGCAAGTCTGGATCTGTTTCTTGTGGGCCCATCCAGACCAATAGGAGCACCTAAGGATTTAGCAATATTTAGCAGAATTTCATCATCCCAAAAATGTAATGGTAGTCCAGGTAGCCTACACCAGATTGGGATGGTGTTTATATTTTCAGTATTAGGGTCAAATCTAGGATACCATTTTTTCAAAAAAAGGCCCATATTACCCAGCCACCAAGGTCCTCCCAGAAGCACCGATTCCAAATCCTCTTGCTGATTAAATTTTGCCAGAAAAAAGCCTTTTGGCATGATGGTAATACTCAGGGCTCCCTTAGGTTTCCACTTTCTCAAAGCCCATTTTCTAATGAAATCAATATTAGGTCTAGAGCCAAGAAACTTACCAACAAGGGAGAGATTCGCTTTGCTTAAAGCTCTATCAACACATCCATCTGGGACCCTCAGGTAGGTGGCACCCTCGTTGTCCTTTTCCCACGTGAACTGACAGAATATTTTGGACCCACTTTGATGTTAGGGCTTTGAAGCATCTTATTCCAGGCCATAGGTGTGGATCCCAAAGCATTTCCACTTTTTCATTTTCTGATTTACAACCATCTGATTTTGGCCAGAGATCTGCCTCTCCTCAGCATTCTTAGGTTTAGAGTGTAGAAATTCTGCAGCCAGAACTGTAGAAACTACACTGACAGTACCTCCATTGCTTTCTCCTTCGCTCATACTCGTGCTTACAACCATCCGATTTTGGCCAAAGATCGGCCTCTCCTCAGTAATTTTAAGCTTAGTACATAGACATTCTCTACGCCTAGAAATGCGAAACCATGCCGACAAGATACCTCCATTGCTTTCTCCATCACTTTTGATCTCCATAAAATTTGGAGTATTAAGACCTCTTAAGTTGATTAAAATTGAAGATCCTTTGAAATCATTTAAAAGTAGAAAAAAATAAAACACTCGCTTTTGATTAGTGATGCAAAAAGGAGAAAATAAGATAAAAAGAAGAATACATGGAGAATAATTTTCCTTTTTATCTGATCTTTAAATCAAGTGAAGAATGATCCAAGAAAATCTAGAATCCCAACACGAACAAGAAAAAGTGAAAAATTCTATCGCAATGTTAGTGGAAAATAGGAAAATGAAAGAAAATGCAAGAGAATCACCTAAAAGGGTGGTCCTACAAGGTGTGCCAAAATTCGATCAAAGTTTTCTTTCCTTTTCAGATTATTGAAGTAGATACTAAAGAAAACCAAACAACTCCAAAATGCAAGGGTTTAAGGTACCTTGATGTATGATGGATGCAAATGGATGGGCGTAAAGTTGATTGACGTTTAAGTAAACCGATGAACCTATATAATAAGGATAAGCTAGAAACAAAATGGATTAGATAGTAGATGAGGTGGTTTCCCAAAAAAGCCAGTTCTAAGAAGCATTGACTTCCTTAGTAGATGTCAACCCTCGTGTTTGATAAAAGTAATAATAATGAACAAGATAATATGCGGAATCTGAGGCACACAAAAGCGGAAATGTAGAAATGTAAGACGCATACAAATCTGATCTAGATTAATATAAAATAAAATAATAATTGATTGGGTCAACAACAACCCAAGATGTGAAGGTAGGTTAATGGTGACCGAGTAGATAAATCTAGACAACAAGTGGAAATGCATAGTGAAAGGATCGAATGTAAATGAGATGATCACGAAGCTTGAGAACATTGGAAATAACATGCGAAGGATATATGATATCAAAAAGTAGATAGGATGGTAGAAAACATGAATTAGGATAGATTGGATGAAAAATAGGACCCGTGTCGATGGGGAATGGGGTGTAGATAGAACAATTTGGGGTGACAAAGAATCAAGATAGCAGATTTGAGAACTAGAAATAGTAACAAAATAGAAGTAGACACTAAGTGGGATCTAGAAACAATAAGTATGATGACACCAGAGGGGGTTGGTGGTGACCTAAGTGGAGTGATGACAACCCGGAAAATATAAAACAAAGTGAAGGTGGATGCTCGAATGAGAAACCTATAAGTAGAATGACTAGAAGAACTAGTGGAGGATGGAATTTGACAAGATTCGAATCTATAAGATGTTAGATTCTAATAGATAATAACAATGATAGCATATGATAGCATGAAATAAAACAAAATCAAAATAAACCTCTCAAAGTCTCCATAAGTGATGAAAGACAAAATTCAATGGACTCCAAGAGGGTTGACATAGTTGCAAGGATGCTCATATTCAAAGATAAGTTCGAACAACACAAGAAATATGGGTTGTTTCTCATTTTTGAAGGGGGTGAAATCATTCTTATAGGGTTGACGGCGACCCGATTGGGTCGCCACCGATTGTGGGTAACCATTCCTTTGAGTGTTGAATCATTAATTTATTCAATTTATGGGGATTTTAGGGATTGGGATAAGTGTTTTAAAGCATGTAGGTGGGTAAGGGTTTCCTAGGGAAGTGTCATGAGTAGGTAGGAGATAAATATGGGTTAGATAAAAGCTAGAAAAAGTGTAGGGATGTGGATTTAGGTGGTTAGGGATAAAAGCATCCTAAAAAGAAAGCTAATTAAAGGTAATTAGCTAATGCATATTAATTAAAGTAATTAATGAAGATAAATTACGGATTAAAATTGTTAGGCTAATAGATGGGAATTCAAATAAAATACATGAATTAAATTAAAATGGGTCTAGATAGGACCATGGTGAAAGATGTGCACATGGGAAATCAAGGGTATCAATACCAAATTTTGGTTTCTACATAGACATTGGTCTATCGTATGCATTGCATCATTCCCATATTGTACATTCCATGTATTTTTATATATCTAATTTTCTTAGATAATTTTCTAGATAACTTACTAGAAAAAAGCATTCTTTTATATCGGTATCAAATAAAATAGTAACAAGAAGTCCATACAACTTACCTGGCACTTATATAGGAATAGTTTAATTCTTATCGTGGAAGTTAGCCATGACAACATGAATCCTCTGCTCTTGATTGTTCCCCTGATTCTTTTGGGGACAATTATTAGCATAGTGGTCACCACCACATTTGAAACACCTAGAAAAAGGTCATTTCTTTTCAAATATATTATCATTTGTTACGAATTGTTCTACCCATTTATCCTTGTATTTAGAGGGTTTAAGTTTTGTATTATTTATAGCAGTTTTCAGTTTGTTTCCTTCCTTTTTCCACCATGTTTTTCTAGGAGCTAATGATATAGGTGAGTTAACATTATTCTTATGTTTTTCTTCTCTATGAGCATAAATTTCTTGTAGCTTCTACTTTTGCCTAATGTATTTTTTAATACAACGTTCATAGTAAATGGACCATGTACATCTACTTCACCTCCTATATTTGGGCTCATCCTCATAATAAACTTATTTATTTTTATTTGTTCATCTTTATGATATTATGGTACATATTTCACTAAATTGGTGAAATGTTCTCTATATTCAACCACACTTAGTTTACCTTGTGTTAGGTTCTAAAAATTAGAAATTTTTTGGTCAAAGTACATATAAGGTAACCATCATTGATAGAAATAAATTTTAAACTATTCACATGTGATACTAGTAGTATAAACTCCTAACTACATATTGTACTTTTCCCACCATGAATATGCTTTATTAGAGAGTTGGAAAGCTACCAAAATTGCTTTGGTTTCTTCCAAAAAGTCTCTTATTTCAAATATTTTTCTATTTCACTCATCCAATTCTCAACTCCATCCCTTAAGGTTATTTCACAAAACTTGGGTAGGATGATACATTTAATATGCCTTGAAGGTTCAGCTACCAAGCAAGATATTTTATTTTCTAGTTGATTTCCATCATTAGGCGCAAAAATTTGTAAGCCTCCTTACCAAATATTTTGATGTCTTAGATTACTCATATGAAGAGTTGAAGTCTTTTTAACCTAGGAAAATGGAGCATTCCATACCTTTGAAAATTTGTGTAGATCCATTTAGGAAGAAGAAAAGATAATATAACCCTAAGATAACAGGGACAATACTCCACAAGTTTCAAAAGATATTAGACACACGAATAGTGTTTCCTATTCAACATTGAACTTAGATAAATAATATTGTCCCGATTCGTAAGAAAAATGGAGAAATTAGGATTTGTGTGGATATCCACAATCTTAATCAAGATTCCTTGAAGGATAACTATCCACTATCAGTCATGGACCATATTCTATAGGAATTAAATGGGTCGGAAATTCTATCCATCATATATGGTTTCTCTTGCTATAATCAGATTGAAGTAGCCAGGGAAGATCAACATAAAACTACATTCACCACCCCTTTGGGTAAGTTCACGTATAGAAGAATTCATTTTGGTTTATTCAATGCCAACGTAACATTTTAAAGGGATATGGACATGGCATTCATAGATTATAAAAAAGATCATTGTAATATACCTAGATGACTTGACGGTTTCCTCAAAGAAGCAAGAAGATCATCTAAGATATTTAGAGAAAATATTACAAAGATGTAGGATTCATAGAATATCCCTGAATCCAAAGAAGTTCGTGTTCAGATTTATGGAAGGGAAACTACTAGATCATATTTTTTTCTAAAGAAGGAACAAAGATTGATCTGAACGCGTTCAAGATATCTAGAATATTTCCTTTCCTACGAGTAAGCATGGAGTACACTCATTATTTTGGAAGGTGAATTTTTTCAAAAGGTTCTTGCTATATTTTTGTGAGCTAACCAGAGAAATTGCTGACAGGATGAAGGGAAAAGAATCCTTCAAATGTTCAAAGGAAGACAAGGGAGCATTTGAAAAAATCAAGGATGCTATTGCAAAATCTCCTACATTTGTGTGTCCTGATTTTAAAAAGGATTTCATAGTATATTGTTATGCTTCCCTCCACAGGATCTTGACCATCCTGACTCAACATAATCAAGAGGGAATTGATGTAGCCTAGATTATACCACCAAAAACCCAAGGCACGCTAACACATCACTCATTATAAACTGAGTGCTCACTTGAAGTGCTTAAGGGTAAGAGTCCCTATTTAGAGAATCTTATTCAAGATTTTAGCATGATTGAATGTATATTTCAGATCCATAACAGATAATTAACTATTCCACAGTGCATAAACCAGATCTAGTTCTTAACCATATGAAGGGATGACTAAACAATCACAATAATCAGATTTACCATGCAAGATCCATGTTCAGTTACATCCAACACCAATATCCAGCCAATAAGATCCATTATATTAAATATTGCAAAACATAGAAGCTTCATACATACATAATAAAGTCACCATAGTCATGCACGCTAACAAACTCGTAGCATAACACTACAATAACATTATAATCCCTAAACTGTGCAAATCAATACATATTTATAGGGGTGGGGACTTTCCCTTTACCAACCATGAATTTTTAAAAATAGGATACATGATAATAATAGCCATGCGCCCTTACATGAGAATACAAAAGCATGCAAGCTCGCTAATAATAGATTATCTACTAGAATAATTGTTGTTTAATCCTATTAATAGCTTCAAAGCTATGCATGGCACTTGTTCTTTTACTTATCTAAAATAGTCTTTATGTGGTCTTTAAGTCTCCTAGAAGATTTGTTCCTCACTACATGTCAAAAATTATCCCGAAACTACAAAATAGCTAAGTCCTGATTTCAAATTTTTCTAGGCACACCTTGTTTTGTTATACTTCCATGCACTCCTACATGCCCCGTGTCCGTGCACCCAATATTTTTTTGCCTTCATACTTAATTTATATTTCACTAGCTCAACATTACCCCACACTAATTTCATTTCCATCCCCAAAATGAGTAATCACAACTTATCTCTCCAAGAATAATGAATAAAGAATAAAATAATAAGTTTCTTGCACAAAAATAATATAGATGCTTTGGTCAAGACCTTTCTCTTCTACATGCATGAATAAATATGGATATTCATTATTTATCTTTGCCTCTAAATCATTCTAATAACTCTGCACTTTATTCATTTTATCTCGAGTTTCTACAACTACAAATTCCAACTCATCAAGAGTCATATTTTCTCCTTCATTCTACATGACCTTGAGAATATTAGCCATACTTGGGACCATTCCCTCCATTATATCCATCCTCTCTGCAATGAGCTTCCCAATTTCTTTTATTCTCTCCTTATGCGGGACTCATACAACTTCAAGCACATCACAGTTTGATTGTACTAGTGTAATTCTCTCTATGCACCCGAGTGTTTTATCCTTTGTTGTCTAAAGGATTTCACTCTCTTCTGTCATAGTATTTTTCTTTATTATCACATCCAGTGCTTATGCACATAGTCAATGTCAAGTCTATTTTCTTAAACTCATCCTTCAAAATTTGTAAAATAGACTCATAACTTGTAATTTACTTCCTCTTTTGTAGCATTCTTAGGTGTTGGTATACAAATAGACCCTTCTTCCATTACCATAAAAATAAGTGTACGGACATAATGCATCACAAATGGGAAATTTTATAACAAGTCCTTCTCAAAATGTGGCCTCTTTTCAAAAATGACATATACAAGCTCCTCCACCAAAGTTTGTAATGCCTCAGCCTTGGCTTCAACTTGCACCTTCTCAGTTGTTAATCACTTAATCTTTGTTTCTTTTTCCTTTTTATCTTTTACCAGTGATCTAATAATTTTCTCTTTGAAAATATTCTTATGCACAACCTCGCTTGAAATCTTCATTACGACATTACTTACCTAATCATCGACATGACACGTGTGGCTTGACATTCACATGCCTGGAATGGGGCACTTTCTTCATTCTGCACAAAACACAAGATTCCTCACACACATTGAAATCAAGCTCATCAATATGAGTCTATATAGTCCAAGATAGTTTCTTGTGTGTGTGTTTGTTCACCATGTCTGCATCCATGAGTTCCCATCCATACAAATCCTTAGGATCCAAAGTGCTTTGAAACCGCATGCGTATAATTTTACTTGTGTCATCCACATATCCAACTGCAAGAGTCTCATAATCTTCACTATCCTTTTCCTTCCTTGATCGTCTCACTTTTGGAATCCGAGCACCTACATCCAATACAAGGTCCTCACCTAACTAAGTGGTATGGGGCACTCTTGATGGCTCACCCTTATCTTCACCTATCTCCAAGCCATCTTTCCCACTATTTATGTTTTTCCCCTTCATCTCCCCTTCATCTTTCTTCATCTCTTCTTCATGAGGATCTTCATTATCCTCAGTCTAAACCAGAGTGGTAGGCATTTTTTCTTCATATTTTTCCTCCTCTTTCTCCTTCCGAGGAATATACATGTGCGTCTTCTTCTTCTCAAGTTTTTCCTCCTTAAGAGAAGTCCTTGATGACCTTCTAGGGGGATGTGAAGGTCCCGCACCCTGATTCCTTGTTCTTTGTAGTACCCTCTTATATTGAGGTTCTTCTAGAGTCTGTTCTAGGTCTACCTTTGGTGTTCCTATCTCCAATACTTCATCTTTTTACTATAGTGGAGGGATTACCTCACACACACTCTTCTGCCCAATAGTGGGCTATTTTCTACCCCTATCCTCTAAAACACCATTATCTTCTTGCAGCTCTTCTTCCTCTCCTTCTTCCTACACAAGGGGTGAGGTTGGTTCCTCATCTGCCAAAGTGCCAAACTATATACTTCCCCTTAGGTGGGCCAGGAAGTTTGAACTCATTTTATACATACCTCCCATTCTCTAACTTGGGCTTGAGTTGGATATACACAAGGGCTACCCCAATCTCACCAATTACCATACTCATTGCCTTCATATTAATATCATCTAAAATTAATCTCTCAATGTATGTAGACTTACTTGGATACACGTAAGTCTTCCTCAATGTGTGGTAGTCTTAGTCTACCTTTTCTACATTAAAAAAATCAGCATGTGTCTAAAAATCTATGTAAATATGCCTTTAAATAACACGCGGTGAAGGCATATGACAACTTACACCTAGGGCTCCATTTCCCATCGTTCATCCCAAAATGTACAATAAAAAATTGTTGATAAACTAATAACTGTACCTTCTTACCCAATATAGAGGGTATTTCCTTAGGTATCCTCCATTATTCCTCAAACGCAGTGAAAAGTCACTCATACCACATCACTTCCCTTTTATTAAAGGGTCCACTCATGGTCCCATCACATGTATACTTATCAAATATCTCAGCAAGATATTTCTTTTCCATGGCATACCACCATACTTTGTCGTTGGGCCCATAAGACACTCTAATTTATACAAAAACAAGGGATAATAGGATCGTATTGAAACTTATCTTATCTCTTCCATGTGCTTCCTTAATGATGGTTTTAACAATGAAACCCTCTAAATTATAATTTACCCCTTAACTCATTTTCTTCACTATGTGTAGCCACAAGGTATTTACCTATGACCACCACTCTTAGTCATTAAGCTTTGTGATGAGGTACACCGCCGCTTGAACCACATGATACTACTGTTGCTTTCTTATATCCATCCCACACCCTCCCTTGAGGTAACCCATCACCTTCCTTGTCACCATTATACATTATTTTTCTAACAAATCGCTACTTACTTTAGTGCCCAAACTCCTCAATCCTGTTAAGGTCCCAATCAGGGGCATGGTGATCCTCATCTGTCATGGAGAAAAGTAATAGAAGTCCTCTTGGACTCTTCTCATCAACCAATGGTACAATTTTTATGGTTTTCCAAAAGAAGGAATTTCATACAATTGTAAAAATCCTACCTTTTCAAAATTTCTCTCCCATGTAATCATACATGGCCATATCATCCGTCATTTAGTTTTTTGTATTCTTTACAAGCAAGTTATCCAGCTTCTTCCTTTTTATCTTTTGTCCTATGGTCTGTAATCACTAACTTTACCCAAAAAAATGTGCAAGTCCCAATGACAACCTATGTAAAACCCTTCAGGAGGCTGTATCTATGAATAATTTATTTGTGGGCATCCTCCACTTTAACCTCGACTTCCTTCAGCTTCTTTCCCCCTGTGCCCACTCCTGGGGCTCTCCTTAGTCCTATAATAACTATAAAGGTGTGATTTTTTACCTTCTTTGAGATCTATAAGTCCAACTCCATGTGTCAGGCTCAAAACCACATGCCCTAGCTCAAAACCTGAACCCTAGCTATCAATTTTCTTCCTTGCACACCTCTCCTCTCAAGCTCAAAAACTTCTCCAAATGGAGAAGTAATCACCCCGGTGTGTAAATCGACAAACTAAACCTGGTTCATAGCTCTCCGTACTTCATATCTCTCTTTCTAGCTTGCTTAAATTTAACTCACTCGAATGCTATTATATGCAAAGGTAGAAATTATTTTGCAACACGTGCTTATAAAGTTTTCCAAAAATATTCTTTATGTATTTCTCTCTAACTACCACCATAATCAAGCATTGATTTGGTGTTTCTTTAATTCTTTCATGTTGCTTGTTTCCACACCACATTCATAACCTTCCAATATGCCTTCTACTTCTTGGCCATAGACCTCCTTTCGCATGCCCTCACGCACCAAATTAATTTTCCACTACGAATTTCACTAAGTAGTTTTCACTCTGCCATAGCCTACCTCACATTACATCTGTGAGTCCATTTATCCATATGTGCTCTTCAATCATGAGCAATATTTCTCTAACCAGACCTTTCCTTGAGCACTTACACAAAATCAAATTTTCTTTATGCATACCCACCTTTAGATAATATTCAAACTTTGTAATGAACCATGTATATATTCCACCCTACACTAAGGGTATGTGTGGTCCTCTGTGTATGAAAACACTTAGATAGTAATCGATTATGGCACTCAAGTGTGCTTATTACACAAAACATAGAACTAAATTAAAGAATCAAAAAAGTTATGAAAGGAAACATAAAATAAAGGAATGCATTAAGGAAATATAATCTAAATGGAAATATTTCTTTATTACAAACACCAAGAAGACTTATTTACAGTAGAAATTCAGCCTCGCTCCCATTAAAGTAACTGGGAAACTGTGTTCCATCGAGTGCCTCTAACTGGTAAGCACCTAAATTAAGTATATAAGTTATAACATATGGTCCCAACCAATGCACCTTAAGCTTTCCAAGATGGTGCAAAAAATTTGAATCATATAGAAGTACCATTTTCCCAAACTCAAGCTTCTTATCCTTAATGTTCCTATCATACCATGCTTTCTATTTGGACTTTTCTTGATTTTGACTCCATCTTGCTATAGATCACCTTTCATCTAACAACATAATCTTGTCAATACATTCTTCAAGTGCTTTCTCATCATCCAAACCACCCGATCATGCAATACATAGAGAAGGTAACATGAATTACATTGGTAAAATGGCCTCCACGCTAAACACAAACTGAAAGGGTGTTTCTTTATTCAACCTCTTATAGGTTGTCCTGTATGCCCAAAGTATAGTAGAAACTTTATCATCCTAGTCTTTCCTTCCAACATCACAAATTTTAGTCAAGGTATGGCTCAATATCTTGTTGAAGGCCTCAGCAGTTCCATTTTCCTAAGGATGATAGGGTGTTGTTTTATGGTGTGCAACCATAAATTCATCCAATAGTATCCTGATGGTCTCATTAAGAAAATGAGTACCCCTATCACTTGTTAAAATTAAAGGACATCCATACATGCTGATAATATTTTCCCACTTAAACCTCACATCGTAGTTGTACAATCCTTTGTAAGTTCTACTTCTTCCCACCTTATAAGATAATTTTTACAAGTTATAATATAATGTGATCCAGTCATGCATGTGGATGGGTATATAGAACCCATAAAGTCAATTGCTCACTTTTCAAAAGGTTTTACGCTAGCAATAGGACTCAAAGGAATTTCATCTCTATGATGAGGATTTCCAAGGTGATGATAATGGTCACACACCGTATAATATTCTTTGTAATCCTTGTATAACATTTCCCACCATAGAAAAACTAATAGAATCTTATGTACAGTGGCATCTCTTGCATAGTGTCCACCTGCAATACCTCCATGAGCCTCCTCCATAATTTATTCTTGCTCATATTCAAGTACACACTAGCGTAAAATTCATTATGGCCTAGTTTGTATAAGTATCCACCGATCAACATTTAAGAAACAAAGTGTGAATGGCTAGCTATTTTTTTCTAAAGCCTTCATTCCCTTAGGAGCCACACCTATATGAAAAAGACAAAAATATCTTCTAAGTCCAAGCGTGTGTGGTTTGAATTGCATAATTGTGCATCTATCATTGTATCCTCAATGCTTTGGACATCCTCATCTGATTGAATCCTAGATAAATGGTTTGGAGCAAATTACTCTTTCTGGTGTAACCACCACAATAAAGTTAAATTCCTAAAATAACAGAATCCAACGGCATATGAACCCTTGTAAAATGGGTTTGTTCACCAATAACTTCAATGCCATGTGGTCTATATAAAATATAAATGGGGTAGCTAGTAAACATCCAAAATATATGGAACACGTAGATCATGGACAAGGCCTCACACTCTGTAGTTATGTAAATTTTTTTTTTGGAGTCAATTTCCAGCTCACAAAGAAAATAGGATGATCAATAGTCCCTTCTCTAAGCTGGGCTAATCCACACCAATGGCCATGCAAGATGTGTCTACATGAACGTGAAATGATTTGGATCATGAAGGAAAGTGCATAATAAGTGTTGTGGTAAGCCTTTCCTTTAGTTTCTCAAATGTGCACTATTTCACATCACCCTAATAGAACTTGCCTTTTCCTTTTAATAACTCCTCTAAGGGCACAAAAATATTGGCATAAGATTTGATAAACTTTATGTTGTACCCTTTGTGCCATACAAATCTACACCTTGCTTTGCTTTGGCTAGTTTGTTCCTCTAAGCCAAAAATAACAACCTTAGCAGGATCCACTAGCAAACCTTCCTTACATATGATATGTCCTAGCCAAATTCCAAAGGGTGTGGTCAAAAAACACTTATTTATGTTTAATGAGATGCTCAACTACCTACATCTCTCAAACATGAGCCTTAAGTTATTAGAATGATCCTATAAAATCCCATAGATTGTCTAATCATCCAGATAGACTGTAAAAACTTATGAATAAAGTCTTAGAATGCTTTTATCACAATGGATGAGAATACTATAGGCACATTCTTTAATCAAGGGAATAACCATGTATGAAAAACTTCCCAACTCAGTGGTGAAAGTTATTTTCTCTTGATTCTCTTTAGCTATTCTCACCTGATCATATCTAGAGAATCCATCAATGAAGGAGTAGATCTCGCGCCCTACAACACTTTCCAACATTTCCTCATTAAATGGTGTGGGAAAGGATCAATTACACATGCAACATTTAACTCCCTATAATCCACAAAAATCAGATTCTTCCATCCTTCTTAACACTGATCACCATAGGGATCGCCCATTCTGACTCCTTGATGGACTCAATGATTCCATAATTCAGCATTTTTTCAATTTCTCATTTCACCTTGATGGGAAAGGTTTGGATTCATCCTATAAGGCCTCTTCCAAACTAGGTGTGCACCTTCCTTTAGCTTGATTCTCATTTCTCCCAAAGATTCATGTACCCATTTCAATTCATGATAGCCTCTAGGAAAAAAATCCTGGAAGTCATGCAATAGCTCAATTATCTTAGCAACTTCAGAGTCAAACCAATAATCTCCAATGATGGCCTCTTTAGGTTCAACATCCATTCCAATGTTTACTTTCTTGGTCTTCATAGGTTCATGGTAGGCATGCACCTTCTCATTTGCATTGTCCAAGACCTCATGTGTACCCTCTGTATGCTCAATATCTAGGTTCTCCACCTCTTCATCATCAACTATATAGACCATCTTACCCTTTTCTCTTTCTAGGAAGGTGTGCCCAAGCTTTTCAACATCTATTTATTCCTCTTCTTCAAAATGTGCCTCAAGTTCGACTTGCCTAGTACCTCTGAATAAGTTCCTCATACTTTACACTATCTCCCATAATCAAGAGCTTCATTACCTGTAATGCCTCATTCACTGGAGGTTTAGTGGAAAAATACTCAAAGGTATGAATCATACCTACAGTAAGTTCTTGCCAATTTCCAGTGTCTTTTTCAATTCTATATAGATATATCGTGTGTGCGTGTAGCCTTGTAAGGTTAAATAGAGGTCTGTGCACCCACAATGAAGGTGGTAAATCTTCCTACCCCTCTTTCTAGAGTCTCTCACACTGTTGAACATGGTGCTGAACATGATCATTACCATGAAATTCACAGATCTGAGTAGGCGCATTGCTCCTATGAAATATAGCAGATAAGGTAATTCTCACTTCTCACCACTCCAAAAGATTATCCCTGTGAACCATCCACTAGCGCGTTGTTGTCCACACAGAGTATAAATGGGCATATTCCTTCTTTCTACTTGAGATTCCCACTGAAATTCCATAGTAAGAAGGAATACTTTTGGATTCTCTTCACTAGTGTACCTTAGTACTTGGCTAATGCCCAAATTCTTGATACTACATGGCTTACTTATATGCATAGCTACACTTCTCACTTCATGCCCAACCATTTCATAAGTGCCATGTGCCTAGTTGTCACATGTAAAACTTGTTGTATTTCTCATGGACTATGCATCATCCCACCTGGATAACTCCTTCCTTTGACGTCTCAAGCACTTATGAATCTCTAATGGTGCACACATAAATTCTGTTTATATCTTCCTCACTTAAGGGCTCTACATATGGTGCAGATTTCCCATCTGTCAAAGGGATTATCACACACTCTTCCTTATTATCAAAAATTATATACCCCTTATTAAAGCACATATCAATGTTGTTTGCATAACACCAAGGGCACCCAAGTAGTGCTAAAAAATTGTCCACTTCTGCAAGCACCAATACTTCAAAGTCTCCAGTAAACTTGGCCCTTTGTATAGTAATAGACTCAAAATTCCAATGAGAGTGGATTTAGTCTTGTTTTCCATGAATAGAACATTTGAAGATTGTTGTAGTGGTGGTCTACCCATCTAAAACCACGCATCCAAAGTGATTATATTCACTTATGCACTGTATCAATTAGAATATTATTCAAAATCCAACCATCCACAACAACATTTAGATTGATATCCTTGTTATAATCTAGGCTATGAGGAGGAAGGTTAGCATGTAAAATATTCCTTTCATTCTCAATCCCAGCGTGTAGAGTGTTCGCCTTTAACCCATTTTCTAACAAAGGAATTATGTTGTCTTGGTGTAGCATCTTGCAAAACTCCTTTAGATCATCAAAATATGTTTGATGGAGCTCATCTGCCTTCTTATATTCTAATTTTTTTAGTTTCTATTTCAAACACTGTATCTCACCATGCAAATTCTGAATCACCTCCATGGTTTCTTGATAAACCTCCTTCTGGTGCATAGGGTTAGGATAATTTGCATGTAGAACCTCCTTCTTAGTAATGGTTATCTTTTGTTTCATAAATTCTCAAGCATGTGCATCCTCAGGACGTGTAGTAATCTTCGTAGGTACAACCTTAGGATCCAACACTCTAACCATTCCTGAGCCCTTATTATCTAGTTTGTGTTTCTTACTCAAATTTTCATACAAGTCTAGGAACTCTTCATAGTTATGGTTCTTTCTACAAAAATAAAAAACAATGTCCTTTGGACACTCATGTTTGTAGTGATAGGGAATCTGATGTATAATAAGTTCCATGAGGTAAATCACTTCTTCCACCACCACAACCTTGGCCTCTCGAATCCTTCTCAAGTAACCCGCAGTCCTCTACCAAGACCCCCATTAGAGTGCCCTTCATTATGATCATGGTCATGATGCTCACCTATTAGATATTACATCACATGAGCTGAAATTGAGAAGAAAAAAATATGTATAACAACAAGAAGACCAAATAACATTTAATGAACACAAAGTATCACTAAACTCCTTAGTCAAAAAAGGCTAAAATTCCTTCTTCTTATATTGATGCTCAAGCAATGCTTGTAGATAGCGTATAAATGGAACACATTTTAGAATAGGGAAAGGGAAGAAAAATTTTATCTCTTTGTTTTTTTCACAAGGATATCTCTCTCATGAATTCACAAAAAATATCTCAAAAGTATATGAAGATCTAAGAAGACCCTCAAATGAGGAGATTAATACAATTTATAGAAGAGAAGGTAACTCTTCATCTTCCTGGTGCCTTTCAAATACCATATTATGACTTTAGACTATTCATATTCCAATTAAAATATTTAAGTCCCTTTTATAAAAACAAGGTGACTTAAAGTTTAGATTATGTTTCTAAAGTCACTTAAAGATATATTAAAAACTGCAAACCCCAACGTAGAATTATAACATTGAGAGAGAGAGTGTTGGCTAAGAAGAGAAGAGGGAGAAAGAGGAGGAGGAAGGAGGAAGGAGGAAGAAACATTATGTAGAAGAATGAGCCGTTGTGGTGGATTTGACCTTGCTCCCTGACTAGTTTCCATCTCACACTCCTGAGAAGATCTTTGTCTCTCCAAATTCCTTACTAAAATGAGTTGTTTTAGGTTTTACTTAGTCAACATGAGGACTATGAATATTGCTCAAGGTATCTTTTCATCCATCAAACACATTTTTGATATCTTTTCACTTCTCGAACCATGATGGATGTTTCTCTATGATAAGTGTAATGGCATCCCGAATCTCTGAGAGGAACTCGAGAGTGTCCTAAGTTAAGGACAATGGATTTCTTGTCCTTTTCTTGACATATTCCTCAAATGGAATAATTAGCTCATCAAAATTTGTGTATTCTCCCATTGTAGGTACTCCAAGTTTCTGAATTTGATGATTTATACTATCTTACTGCAACTTGGCCCTCTTTTTCCTCTAGTTCAACGATGGCCTTATTGATTTGTTTAAAAATGATTTCCAAAGACCTTTCCCATAAATATGACAAGTATTTTAAAATAGTTTCAAAAATATTCCTATTAATCAACTCTTTATGATGAGTGTTACTCATTTCATTCACTATTGGACCCAAAGGATCCTAGTAGTCCCTTTATTTCTCCAAGTCTTCTTTGAGTTCCTACATCATGTTTGTTGTCACACACATATAGGTGAAGAGTTTGACTACCTCTTAGAGCATTGACTTCCCCTTTTTGAAATTGAATCGATCCATTCATTATTCACTCACCCTTGAATTTTTAAATCATGCATCCTCTTGATAAATTATGGATTGAATTTGTTGATGGGTACAACTTCTTCAAAGGGGATGGTCATGGCATTTGGCTCTACTAGATGTTACACGTAGGATGACATAGTTCATACCTATTCCTTTATTTCATGAATCTTCTTCTTATTTTCATTATTCCTTTCCACCATGTGAGTAGAATATTGTTGATACATGTGAAAATCCCCTTGATGAGTTGTTAGTCCCAGTTGGATTGCACTCATCTCATAGTCGACCAGTTGTCATCTCATCCACTCGGCTTGTTCACCTTAGGATGGGTTACCTAGATGTATTGATTACCTATTTCCCCACTCTAGAACCATGAGGCCATGTGTGTAAACTTTCTTTTATTTATTTTAGCCAGTGAGGAAATTGTTGATAAGTCGGTGAGACTTTCATTCCAATGGAACATCTCATGAGACTCAAGTTTTATGACATGTGCATCAATTATTCCCTATTTTGGAAGAGAAGGCACATCTTGGATGGGAGAGACATTGGCGTTAATAAGAGGTGATTCCTCTTGTTATGGTTTGAAGACTGGGTCTTGAACTACGTAATATTCCTCCGCTTGTTCTTTTGTCACTGTATCTTCTTCTTGCATTGTTGTAATTGAGACTTCTTCTACCCTAGATTTCTTTAGTGACCTTCTATGAGAAGAAGTCTCCAATTCTATGGATCTTCATTTATAACTTGAGGAAAATTCCATGGCTCTTGATGATGATTGATGAGAGGATTATTTTTGACCTATGAGCATACCTCGTGACTGGATGATCATGATTCTCTTATTTTGAAACCAATTCCTTGTTATTTTCATCATCTTCTCAGTCCATTCCTTTATATCCCCTAATTCACGAATGCACCAGTTGACTTGAGGAAATGGAGACATTTTGACTACTACATATTCAGGATCATACATATCTATCCCATCATCCTGCAAGATGTCTTCATACCAAGAGAACTTGAATTTCTTCATTTCATGGAACGTGGAAATATGTAGGATCATCTCGAGATATTGAAATTAGGCTTGATAAAGTGTAGGAATGCAAAATCAAATGAGTAAAGGAAACCTCCAAATGTGATGCATCCTTTGAATTCTTGCATGTGAATACTCCAAGAGATATGAGAAATGAGATCAAATTCTTCTTCCTCTCCTAATTATATTTTTCACCTAAATGATCTACCTACATAGCTCAAATAATATAATTTGATTGCTAAGGTACTTGGGAAACCTTAGCGGAGCTTGGTCGAAGCTAGAAACTCACAGGTAGGAGAAGGTTGAGAATTGGATGAAGTAAGATCCATAATTCTTGATTAGGGATGCCACTTTTGGTGACATCCTGGCCTCCAAATCAACTTCCAAGTTTCAGATCATTTACATCATGAATGCATCATTCATGTGAGTGAAGTGCATGTGGCTTTCCTCCATCACCAATCGTAGAATTTTCTTTTGTGTGCACACCTGGCAAGTAATGTATTGCGTGAGATCCAATCCTTTGAATGATCTTGAGATGACGAGAAAATACACCAAGTAATAAATCATGTGAAAATTCTTCATCATGGGTACCAGCGATTGTAGATGCAGCTTGACACGGCTGATGATCTTCTGCCAGTCAATTATATGCTTTCCTTTAGTCACAATCAATATGAACAAACCCATTCACTCCTAAAATTCTCGTGTTTTCTTCTCCCATCACCATGTTGAGGAGATTGATTACATATAAATACCCTCAAAAAATCACACCTCATAAGGGTCTTGGGCATTCTTGAGGTATTTATCCTTGTCTTCATCCATGATCCAAATGCAACTCCTTGTACATACGCATCCATCATTTCCCGGTTGTGCAAGGCCTTATCCTCCGAGATGACGACCATGTTAGGTGATGTCGGATTGTCTTTTATCTCATACTTGCAAGTGAAATGTTGTGCCAACTTTTGTCCTATCTATTTATACTTCATGGTTCATTTAGAAAAAAACAACTTAC
The DNA here is from genome assembly GCA_018340775.1 of Taxus wallichiana var. yunnanensis. NCBI lineage: Eukaryota > Viridiplantae > Streptophyta > Pinopsida > Cupressales > Taxaceae > Taxus > Taxus wallichiana. The sequence goes on along the minus strand of CM031234.1, from coordinate 184,376,516 downwards.
TGTTTTTAGTAAGTGTGAAAATTATCTCCTTCGAACCTCAATTGGTCATTGAAACTCAATTTCTCCTTCTTCCTACATTTCTCTCACCTTCTCGGACCAATTTTGTATTTTTTTAAGTTTTCGCAAGACCACTTACTATTTTTAGTAAGTGTTAATTCTGGACCAAGATGATGTTTCGATGAATTTTCCTTTCGCAATACTTCTTTTGTGTTAAATTTCTCTTTCAGTTTCTTCAATTCGATTGACTTTCGCAATGGCAGTCCTCTATGTAGAAGAATTGCTATTTTTAGAAAGTCAACCTCTATTGGTCATATTTATATGAAACAAAGTTTTATGCTATGGGTTTTTTCCCATATTGCCCCTTTGAAATCTTTTACCTACCCAATCAGCATTTTGGGATATTTTAAACTTTTAAATTTTTGACTTTACAAAGACCTTTGAATAGGGTAGGTAGCCATTAATGGACCTCAAAAATTGTAGGTATATTTTTTTATCTGCTTTTTTATTAAAATCACATTTTTGATATGGGTTTTTTATTCTTGTTCCACCGGTGAATTTTTTCTTCAAACCGATTGTCGGTTTGACGGGAAATCCAACTTTTTCTTTCGTTGTGCAAAGAAATGGATTTCTTCATTGCAAACACTTCTTGTTGTGAATGGGATATCTAAAGGTGAGTTTTTGTGGTCTTTGAGAAATATAAACATAGAAAAAATGGTTTTTTGTTCCATGTACTATTTTGTAAGATCTCTTGAATTTTTGTTTCATGACAATGGAGGTTTTCGGAGGGATTTCTTCGTTCGTTCTTCGTTTCTTCTTCTTGGTTTGATAAATATTTCTTCTAGGACCTATATACTATCATGGAGTGGAGGATTTAATCACTTTGTGGTGGAACTAATTCAAAGCTCGGTAATGGTGAGAATTCACAGAGCAAGTTGTGCACAAGAATGGAGAAGAAGTGGGAAGAAAGCAAGAAAGAGATTTAAAACACTTTTTAAAAATGGACCAATCAGGGGTGGGGTGCATTTTTATTTCCCCATTTCCCTCAAGCCAAAAATTACATGAGGGACATCAAATTTCACATGGTACCTAGTGATGACAAGTGGCAGAGATCCAATAGTGAATGTTTAATCCTAAAAAGTAAGTTGGAAGCACAAGGGACTAGAAATGGGTCATATGAGGAACCATAAGGCTTCTTGATGGCTGGGAACATTTTCATATCCCTAATGTCCATTTGTATAGAGGTACATGAGGGACATCAATTTACATGGTGCGCGAGTGTGATGACATGTGGCAGTGATCTGACAATTGAGGATCCAAGCTCCACTAGCTCCCGGGGGCTAAGAAAAAGCACTGGAGAGGGTCATATGAGTGACCAGAATACTCCCTTGGGGCTGGAAACATTTTCATGTCTCTGATGTCCATTTTCAAAAAATTACACGAGGGACATACATTTTCCCGATGTGCTAGAAGCCATCACTTGTCAGTGATCCGACGACTGAGGGTTTGAGCTCCCGCAAGCACCGGGGCTAAACTTGCAATCTAATAGGTCGTATGTGTGTCTAGAGGGGTTATAGGGGCTAGAAAAAATTTATTTTCCCTCATGTAAATTTTCTTGAGGGATGAAAGGAACACGTAATTGTGTGTCAAGCTTGTTGGTCCCGTTATTGAGTTTACATAATGTGCCTTGTTTTTCCATGACCGAATATGCTCACAAACATTTCATTTTTTGATTTCATGGTCTGCAGTTCACATTTTCCAACTGAATACCTTCGAAAATTCCCTCATTGTTTTTATTCTGCCCCATTTTTAAACAAATCTCCAAGTTTCCCCTTTATTGTGCCCTAGTTTTTCATTTGCATGGGCTGTGTTATTTTTCCTTGGCCAAAGCGTGAAAGAAACCCGTGTTTGATCGAATTCCATTTTTATGAAGGTGAAATCTCACTCCCCAGGCTTAAATCATCGTCAAATCATGTTTCATTGGATTCAAAACTGAAAAATCCATCTTCTTTGTGAGAAAATTTGATTTCAAAGGCCTCCCCTGCGTTTTTGCATTTTGACGGGCATACGGGCATGTTCTACCTGTCAAATTTATCATTGCAACATTTATGCTGACGTGGTAGGCTCTCATTGGTCGGGATATGTGGAAAAAACATTGCTAACTTGTCATTTTTGAGTTTTTTGCAAAAGGAAAATTTTGAACACGCCCCCGCAGTGTTACAATGGTGCACCTACGTGGCACGATACAATTGGTTGAAGGATCATTAGGTGGCGGGGTTACTTAGACTTTTTCTTCAATTTTTGAAGAATTCTCAAAATCCAAATTTTTCCCGAAGGCCCGCACCCAATGGGGAAGTGACACATGGCACAGGGAGATCAAACAGACAGCGTGGGAGTTGGGAAAATTTTATTGTTTTTGACTCAAAGATGTCGGAGGAAAAATTTGGCCCACGATCCCACGCCCAATGGAAGGGTGACACGTGTCAGGGAGGTCAAGCAGGAGGTGAGGAGTTGAAATTTTTCAAATTTTTGGCTCAAAACCTCAAAGAAAAATTTGGACCCGAGGGCCCGCACCCAATGGCATGATGACACATGGCACAGGAGGGCCATGGCGGGTGGCGAAGGACTTGGAAATTTTTGATGTCTTTTGGCTCAAGGTGTCAGGGGAAAAATTTGGCCCACGCATTCCCATCCAATAGGAAGAGGACACGTGTCCAGCGGAGCAAAGGAGAAGCGGGATGGTGCATGTTTTTTGGATTTTTGCCTTTGGAGGCAAAATTTCAAAGTAACATTTTGAACCAGATCTCCGCGTGAATCACAGTGTGACACGTATGCACAGGGATGAAATGGAGGGGTAGAGACTTGGAGGAGTTTGAAGTATTTGGCTTTAAGATGCTAAAATCAATTTTTTTCCGAAGGCCCACGATGAGTAGGAAGGTGACACATGTCCGGTCGGCAGAGAAATGGGAATGGGGGCTGAAGAAAATTTTTGGGAATTTTTACCCTTGATATAAAGAGTAAAAAATGAAGAATAGGCCCACGTCCAATGAAAATAGGACACGTGTCCTAAATTTGGCAGGCATTTAGGGGCACGGAGCATTTTGAGAAAATTTTCCTTTCTCAAAAAAGTGGCAAAATGCATCAAATTGGCTGCGGTTTTGGTGAAGGCCCACAGAAGGACACGTGGCGCATCCAGGGGCTCACGGGGAAAATTTTCAAAATTTTCCCAAGGGTAGAAAAGGTTCAAAATGCATTTTTAGGATTAGGGGCCCACCCCAATTGTATTTGGACACATGTCCCACCCCATCCAAAGAAAAAGAGGAAGAATATTCAAGATATCATCTGACACATGGAGGGTAGAATTTTAAATTTGATTTTAATCAACGGCAATTGTGCATTTTCATTTTTGGGTGCCATTGGAGCTCCAAGAAGTGTGGAATTGTCATTTTTGCACCAAAACACATGAAATTTTATATGAATATGCATCCCTTTAGCCTTCTGAACATAATGACATCATTTATTTGAGCTGATTTGGTGCCCTATAGTGTTTTTCATGAAATATTTTCCTCAGCCCATGAAAAACATGTGAAAGGTGAAAGTAAAAAGTTGCAGAGTTAAAAATGGTAAGGGAAAAAGGTGAAAAATGATTGCAAATGCATGCTGGCATGGTGGAATGCCAAAAACGTGACCCTGGGATGGATAAGGATCCAAGTTCATGCAATATTTTAAAATATTTGTGCATCTCTGGCATTTGGCGAGTTGTTTCACAGTTTTATATCATTTTTCATCAAATGGATAGGGTTTTGTAACAAATTTGATCCCTTTGGCATATTCTTTGCTTGGGATGCAAGGATCCAAGTTGGCATAGGGTATATCATGTAGTTTGGAAGCATTTTTGTGGTTCTATTGAGAATTTTGGGAGGAGAGAAGAATTTTCATAGGGAAAACTGGAAGAAGTCCATTTCCTTTTGGAGAAACTGCCTGAGAGCCATTTTTATTCCAGTTTACATCAAATGTTCATCATGTTGAGTTGGTTTCAGTTGTAAAGCCATCAACAAGCTTTGAGATTGTCTAAATAACATTCCCTTGCTGATATATTTGATCAAATTCTTGGATTAACTGGTTTTATCTCTTGGCAAAGCTTGCATACACTTGTATTTCAGTATGTTTTCAATTTGTGTTTCATGCTCATGTTGCAATCTTGTGTTTGGGATATTTATTGGTCATGCATGGTCTCATTTCTTGTAGAGGGTTTGAAGGCATCTGTAATCTTCCATTCAAAAGAGCATTCATTTGAGTGGAGATAAACATATTTAAATTCATCTTACCTTCCTTGTAAATTGAGGGTGTTTGTAAACCTTTGGGTGTACCTTAGGACATGATCTAACAAGGGGTTCTGAATGCTTTATTGATATTTTGCTTCAAGCCTTTGTGGCAGGCTATCAAAGTTTGTATGGAATAGTGTAGATTTGGGCATCCATATGTGCACACATCCTGGTTGAAAGAGCACTTCAAATTCATTGAAATATCTCTATTGTTTAGGTGTTGTAACTCTTTTGCAAGGTTTCCCAAAGAAGGTGATGACTCCTAACTACTCTTTTCCCAACATCTCTCATCATAATTTCACTTTAAACTAACTCATCCTACCTACAATACCCCTACATCTGCATTGTGTGTCCACAAAAGAATTCAATCCTTTCACAAAAATGCACAAAGTTGATCAGGGTTTTATCATGTCTTTAGCAGCTCTAGCTTTGTTTTGAGAACATTTCCATCATTTAGTAGTGACAGCTCCTTTGAGTTTGGATAATGGATATTTGATCATGTTTTCACAAAGCCTCCTCCACATCATACACAAAATACAAGGATATCTCCATCTCCTTACCATATAGGGGCTGTAATATAGGTTCTCTTACCTTGGTTGATAGGCACAATCTAAAATAGTGAGGGTTAGATCAAAACCCTTATGAAGGTGCTATCCACTCCCTCAATTCTTGAATGCAAACAAGCTAGATAGGTGTGATCCTCGGCTACAAACGACATATAAAACATCTATCTATCCTTGAGTGTCTTGTGTAGATTCATGATGTTGTTCAAGTTGTGAAGGAGATTAAATATGGATACCAACAAGGCTTCCGGAGGTGACACATGTCCACCCTGAAATTTGACTAACCTGTGAGAACTCACTAAGAGGGTAACTTGAAACAACGATATCTAGAGTTTCCAATAGAAATTATTGGAAAAAAATTATATGAAATTGACTGAAATTCACCTTCTAAATTAAATGGTGGATTTCAAGTATTTTTATTCATCCATATAAGCCCTAAAAATCAGATTTTGATCCGGTGCCTTACTTGTTAGTGAGAAAATCTACCTACGGACCCATTGCACCAAGGTGTTGTGAAAAATATGATTTCACCATCTTGGATGGATTGCAATTACATTTTGAAGATATTTTTTTGTCTCCTAACTCCATCCAGAGCTCCCTAATCACCTCCCGAAGCTCGGCAGGCTCTTTTGATCTTATGCACCGCCTAGGCACCTTGTGAACCCTAATTTTGGTGAAACTGCCCCAACTCTTCCAAATCCTTTTTGAATCTTTCTAAATCACATTTTTGATGTTCCTAGGCATTTAATTCACCTCTATGTCTAGTTTTGATCCTCTTTTATACTCCAAGGATTTCTCTATTCCTATGAAGGCTAGTGATAACCCTTCCCACAACTATCTAAAATTTACATTTTCAATAACTCCTAAAATCACCTAGGGGGTTGAATTGAATTTCCTAAATCACCTAGGTAAATGAGTTAACATCATCTGGGAGGTCATTAGACTGACTATGTAGACCTGGGGTGCCTCGGAAGGATAAAACATGAAAATTTTGGCACATGGGTATCATTTTCATGCTTGGAAATTGTCAATTTCCCTGTTACACATTTGTATGACAACAATTGGATCTAGCCTGGGGATATGACATGGAGAATCATAGGATCTCAACTTTACAATACACATACCAGTTCCTTATCCATTGGGCCCTACAAAGTCATGTACAATTTACAAGAGAGATAACAAGAAGAACACACAAACACAAAAATGACAAAAAGGAAACACACAACACACAATAGGAAGGGAAAAACATGCAACAGAAAGGGAAACACACCTAATAATCACCTATGGTATAAGGTGAAGGACAACCCACTTTCATTGATGATACAACTTTAGATATTTCCCACTGCGAGGCAATTCTAGTGGCGTTCCATCCAGATATAAGAGTAAAAAAATGTTTTAATCGCAATCTTCATGAATCTAGAATGGGTCGAGCCATAATGAATCAAAATTTACATGGCTACCCTTTGGTTCCCTCCTTTTATCCCATAGTAGGACAAGGTCTCCAACTTTTAACTCTCTCTCCTTGACCTTCTTATAAAATATCTTCTTCACCTTCAGTTGATGCTCTTTGATACGGTCCACCACTGAGTCTATTTTCTTCTAGCCTCTCAAGAAAAAGGATCCTCTTTTCAATAGAATCCTTGTACTATCCATCTTCTATTCCCTAGAGTAACTTGAGAGTTGGAATTTTAATAGTGATGAGGATTTTTGCTTCAACTCCATATAGTAACTAGAATCATGACATGTTTTTTTCCTTCTTGGGAGTGATTTTGTCCGCCCACAATGCATCGTACAAATTCTACAAGCTTTCGAGAAAATGGTTGAAATGTTCTTATTTCTCGATTTAACCTTTCCATTTCCCTATGGATAGTAGTTTGATGAATGGGATAGGGAGATTCCATAGCCATAACAAAACTTAGTCAACTCTCTTGAAGAGAAATAGGTAGCATTGTCTACTACAATCTTATGTGGCACTCCGAAACATACTATGATATTCTCTTTGATGAAATTACATACCGATTCGGTGTTATCTTTCTTTGTTGGAATGGAATCCACCCATTTTTTGAAATAATCTATTGTTGTGAGAATGTAGGTGTGCCCGACACTTGAGTGAGGATTCAAAACACCGATGAATTCTAGTCCCCCACTGCTGAAATGGTTCTTCAATGATAACTAGACATGAGTGGTAGTGCTACAAGTTATGGTCTCCCAATGAATTGTTGACATGATTCACATTTTTAAACCCATTATTGAGTGTATATAAAGAGGGTGGGAAAATAATACCTTCCCATGAGGATCTTATACGTAGTTACAATCGCAAAAAATACTTGCCACATGCTTGATCATGGTATGCTTTAAGCAACTTCTCTTGTTGTTATTTGTCTACACATTTGAGAAAGCATCCATCTAGGGTCTTTCATAGAGAACGTGGTTTCGGATTGGAAAAATTTTTGCTTTGATATTTAGTGTTCTCCTTTTTTTTGTAATCGAGATGAGGAGGGCATTTTCCATATGTTAGATAATAGGCAATATCGACATACCATTCATCAGTAGTGGTTATGAAGAGAACCTATGGATTATCTTCAAAGCAAGATGAGTATGCACAATTAGCTTCACCATGTTTATCTCAGAGAGCTTCATCTTCAATGATCAATCTACACAGGCCATTTTCGCATACCGAATTAGAGGGCCGGATCTCTAAATCATACTCTTAAATCTTTGGAGCCCAATTTCCTCTTTTATCTCTAGGATCTTGTTGTGTGAAGATAGACTTTATTGTACTATCAGGGACCATCACCACAATATGAGAGTTGAGTATGTAGAATCTTCAATTTTTCACAGCCTTGACTACCACATAGGCATGTTTCTCTAATTGGTTATAATTTAGTTCATGATTTTTCAAGTGGCAACTCATGAAAGCAATGGGTACCTCCACACCTTCATCATTCTTTTGGACAAGAGAAACAAAGAGCGTATGTTTCGATGAATAACAATACATGATGAATTATTTTTTAAAATCTGGAGACACGGGATTGAGCTTTAAAAATGGGTTTCTTGATTTCTTAAAAATATTCCTTTCCTTTATTATTCCACTTAAAGCTTAATTAAGGTTTCATCATGGTGGTGATGTGCTTCATCAATTCTAAACTCCGAAATGAAGTGGCGTAGAAAATTTACCTTTCCAAAGAAGGAGTGGACTTCTTTCTTGCTTATGCAGGTAGAGATATTTCTTGAATGACCTTCACTCTTTCCGAGTCAATGTGTTCTCCATGCTTGTTCAAAATGTTCAAGAAGCTTACCTTTTGTAACTCCAAAATGCACTTTTTTTGGTTCAAAGATATCCCATTCTTTCTACATTTTGTAAGTACTGCTCCGGATGGTGAATATGGTCTCCCGTATTTTTGAGAAGACTTTCAAGTCATCCAAGTATATGAAAATACATTGCTTCAAATATTTGAACACTAAGTCCATCGCCATTTAGAATATAGCTCCTGCATTGATTAGTCTAAAAGACATTATGATGTATGTAAAATTTCCCTAAGGAGTTGTGAAGTATGTCTTGGTATGATCTTCCTCTACCACCTTGATTTCAGTATACCCCGAGAATCCATTGCGAAGTGTAAGCATTTGAGATCCGGTGACCATCGCAAAATGTGATCCTTCATGGGGAGGGTAGTTTTCTTTTAATAATGTCTGGTTCAAGTTGTAGAAATATACACATATCATTATTTCACCACTCTTTTTTGTCCCGACACAATGTTGGCCACCCATGTTGAATGATGGATGGGAAAAATGATCCTTACATTGAGCATCTTCATCACTTCCTCCTTGATGGTATCATAAATTTTTGGGTTGTATGGCCTTTGTATTTTCCCGAATGCCTTAGCATCTAAATTTAAGGGAATTGAGTGATGCATTTCCTTGATTGGAAGAATTTGAGCTCATTATAAGAGTATGAAAAAACATCTCGAATATTTTTTCAATAAAGACACAAACCTTGTTTTTTCTTTGGGTGAGCAAAGCACTTTCGATATCGACCATCCTCATTTGTTTTGTAGTGTCAATATTATATTTTTCAAAATCAGTGAGAACTTTGAAGATTATTTTCTTTCTCTTGAATGAATATATCATGCTTTTCAAAGAGGTATTCTAGAGAAACTAGGCCTTTAGGAATCTTTTTCCCTTTCAATTTGATCACTCCTTCATCAACAACTTCAATTCCTTCTTTCTCCTCTTGCTATTGATTCTCGGTGTGGATTCTCTCGCTTCCTTCAAAGAAGAGATGATTGAAAATGTATCTTTGCTCCAAGAATGCCGGAAGCTAATTATCATCATTGAAGACTTTCCAATGATTTTCATTATCTAGTACACTAGGTCTGAACACCATTTTAATTGTTACTTTGTCTTTGCCAAAAGAATGGTGAGGTGTCACTAGGGAAGGCGACACACTGCAAGGGAATCAGATTTTTATTTTTCTCTCTTGGAATAGACTCAATTGAAAATGCATCAAAAGACTCAATGCGATCCCACACTCTATTTCTATAATGTCTGAGTCTTGGATTTTTCACCTAATATTGCTACTGGACTTACTTTACTATCACCTCTGCATCACCTTGACATTTTAGATTCTTGATTCTAATATGTTTTCTATGACCATGACCAAAAGGATATCTTTGTAATCCACCATGTTATTTGTATTATCAAATTGTAGCTTGTAGGAAAATGGGTATAATTTGCTAGAGGAGAGCATAACACCACTCTTGCTCCCGAACCTGCACTTGAGTGACTACCATCAAATTCTATTGTCAGGACTTGGTCTTAATCCTCCTCAATAAAAAGTGGTAAGTTCTCATATTTTCCTGATGTGAGGAAGTATTTTCCTAGCACACTATCTTGAAATAAAATGTTTACTCTTGGATCATCGATTTTTGTACTATGTACTTCATCTTCATGGCTATTAGCAATTTCTTCATCTCACCTTTCACTAGGATAGTTGTAGATGACCAATTCATTTCAATTTCTCCTCCCAAATATCTACATAATCTTCATCTCAGAATCATTCCAAAGGATGTTGGGATGTTCGCCACTAGAATGGTGATAAACACCTTCATTTTTGGAAAATCAGCTAGTGCCACTTGTGCGTATTTTAGGATTCCCACCAATGGAAGTTGTTTAGATTCCATTGAATAATATGATCCATTTTCTTGGGTCAAGGTAAGGCCAAGGAATTTGCAAATTTTACTGGGAATCACATTATCGAGGCTCCATAATCTATGATGCATTTATTGAGTTAGAAGCCTTTGATGAGAAGTGACAAGTAAAATGGTTTGACATTGTTGGCTTTAGAGGCACCAAGGGCTATCATGTGTTGAGAAGGAGGTGTGGATGGTGTGGGAAGTAGACATTTAGAATTTGCATTTAATATTATAGGGTTACCACCACGGACTACGTCAATGAACCTATCAAATTGAGCGTGGTGCGCCCTGTAAGTATTCTTACTTTGTGATTTGGACTTTGGTTTTCTTGTGTATTCAATAAAGTCAAATGGGGTTATGGTGGGCAAGGCATAGGTTATAGGAATGATATAAGATTTATATGGAAAAGGTTTTGCTACTTTAGGGGTTGGATTTTCTTTTACTGAGTGTAACAATTGGTTTAAAATGAGATGATGATGAATATTTTGATTGAAACTTAGATGATTTTGCAGGAATTGCATTTCAATAAGAATTATTTTTATCAAGCTGTAGGACTAGGAGAAGGACTAGATAACAATTCACTAGAAGGAGAGCACAACACCACACCGCTTCGAACTGCATTAGAGTGAATACCATCAAATTACATTTTCTATAATTGGTATTATTCCTTCTTAATAAGAAGTGGAAAGTTATCATATTTTTTGATGTGAGGAAGTAGTTTCTAGCACACTATCTTGACATAAAATATTTACTCTTGGATCATCGAGTTTTGTACTATGTACTTCATCTTCCTCGATGGTAATAATTTATTCATCTCACATTTCACTCAGATAGTTTTAGATGAAAAATCCATTTTGATTTCTCCACCCAAATATCTACAAAATATTCAGCTTAGAAGCATTCCAAAGGATTTTGGGTTGTCTGCCACTAGGATGGTTATAAACACCTTCATTTTTGGAAAATCAGCTAGTGCCACATGTGCATCATTTATGCTTCCCACCAATGGAACTTGTTTGGATTCCATTGAATAACATGATCCATTTTCTCGAGTCAAGGTGAGGCCTAGGGAATTTGTAAATTTTATGGGCATCACATTATCTGAGGCTCCAGAATCTATGATGAAATTGTTGAGTTGGAAGCCTTTGATGAGAAGTGAGAAGAAAAAAGGTTTGATGTTTTTTTGCTTTAGAGGAACCGAGGGCTAGCATGTGTTAAGAATGTGGGGTGGATACTGTGGCAAGTAGACATTTGGAATTTGCATTTGATACTATTGGGTTACCACCACGGACTATGTCAATGAACCTATCAAGTTGAGTGGGGTGCATCTGTAAGTATTCTAACTTTGTGATTTTGAATTCGGGTTTTCTTGTGTATTCCACAAAGTCAAATGGGGTTATGGTGGGAAGGAAGAGGTTATGGGAATGATAGAAGATTTACATGGAGAAGGTTTTGCTACTTTAGGGGTTGGATTTTCTTTTACAGGTGTAGCAATTGGCTTAGAAGGAGATGGGGATGCAGATTTTGATTGAAACTTAGATGATTTTGTAGGAATTACATTTGAAGAAGAATTATTTTTATCAATTTTAGGACTAGGAGAAGGACTAGATGACTTACTTGGTATGGTAGCATGGTTCTTGCTAACTAGTGGGTATGGTTTTTCTTTATCTAACTCCATTGAAGGTGGTAGCAGTGATCCTCTCTTTGATGATTTTATTTTGAGGAATTTATGCGGGAGGATATTATTTCTTCTTTTTCTTCACCGCATGACCATTGAGGATGAGGCTCCTTTTGGGATTGTGCATGAGTGAATACCACAATTGGAAATCTTGGGTAATTTTCATCATCATCATCTTCATCTTCATCAATGTACTAAATTAGGCTATTATGTGTATCAACATCAACTTGTTCAACCTCAAGATAGTTATCATCATTTCTGCCTCGCATCATCCTCCTTAGGTTATTCTATTTATACTTCTTCCTCTGGTTCCCTAGTGTCACAAGTGGCATTGGCTCGTGGTGCTTCAAGAGCAAGCCAAAGAGGAGGTGGAGAAATTATTGGTCTTTTAGGAGGATTTGGCTTCCTTGGAGTATTCTACATAATGATCTGAGACAGTTCTTTCTTTACAATAATCAAGTCATTAGCCTTTTTTTGGAACATTGGGTTTGTGGTAATTGAGCCTGAACTCGACCCTTTTATTTTACATTTGTACCTTTTACCTTGTTAGAAAAGATCAGATCATCTTTCATCTCGATCACAAAGTCTTGTAATTCCTTCAAATCTCTATGTTGGGATCATCGAGAAAGAAACCTACTTCCGGTGCAAGGAACTAATGAAGAATATATTTAAATTATTCTTAGGAGGCATGAAATCTCCAAAAAAATTCTTATCATTGTGTTATGTTTGTCGATGAAATTTATCATTTATTTGGAAAATATCCTAGAAGTATTTTTTCATTTGTACTAATCAAACGAAAAGATCATATAAGTCTTCTATGGACTTGAACATATGTTCAAATGCACTTCTTATATCTTCACTGGTGTGAGACTTGAGAGGCAACATGTACAACCATTCTACAACCTTTTCTTGAAGTGATTACAAAAAAATCTGGAATACGCATCCTCGTGCTCAACACCCAACACACCACAAGTAGTGATGAATACTGCTACAATTCTTTGGGAAGTTGAGAACCGTCACCTCTGAATTTTGGAAAAAAATTCTTTAGCCTTTTGGTAGCTCATGGAGTGGTTAAGAAAGGGAAAGTGGACCGGTGTTTCCACCCCATGGTACATTTGGCTTGCGTTCTTCAAGATTTTAATCTCCCATTTTTTTCTGACTCAAGTTTCTAACATTTCTAAGGCTACGACTTCAACTACTACTCTTGATTTTTCTTCATCTTGAAGTCTTTCAATCTCTTCAATTTGAGCTCTTAATTATACTTCCACTATTACTTATCTTTCTATAGCTTCTTCTTGAGTCTCTTCATCGGAAAATCATTCGGAGTTCTCGTTGATGTATGAAAACTCAACATCTAATGGATTGGATACACTTGGAATTTACGTAGAGCGAGCTATGTGATGAAAATGAGACATCTAAATTTAGAATAGTTCTTGTCTTCTTTGAATCTCTTCAAAAGTGGGATTGGTTTTTCCTCCTTTTCTTTGTTTTTGGGTGTATCTTCCATTTGCTAGCTTAGATATTTATGCTCTTCTTTATGGTGCTTGAATTTTTCTTCACCTTTTTAATTCAAAGAAGACGTTCTTCTTTGATGTCAAGTATTCTTGTGGTAATGAAGCATTAGTTGATACTTTTTCTGTTATGTCAAATAATATCTCTCAAATATGAAGCAATATCCTCTTGAATGTGGAAGAGTAATTTAGGTATTTTAATAGGAGGATTGGCTGGAATAGCCATGGTTTGTAGACATGAGGCTCGAAAGCTATTCAAACTACGGAAATTTTCTTTTTGAATTTTTGATTTTTTTTTACATTTTTAAGGTCATTTTTTGGGTACAAATGCTGCTAAATATGCCCCATGGTGGGCACCAAAATTGTTGGAAAGAAAATTCTTCATGGAGAAATTGGTGGATATCTTGCCAACGCTCTGGGAATCTAAGTCCCTCTACTTAACTAGTGTAGTTGAAGTATATGTATACATAGGTAAAAAGGTGGATTTTCCTAGTGGACTTTTGATCGGTGATCCAATAGGGGCACTCCACTGACCCTATGGAAAAAGATTATATATTTCTATAAGGGAAGAATTTTCTAGGAAAGCAAGAAAGGGAATGAGAAAGTTAGAAAAGAGAAACTAATGTTGTAAGCGAGAAAATCGAGACTTGCATACACTAGTTAGAGATTCAATCACATGCACTAAAATTAAAAATAAACAAATTTTCATAACAGCTAGATAGATGACACAGTGTAAAAAGAGGTGGTGGGTATTATATAACACTTAGTGGAGCATGAGGTAGAATGAAGTGCCGAAGAAGTATTAAAGGAAATAGAGGAAAACACGAGCATAGGAAAGGAATATGGGAGCATGGGTGGAGATCCCATTCTAGCAATTTTCATCCCTACGGCAGCACTCTCACGGTGGTTAAGGTGCGACAATAACGCAAGGACACATGACTTACATTAATGATCCAAACAAGGTCCTACACACATGATTCTAGAGTTCGGTGCCCATAGAAAAAATCCTTTGTTGGTCATCTTTGATGAAGAGAGTGTGTACCCACGCAAAAGGAAAAACATTTCTTGGGCTTTTGAATCCCATTTTGATGAGCCTGAGTTCGAGATTAACAAAGATGCATTGATGGAGATGCCGAAACTCGGGGGGAAAATCCTATTGTAGATTCCCATCGGTTATCTAATGAGTAGATATGTAATGCACTCAACAAGGTATCTATAGAGGTGGAAGTGAGACTATTCAGTAGGAATGATAGAATAAGAGTCTTGGAGGATGAACTAGAGAAAAAGAATGAGGAGATAATTGAGAGAGATAGGGAGATCAAATAGAAGGAATTGATCAATGCGCAGTTGAGGTGTGAGTTGAGGGAAGAAAAGGTGAAGGTGCGCGAAGTATACAAGAAGTTAGAGGTTATTTCAAATGTCATTATCCTAAAGCACTTAGATCTAGCCCCTCCTGAACAAAAGTATGAGTCGACCATTCACTTCTTGGAAGACTTGACACATGTAATCACAATGGAAAGGAAACCACTTACGTTGGAGTCGGTAGAGGAGGTGATGGCGTGACAGAAGGAACAATAAAATTTGAAGATTGGGGAAACAATAACTCAATACTCGATCTCTTTGCCTCTCTGAATACCATAACATGCATGGCTGAAGTTGTCTATGAAAAATGTGGAGATAGAGATAGAGTGGCAAGCATATTGGTCACTACCCATGAGGCGAGAATTAAAGGAGTTTCAAGAGAAGAACAAAGGAAATAGGGTGGAGCAAGATAAGATCATGGATGAGGTAGAGAGGAAATTGAAACCGTAAGGGAATCGATCAAGAATAAAGTGAAGGATTTGTATCCTCATGTGACTTGGAGAATGGACATGCTTGACAACCTTTGTAAGAAGATGGAAAACATTTTTATACACTGAAGGCTAAGGGTGAATAATTTTCATTTGATGAATTCAACGCACTTATAGGGGATATATTACAACAGGTGTAGAATGAAGTAGATGCTTGGAATAAAATTGAAGCATCCATGAAGAAATAATTTCCTCTCCTTATGCAGTAGTAGTGGGATCCTTTTATTCTCCTATTCTTTATTCAGTTGCAGATTATTTCATTTCTCCTATTCTTTATTCTGTGGTGAAAGAGAAGAGTGTTTCTGAGAAGACAACATGTGTAGTGTGGGGTAATGTTGGGCCCTGAATCAATTAATTCCCAAAGAAAAGGGGTTAGCGCATGCGGAAGGAAGTACACGAGGAAGGTGCTCAAGGAAAAGCATGCAAGGGGAACCATTTCGAAGGGTTTAAGTTGGAACTAGGGAACATGCAAGAAGAGAAGGGTTTAAGGACTTAGCCACATTTTGTGATTTAGCATTGCATGGAAAACACATGAAGGCTCGAGTAGGCATGATGAGTGGATAGGGTTCCAACTTGGAAGTCTTAGAGCTCAAGGAAAGAATATTCCATGAAGGGAATATTCTAGGATTAGAATCATTACTAGTTAGTGGAGGCTTATCAAGGTTTGGCAAGCTGACAAAGGCACTCAATCATGGAGGACCACATTTGCACCGACACTCGGTCGATCATGGGAGAACTATGGTGGTGAAGGAAGGATCCAGATTCTATTTAAGGGAGTGCTTGGGTCTGAAATAAGAGAGGAGTGGAAGGATACTCAAGTGCTGAAATAGTTTTGTGGGATAAAGAGGGTTTAGGAGGTTTTTAGAGGCAACGAATCTGCAAGAATGTTGCAGGTTGTGATTTTAGGATATGGCATTGTTTTTTCAGTTTTTACTTTTTCTAGTGCTAGAGAGAGACTAGGAAAGGATGATGCTATGCATAGATGTAGGCACTTGGGTCTAAAACCAAAGCTGAGATGGAAGAACATAGCTAGGGTTTTCTATGCATAGTAGTTTTTGGGTTGGGATGTTATTCCTTGATGTATATGGGCTTATATACCCATTTTTTTGTAATATGGCTATTGTGAATGATTATAATCAATATATAAATATTTGTTCCAAATATCTATGTTTATACACTAAATTCTATTATGCCATTTTGATGTTTATGTTTATCTCATGGTGCATTTTTTCTTAGTACTAGTTCCATTACCTTTGTATTATATTACATGCATGTTTCTATTCTGTAAATCATTCCTCCATTAATGGTGAAACATTCTCATAAGGCTCACATAAAGGAGGGGCTTGGTTCTCGCACACACCTCGGGTGAGAACCCAACACTTAGGTGATAGGCCAAAACATTTGGGGTTTAAAAGAGGAGTTAGAGGTAAACAATGACTACATTTTGGTTCTGTTGTCGGGACCTCTTTTGAAGCTGTTGTGAGAATGATGTGTAATGATGGAGCATCTGACCTTGGAAAACATCAAGACTTGGCTTAAAAACACAGAGGATGAGTTTTCTTAGAGGTTTAATACTAGATATGAGTTTGATGCATGTAAATGGGTGGAGGAGAACCTATATCACGAGCTCTATAAGACATTCTTCTACTGTTTAATAGTATAGTTGTATGAATGGATCTCAGATATGCATCAAGGATGAGTTAGTACTATAGACCTTGTGTTTGGTGCTAGGAGGAATATCGGTGGTTGCAGGATGATGATATGACCTAAACTCATATTGTTGATCAACGGTGGAGAGGTGAGTTGACTAGCTATACCTTGGAATACACTATCTCCATGTATTATTTCACGGAGATTACTAAATTTGAGTTATTAAGGAGCCAAAATTATAATTCTTGCATGTTTTACCATTAGCCATAAATATATTTATTATCACTTTGAGTTTGGAAGAATTTCCTATGACTTAGTTAAAATCTCATTAGGCATAGGGCATGGAAGCTGGTGTGGTGGAGATGGTGGACCTTGTGGAGGAAGCAGAGAGAGAAGAGAGATGGATCAAGTACAATGAATTACGAGAAATGGATTTAGTAAGAAGGCATGAAGTTTCTAGTGTGATGGACTTATGGAGGTAGACATTGCGGAAAGGATTTGAGGCTCACATAGAAGGTGTGAGACCTTAGCGATCTGTCTACCCTATCTTGGAAAGTGCGGAGAAAAACCCCTCGGCCTTTGTGAGAGCTCTTCGTATGGATAAAGGAGGAGAGCCATATGCACACATATCAGCCCACCTAGTGACCAAACCCTAGCACTTAGTTTTCCTGTAGCTAAGACAAGTAATTCTCATTTAGTTGGTGTTGGTGAATAAGCAATATCAAGTAGATATTGTTTTACATTACACCCATCTATGGTCGCATAGACATTTCGTTGTTTAGAGGTATTTTTTGGCACATCATTTGGGAAAGGTGTGGTGGGTTCACAAAGTTTGGGTATTGCATCTGGAAGTGTTGTGGGAAACACAACTGGGAGTGGTTAGGTATCATAGATTGTTGGTGCATAGTTTAGCGAGACAGTAGGGACATAGAGCGCAACTACTTCAAAGCACTCCACCCTTACAGTTATGGGAGGAGGATTAGGTGGATCCATAGGAATAGGTGCTGATGAATCTAGTGGATGTGGTGGTGGAGGAAATACAAGAGGGAATCAAGGTCCTAGATCTGGGGGGAAAGGTCTATAACACCATCAATAGGTGTTTTACGAGATATCACTCCACTTACCTAACTACAAGCGTGTTGAGGATGCCACAGAGCATACACGTAAATGTGATTTTCTATGGAATGCAAAAGGCATCACCGCATCAGAGTGGAAAGCAAGTCAATTTACAACTACATTGTAAGGGAACACACATAACCGGTAGGTAACAGTAAGTATGACCCCCATCAGACGATGGTGGATTATACTATGTTGCATGATGACTTCTTGGTAGAGTTCCACATTCCTAAGTTTAAACAAAAGAGCATTAACATGTTGAAGGAGATCCAACAAGGTATGATGGAGAGCATGTGGGAGTATGACACACATTTTAAGACTCTCCTGTCAAAGTTATCCTATGATATCCATCCATCCTAGCATGCACAATGGTTCATCAGGGGCTTGATCACGCCCTTTAAGTGAGCCCTTTCACACAAAAATTTCATAGATCCGTGTGATGCATTAGATTCTTCTTTGCACGCCGAGGATATGGGGAGCATTGGTAGTGATGTGAGTCCATTTTTGGAAGCTCAGATTGCTTCCATGGCTAAACAAATTGAGAAGTTGTCTACAAATTCAGCTCATGAAACACGCGATGGACTTTGGTGCATAGATTGTGAAGTGGAGGGGCACACAAAGGACAGTTTCCCATGAAATATGGTGTTTTTGTTTCATTATATTGTGAAATATCTCATGGATATCATGATGTAAGTATATTATCGTTGTTGCAACACGTGATCCATAAGAATGTGTCTTGTTATTGTAAAATTTACACATCCACTACTCACGATTCAAAGGACTACCAATTGATAGACCAAATCCATGACACCATTGATCTCGACGTGCACCAGATGAGCATTAGGAGTAGTTATAAGGTTGAGGATCATCAATATGAGGGGTGTGTGGTTGGAGGAGGTCAAGGAAGAGGTTTTTATAGAGGCTTCAAAGGCCATAACGGTCATGGAGGAAGAGGTGACTTTCCCCAGTGGGACCTGTTACAATTGTGGATTGACTAAACACTAAAAACGTAAGTTCCCGACTTGTTTGGTGCTCATGGTGTGGGAAGAAGCACAAGTATGAAGAATTCCTGGAGTTGTATGACCACATGAGTAAGAACCAGAAGAAGGAAAAAGGCACAAGGATGGTGAGTGTAAAGAGGACCAACCCACAATGGATGCCTAGGGTAGTGCATGACTTTGAGTTAGAACTTGTCTTAGTAACCACATGGGTAGAATTTGTGTGTGCCAGGAAAAACTGAAATAGAGGCCTCTCATCATAAGATAATAGGTGTTAAATGGGAATTATCCTAATCTAATTCATCGAAGGAAGGAGGTTTACCAAGAGACCATGGAGGTAATTAGAAACCTGTAAGGGGAGATTCAGTGTTTAAAGGAGCAATCCAGAAGTTGGAGAAGAAGAAAAGTGTTGAAGTCCCTCAAAAGGACATGGATGAGGTCATAGAAGTGTGTAGGATGTTGTTCTCAGAGAATATTATCCCTCTGTTAGAATACTAGCTAAGAGGAAAATTACTGTGCGTTGGAGGTGAGCACGAGAGGAAAGTCATGCATGTTAATCTACCCCCTCCTAGTATTGACTATACAAAGGAAATAAAATTGAATGTAGTTGTAGATGGATGGATTTTGAGAAACATCTTGATTGACATGGGAATTGAGGTCAATGTTCTCACTTTAGATTCATGGAATAAGATGAGAATACCCTCATTACATCCACTTCAAATGTGTTGTATATGGAAAATAGGACAAAGGCTATGCCCATTGGAGTATTAAAGGATGCATCCATAACCATCCAAGGGGAAAATTTTACTAGATACTTTGAAGTCTTAGCACTTGTTGAGGAAGATAACTTTCCATCCCTACTTGGATGCCCCTGGTGCTATAAGAATAATGTTGACTTACATTTTAACAAAGGTTACATAAGTTTCAAGAACAAGGAGGAGCGCATCATTATTCCACTAACGGATGGGAAGTTTGTACCTATATAGAGCCTTTGGGAGAAGAGGACCTGGATAGAATCTATGTGTGTACCATTAGAGACCTCGAGATTGTTCATCCATCAAGAGAAAGATTTGTTCAATGGGAAGATGCTCATTCTATGAGTGATACAACTAGCATTGCATGTGACAATTGGGCGCATGGGACCTATGAGTTGATTGGAAGACGACTGAAGGGCTCTGTCACTCGAGTTCCAAACCACACATAGTTAAATTCCTTAGAGGATGACATGTACCAAGTTATACTAGGGAACGTAACCTTTCCATATTTCTATGTGCGATAGAAAGGAGGAATATGTTAACTTATACCTTTCACGGGATGGAAGCATGTGTTTGGGTGACCCATCGAGACAACTATCTAGAGTGGCACAATGTAAGAATCGTGATCTCTATTATATTTACGAGGAGAAATGCACCCTCTACAATACATGATTATCATGGGAAGGAGTTTTCCTCATTCCACATCCAAGAGTGTGATAGAACCTAGATGATGGGTGCAAAAGCCTTCCCTCCTCCATTATGGGTGCATAATTTAGATTCCACCCCGTAGAGTTACACGCATGTGTGGTATATTCACTCATAGATGCCTTGTAAGATGGGAAACTCGCAAGAAATAACAACGAATATTATTCAAAATTTTAGGTATCAAATTTTGAATCCATCGGTGAATGCGGCATTACAGGTAGTTAGTGCCTTACTATGGGAGATAGTGTCATGGATGAGGACCGAATTCTATAATTGTTACGAGATCCCGAGTTGGGTGGTGCTTCAGTAGAAGAAGAACTAGAAGAAGAGACGGAGGAGGTGCAACTTGAGCACGCCTTCCTAGACAAATAAAAAGGAAAGTTAGTCTATTTGATAGATGATGAGGAGGTGGAAAACTTGGATGTTAACCATACAGAAGGTATGCGTGAGGTATTAGATAAAGCAGATTAAAATACATGTGGATACCATTAGCCCTTAAAAATAAATAAAGTTAACATCGAGACAAAGATAGACCCAAAGTAAGTTGTCATTAGAGATTATTGGACAAAACAAGAGGTTTAAAAAATCATTGATCTACTACATGATTTCAAAGATTTGTTTCCGCATGGGTACCAAGAATTAAAAGGAGTACATCCCTCATTGGGATAAATGAGGATTAAGTTAAAAGAGGGTGTGCACCCAATTTAGAAGAGACCTTATAGGATGAATCTGAATCTGCGTGTCAAGGTTAAGGAGGAGATTGATAAGATGATAGAATCTGTATCATTGAGGCAATTGAAGAATATAAGTGGGTAAGCCCAATGGTAATTAGTATTAAAAAGGATGGAAGGATAAGGATTTGTGTTGACTATAGGGATTTGAATGTTGTGTGTGTCATAGATCCTTTTCCAACCCCATTTACTGAGGAAATCTTGGAAGGAGTAGCAGGGTGGGAGATCTATTCTTTTACAGATGGATTTTTAGGTTATCACCAGGTGAGAATTGCGAAGGAAGACCAGGAGAAGACCACTTTCATGATGGATTGGAAAAAAATTCCTATCTTGTTATGCCTTTTAGATTGAAGAACGTGCCATATGTTCTCTCATGCATTATAGTACAGGACTTTCAAGACTTCATCCATAACTTTTTGTAAGTTTACCTAGATGATTGGATGTTGTATGGGTTTATAAGATACCATTGTGACAATCCGAGGCTGATTTTGAGAGATGCGAGTAGTTGAGTATCACTTAACATTAAAAAGTGTGTCTTTACTACCCTATTTGGCATGATACTTGGCACATCATATTCAACGAAGGCTTATTGGTAGACCCTGCAAATGTGGTTGTTATCTTGGGTTTGGAGGATCTTATCAGCCAAAGTGTTGTGTGTGGATTCTTAGGGCACATGGGATAATTTTTTTATCAAACACTATGTCAAGATTTCCATGCCATTAGAGGATTTTTTAAAATATAAAGGTAAATTCCATTGGGGAGAGGCATAATAGATGGATTTTGACACACTAAAGGACAAACTTACCACTACGCCCATATTGTATTTTCCCTCTTGGGATAAGCCTTTCCACGTACATGTAGATGCATCATGTATGGAAATTAGAGTGTTCTTAGCACATCCTAGAGAGGGGATTGTTGACCATCCCTTATTTTTTTCTAGTAGGAAGTTAACTCTAGCATAATAGAATTATACAACCACAAAGTGAGAGGCATTTTTAATGATCTATGATCTCGTATAAATTTAGGTAGTATTTCTAGCAATTCCTTTCATTTTCTACACGGAACACATGAAATTAAAGTACTTGGTAAACAAGCCCATTTTTCAAAGGCACATATGTCGATGGGTCTTATTATTTTAGGAGTTTGATTTTATGGTTGTGGTGAAACCAGGGAAGAGAAATTTGGGACCTGACCATCTATCTCGGATTGACTCAGGAGAGGATGCACAAAGAATCAAGGACACGATTCTAGATACACAATTGTTTATATTGAAAGATACACCCTCCGAATTAGAGGATATTGATTTTTTTATAGATGGGTGTGGCACTAGAAGGAATGAAGGCCTTGGAGAAAAAATAGTTAGCTATATGTATCATGCCCTATATGTTGATCAAGGAGACCTATACAAACTAGGCCGAGATGAGGTCTTGTGCCGATGTGTGCTAGAGCATGAACATGCTAAAATCATGGAATAAGCTCATGGTGGCATTACAAGAGATCACTATGCAGAAATGCTAGTGTGCACATGAGGATCCTATTGGAAGCCCTTTGGTGGGAAATAATTTACAAGGATTGTATTGAATAATGCATGGCATGTGATTATTA